>CM065593.1:63370455-64570455 GCA_033119425.1 Bufotes viridis
TAGAACATCTGAAGTTTTAAAATGCTAGTTTGGGTACATAGATCCCACACGGGGAGATATAATTCCTTTTTACAGGAGTAAAAACGTGAGGCCTAGTGTTTCTGGTCTAACAAACACCAGATTGATTAAATTGGCCTTTTTTTCACCAAAATTACAACACTGGACAATGATGCCTTTTGGCGGTATTATTTACAAGAATACTGCTGCAAAGTGGACATCTGAAGTTTTAATATGCTAGTTTGGGTACATAGATTCCCACACGGGGAGATATAATTCCTTTTTACAGGAGTAAAAACGTGAGGCCTAGTGTTTTTGGTCTACCAAACACCAGATTGATTAAATTGGCCTTTTTTTCACCAAAATTACAACACTGGACAATAATGCCTTTTGGCGGTATTAATTACAAGAAAACTGCTGCAAATTTGACATCAGGATTTTTTAAAATGCTAGTTTTGGTACATAGATTCCCACACGGGGAGATATAATTCCTTTTTACAGGAGTAAAAACGTGAGGCCAAATGTTTCTGGTCTAACAAACACCAGATTGATTAAATTGGCCTTTTTTTCAGCAAAATTACAACACTGGACAATAATGGCTTTTGGCGGTATTATTTACAAGAAAACTGCTGCAAAGTGGACACCAGAATTTTTAATATGCTAGTTTTGGTACATAGCTTCCCACACGGGGAGATATAATTCCTTTTTACAGGAGTAAAAAGTTGAGGCCTAGTGTTTTTGGTCTACCAAACACCAGATTGATTAAATTGGCCTTTTTTTCACCAAAATTACAACACTGGACAATAATGCCTTTTGGCGGTATTATTTACAAGAAAACTGCTGCAAAGTGGACACCAGAATTTTTAATATGCTAGTTTTGGTACATAGCTTCCCACACGGGGAGATATAATTCCTTTTTACAGGAGTAAAAAGTTGAGGCCTAGTGTTTTTGGTCTAACAAACACCAGATTGATTAAATTGGCCTTTTTTCAGCAAAATTACAACACTGGACAATAATGCCTTTGGCGGTATTATTTACAAGAAAACTGCTGCAAAGTGGACACCAGAATTTTTAATATGCTAGTTTTGGTACATAGCTTCCCACACGGGGAGATATAATTCCTTTTACAGGAGTAAAAACGTGAGGCCTAGTGTTTCTGGTCTAACAAACACCAGATTGATTAAATTGGCCTTTTTTCACCAAAATTACAACACTGGACAATAATGCCTTTTGGCGGTATTATTTACAAGAAAACTGCTGCAAAGTGGACACCAGAATTTTTAATATGCTAGTTTTGGTACATAGATTCCCACATGGGGAGATATAATTCCTTTTACAGGAGTAAAAACGTGAGGCCTAGTGTTTCTGGTCTAACAAACACCAGATTGATTAAATTGGCCTTTTTTCACCAAAATTACAACACTGGACAATAATGCCTTTTGGCGGTATTATTTACAAGAAAACTGCTGCAAAGTGGACACCAGAATTTTTAATATGCTAGTTTTGGTACATAGCTTCCCACACGGGAGATATAATTCCTTTTACAGGAGTAAAAACGTGAGGCCTAGTGTTTCTGGTCTAACAAACACCAGATTGATTAAATTGGCCTTTTTTCAGCAAAATTACAACACTGGACAATAATGCCTTTTGGCGGTATTATTTACAAGAAAACTGCTGCAAAGTGGACACCAGAATTTTTAATATGCTAGTTTTGGTACATAGCTTCCCACACGGGAGATATAATTCCTTTTACAGGAGTAAAACGTGAGGCCTAGTGTTTCTGGTCTAACAAACACCAGATTGATTAAATTGGCCTTTTTTCACCAAAATTACAACACTGGACAATAATGCCTTTTGGCGGTATTATTTACAAGAAAACTGCTGCAAAGTGGACACCAGAATTTTTAATATGCTAGTTTTGGTACATAGATCCCACATGGGGAGATATAATTCCTTTTACAGGAGTAAAAACGTGAGGCCTAGTGTTTCTGGTCTAACAAACACCAGATTGATTAAATTGGCCTTTTTTCACCAAAATTACAACACTGGACAATAATGCCTTTTGGCGGTATTATTTACAAGAAAACTGCTGCAAAGTGGACACCAGAATTTTTAATATGCTAGTTTTGGTACATAGATTCCCACACGGGGAGATATAATTCCTTTTACAGGAGTAAAACGTGAGGCCTAATGTTTCTGGTCTAACAAACACCAGATTGATTAAATTGGCCTTTTTTCACCAAAATTACAACACTGGACAATAATGCCTTTTGGCGGTATTATTTACAAGAATACTGCTGCAAATAGGACATCTGAAGTTTTAAAATGCTAGTTTGGGTACATAGATTCCCACACGGGGAGATATAATTCCTTTTACAGGAGTAAAACGTGAGGCCTAGTGTTTTTGGTCTACCAAACACCAGATTGATTAAATTGTCCTTTTTTTCACCAAAATTACAACACTGGACAATAATGCCTTTTGGCGGTATTAATTACAAGAAAACTGCTGCAAATTTGACATCAGAATTTTTTAAAATGCTAGTTTTGGTACATAGATTCCCACACGGGGAGATATAATTCCTTTTACAGGAGTAAAACGTGAGGCCTAGTGTTTCTGGTCTAACAAACACCAGATTGATTAAATTGGCCTTTTTTCACCAAAATTACAACACTGGACAATAATGCCTTTTGGCGGTATTATTTACAAGAAAACTGCTGCAAAGTGGACACCAGAATTTTTAATATGCTAGTTTTGGTACATAGATTCCCACACGGGAGATATAATTCCTTTTACAGGAGTAAAAACGTGAGGCCTAGTGTTTTTGGTCTACCAAACACCAGATTGATTAAATTGGCCTTTTTTTCACCAAAATTACAACACTGGACAATAATGCCTTTTGGCGGTATTATTTACAAGAATACTGCTGCAAATAGGACATCTGAAGTTTTAAAATGCTAGTTTGGGTACATAGATTCCCACACGGGAGATATAATTCCTTTTACAGGAGTAAAACGTGAGGCCTAGTGTTTTTGGTCTACCAAACACCAGATTGATTAAATTGGCCTTTTTTCACCAAAATTACAACACTGGACAATAATGCCTTTTGGCGGTATTATTTACAAGAAAACTGCTGCAAAGTGGACATCAGATTTATTTAAAATGCTAGTTTTGGTACATAGATTCCCACACGGGAGATATAATTCCTTTTACAGGAGTAAAAACGTGAGGCCTAGTGTTTCTGGTCTAACAAACACCAGATTGATTAAATTGGCCTTTTTTTCACCAAAATTACAACACTGGACAATAATGCCTTTTGGCGGTATTATTTACAAGAAAACTGCTGCAAAGTGGACATCAGATTTTTAAAATGATAGTTTTGGTACATAGATTCCCACACGGGAGATATAATTCCTTTTACAGGAGTAAAAACGTGAGGCCTAGTGTTTCTGGTCTAACAAACACCAGATTGATTAAATTGGCCTTTTTTCACCAAAATTACAACACTGGACAATAATGCCTTTTGGCGGTATTAGTTACAAGAAAACTGCTGGTATTTCAGAACACCCGAATTTTTAAAATGCTAGTTTTGCTAGATAAATTTCCCACACTGGGAGAAATATTGCCTAAGCCTTTTACAGTATTAATTACGACTGGAGTGCTTCTTCTGGTCTAACACCAGAATAATTTTATTATTACGGTGAAAGCTTTTTCTAATTTATATTTCTGGCACATAAAAATTATTTTTTTCTGGCTGACAGTATTGGACTTGGCTGGCTGTAGTGGCACTGGCTAGCCTAGCTGGAACAGCACATTCATGGGATTTGCTATCCAAGTGGGTTACTTTCAGTTTCACCACTGATATATTAAATATCTTTGCAGTTAGTATGGGTGACACAAGCACAGCCAAACCCCTGATGTAGTATATCTATGAAAAATCGAGTATTACATGAGATTAATGGACGTTGTGGCAGCTTTTGCTGTAGAACCACAAGTCCCAAAATGGCCGCCGCCTATCAGCCCAGTAACATGTGCCAGAAAACGGTCTGCCCATCCAGAAAAAAATAGACTTTGACTGAGCAGCTGAATCGCTGTTGTTCTGATTCACAGGTGTAGATTTTACACTTCTTTGGAGCTTTGGTTTAGACTCTGTGGCAGCTTGTGCTGGCGCACCACAAGTCCCAAAATGGCCACCGCCGGTCAGCCCAGTTACATGTGCCAGTAAAAATCGCTCTGGCCAGTCTCAACAAAATAGTGACTTTCAGTGAACAGCTCAGCTGAGTTGTTCTGATGCACAGGTGTAGAAAGGTAGATCATTCAATCACTTCTTTATCCCTGCCTATCTCGCCCTCACAGAAGCTGCATCCTCTCCCTACACTAGTCAGAGCAGTGTGACGTGCGGCGCTACGTGACTCCAGCTTAAATAGAGGCTGGGTCACATGCTGCACTTGGCCAATCACAGCCATGCCATTAGTAGGCATGGCTGTGATGGGCTCTTAGGGCAAGAAGTAAAACGCTAGCTGATTGGCTGCTGTGCAGCCCTTCAGAAAGCGGGAAGTAATCGACGAACACCGGACCCGAACCCGAACTTTTTTGAAAATGTCCGGGTTCGGGTCCGTGTCACGGACACCCCAAAATTCGGTACGGACCCGAACGATTTTCGAACTGTTCGCTCAACACTACCCAAGATGCCACAGGCAATCAATATATCCAACATTCTAATTCTTACCATTGATCTCACTTCGATCGCCAACCGTCTGTTCTGCATTATCCAAACATGACAAATATCTTATATTCCTAAGCTTTGGGTATTTAGGTTACTGTGTAATCCTGATCTCATTTCTGGGTGTAGAACATTCTGTGTTCATCCTTGGATGGGTGCTGAGTAAAAAAACTTGAAGTTTCATATAAGGCTTGAGTAGATCAGGATGTTCTCTTCTATCATATAACATATGAGAAGGCGCTCTAAGCTCTTAATTCTAGAGTGAATACCTCAGAACCACAAAGTGCTTTATATACTATTGTCTTGAAGCCTCAAGTGAAGCAACGAACAAGAAACGTCACACTCAACATTTATGTGATTTATCAAATGTTCTTATTCTGTTTTATTAAAACATTAAACAAAAGTACTAATTTTTAATAAAATGTCATTTTTCTATTCCTATTAACAAAAGGCTTTCCTAAGCTTTCACTTAAGTAAATCTGCCCAAATAATTAAAAGATACACATGCTCATGAATTTGCTTGCTGCACTTATTTCACTTTTTATGCTGCAGTTTGTGCTCCAGAGCTGCTCTTTCTATTTTTCTACTTGGTCATCTAGTCAACCAGCTGCATACATATATATCCAAGTATAAATGTCTTTTAATCAGCCTGTTAGCTCCATAGTATGTGTCTGAAAGAGGAACAGGTCCTGCTCCAAAATGCGTCAGCCAAATATTTTACATTAAAAACATTTATCGACTTCTTCTGTGAAGAACTCTGCATAGTCTGAATTACATTGTTTCTTCTGAATCTGCTGCACTATTTCCACCCATGACCAAATAATTTGAATATCAGCAGACACAACATATTCATTCTTATACACAGTTAACCCCATATGTTGTGCTCCCTTTTCTCCTAAGGTATTGCCTGAATAGTAGCAGTCTTGTGCTTTGAATACCTACTTGAGTTTGTACACCGGGACTCCTTTTGATTGTCAGGGTGCATCCTCCATTTATAAAGAGCATGGCTTTTAATTGCAATTGCATTATGATTAGTGATGAGCAGCAGGGGCAATATTCGAATTTGCGATATTTCGCAAATATTTGGGCGAATATTCGCCATATATTCGCAAATTCGTGAATTCCTGATCTTCAGGCATTATTTTCTTGATTGCGAAAATTCGAATTTAAAAAATGTGCATAAAATTTGCATAAAAATTCGCATAGACTGGTACTTAAAAAAGAACGAATATTCGCAATTACGAATATATTTTGAGATATTCAAAATATTCGCGAATTCTCGATATGTGCCGATATTCGCGATTAAAATTCGCAATTCGAATATTCATGATCAACACTAATTATGATCTTGGTCATTATCATTGTACACACAGTACATATTTTCCATAAGATCTAATACAGTTTAGAACACTCTGACAATGACAGCAATCATACGTCTATTTTGAATAGACAACCTCTGGATATGACTTTGAGCACGTGCACTCAACATCTTTGGTCGACCATGACGAGGCCTGTTCTGAGTGGAACTCGCCTTGCTAAACCGCTGGATGGTCTTGGGCACCGTGCTGCAGCTCAGTTTCAGGGTGTTGGTAATCTTCTTATAGCCTAGGCCATCTTTATGTAGAGCAACAATTCTTTTTTTCAGATCCTCAGAGAGTTCTTTGCCATGAGGTGCCATGTTGAACTTCCAGTGACGAGTATGAGAGAGTGTGAGAGTAATAACACCAAATCTAATTCACCTGCTCCCCATTCAAACCTAAGACCTTGTAACACTAACACATCACATGACACTGGGGAAGGAAAATGGTTAATTGGGCGCAATTTGGACATATTCACTTAGGGGTGTACTCACTTTTGTTGGCAGCGGTTTAGACGTTAATGGCTGTGTGTTGAGTTATTTTGAGGGCACACAAAATTTACACTGCCATACAAGCTGTACACTGACTAACTTAAAAATCCGCTTCAATACAAATTTGTTCGGCTATTTCCAGGCTGCAGAGAGCCTTTATAGGGGTGTGGAATACTGTGCCTTGCAGTAACACGCATAGGGAGTCTGCTTTGGTAGTGAAATAATACTGTGAGTCCATATGACATGCAGATAACAGGCGTTACTCTTAGAATCACTGCACACTTCACTTATTTGGGCAGTCACGTGGCCAAAACTGACCAAATAACTCAAGTATGAACTCAGCCTTACAGGTCGATGTTAGCGCCTAGAAGAAGCGCACTCCTTTTAAAACCTCATCAGCTGATTCCACATAGTCGTCTACAGAACCAGTTCTATTAAACGCTTATACAAGTAGAGCCCCCCGACAGAGTGGAGAGGGTGTCAGCAGTAAGTTTGTGTTGACGTCACTGATTAATTTGCCCATTCTCTGACCGTCAGAAAAATAACCCCTGAAAAACGGATCCTGTCTGTTAAGCATTCGCCTTCACTCGGTCTGGAGGTGGGGGCAGCAGCAGTAGCAGCGTCAGAAGAAGGCCACCGCGTGGCACAATGACAGAATCTGAAGTTGGCAGCAGTATGAGGAGGCCATCCAGTGGCACAATGACAGAGTGTGGAGGTGGCGGCAGTACGAGGAGGCCACTGAGTGGCACAATGACAGAGTCTGGAGGTAGCAGCAGTACGAGGAGGCCACCGAATGGCACAATGACAGAGTCTGGAGGTGGCAGCAGTATGAGGAGGCCATCGAGTGGCACAATGATAGAGTCTGCAGGTGGCAGCAGTATGTGGAGGCTACCGAGTTGCACAATGACAGAGTCTGGAGGTGGGGGCAGCAGCAGTAGCAGCCTCAAGAGAAGGCCACAGAGTGGCACAATGACAGAGTCTGGAGTTGGCAGCAGTATGAGGAGGCCACCGAGTGGCACAATGACAGAGTGTGGAGGTGGCAGAACTATGTGGAGGCCACCGAGTGGCACAATGACAAAGTCTGGAGGTGGGGGCAGCAGCAGCAGCAGAATCAGGAGAAGGCCACCGAGAGGCGAAATGACAGATTCTGGAGTTGGCAGCAGTATGAGGAAGCCATCCAGTGGCACAATGACAGAGTGTGGAGGTGGCAGCAGTACGAGGAGGCCACCGAATGGCACAGTGACAGAGTCTGGAGATGACAACAGTCTGAGGAGGCCACCGAGTGGCACAATGATAGAGTCTGGAGATGGCAGCAGTATGTGGAGGCCACTAAGTGGCACAATGACAGAGTCTGGAGGTGGCAGCACTATGTGGAGGCCACCGAGTGGCACAATGACAGAGTCTGGAGGTGGGGGCAGCAGCAGTAGCAGCATCAGGAGAAGGCCACCGAGTGGCGAAATGACAGAATCTGGAGTTGGCAGCAGTATGAGGAGGCCATCCAGTGGCACAATGACAGAGTGTGGAGGTGGCGGCAATACAAGGAGGCCACCGAGTGGCACAATGACAGAGTCTGGAGATGGCAGCACTATGTGGAGGCCACCGAATGGCACAATGACAGAGTCTGGAGGTGGCAGCAGTATAAAGAGGCCACCGAGGGGCACAATGATAGATTCTGGAGGTGGCAGCACTATGTGGAGGCCACTGAGTGGCACAATGACAGAGAGTGGAGGTGGCAGCAGTATGAGGAGGCCACCGAGTGGCACAATGACAGAGTCTGGAGTTGGCGGCAGCAGCCATAGCACCATCAGGAGAAGGCTACCGAGTGGTGCAATGACAGAGTCTGGAGGTGGCGGCAGCAGCAGTAGTAGCATCAGGAGAAGGCTGCCGAGTGGCACAATGACAGTCTGGAGTTGGCAGCAGTATGAGGAGACCACCGAGTGGCACAATGACAGAGTCTGGAGGTGGGGGCAGCAGCAGTAGCATCAGAAGAAGGCTATCGAGTGGCACAATGACAAAGTGTGGAGGTGGCAGCAGTACGAGGAGGCCACCGAATGGCACAATGACAGAGTCTGGAGGTGACAGCAGTATGAGGAGGCCACTGAGTGGCATACTGTCAGAGTGTGGAGGTGGAAGCATCAGGAGAAGGCCAACGAGAGGCACAATGATAGAGTCTGGAGTTGGCAGTAGTATAAGGAGGCCACCGAGTGGCACAATGACAGAGTGTGGAGGTGGCAGCACTATGTGGAGGCCACCGAGTTGCACAAAGACAGAGTCTCGAGGTAGGGGCAGCAGCAGTAGCAGCATCAGTAGAAGGCCACCGACAGAATCTGGAGTTGGCAGCAGTATGAGGAGGCCATCCAGTGGCACAATGACAGAGTGTGGAGGTGGCGGCAGTACGAGGAGGCCACCGAGTGGCACAATGACAGAGTCTGGAGGTGGCAGCAGTATGAGGAGGCCACCGAGTGGCACAATGACAGAGTCTGCAGGTTGCAGCAGTATGTGGAGGCTACCGAGTGGCACAATGACAGAGTGTGGAGGTGGCAGCACTATGTGGAGGCCACCGAATGGCACAGTGACAGAGTGTGGAGGGGGCAGCAGTATGAGGAGGCCACCGAGTGGCACAATGACAGAGTCTGCAGTTGGCAACAGTATGAGGAGACCACCGAGTGGCACAATGACAGAGTGTGGATGTGACAGCAACAGGAGAAGGCCACGAGAGGCACAATGATAGAGTCTGGAGTTGACAGCAGTATGAGGAGACCACTAAGTGGCACAATGACAGAGTCTGGAGGTGGCAGCACTATGTGGAGGCCACCGAGTGGCACAATGACAGAGTCTGGAGGTGGGGGCAGCAGCAGTAGCAGCATCAGGAGAAGGCCACCGAGTGGCACAATGACAGAATCTGGAGTTGGCAGCAGTATGAGGAGGCCATCCAGTGGCAAAATGACAGAGTGTGGAGGTGGCGGCAATACAAGGAGGCCACCGAGTGGCACAATGACAGAGTCTGGAGGTGGCAGCAGTACGAGGATGCCACCGAATGGCGCAATGACAAAGTCTGGAGGTGGCAGCAGTATGAGGAGGCCACGGAGTGGCACAATGATAGAGACTGGAGGTGGCAGCAGTATGTAGAGGCCACCGAGTGGCACAATGACAGAGTCTGAAGGTGGCAGCACTATGTGGGGGCCACTGAGTGGCACAATGACAGAGTCTGGAGATGGGGGCAGTAGCAGCATCAGGAGAAGGCCACTGAGTGGCACAATGACAGAGTGTGGAGGTGGCAGTAGTATGAGGAGGCCACCGAGTGGCACAATGACAGAGTCTGGAGGTTGGGGTAGCAGCAGTAGCAGCATCAGGAGAAGGCCATCGAGTGGCACAATGACAGAATCTGGAGTTGGCAGCAGTATTAGGAGGCCATCCAGTGGCACAATGACAAAGTGTGGAGGTGGCAGCAGTAAGTGGAGGTCACCAAGTGGCACAATAACAGAGTCTAGAGTTGGCAGCACAATGACAGAGTATGGAAGTGGCAGCAGTATGAGGAGGCCGCCGAGTGGCACCATGACAGAGTCTGGAGATGACGGCAGCAGCAGTAGCAGCATCAGGAGATGGCCACTGAGTGGCCCGATATCAGTGTCTGGAGGGGCCGGCAGCAGCAGCATCAGGAGGAGACCACAGAGTGACAAGGTGACATAGTGTGGAGATGACAGCAGCAGCATCAGGAGACCACAAAGTAACCCGGTGACAGAGTGGGGAGGTGGGTGGCAATACCAGTACCCACTGATGAAGGTGGGTAAAAGAAGGAGCACTTGGCATGTGTGGCATCAGACGGGTGGCAGCATCAGAGTAGTAGCTGAGGCAGGTAGCCAGAAGAAACCGATCTCTTGTCAAGGTTTTGGTGAGGAGGCATGGATGATCTAATTAGATGCATCAGGCATTGGTGGGTAGAAATCCTGGCTGATCCAGGCCTGAATTATCTTGACAAAGGTCAGTCTCTCCACATTTGCCACACTACTTTCCAGGGCAAACTCGGCCAGTTGCGGCCACAAATCCAGTTTGGTTGCCCAGTAGTCCAGCGGATCTTCAACTTGGGGCTGTAGGGTGCTGTCCAAGTATGCCACCACCTGCTAGTTCAGGTCCAGCTCCAGTTCTACCTGCTGCTGCTGTTGAATAGCTTCTTCACTGTGGGTGAAGAAAGCAGCTCATCAGCGACTGTAGACTGGCTGCTGCTGATGGAGCAGGTACTGCTCCTGCCATCCCACCCCTCCCCAGCAGCCATGGCAGTGGAACGTGAGCGCAGAGGACCCCCCGGTCAGACCTGCTAGAGGATGGACAATGGCGCAGATAGGCAGCAGACAACTGACTACATAGGATGTCTCTGCAGCAATTAAGTTTGCCCTCTCTCTTAGTGAGTGTAAAAAAGGCCCACATTTTGCACCGATAATGAGGGTCCAACGAGGTGGGGAGCCAGAAGTCATCCCTCTGCCGAATGGTGAAAATTCGGCTGTCACTATGCAAGCAAATGACCATACATCGGGCCATTTGTGCAAGTGACTCGGAGGGACTCCCTGCCTCCATCGCCACTGCATACTGCCACGTTGTGTCTGGGTCCTCTGTCTCGTCTTCCTCATCGCCCTGTAGCTCCTCTGGCTGCTCTTCCTCTCCTGTCAGCTGAGTAGAAAAACCACCCATTTCGCTACACATTACCTGTGCTCCAATCTCCTCCTCTTCCAGTTCAGCCCCCACAGGGCTCATGTGGACGTGATATCTAGGCGCCACGTCTCCTGTTTCCTGACCAGCCGTTGTTACCACCATCTGTTCCAGGACATGAAGCAGTAGAATGATGTTGTTCATCCCGTACTCCTGGTGACTGACAAATAACGTGATCAAACGGCAGGTGTCACACATGACCTGCCACTGGCTGACATCAAAGTTACACAGGGGAGTACTCCTATCCGCTTGGATCATCAATAAATTGTTGATGTCCTTTCTCTGTTTGTATAGTCGGTCCAACATATGGAGGGTGGAATTCCAACGGGTGGAAACGTTGCATATCAAGCCTATGTTCCGTTCTGCCGCTGCAGAGTGGCTGAAGTGCACGCAATGTTGCCTGGCCATTTTTAGAATGTATTGCAGATGGGTGGAAGACTTCAGGAGCTGCTTGACAACCAGATTGAACACGTGTGCCATGCAGGGCGCATGGCTCAGCCTTACTTGGCGCCGACATGTTCTTCCCATGTCGGTTACCATGCTTCCGATGTTCAGTTGTCACGGAGAAAGTGAAGGCAAACCAGATGCAGAACAGCGTGACACTGCCGAGCCCTACATATGTTGTATGCTGGTGGGGCATGGTGACTTGTCCCTGCAGTGAAGGCTGAGGACATGGTGCAGGATGAGGAGGCAGAGACGGACATTGTCGCAAGACAAACGGTGTGACAACATGGAGGCGAAAGCAACGTGACATGGCCAAGTTGCTGTTGTGTCCCTGTATTGTCCCTGACTGTAGTTACAGCTCTACACGTCGGCGCTGCCGTGCACTTTGGCACACACCGACAGGCTCAAGGACTGGCCCCCGCCTTCTGTTCTACATATTTGTGCAGGGCGGGTACTGCCTTTTTTGCAAAGAAATTACAGCTTGGGATTCTCCACCTCGGCTTGGCACAGGCAATCAGTTCTCTGAAAGGTGCAGAGTCCACCACTTGGAAAGGGAGAAATTGCAGCACCAGCAATTTGGACAGGAGCACATTCATCTTCCGCGCCGTTGGATAATTGCACACATACTGCTGTCTCTTGGCAATTGCTTCGATGATCGATTGCTGATGGAATAACTGACAAGGAGTAGGAGCAGCAGAAGCATCTGGACCAGGAGAAGATGGGAATGATAGACAGCTCCCTTCGGCTGAGGTGGTGGAGCCTTGACTGCCTGAAACCCGTTGCATGCCACTGGGTGATGCAGCGGTTGCTGCGGCAGGCTGGACCTCCCCATTGGAGCCACAGTTCTCCCAGGTCACTGTATGGTGACGCTGCATATGTTGAACATTGGCACCCTGGCCACGCTTCACCTTCTGCCCTACATATGGCCATGTTCGCCTCCTCCGGCGGCTTAACAAAAAACTGCCACACCGCCGTGTAGGTGATTTTCCCCCCAACAGTCCACACTGACTGACTCCTGCTGCCACTGCCTCCGTGAACCCATGCTCCACTACTTCCTGGGCAGGTAGGCTACTGCGAAGCTGGTGGGCTACCCTGGGCACGTTTGGCTCCCAACCTCCCACTGCTGCTACCCTGCTGACTCCCAGCCATGCTACCACCTTGCTGGCTGAGCCGCTGCCCCACGGGCAAGCTGTCACCCTCTTCTCCTGGTGATAATGAAGGCCCTTCTGCACCCGGCTCCCAAGTGCAAACGGCTTTTTCATCATCGAGTAGTGTCTGCACGTCTCTGGATCAGGAGCCTGACCGCTCGCAACATGATCTCCCACGCCACTATCCTCATCACTACTTGCCCGCCTAGCGGAGGAAGCGGGGGATGTCTCCTCCAGATCTTGGCTTGGCACCAGCTGCTGACTGTTCTCTAGTATCTATTCCTCGCTGTATAGTGGAGCTGAGTCCACAGCATACAATACTTCTGTGGCTGAGGGAACAGCAAAGGACAGAGGCAGGTTGAGGACAGGTGAGGGCTCATGGCCTGCTCCAAGGCCCTGCCAACTAAGGGTTGTGTCTGGCGAACCCACCGACTGTTGGCTGGGGGTGTCTGATGTCACTTGGGATGGAGTGGATGACCGAGTTAACCAATCAAGAACCGCTGGGTTGCTGGTCAAGATACGACCGCTAGATGACACCAGGAGCTCAGGCCTCTCTCTGTGACTCCTGCTGCCACCCCCCTTACTCTGCTGCGACCTCTTCTTGTGCCAGAAACATTTAGGCCTCTGCCACTCCTCTGTGCATGGCCTGGCACTTCTTTGTCTGACATACTTTTAGCTGAACTAAATAAATTAAAAGCAAATTAAAACACCCCTAAAAGCGACAAATATATTTTTCTTTTTGTACTTAAATAGGCCACTAAACACTTCACCACAAATAACTGCAACAGTGAACTGAGAATATATTTTTCTTTTTGTAATGAAATAGGCCACTAAACGATTTTACCACAAATTACTGCAACAGTGAAGTGAGTATTTATTTTTCTTTTTGTACTGAAATAGGCCACTAAACGCTTTCACCACAAATAACTGCATCAGTGAAGTGCGTATAAATTTTTCTTTTTGTACTGAAATAGATCACTAAATAGGGTTCATAAAAGTTAGGGTTCGAGTTCAGTGTTCAGCGATTTAATGGCGCTTGTTGAAAGGCTGCAGGGCAGCCATTCAACAAGCATATAACTAGTGTGCCCTTAGAAGCCATCACAGCCCTGCCTAATGGCATGGCTGTGATTGGCCAAGTGCAGCATGTGACCCAGCCTCTATATAAGCTGGAGTTACGTAGCGCCGCACGTCACTCTGCTCTTAGTAATGTGGGGATAGGGTGAGGGAGAAGTCTCCCTGCTGTGAGGGAGAGATTAGGAAACAATTCTGGTATGGTGTACTTGGTGTTAAATCTGCAAACTACAGCAATTATTTTTGTGGGTGCTCTGCTACATTTTTTTACCCATGAGCTCAGTGACACAGAAAAATAAGTTTTATCCATCTGTTAATTAGATGGGTGTCGGCGGCCATTTTGTGCAAGTGTAGTAATCTGCATATGTGCTAGGGACAATAATTTAATCCTGTTATTTCAGTCCAGTGGGCAACATATACCCATTTTTTAGGTGCACCTGCACTGCATATGTGCAATTAGCAGACAGGGTAATAATTTTCAAAAATTTGTCTGTTCCATTGTTGGGTGACATTAACCCAGTTTTGCCGTATAAAAACCCCTGCTCTGCATTGGTGACAGGGACCTATATTTCTAAAAAATCCTCTATTACATTGGTGGGTGACATTAACCCATTTTTGCCCTATACAAACCCCTGCTCTGCATAGTTGACAGGGACCTATATTTCTAAAAATCCTCTGTTACATAGGTGGGTGACATTAACCCATTTTCGCCGTATACAAACCCCTGCTCTGCATAGGTGACAGGGACCTAAATTTCTAAAAATTCTCTGTTACATTGGTGGGTGACATTTTACCATTTTGCTTTATACAAACCCCTGCACTGCATATGTGCCAGGGGGAGGGAAAATAATATAGGTAATCCGTCTGTGACTTCAGGGCCCAAGGGGGGTGACATATTCCCACTTTTTTCTGTGAGCTACCCTGTGCTGAATATCTGACTTGGAAAATCTATTCATTAAATCAATCTGTTAAATTATAGGGGGACAATTTCCCTTTTTATGGCGGTCAAGTACCCCTGTGCCTGCAGTGAATACCTGGCAGTGAAAAGAATTCAATTACATTAGTCTGTCACATATTTGGGTGACCTAAAGCGATTTTTTCTCTTTCTGACACCGGTACTGCATATCTGACAGTCAAATAACACCAGTAAATACTGCTGTTATATTGTCGGTTGACAAATTCCCATTTTTTTTGCTAGAAAGTACATTTTTTGGCCTGCACTGCATTTCTGACAGTCCAAAAAAAACGTTAAATACTGCATTTACATTTTTCGTTTAAAAAAGCACACTTTTTGTGCTAGATAGTACATTTGCACTGCATTTCTGAGAGTGCAATATAACCAGTTAATACTACTGTGACATTGTTGGTGAAAGTACATTTGCGGCCGGCACTGCATTTCTGAGGGTGAAATTTAATTAGTAAATCTAGCTCTTAGATTGTGTGTGGACATTTCCACGGTTATCAGACCAGTCATTCACAATTGGCTTGGAGGGTGTGTTCCTGCTGCACTGCATACCTGACAGGGAAATATATTCTGTAAATTCGGCGTTTAGATTGTTGGGTGATCTATACCCCTTTTTTCTTTCAAACTACCCCTGCACTGCATACCTGACTGTGAAATATATTCTGTAAATTCGGCTGCGTTTAGATTGTTAGGTGATCTGTACCCTTTTTTTCTTTCAAACTACCCCTGCACTGCATACCTGACTGCGAATCATATTCAGTAAATTCGGCGGCGTTTAGATTGTTGGGTGCTGTAGTTATATACTGTAAAATCTCCATGATGTCTGCATGAAAAATCTGCAGCGTGGGGGTCCCTTGTGGCTTCTATACACTTTTGAAATAATCCTTTAGCGGGGAGAATAGATGCCGGGTGACGGGGATGCTCCATGACCCCCTTTTTTTTCAAACTACCCCTGCACTGCATAACTGACTGTGAAATATATTCAGTAAATTCGGCGACGTTTAGATTGTTGTGTGCTGTAGTTATATGCTGTAAAATATTCATTTAGTCTTCATGATAAATCTGCAGCGTGGGGGCCCCGTGTGGCTTCTACACACTTTCAAAATAATCGTTCAGCGGGGCAAATAGATGCCGGATGATCAGGATGCTCCATGATGACCCTTTTTTCTTTCAAACTACCCCTGCACTGCATACCTGACTGGCAAATATATTCTGCAAATTCTGTGGCGTTTAGATTGTTGGGAGATCTGTACCCCTTTTTTCTTTCACACTACCCCTGCACTGCATACCTGAATGGGAATTATATTCTGTAAATTTGGCGGCGTTTAGATTGTTGGGTGATCTGTACCCCTTTTTTCTTTCACACTTCCCCTGCACTGCATACGTGACTGGGAAATATATTCTGCACGCTGGTAGAAGCGCTGCTGATGGCATTCCCACCTGACACCGGGGCCGCAGTGGAAGTACAAGGCGAAGGCAGAGGAGGAGGAAGAAGGCGCCAATGCAGCTGGGGCACCACCAGCACCTCAGAAGGCAGGGTTAGCATGGCCAAAATGTGGAAAAGCTTTGTCAGCACGCCACAAGAACCAGCATCACCAGCTGATATGGAACGTCTTAGCAGGAGGCAGCATTTCAGCACCATGGTGGAACACTATGTGTGCACACGCCTACACATACTGACTGATGGGTCTGGCCCATTCAACTTCTGGGTCTCCAAATTGGGCACCTGGCCTGAGCTTGCCCTTTACGCTTTGGAGGTGCTGGCCTGCCCTGCAGCCAGTGTATTGTCTGAACGTGTGTTTAGCACGGCAGGGGGCGTTATCACAGACAAGCGCAGCTCACGTTCATTAAAATGAACCAGGCATGGATCCCACAGGACTTGTCCATACCTTGTGCAGAATAGACATGTATACCGGCCTCACCCAGCCTTTGTTATACTCCAGTGCACTTTCTCTTTGTTTTCCTTTCTATATTTCCCAATGTTTTGGGGTCTACCCAAATAAAAAAAATATTAAAAAAACGATGCTGTTGGCGACTACCTCCTTCCCCCTACACCGCCCTCTAGCCCTTTCCATGACTCTTTTAGAGCCATTTTAGTGCCCGAAAGCTCGGGTCCCCATTGACTTCAATGGGGTTCGGGGACAAAGTTCGGGTCCCGAACTCGCACTTTGCGGCGAAGTTCGAACCCGGCGAACCCGAACTTCCAGGTGTTCGCTCAACTCTACCACTAAAGGCTTTTCAACATAGCACTTGCTCCCCAATAACAAGAAAAAATTGCTGGAATGACAGAGCTGTATAATGGCTATTTGATCCCTAAATTTTTCCCTGCACTTGTAAATCGCTTGTAAATCTCTTTTTTAGCACTGTCCCTAGCGCCTTTTGACATCTCTCCCTTCACTAAGATGCTGTGAAATGATTCCTTCCTATCCTTTCCCTGCACTTGTAAATCGCTTTTTCATAATTTTTTTTTTCACAAGTAGGTGAAAGTTTTTCAATACCTGTCCCTAGCGCCTTCTCACGCCTGTCCCTGCACTCAGAACGCTGTAAAATGTCTGAATCCAAGATGGCCACTGTATTTATAGGGCTGTGACATCACAGGGCTGGCTGGCTGCTGATTGGCTGCATGCATGGCATTATGGGTCATCTCGCTTTCCCAGAGTTCCTTGCCCCTTGTCCTCACACGTGTAGCCGCCATTTTAGGAAAAATTGTGACTCGAATTCCACTTTGTCAGCTTCGATTCGCTCAGCTCTACTTACATTGTATCAAAGTATCATATCTTCAGTGTTGTCCCAGGAAAAGATAGAATAAAATACTTACAAAAATGTTATAGGTGTGCTCAGTTTTGTAAGATACTGTAGGTCATTTCTCAATCAACTTGTAAGAAATGGACCTTAGAGGGTCCATATAAGTGTAGGTCCCATAGTCAGATTCTAAAGTAATTGTTTTCTGCTTGAACCTTTGGGATCAAAAAAACCCCACATGTTCCCAAGAAATAAACAAATCACTCTCCTACTTTCTGGTCAAAGGAGGTTGCAGTATTATAAGTAAATAAAAAATCTTCCTTTTAGGGTTTCGATTTAGCTCAATGGGGGTCATAGACTACAAAACTGCTTTACAAATATAGTGAGAAAATATGATCCATCAAAATAGGCCGGTTTAATAGTGCACATCTCTACGAGCAACAAAATATTATACTGTATATACATTGACAAAACTTAAAACCATTACTATGATATAATCACGCGTGGTACGGTGGGCGCGGGGGACATCAGGGGCTCAACATCTCCCTCTGTTTACCATTCGCTTCTGTGCTCTTATCCAAGTGTCTCATCTGAATTTACATTTGTTGATGTATTTACAATGTACGGGGCTAAGTACATAATAACGTCTAGTGTAAAAGGTGACCTTCATCCAATTACAATCACTGCTGTCTTTATTATGGTTAGCACAAACCTCCCTTAAACAACAAGATGTATTTTGTGAACCGTGACCCTCTTCTTTGTTCCCATCGAGCAACAATTATTATTATTTTATTCCTACAAAAGCAGCCAGAGAAGGGAGCTCTTAAAGGTATTATATGAAAATGTTAACAAAAGAGGTAGTGATAATGTCAATGATTATTTTCCCATAATTACGCTAATGACATGCGGACCTCATTGTAAGAAGCCATCAGCCTATTTTTCTCTTATGGCTGTTTTCAATGGCGTCAATCATGTGTTCAGTGGCAATAGTATAAAAATGTACAATAAATTCCAGGCAGCGGAGTCAGGTCGTGATGATTGACAAGATCTTTGTCTTTGATTCCATGGCAGGTTTAAATAAAAAAAGGCCTATTAAAAAATAACCTAATAAATATGATATTGCAAAGACCTTGTTGAAAAACATTCATCATTCCCATGATATTAATGATGACAACTTATTTATGACACCACCTCTGTCACATACAGTCCTGTTCTCATCAACATAATCCCAAGTGGACTGGTCACTGACTCAAGATCATCACCGTCCTCTACTGCTGTCACCATTCATCTGATTGTATTCACTACAAGTTATTCTAATTCTGTTCTCTTCGTTATACTGTCACACACAGGTGTGTCCTAACTTGTACAGTATCACACCAGTGGGCAGGTCTTGCTCAAGATTCTCTACAAAATACTCTACGGCGGATGTCATCATTGTTACACCAAAAAAAAAACAACCTTCAAGAAGAGACTGTGCCTTGTATATCATCAAAAATATAACAATGTTTTATTAGAGATTTCATTATAATATTTAAAAAACCATGGGAAATTATCTCTGATCTCAATATGGTCAGAGCTCCTCCACTAGGTAATGACAGAAATTATATGTATCTGATCATGGACTAAACCATTTAAAAATACGACCTATTCACAAGTTCATGTACTGAAATATGATCACTTAACTTTACTCCTGTTCTTCCTTTAGTTGTCTCTAATTAAGATATGGAGGAGGGGTGAGGAGCTGAGGCGCGGGTCACAACAGCATACTGCCTGTCAGCACTACCAAACATACAGGAGAACACAGCACTACATACTTATTACACATCCAGTGATGTCCCCTCTGTACACACATTCTTTTTCATCAAGTTCTCTCTTCAGCCCAGACAAAAATGACAACTTCTTTCAGCCACATCTTGTCTGTGCAGAGTTTTCCACACAGATATCTTAGATTCCTCACTTTTCCGTTATCCTCCTCACCTTCTCAACACAAATTCTGCATCCCAGTGCTCCAAGTGTGTCATCCCAAACTAAACACTGTCCCCACAGTGCTCCTCAATGCCCCCAAAATACTATATTGCTAACAAATAGTGCCCCCAGTAGAAATAATGCCTCCTAAAATGCCTCCATTAATGCCTATATAGTGTCCCCAGTATAAATAATGTCTTTATATTGACTTAGGCAATAATAAGCCCATACAGAGTTCCCCAGGAATATCAATTCTGTCCCCTAAAATGCCACCAGTAATAGTAATAATAATATATCCCCCATTGAGCTCCCAGTAATACTGCCTGTATTGTTTCCCCAGAAGTAATTCTTCCATTGTCCCCGTAGTATTAGAAATGTTCCCAACATAAATACCCCCCTAATTGTACACCCAGTAAAAATGCCCATATAGTACCCCTAGTACAAATTTCCAGATAGTTCCCCAGTGTCCCCAGTGCCTCCAGTAATGCCACCTATAGTGTCTCTTTATTAAAAAAATGCCCCTCTGTGCACCACATATTTTAAAAAAATGCTCCTTGCATTGCTCCTTATAGTGCCCTAATATTAAAATGTCCCCAGTGCCTCCAGTAATGCCCCCTATAGTCAGGCAGCTGCTGCCAAGACCAATAGAATTATGGGGTGCATCAAAAAGGGCATAGATGCATGTGGTGAGAACATAAAGTCAGGGGCGTCGCTAGGTTAAAACATTCGGGGCCAGGGCCCCGGATGTTTTGTCCCAGGCCCCGAATGTCCTGCCTGCCAAATAGATCAAACTGAATTGCCGTCCTGAGGACGGCAATACAATTGAATCTAATGCAGTGGAACATCTGACGGACCTGTGGTGACATCACAGGTCATGTGACCACTCCAATAAAGCAGGAAATGGTTGAGAAGGACCTGCAATGATGTCACCATCATGTGACCAGTGGAAGAGAGGACGGCAGTGAGAAGATGGAGAAGAACTGGGGGAAGCAGCTCTGGTGAGGAGAGGTAAGTAAAGGGAGAGGCAGAGCAATGCTCGTTATTTAACTAGGACTGTATTTAAGGGCTGAAGGGAAGGATATTATTTACATGGGACTCTATGTTGGAAGTGGCTGGGGAGGGGGTCATGTTATTTACATGGGACTGTATGATGGTGGCTGTAGAAGGGACTGATGTTATTTACATGGGACTGTATGTCGGTGGACTAGGCAGCCGCGTGCCCTACGCTAGTCTCCATGTAGAGCGCTCGGGAGGCTGCAGCATGAAGGTGGCTGGCACCCCTGGCGGCGCCCCTTCCCAAGGGGTGCTCTACGCGGCTGCCTAGTTCACCGACATACAGTCCCATGTAAATAACATCAGTCCTTCTACAGTCACCATCATACAGTCCATGTAATAACATGACCCTCAGTCACTTCAACATAGAGTCCCATGTAAATAATATCCTATTATTATTATATTATAATAATACCCTATTATTATTTACATGGGACTCTATGTTGGAAGTGGCTGGGGAGGGGGTCATGTTATTTACATGGGACTGTATGATGGTGGCTGTAGAAGGGACTGATGTTATTTACATGGGACTGTATGTCGGTGGACTAGGCAGCCGCGTGCTCTACGCTAGTCTCCATGTAGAGCGCTCGGGAGGCTGCAGCATGAGGTGGCTGGCACCCTGGCGGCGCCTTCCCAAGGGGTGCTCTGCGGCTGCCTAGTCCACCGACATACAGTCCCATGTAAATAACATCAGTCCTCTACAGCCATCATCAGTCCCATGTAACATGACCTCTCCCAGCCACTTCAACATAGAGTCCCATGTAAATAATATCCTATTATTATTATATTATAATAATACCCTATTATTATTTACATGGGACTCTATGTTGGAAGTGGCTGGGGAGGGGGTCATGTTATTTACATGGGACTGTATGATGGTGGCTGTAGAAGGGACTGATGTTATTTACATGGGACTGTATGTCGGTGGACTAGGCAGCCGCGTAGAGCACCCCTTGGGAAGGGGCGCCGCCAGGGGTGCCAGCCACCTTCATGCTGCAGCCTCCCGAGCGCTCTACATGGAGACTTAGGCGGCTGCAGCGCTGCCAGGGGGCAGCAAGAGGAGAGGGCTGACAGGGGGGAAGCGCTCAGCGATCCCTCCTTTCACTCCATTGTAGCGTGGCCGAGCCCTGTATGGTCCGCAGGTACAGGTCCGAGGGGGAAGGAGAATGACAAGAGGGGGAAAGAGAATGACAAGAGAGGGAAAGAGAATGACAAGAGGGGGAAAGAGAATGACAAGAGGGGGAGAGAGAATGACAAGAGGGGAAAAGAGAAGGACAAGAGGGGGAAAGAGAATGACAAGAGGAGGGAAGAGTATAACAAGAGGGGGAAGAAAATAACAAGAGGGGGGAAGAAAATAACAAGAGGGTGGAAGAGAATGACAACAGGGGGGAAGAGAATGACAACAGGGGGGAAGAGAATGACAACAGGGGGGAAGAGAATGACAACAGGGGGGAAGAGAATGACAACAGGGGGGGAGAGAATGACAAGGGGGGGAGAATAACAAGGGGGGAGAGAATAACAAGAGGGGGAAAGAGAATGACAAGAGGGGTGAAGAGAATGACAAGAGGGGGGAAGAGAATGACAAGGGGGGGGGGTTCTACTTTGGTCTTATCTGACCAATGATCCTTCTTCCATATGTTTGCTGTGCCCCCTACATGCCTTGTGGCAAACTGCAAATGGGACTTCTTATGGCTGGCTTTCAAAAATTGCTTTCTTTTTGCTACCTTTTCATAAAGGCAGATTTTTGGAGGACAACTGATAGTTTTCCTGTGGACAGATTCTCCCACCTGAGCTGTGGATCTCTGTAGCTCCTCCAGTGTGACCATGGGCCTCTTGGCTGCTTCTCTTTGCCTATGCTGTCAGTTTAGGTAGAAGGCCATGTCTTCATAGGTTTGAAGTTATTCCATACTCCTCCCATTTTCGGATGATGGATTGAACAGTGCTCCGTGAGATGTTCAGAGTTTGGGATATTTTTTATAACCTAAGCCTGCTTTACACTTCTCCACAACTTTATCCTTGACCTGTCTGATGTGTTCCTTGGTTTTCATGATGCTGTTTGATCACTAATGTTTCTAACAAACCTCTGAGGTCTTCACAGAACAGCGGAAGTTATATTGAGAATAAATTATACACAGGTGGACTCTATTTACTAATGAGGTGACTTCTGAAGGCAATTGGTCACACTGGATTTTATTTAGGGATATCAAAGTACAGGGAGCTGAATACACATGCACCCCACACTTTCCAGATTTTTATTTATGAAATTTTTTAAAAAACCTTGTATCATTTTCTTTTCACTTCACACATGCTTGCTACTTTGTGTTATCACATAAATCCCAATAAAAATCCCAATAAAATACATTTAAGTTTGTGGGTGTAATGTGAAAAAATGTGAAAAAGTTTAATACTTCTACAAGGCACTGTAGTCCTGACACTTTACAAATTATTAGTCAGACCACACATGGAGTACTGGGTGGAAAAATGATGGTTATTCACTTTAGAAAAAAGACGACTGAGGGGAGATCTAATAACTATGTATAAATATATCAGGGGTCAGTACAGAGATCTCTCCCATCATCTATTTATCCCCAGGACTGTGACTGTGACGAGGGGACATCCTCTGCGTCTGGAGGAAAGAAGGTTTGTACACAAACATAAAAGAGGATTTTTTATGGTAAGAGCAGTGAGACTATGGAACTCTCTGCCTTAGGAGGTGGTGATGGTGAGTTCACTAAAAGACTAAAAGAGTTCAAGAGGGGACTGGATGTATCTCTGGAGTGTGATTATATTACAGGTTATAGTTATTAGATTTCTGGAGAAGGGTTGATCCAGGGAGTTATTCTGATTGCCTGATTGGAGTTGGGAAGGAATTTTTTTCACCTAAAATGAGGAAAATTGGCTTCTACCTCACAGGGTTTTTTGCCTTCCTCTAGATCAACTTGCAGGATGGAACTGGATGGACAGATGTCTTTTTTCAGCCTTATAAACTAGGTTACTATGTTATGTTAATAGGGTTGTTAAAATCCACAGAAAATCTGCACCAGAAACCGCACAAAAACTGCATAGATAATGCAATAAACAGTGCCGATTTATGTGTTGTTTTTATTGTGTGTTTCATACTGTTTCCTGCATGCAAATATGCACTATGTGCAAGTATTATTAATCCCAGTGCCGTACAGCTGCGGCGCTCTGATCGGCTGCAGGGGTCCGGAAGTCACTGATAGCCGGGCCCCTGCTGTATGCGCTGGCATCAGTGAAAACATCAATACTCGGTCCGCTTGGTTTGAATTTTAGGTCACTGCGCGTGCGCTGTGCAATGTACTGTGACATCCTATATGAGTGGTGGGCAGTGGGCACAGTACAGTTCATGGGCCTGACACACACTGGCAGGCAACTGCAATTATATTAAAGGGTAAAAATGTAATGACTTTTTTTTATCTGCAAGGTACTGTGCCACCCTATATGAGTCTGTGGGCCTGCGGCGTCTCACACACGGGCAGGCAACTGCAATATATATATATATATAAAAATAAAAGCAGACTCCAATGCGTGACATGAACGCATAGCATCCGCACTGAATCCTGACCCATTCATTTCAATGGGTCTGTGTACATGAGCGTTTTTTTTCACACCACACTTGTGTGTTGCGTGAAAATCGCAGCATGTTCTATATTCAGCGTTTTTCACACAGCCCTAGCCCAATAGAAGTCAATGGGGATGCGTGAAAAACTCATTGCATCCGTAAGCAAGTGCTGGTGCGTTGCGTTTTTCACTGATGGTTGCTAGGAGATGTTGTTTGTAAACCTTCAGTTTTTTATCACGCGCGTGAAAAACGCATCAAAATCCATTGCACCCGCGTGTAAATAACTGAACAACTGAACGCAATCGCAGGCAAAACTGAATGGTTTTGCCTGTGAAATCGCACAGTTTTCACTGAACGCATCTGCAACGCATCCGGACCTAAGGCCCCATTCAGACATCCGCAAATTTTTGTCCGCATCCATTCCGAAATTCTGTGGAATGGATGCGGACCCACTATGAACGCGCAACACACTATGAACGTGTGAATGGGGTCTAATCCGGACACGCTCGTGTGAAAGAGGCCGATGAGTCTTTGAGGACTGAAGTGGACACAGAACACTAGTAACTAACGCTTTCCCTAGAATCCCTATATTAATTCAGCAACAGCAGCACTCTCCCTGCTCTAACTAACACTGCAGCTTCAGAATGAATCTAAGATAGATGCTGTCCTTGCTTTTTGATAGGAGGTGGGAGGATCTGGGAGAGAGGGTATGCTGATTGGCTGGAATGTGTCTGCTGACTGTGAGGTACAGGGTCAAAGTTTAGGGGGCAAATCGAACATCCCATATGTTCGCCCACCGCAGCGAACGCGAACATGCGATGTTCGCCGGCAAACAGTTCGGGACATCTCTACAAGTGAACGCCGAAAAAATAAAAACAGTGCCAAAACAGCCATTTTCTGGTCACCTTTTCTCACAAAAAGGTGTATTTAGCCCAAAATGGAACCAATCAAACCGTCATCTCATCCCACAAAAAATGAGACCCTACCTAAGACAATCGCCCAAAAAATAACAAAAATATGGCTCTTAGAATATGGCAACACAAAAACAAAATTTTATTCTGTTCAGAAAGGCTTTCACTGTGTAAAACCTAACAAAAGTAAAAATGATAGACATATTGTGTATCACCGCGTCCGTAACAACCTGCTCTATAAAAATTTCACATTAAATGTCCCCTTAGGTGAATGCTGTAAAAAAAAATAAAAAAATATGCCAAAACAGACATTTTTTTTTTACCCTGCCTCACAAAAAGGGTAATATTAAGCGATCAAAAAGTGTCATGTACCCCAAAATAGTACCAATGGAAACCTAAACTCATCCCGCAAAAAATTAGCCCCCACATAAGACAATTGCTTAAAGAGGACCTTTCATCAGGATATGAGCAGTGCGCTGCGATTGGCCAGCGCTACAGCCTGGGATACGCCTGGGGAGATCTAATAACTATGTAGGGGAGATCTAATAACTATGTTGGGGAGATCTAATAACTATGTATAAATATATCAGGGGTCAGTACAAAGATCTCTCCCATCATCTATTTATCCCCAGGACTGTGACTGTGACGAGGGGACATCCTCTGCGTCTGGAGGAAAGAAGGTTTGTACACAAACATAGAAAAGGGTTCTTCACGGTAAGAGCAGTAAGACTATGGAACTCTCTGCCTGAGGAGGTGGTGATGGTGAGTACAATAAAGGAATTCAAGAGGGGCCTGGATGTATTTCTGGAGCGTAATAATATTTCAGGCTATAGCTACTAAAGATGGGTCGTTGATCCAGGGAGTTATTCTGACTGCCTGATTGGAGTCGGGAAGGAATTTTTTCCCCTTAAGTGGGGAAAATTCGCTCTACCTCACAGGGGTTTTTTGCCTTCCTCTGGATCAACTTGCAGGAAACAGGTCGAACTGGATGGACAAATGTCTTTTTTCGGCCTTATATACTATGTTACTATGTTACTATGTTACTATAACCAAGTGATACTAGGCTCCTCCTAGTATAACCAAGTCCCAGAAGATACCAGGGCCTATACCGGGTGAGCGGAGCGGCACCCGGGGATAATAGTAAGTGCAGGGAGATCCCTGGGCGCCGCTCTACATGTTCAGATAGTTATCTTACAATGTTCGGACCCATGAAAGGTCCTCTTTAAAAAATAAAAACCAATGGCACCCATAAACCAATACATTAAAATTTGCGCTGCAAAAGCCATATGGCAATCCT
The DNA here is from genome assembly GCA_033119425.1 of Bufotes viridis. Lineage (NCBI taxonomy): Eukaryota > Metazoa > Chordata > Amphibia > Anura > Bufonidae > Bufotes > Bufotes viridis. Next base: position 63,396,906 of record CM065593.1, read on the forward strand.
TCCGTTCTGAATCCTGCAATATGCCCCCACAGCAGTTTACCACCACATATGGGGTGTTGCCATATTCAGAAGAAAATGGGTATCTAATTATGGAGTGCTTTTTTTCCTATTTTTATGTGAAAATAAAAAATTTAGGGCTAAAGCAACATTTTCTTGGAAGAAATTAAACTTTTCATTTTCACAGTGTTTCCGGATTCTGTAAAACGCTTAGGGGGTCAAAGTGCTCAGTACCCCCCTTAATATATTCTTTAAGGGGTGTAGTTTCCAAAATCGGGTCACTTTTTAAGGGTTTTCACTGTAGGGGTACATCAGGGTCTCTTAAAATACAAAATGGTGCCTAAAAAATTCTACAGTAGCAAAATCTGCCTCCAAAACCCACATGGCGCTCCTTTTCTTCTGACCACTGCCACGTGCCCATAGGGCAGTTTACCGCCACATATGGGGTATTTCTGCAAACTGCAGAATCAGAGTAATATATATTGAGGTTTATTTTGCTGTTAACCCTTGCTGTGTTGCAAGAAAAATTAAATAACATAAAAAATCTACCCAAAAAGTTCAATTTTGAAATTTCACCTCCATTTTCCTTTAATTCTTGTGGAACACCTCAAGGGTTAACAAAGTTTGTAACATCAGTTTTGAATAATTTGAGGGGTGTAGTTTCTAAAATGGGGTCATTTATGGGTGGTTTCCATTACGTAAGTCCTTCAAAGTCACTTTATAACTGAATTGGTGCTTAAAAAAATGATTTCGGAAATTTTGTTGAAAATTTGAAAATTGGGTTCTAAACTTCTAAGCCTTCTAACGTCCTAAAAAAAAAAAATTACATTTACAAAATGATGCCAACATAGAGCAGACATATAGGGAATGTTGACTGATAACTATTTTATTGTGAATTTTTCCAAATTTTTGGTACGTTTTGGATTATTTTATAAATAAAGATGAAATATATTGACTCAAATTTACCACTGTCATGAAGTACAATGTGTCACAAGAAAACCATCTCAAAATGGCTTGGATAAGTAAAAGCGTTCCAAAGTTATTACCCCATAAAGTGACACATGTCAGATTTGCAAAAATCGGCCTGGAATTTAAGGTGAAAAGTGGCTCGGTACTGAAGGGGTTAAAGTATAGGTCATGCTCTGCCTATTGTGCAAATATCTGGCTTGTTATATTTTAAGCCAAAAAGATTGCTGGGATCCACTTTAGATGAGAAGATTGGATCTTTTCTTTTTACTAGACACAGAAAGAGATTTTTTATCTCAGTAATAATGCCATTTTCTGATGTGAATGGCTCTTCATAGAAATGTTTAATCTCCCGCCTGGTAGATAAAGGCACTGGGTCTGTTCCTGATATTTTTTAGAATCATTTTACATAAATCATAGGGAGGATTTAATCAAGACAAACATGCTAAAATGATTTCTCTTTAACTCAAGTGGCTAAAATGGTAAAATATGAGTATGAGATGTAAAATAAATGATAGGAAATTGTTTTTATACAAGGCAGCATCCCGAATCCTGTTCATGTGATCAGATTAAAGCTCCAGTAAAGAAACCTAAACCTATGTGGACAAATTCAGACCCTTCAATACATGGCGGAGTGCTGACCATATACCCAGGGGTGCACCACCAATGAGGCCAGGTGAGGCGAACGCCACAGGCAGCACCAGGTAGGGGCAAAAGGGGGCAGCGGAAGGGCCAGGGGCAATGAGCGCTTTCATAGTGGCATAGGGGTTAGGTTAAAAAAATTGGCATGGGGTGGCGCCGTTTCAGTTTCCGCCTCAGGCAGCAGAAAGGCTAGGTGCACCCCTGCATATACCCTACAGGGAAATATCCCAGTGGGCTGATGCCTTTGGGGCCGCCAGAGCCCTGCTCATGGCCGCTGACCAGGTCAATTACTTCATACTAGGAGCATCAGGTACTTATGCACTGGCCAGAGGCCACAGGTGCCCTCCTGAACTCAACTGTATCGCCATCCTGAATATGGATAATCGATATTTCATAAGGACAGTCAGGGTCTATGATACATTATGGTGTGTTTGTATGTTCTATTTATTTGGTCTGTTTGGGCGCGCTGTGTCCGAAACTTTTGGGGGCGTGGATAGGGAGGAGGGAACATGGGCGGGGTTATGCGAAATCTCTGTGTTATGATTCGCGCACACCCATGGTTTACTGGATGCCGGCTGGTGTTGTATCCTGAATATGGTGATAGGGCGGTATTTTATGCTGCACTGTGGTATTTGTTTTTGCTGGGGTAGTAGTTTGTGCTGCACTACGGTATTGCTGGCTCTGGCTTCTTCTGGTGGCCCCGCCTTCTTCTGGTAGCCCCACCTTCTTCTGGTGGCCCCGCCTTCTTCTGGTGGTCCCACCTTCTTCTGGTGGTCCTGCCTTCTTCTGGTGGTCCTGCCTTCTTCTGGTGGCCCCACCTTCTTCTGTTGCCCAGACTTCTGTCAATTTTGACTCACAACTTGCTGCCGTTTTTTTTTTCCAAGGCCAGTTTAAGTTCCCAATGAGCCCTCTTGAACTTCATCTTGGTCCCTGATCAGGTAACATAGTTTTTTTTTTATGTTTTGTACAATTTTTGGTGGGAATATGGGAGCAGAGCAAAATTTCTGCAGTACAAAGGTTCACGTTGGAAGCTGCAAAATCCATTTCACATGTTTTAAATTCTATGCATTCCCTGAGCTGTCAGCATAGTTTAGGTATAAACATTGATTTCATTTACTTCCATTTAATTTACCTGAAAGATACTTCGCCAGTCTGCCGACGACACATTTCATATAGCGGCCATAAATTACTGTAAGTTACTTACAGCATCAGGGAGAAAGGGAAATAGTCTGGGAAGGAAACACATTCTATGAACCCATCACCTGGACTGACGCGTTATATGGTGGGATTGTTAATATTTATTTTTGTACTAGCAGAAGAACCCAGCTTCCCACGGGTATATTTCATCTATTTCATTGAATGTTTGTGTGTGTCGTTAAAAGATATCGACAGTTTCCACTATAACAGTGACATCTACAGCCCCCCACCCATTAACACTGACCCCCTCCCCCAACGTGCCCCGTCTTCTTAAATAGAACCTCCACAGCAGCCCACCCCCTTTACTTTAACCTTTACAGCAGCCTGCCCCTTTAACAGTGAGTTCCACAGCACCCTACCCCCTTGACAATGACCTCCACAGGGGCCCGCCCCCTTAACAGGGACCTCTACAGCACCCGCCCCTTAACAGTGACCATAGATTATAGTCTCCTTAATTGTGGCTTCCACCATTCCCTGCCCCCTTTACAGAGACCTCCACAACAACTGCCCCTTTAACAGTGACTGCCACAGTACCCCGCTCCCTTAACAGTGACCTCCACTGTACCACGCTCCCTTAACAGTGGCCTCACAGTACCCTGCTGACTTAACAGTGACCTCACAGTACATTGCTGCTCCTTTTATAATGGCTTCCACAGTCCCGCCCCTTAACGGTGACCATAGGTTATAGTCCCCTTAACCGTGACCTACACAATTCCCGGCCCCCTTAACAGAGACCTCCACAGCGACTTCTCCTTTAACAGTGACTGCCACAGTACACTGCTCCCTTAACAGTGACCTCCACTGTACCACGCTCCCTTAACAGTGGCCTCACAGTACCCTGCTGTTCCTTTATTAATGGCCTCCACAGTCCCCTCCTTCCTTAACAGTGACCTCCACAGTGCCCGCCCCTTTAACAGTGACCTCCACATCAGCCTGCCTCCTTAACAGTAACATTCACAGTGCCCTCCCCTTTAACAGTGACCTCCACAGCGGCCACCCCTTTATTAGTGACCTCCACAGTACCCCATCTCCTTAACAGTGATTTCCACAATATCCCGCCCCCATAACAGTGACCTCCACACAGCTCCGTTCCCTTAAAATGTGACCTCCACAACACCCCGCCCCTTAAAACTGACCTCCATAGCAAACCATACCCTTAATGGTGACCTCCACCATTCCCTGCCCCCTTAACAGAGACCTCCACAGCGCCCGCCCCTTTAACAGTGACCTCCACAGCATCCTGCCCCCTTAACAGTGACCTCAAAAGCGGTTCATCCCTTTAACAGTGACCTCCACAGCAGCCGCCCCTTTATTAGTAACCTTCACAGTACTCCTTAACAGTGGCCTCTACAGCAATCTGCCCCTTAACACTGATCTCCATAGTGGACCATCCCCTTAACTGTGACCTACACAGCAGCCTTCCCTTGGGTGGCCAGAGGTCCAGTTTTAGGGCGGACAATCCGGCTTTCAGACTTCCTGTCCTCCATCCGGTGCAGGGCCTGGATGGACGCAGGGATGTCCTTTTGAACAGTTCACTCTCAAACAGCAGCACTGTGCTGTCTGAGAGTGAGCTGCAGGGAGAAAGTCACCCTCCCTCCCACCCCTGCAGCTAACAGAAGTTGATTTTTACCTTCATTTTTTCAATCCCCATCGCTACGGAGCGTGACCTAACCAGGTTGGGGGTGTGGTTTAGCAGGACTGGCGGCGGGGTTTTTAAGTCCTGAAACAAAACGGTGCTGTGAGCCCAGCCTAACACCTGAATATCTGTATAGTCTGGTAACCCCATGAAGGAGCATTTTGGACCCGATGAGAAGGGTTGAGGTATGAGAAACAATCCCATATGCCTTACTGTCTTCACAGTGTGCTGGGGCATCCAGTGCTCAGGGGTTGTCTCACATACTCTCTGATGCCACCAAACCCCAAAAAAAGAACAATTTTGCTTTCATCAGTCCACAAAATGTTTTGCATTTTCTCTTTGGGTCAGTGTGTTCTTTGGCAAATTTTAACCTATTCGAGACATGTCTTTTTTTCAACAACGGGAATTTTCAGAGAGTTCTTGCTGGTAACTTGGCCTCACTACATCATCTTCTGATTGTTGTAGGACTCATTGATAACTTCAGATCTTCTATGATCTTTCTGGAGATGATCATTGGCTGAGCCTTTGATATTTTGGCTATTCTTTGATCACTTCTCTATATGTTTTTCCCTCTCTAATCAACCTTGTAATCAAAGTACATTCTTCATCAGAACAGTACCTGGAACAACCCATTTTCCCCAGTATTTCAGAAGGAAATACACTATAACCAACATGTGCAACGTGTGAAACCCTCCTACCATAAATAAGGTAAAAGAGTTACACTGTTATTCCACAAAATGAATGACTCCAATTTAACTCCTCACTGCTATTATTTTGAGCACGCCCCTTTCAATTAATTATTCAATTACTCAGAATGAGCGACATGCATGTCTTAATCGTTGGGTCTGATTTTCTCTACTACTCTACTACATTTCCAAGTAAATAATTTGCTATATAGAAATATTACTTCTACCAAAAACAGTGATTTATCAGGTTAATGATGTTGGACGGCTATTTATGAACACTACTGTACATATCAATACAATCCCTATACTGAGAGCTCAAGACTGCTCTACATGAAGGTTTATGTGTTCTCATGACAGTGCCAGCCTTAGTGCCCCTATGACAGTGCAAGCATCAGTGCTTCAAAAGGAGAGTCAGCCACAGTATACATGACAGCCTCAGTGCTTCAAAATGAAAAAGCCTGCAGTATCCCTATTAGAATTAGTTCACACAGTGGATGTTTGTCAAAATCCACTGCATATTCCATGGCAGAAACCGTCTGGTTTTGACCATGGATTTTTAATTTGAAGGCAACGGACCTGAATGGGACCCCATTGGTTCCCATAATACTGTCACCCTCAGTGCTTCACAGACAGAGCCAGACAAAATATCCCCATAACAGTGCAAGCTTCAGTGTTTCAAAGACATAGCCAGACACAGTTGCCCCCTTACAGTGCCAGCCTCGGTGCTTTTAAGACAGAGCCAAACACAGTGGTCCCGTAACAGTGCCAGCCTCAATGCTTCAAGGACAGAGCCTGATACAGTATTTCCATAACAGTGCCAGCTTCAGTGCTTCAAAGGCAGAGCCAGACAAAATATCCACATAACAGCGCAAGCTTCAGTGCTTCAAAAATAGAACCAAAGTATCCCCATAACAGTCCCATCTTCAATGCTTCTTGGACAGAACCAGACACAGTATCCACATAACAGTGCCAGTCTCAGTGCTTCAAAGACCAAGCCAGACACAGTATCCCCATAACAGTGTCAGCTTCAAAACCAGAGTCAGTGACACTATCTATGCTGGCCTCAGTGCTTCAAAATATAAACCAGCAACAACTCCAGTCCACGTCCTGCAAAGAAATAATGAGATCCAGTAACCACACTCGCCTCCATGCATCAAAGATGATGCCAGCCGCAGGGCCTTCATAACAGTACATTTCACTTGACTCTTTATGGTCCATCTTCACTCTTCTTCACCAAGAAAAGCTACATTTGAATGATCCAACAAGCTGCTTCTATATAACTCAGTGATCGGAGACCTATGAAGCCGAAGGACGGTCCTGAAATCCTGAAATCCCATTAAATCTTAGGTATTTGCTCAAAGTGAGATGTCACCCTCCCTCCCCCATCCCCCCTTACACCTTTTCATCACATCAGACATCAGCTTCAAATCCTTGGGGATGAATTCGCTCTAACACATTAATTAGCTTTGTCAATTGTCACCAGATCCTCAATAATCTTTGCAAAATTGGCAAAAGCTCATTAGAAAATCAGTTTTATGAGACCTCCAGCAGAACATTTCTATTACATGTAGATATTATTTTTTTACAATGTCACGAGTTTCATGACAACACATTGTTTGCAATCAAACAGTGATCAGCCGGCACTCCGTTCCAAGGCGTGGTGCACGTGTCAGAGATAGCAATCTCAGCATCTAGTGTAAGGAAAGACCGGCACTCAATTGATCTTCGTATCCTTATGAGTGTAAGAATACGAAGCTCAAGTGAGTGCCGGTCTTTCCTAACACATTGTTTGGTCTGAGGTAGCTTGGTGTTGACTAGAACACAGAAGAAAATCTTATGCACTGTAAAGGACACATTTCACCTTCTGGTTCAAAGCCACAAAATAACACGAAACTGCATTTACTCTTGTTGGCTCGTAAACACATTACATTATACTATTATATGTAGGCGTAGTACCCCAGATCAGCGGGTACTACAAATTGTTTATTGTTATGTACCGGTACTATGCATTTTACTGTTTGCCATCCTTTCCTTGCTTGGGATAATGGCCAGAAGCAAAGGTTGGCAAGGAATAGGGCTAACCACCCTGTCTCTCCCCTCTTGGTCAGGGTGGGCTGGTACTGCTCCTGAGCAAGAAGGGGAAGTTCCTGTGGGAACACATAGAAGAAAGGAAGCAACCTGCAAAGCTCCTGCTCCTGTTACCTAATCTTCACAGAGAACTACTCCAATTGTCCCCAAGTAAATCCTTGAGATTCCAGATGGCAGAGTGAACAGGTACATCAGCATCCAAAGCAGTGGCGGATCCAGAGCCTGGTCTCGGGAGGGGCACTTCCAGATTGTGAGGAGAGCACACACTGTGCTCTCCACATCCACATTTCCGGAGCGCGCGGCCGATCTTCCGATCTGCGGCTCCGCAATAATATAGAGCATGTCCTATACTTGTCCACAATTGCGGATAAGTATAGGCATCTCTATCATAGAGACTCCATGGGGCTGGCGGCAAGGTATGTTGCGGATCCACAATTTGCGGATCCTTAACACACTACCGACGTGTAAATAGCATTGTGTTTTTCAAGGATATTAAATTTTAAGCTATTCCATTTTCCACAAATGTTGGGTATGTACAGTATACAAGTCTAGATTCTGCACAGTGCCTGTTCTTCCATTGGGAGCAACTTTTATAACATATTTTGCTTATTCCCATGTGAGCTGGAGTCCTAGACTGTGTAAAATTTACACGGTCTAGGACTCCAGCTCACAACGGGTTAAATTAAGCAAAAGAGGTTATAAAACTTGCTCCCAATGGAAGCACATGCACTGTGCAGAATCTAGACTTATATTGTATACTGCATAACCAACATTTGTTGAAATTGGAAAAGCCTAAAATTCTTCATTTTTTACATTATACTTAGGATCCGACTGAACTCACCTCACAGTCCTTAAGTTAAGCGCGGACGGCAGCAAGATGACGCAGGAGCTCAAGCGGGGCAGGCATCTTACAGCAGTGGCAGTGCTCTCTCCACAGCTCACACTGACTGCGTGCCGCCCAGCAACTCCACTAAACCACTCCCACCCTCATTCTCCTAGTGTGAGCCGAGCCTGTGTGAGCCTGCACGCAAGGCTCTCTGCTCTGCCTCCGCTCCCAAGTCCCGACAGGCTCCGCCCCTCACTGGCAGTTAACCTGGCCCTACGGCGACGCACGCACCCGCAGCAGCACAGGAGGTATGGTAATCTATAGTGGGTGCGTGCGCACCGCGGCAGCCAGGAAGGGACTGGGATATCATTGCAATCTTTATCTTACATTCTCGGGGGGGGCAATTGCCCCGTTGCCCCCCCCCTGGATCCGCCAATGATCCAAAGACACTGCTGTAAGGTGAGGGACTTAAGGCAAGCCACCCATCACCAAAATAACCGCTAGGCCAGTATCACCGAAGTACAGAATTGCAGTGATCCAAACTGCCACCAGATTCCTTGCTGGTGCCAGAGAAGAACTGAACTTAAAGCCTGTTGCTACTGTATATATTTCAAGTTCTACTTTGCACTTATTTTAAAAGACTTTAGGTTTAACTATGGCCTCCTTCTTCAGTACTGTAATTCCATTGCACAGATCCCCAGGGAGCAACAGCCTGAGGGAGTACACTGTGACACAACACTTCATTTAGGTCCACAACCACTCCTATCCTCTACACCGGCTCCTCAGGGGGTTGCTGTATAGGCTAGACTAAATAGCAGAGGAAAGCTAGTTATATTAGACAGATCGTTGTTATATCGTATGGTGGTAGAAAGAAAACGCAACAGATAAACTCTATCATGACTAGATGGGTACCTAAGAAGAGGATCGGAAGGACCTGTCAGTTGTTAGCATCCTTGCCTCCTCTTGTATGAGTAGAGGGTTGTGTACCCATTAGACTGGCTCCTTCATTCATTGGTCTTTCGTAAGCTGGCCACTCCTTTCTCCATGAGCTTCATAGGAACTACAGGCACATAAACTCTTCATCAGTTGCTAACCAAGCAGCACATACTATATCATAATGGCACCTTATCACATGTGCAGCGGGTCCCAGTGGGAGCTAGTGTAGAGAATGGAAGTGGTAGAGGCCCTGATGGGGAGAGTAGTTGTGTCACAGTGCCTACTATACCTCAGGCCATCGCTCCCTAGGGTCCATTGCAGTGAAAGATGTAGCACTGAAGAATAAGGTCAGACTTGAACGTAATGAAGGCCTTTTACTAAGTGCAATGAGGAACTTGAAAATACCAACAGTAGCAGCAGTCTTTAATGCAATTCCCTTCGGGCACCAGCTGAGAAGTATGGTTGCAGATGGGATGGCTGTAATTCTGCACTTAGATTACTGTCCTAGTGGTGGTTCGGTGATGAGGGTGTCTTTGGCCCATTTTCCCTCACCTCACAGCAGGGTCAGCAGAAGCAGGTCACTCTGCTGTCACAGACCCCCCCAAGGCTTTACTTGAGTCTCTTTTCCCCTCTCCACCTAACTCTCCTTTAGACTGCCCGTCCCTAGCTCAGCCCCACCATTGGAAGGAAGTAGTACTAGCCAGCTCCTACCAAAGGGGGGAAGTTCCATTTCTATTACCTAACATTGGCAACCATACTCCATCTGCTGGTGAACAAAGTGCATTACATGTCATTACATTCACATTGCAAAAGAAATATATAAAAAACGCTTAACAAGTACAAAATAGTAATACCCCCAACTCTGGGGTATTACACATGTTTTGTTAGTCCCTATGTGCCCTATGTCACGAAACTAACCTTGGGAGAAATTTATAGGAAACAAACCATTCACAGAAACTTTCATGCTTGTCCCTTAAAATGTCATGCCCAGAACCCACTAAGATTCTCCAGGGCTCTTCTTGGCTGTCCCTAAAATCCATTCTGCCCTGCTTCTCCCATGGGTCCTCCCCAGGAATGCAGAGGCAACAGTGGCATGCAGGGACAAAACTTGAAACTCCGGGGGAACAATTCAAAATTTGTCGTACCTACCATGTGCCACTTTTAATGCTGGTGCAGTCAAACATGGCAGAAGCTCCTTTAAGAGCCTCAAAGTTACCAGGGCCCTGGTACAACTGCTACCCCCAACACTTTCATATTAGCTGGCATTGACTACAATCTTCTATCCCCCACTCTTCATTGATAAAATGTTTCATATGCGTCTAATAGGAGTTCCATGGGATTGGAGAAACATTTCAGGTTAGGGTTAACCCTAACCTCTCAAATACAGCTGTACACCAGTGGTATCCACAATAAATAGGGCATTCTCATGTTTTTATTAGATTTTCCTTTTCTAGAATTAAGACATTTTTGCCACATTAGCGTAAAATGAGTGAACGTGCATTTAATTATAAACATCCGCCGTTTACCCAGCCAATTACAACCTACAAACGAGATGTCAGTGAGAATAAATTTAAGAAACACGTCAGCATACCTGCATAGCAAAACACATAACTGTAATAATAAAATTGCCCCAGGTAAGAATACAATGTAATTCCAAGCTAATCTATGCAACAGCTCCTGGGACTTGGACTATGCACATATGAACACAAAGCACTAAAATCATGTAAGCTACAATATTTAGAAAGACTGTGTATAATCGGCACCATGTTGTTTGTTTTATCATCTGTAATGAGCTGGACCTTACTCTTACGTAGTATAGACGACGCTCAACACACATGGCAAAAATATAACTCTTCAATAATCAAAAAATCTAAACGTTTTATTGGCTGTGTTGACTTTGTGGGCGCCAGATGTTGGTATTACTGTGACTCGATTTCCACTGTTTGACTGGCAAGGGCCCAGGAGTTACCTAGAGACTGGACTAAAATAGAAAACTTGGCAAAATACGAAAGATATCACAAATGTTGAGTTTTGCTTTCACCTCAAGACTGGATTCAACAATTCCCCACATTTATACTGAGATTCTATGAGCGGTTTTCACTCAAGGGGCAGGGAAAAAAACTTTCTGTAGGTTTCGTCTAAGTCAGTGAATTACTGCACTCATCGGTAGCTGCTGCTGGGAGTGTCTGCAAAGTATTGGAGCGAACTAGGTGATGGAGGCTTCTGCTTTTTATGCCCTCTCTATGTTCTGGACCTGACACCTTTGGAAAGAGACATATGCTGTGCAGGGCCGGATTAAGAGCATCATGGGCCTGGTGCTGAAGATTTTAATGGGCCTTTTTATAGAAAATGAAAACGCAACGCAGAGCAATTTTTTATAACACAAATCTGTCATATCTTTTATGCATATGAAATTACCAGCATAGCTGAATAGATGTTGATGTATCAATACCTTGCATACCTTTATAGAATCTGTTCTTTAGCCTTTATTTTTTTAAGTAAAACACTTATGGGGGCCCAGAGTGTCAAAAGAGGTGTGGGTAGGGGGCCCTTTGTGCCCTTCAGACTGTAACACCTCTCCCATGTGAAATCATGCCCGCTCCTTTGGTTGACACCAACGGTTCACTTGACAGTGACGTGTTGAGATCCTGCGCATGTGCCATGAATGGGTGAATGGGGATTGCGGTACACAAATGTGGAGTCTGTAGGAACCTGAGACTGTACATGCACCGCAATCCCCATTCACAGCGCATATGGGATGTGTGTGTGTCAAAGAAGGTGCAGGCATGAACTCACAAGGCAGAAGTGTTGCAGCCCAGGAGGATAGCGCACCCCAGCCACACCTGTTACGCACTGGGCCCCCATAAATTTTTTTAGTTTTTTTTTGTTTAGTGACATTAAGGCAAGAACAACATCTATAAAGGTATGCAAAAAATAAATAAAAAAATCTAAGCTGAAGCTCTCGGTGTGCTGAGCCGTACAGGAAAGTAATATAACACAAGTATGTGACATAAACCAGGTATTTACTAGCTATGTAAATTGATATAAAAGATCTGGGCACTCCACTGATATAGGGGAATAAAATGAATTATTTATTAAAATGAAGCAGATCCAGTAGTGACATTACAATGTGCAAAAGTGCTGGATACCCACAATTCAACTAAAATACTGAAAAAAGTGTCAATGCAACAAAGTGCATGTAGTGCAAAAAGTGCAATGAATCAATTAGAAAATAAACAATGGTGCCCACACTGTATAAACTTATATTCCATATATACTCATGTAGCCTCCAGTAAATGACCGATTAAAGTGCATGAACAATAGCAGCAGTGTTCCTACAATAAGGTCTCAATAGCAGCAATATTTTTCAGTACGATATAGGTGCCACAAAAGCAATTTTACTTCAATCAAATATTAAGCTAGTTCAGCGATAACGCACACAATATATTACTGTAGTAGAGTCCAACAGTCTTTGGTGCGTTTTATAAATGCAGCAATCCCCAATGTGTGCCTACAGCCTCCACACAAAGCAACAGGAGACAATGCTTCCTCTGGCGCACTACAAGTGCCTTTAGCGTCTGGAGCTGAGTGCAGCAGCGGCGTCCCGCTGGAATAGTTAGTGACACTTGTCTCGCTACTACCGGCGATTAAAAGACAATCTCGTCATCATCGTCTTCGTGAAACCCTTTTAATATCCGGGTTCACATGGGTCTATGACCTCCGCGCGATGTCCCGCAATGAAGTATCGCACAGTGCTGTAGAAATGCTGGTGTAGACTAGGCTATAGAGAGGGTCCTGACCATACGCATTTGGGGTTATTATCCCTTCTTCAGTGGTTAATCTGGACCTCACATTCAAAACATTTTTATAGCCTTTTGGCTATAAAAATGTTTTGAATGTGGGGTCCAGATTAACCACTGAAGAAGGGGATAATAACCCCGAAACGCGTATGGTCAGGACCCATGTGAATCCGGATATTAAAAGGGTTTCACGAAGACGCTGAGCCCAAAGGAATACTGCTTGCAAGGACGATACAGAAAGCCTGACGTCCAGAGTGGGTAATGTAACTAACATCAGCACAGTGGAGATTGTCTTTTAATCGCCGGTAGTAGCGAAACACGTGTCACTAACTATTCCAGCGGGACGCCGCTGCTGCACTCAGCTCCAGACGCTAAAGGCACTTGTAGTGCGCCAGAGGGAAGCATTGTCTCCTGTTGCTTTGTGTGGAGGCGTAGGCACACATTGGGGATTGCTGCATTTATAAAACGCACCAAAGACTGTTGGACTCTACTACAGTAATATATTGTGTGCGTTATCGCTGAACTAGCTTAATATTTGATTGAAGTAAAATTGCTTTTGTGGCACCTATATCGTACTGAAAAATATTGCTGCTATTGAGACCTTATTGTAGGAACACTGCTGCTATTGTTCATGCACTTTATTCGGTCATTTACTGGAGGCTACATGAGTATATATGGAATATAAGTTTATACAGTGTGGGCACCATTGTTTATTTTCTAATTGATTCATTGCACTTTTTGCACTACATGCACTTTGTTGCATTGACACTTTTTTTCAGTATTTTAGTTGAATTGTGGGTATCCAGCACTTTTGCACATTGTAATGTCACTATTGGATCTGCTTCATTTTAATAAATAATTCATTTTATTCCCCTATATCAGTGGAGTGCCCAGATCTTTTATATCAATTTACTTTACTACTGAGGTGTTGGGTGGTATCACCTCTCTGAGAGCACCCCGTTCTATTGCCTAAATACCCTGTGCGCCATTTTCGTATATTTACTAGCTATGTCCCAAATATTTCAATACTGCCTGACCTGCACGGCTTAAAGAAGTTTACAACTTTTCTGAAAAAAAAATTGTAAAGATTGTCACTGCTCATCGGAATCCTCCTAAGGGACCAGTATATGGGGACCCTCCTCCCACCAACCGCATAGTGGGGCTACAGTGGGGAAGAGCAGCCCTTGCTCATTTTAAGTGACTGAGGGCTGCCCTCCCCCACCACTGTCCGACATACATTGGTACCCCATATATTGGTGACCCACACAGAGCTGCACCAATCAAACTTAGATCTCACCCCCCACAGACTAATCACATTCCGACACTATCCCCACCACACTCCCCAGAGAAGTCAATTATCTTGTTCCCCATTCCCCCAGAAATCATTTTTAGGCTCATCACTCCTTCCCCCAATCCCCACAGTAGTCAGAAAGCTGGTTTCCCTTCATAACCAGCCCCCTATCCCCCAGCAATCTTGTTCAGGCTCACCAACCCCCTCCCTCAATCTGGTCACAGTGCTCATTCCCCCATCTCCGAAGCTCACAATCCGGCCCCCAATCCCAATCTGGTCACATGCTAGTTCCCCCATCTCCCCAAGCTCACCTTCCTCCCCACACCGCAAATGTGGCCATATGCTCATTCCCCCATCTCCCAAGCTCACCTCTCCCCTCCCCAGACCCCAATCTGGTGACATGCTCAACTCCCCAAGTTCACCTTCCTGCCCCCAGTCCCCATCAGGTCACATACTGGTTTTCCCATCCATGATCTCCCCACCACCCCCAATCTGTTCACACAGAAACTTTCTGTGAATACCTCTGGCAGCAGTCCTGAGAGGAGGAGACGCGCAGCGGTGAGGCAGTAGAGGCCAGCCAGTAGCGGTGCAGAGTGCCACTCTCTGCTATCGCTCCTCTGTGGAGTCCGGGGGAGGGGGGATGGGGGAGCGTAGGGGGCGGGCCTAACAGGCACGTCATGCATGACGCGTCTGAATATCTTAAAGTGACACAGGCGGGCGGCCACCAGGCGACTTCAGTGAGGCTGCGGGCCAAGCTCCGGGTGGCCTATGCGGGCTACAACAGCCCGGCTGCTGGGCCTATTTTTACGCAGGGGCCTGGAGCTACAGCTCCATCCGCCCCTACGTTAATCCGGCCCTGATGCTGTGGAGTGTGGAGCCTACAGCTAAATGATCCCTCCTGAACTCCAAATAGTAGAACACCCAGCAAGCGTTGAAATAGTCAAAAACCACAAGGCCACCCCTCATCCAGCAAGTCTTTACTGGTCCTGATGGAAATGTGTAGTAAATATAGTAGAATGTAACCCCATGTACAATTTACCCCATCTTGCACATCTGAGGATGTGGATCCACTGTGCCCACCACCCAGGAGTGGTAAGCTGCTGACCCCCAGGGATCGGGCGCACCAAAGGTATCAGGCTAATTCATGGTCAGGAACAGGAAGTCCAGAAAGGCAACTGTCAGACAGGTTTATCTCACAGTCTGTACCTATACAGACAGGTACACGGAATATAGCTCAAATAGCTAGATAAAGCAGATTAGCAGGACCATAGTTGATCAGACAAGGAACGAGAAACGAGTAGCTATTTACAAGGAGAAAAAGGGTGGGAACCCCTGCAGTGCTGAACCTGAGGTGATATACACTGAAATAAACTCCTGTTCACACATACACACGAACAGACACATGGTGAGTCGAGACACAGACCAAGTGCGTAACAGGTAGATGCCCAGTGCAGAAATATTACTAGCATTGATTTCTCACTATGAGAAAGATCAGTGCTATGGTATGCTGTGGCACACTATGTTTCAAAAATAAAGGTAGGTTTTAGGGGCCAAAAGTCTTCTTTTAAATAAGAAGTTAAAGAGCTGGAGGGCACAAGGGATGTCAGAGGACCAGAGCTGAAGTGGAAAGATAAGTGCATTGCATAGTATTTTTCCTCTTTTTTTTATTTTTTATTTTGAGCCCAGTAGATTACTGGAGCTGTGGTCACTTAAAGGGGCTATCCAGCTAGTAAAAAAGTGGTTTTAAAGCCAGTGAAATCAAAATCAAATACATTGTCTAATATGCTTTCTGTAGCATAGGTTCCCCGCTGTCCCCCTGTATGTCCAGTTTGGTTTATGGACTGCTATAATACTGAACCAGACAACCAAGCAGGCCCCTTCAAGTGCTTCACTAGATTGACGTGCTGATACGGGGGAGAAGATATTTCTGTGGCAGAACCTAACCGAAAGTGCAGTGAGATTTCTGGGCCCCTATGGTACAGAAGAGCACTCAAGAGGCCATTCTTGTCTATAGACTGCATCCGGTTTCGCTTCTCAGCCTCATTCAAGGGGCAGATTTGCAGTAACAGACCTAGCCCCATAGTCAAGAATGATGCTGTTGCCAAGAAGTGGGAAAAAAAGCAGAAGACTTTTTTTTTCCCAATTTTAACCCTTTCAGGTAGAACCGACATCCCTACGATTATAATTATCTGGACTGGGAACCTTTAGGAAAAACTGATTCTCTTTAAACTATCAAAATGGATGTTTTAACTGTACAGTGAAATATTCAGATGTAATATTTTATAGTCTTTCCATAGTTTCCAGCTAACATGCACTTTGCTTATTCTCTCTCTTTTGAATATTCACCAGGCAACTTTGAAGCTCCACTTTGGAATTTTTTGATCTGGCAGCCTTCAGACATTTAATGCATTGGCAGAATAAAATAATGACTTCAGTTACTAAGTACATACATAATAAACTCCGTCTACCCATAAATTCATATGCTAGCAGGCCAAATTCATATCCCCATTTGGAATTCACATAGTTGAGACAGGTCTGTAAAGTGTTCGCCCATCGGCCGTAAAAACCCCACCACCCAGCCCAGCCGGACAAGCGTTGACGGATTCTACCCATACAGTTAAGGCTGTAAAAGCAGAAGGAGATTTCTAGGTGGATATTAGTAGGTGGGCCCCCCTCTTTAGGGACAGCTCTTGAAATGTTCAATATTTTTTACATGAACAAATTTTAAAGACTAATTACAAGCAAATGGTCTCAACCGATGACACAAAATTGGACAGACATGAATACACAACAGAAATCCAGTGATTGCAGGCGAATAAATCACAAGTTCTGGAAAGAAAAAATTCCCCTGATTAGAAAACAGAAGATGTTATAGACTAGAATTGCATCATTTTCATTTTATTGCATCAATTATACAAAGGGTTAAGTGCGACCAGATGGAAAAAATTTACTGTAAATGCAGAATTGTAGTCAAAGTATTGATTTTGTTCCAACTACATTTTTGCTTTTTAGCCTATCTTACCAACAAGGGCTACATTGGAAAATGTAACATACACTATACAGCTGTCATCAATGGAGTTTTTTTGGTCCCACAACCCCATTTTAATTATACATAAATTACTTATAGAAGAGAATTTCTAATATACCTACCGCTCCACAGATGCATGGATTGGCAGCTTGAGAACCCGGTCGCACAAGCCTGATCATCTGAAAAACCTGCCTTTGCCAACGTAATGCCCTTTACCAGTTTTCCAACCTTGGCTACAGATAGGACGTCACTCCCACTGTGGACAGGGCCAACACTATTCATATCTGTCCCTGGTGCATGCACTAAGTCCTCAATTCTTTTCATCCGTGCATCTGCCCGGGAGAGGAATGGTTTTGGCCCCTTCCACAGCAGAAGTCCTTAGCACCGCTTTTGTAAAGGTTTCCAACTTCATGCATTTCTGTAACACGCCTTGACATCTTCTGAAAATAATTTGGTTGAAGGCATAGTTCATGCTAAGAAGTCTTTCTTGAGAAGAACAAGTATGTCAGTAACCAGGCTTTGTGTGCCTTTATATAATGAGTAAAGCATAATTTTCTTAACGGAAACCCCAATTGGCAATTAGCTTTTGGAGAAGTCATTAAAGCAGAGGTTCACCTACCTTTCTCACTGAACTGTGGTCAATAACAGACGTCAATGATAAAAACGTTTTATGTATTATTAGTTTAGTTAGATTCTGTAATTCCAAAGGTAATTTGAGTCCGCAACTGGAGGCAGCAGATTAACTTTTATGTACAACCAAATTGGGTGCTGTATCAGTGCTGCTTCTGATGCTCAGTGCCATGGTCAAGGTAAGGCCAGAACCTTGCTTCAGCACAATGTGAAAGAGACCTGTCTGTCAAACAGGAATATTCTTTTACTAGTGAACAAAAGCTCAATATAACTAACTAGACATTAGGCCCGTTACAATAACGGGCGCTAGAACATTAGTTCTGACAGTGTTATGGGGGATCTGTGGATGACACTTTTATGGGGGGGATCTGTGGATGGCACTGTTATGGGGGATCTGTGGATAATACTGTTATGGAGGAGATCTGTGGCTGACACTGTTATTGGGGTCTGTGGTTGACACTGTTATGAGGGGGGTCTGTGGCTGACAGTGTTATGGGGGGTCTGTGGCTGAAACTGTTATGGGGGTCTGTGGCTGACACTGTTATGGGGGTCTGTGGCTGACCCTGTTATGGGGGGTCTGTGGCTAACACTGTTATGGGGGGTCTGTGACTGACACTGTTATGGGGGTCTGTGGATGGCACTGTTATGGGGGTCTGTGGATGGCACTGTTATGGGGATATCTGTGGATAATACTGTTATGGGGGATCTGTGGATGGCACTGTTATGGAGGGATCTGTGGCTGACACTGTTATGGGAGGGGTCTGTGGTTGACACTGTTATTGGGGTCTGTGGTTGACACTGTTATGGGGGTCTGTGGTTGACACTGTTATGGGGGGGGTCTGTGGCTGACACTGTTATGGGGGGGGTCTATGGCTGACACTTTTATGGGGGGTCTGTGGCTGACACTGTTATGGGGGGGGGTCTGTGGCTGACACTGTTATGGGGGGGTCTGTGACTGACACTGTTATGGGGGTCTGTGGATGGCACTGTTATGGGGGATCTGTGGCTGGCACTGTTATGGGGGATCTGTGGCTGGCAGTGTTATGGGGGATCTGTGGATGACACACTGTTATGGGGGATATCTGTGGATGACACTGCTATGAGGGATCTGTGGATGGCACTGTTATGAAGGGGATCTGTGGCTGACACTGTTATGAAGGGGATCTGTGGCTGACACTGTTATGGGAGGGATCTGTGGCTGACACTGTTATGGGGGATCTGTGGCTGACACTGTTATGGGAGGGATCTGTGGATGGCACTGTTATGGGGGTTCTGTGGCTGACACTGTTATGGGGGATCTGTGGCTGACACTGTTATGGGGGTCTGTGGCTGACACTGTTATGGGGGTCTGTGGCTGACACTGTTATTGGGGGTCTCAGGCTGACACTGTTATGGGAGTATCTGTAGATGACACATAGCATCGTATGATATGTTTCATCCACAGATTCCCCCATAACAGTGTCGATTGGAGTTTTCTCCCCCATAAGTGTCGATTGGAGTTTTCTCCAATCCGATGGTATATTTTAACTTCAAGTGTCCCCATCACCATGGGGACGCCTCTATGTTAGAATATACCATCGGATCTTAGTTAGATCGTGAAAACTCAGATCCGACAGTATATTCTAACACAGAGGCGTTCCCATAGTGGTGGGGACGCTTCAAGTTAGAATATACTGAGATGTGTGTACAGACCGGCCCCCTGCTGCCTGGCAGCACCCGACCTCTTACAGGGGGCTGTGATCCGCACAATTAACCCCTCCCCCCCATTAAAATCATTGGTGATAGCACAGACCCGTCCCTTATCAGCAGAAGGAGCGCCGGCCGGACACAGACAGCGCAGGTAAGTATGACGCTGCTAAGTGACCATGGCAGCCAGGACTTCAGTAGCATCCTGGCTGCCATGGTAACCGATCGGAGCCCCAGCGATTACACTGGGACTCCGATCAGAACTGCCGCTCCGTTGCCACCAATGATGGGGGGGGGGGGTGCGGGTGTCAACCTGTGGCCGCTGCCACCAATGATTTTAATAGGAGGGGGGAGGGGCAACATTGGCCCCCAATGATTTTAATGGGGGGGGGGGAGGCCGCACACTGGACAATGATTTTAATACTAGGGAGGGAGGGGGGTCTGGCCCCCTGCCGCCTGGCAGCACCTCACCTTTTACAGGGGGCTGTGATCCCCACAATTAACCCCTCAGGTGCTGCCAGGCAGCAGGGGGCCGGTATATACAGACTTCTCAGTATATTCTAACTTGAAGCGTCCCCATCACTATGGGAACGCCTCTGTGTTAGAATATACTGTTGGATCTGAGTTTTCACGATCTAACTCAGATTCGACAGTATATTCTAACACAGAGGCGTCCCCATAGTGATGGGGACGCTTCAAGTTAGAATATACTGAGCAGTCTGTATATACCGGCCCCCTGCCGCCTGGCAACATCTGAACAGTGTCCGTTGAGTGTGTGCCAAATGCTCTGTGCGCCGCGCATGCGCAGTTGAGTATTCGGCACACACGCACGGACGTCACAGGGATTTTATTAGTATAGATAAGTGCTTCCCTGTATAGGAAAAGTGGTGTATTGAAGACAGAAAGGACTGGGAGGCAGTGCCTATGTTTATATAGTAAGGAATTGAGCTTGTGGAGAACTAAAGGAGTCAAAAGGACCTATAATGGATATGTGGTAGGGTGACCAGCTGGCTTTACGTGGAAAACTGCACATGTACAAGGAATAGGGAAGGGACCCACATGTATCCAACATTTATGGCATAACTAGTGGATATACTACCCATGTTTCAAAAACCACTTTGATTTGGTTCACAAAATAAAATTAGGGTAACCCTGGTACAAGGTTATATAACATGTATAAAGAGAATTGGTCCTTCTGGCAGATTTTTTGGAATGAATAGATTCCATGATAACAGTATTTTCCTTGGCAAAAGCCTTATTACAATCCCTGTCTCCGTGACTTGTTTAGGCAGAATACCAGTTAAAGGTGCCACTCTGGTAAGGGCTCATCAACTGCTGCCAGTGTAGGACTTGCAAACTCTATTTCTAAAGTAGTAGCGATTGAGAATCTCTTACATATACTGCTTGTTACGGTATAACCCGGTATAGTGAGGGTTAATACCGTTCGGGCGATTCCCCTGGAGAAGAGCACAGCAACCCACAACCGCTGGAATCCACCGAACCGGAACCATACAAAGTCCTCCTTTCCTGGAACAGGCAAGAGAACGTTCTGAAGAAGCAATTCCCCCCAAGTACGAGACGAGGCTCCGTATTAATGGTTAAACAGGAATTCTCACTTTATTGAGGGCTACCTGCCCGGTATTTATGGTGGTCTCCCACCTGGTGGACACTCCCCTAGGGGACCAGAAGGAAGACTGCGACACGGGATATAGCAGCCAATCACACACAATGGGACAATACAGACACCCCCAGCATATCCTTCCCCTCTGCCTGTGATACAATTACCCTACACAGGTTAATGTAATCATCACAGGCAGGAGAATACACAATGTCTTCTGTCCTGGAGACAACCGAGGACTCATTCAATTATCTCTCAGGACAAAGGGAAATCGCCAATACACACGTGGGGACAATAGGACAGACATCATTATTCAATATACCATGTCCCACCCTTTACAGTACACACAGACATTTAACATATCCCCAGATGGCTTGGATCTGAGCGCTCAATATATCCAAACAGCGCTCAGATGCCACAAACACAGTCAAATCGCCATGGGGTTTAAGTTTAGCGTGGGCTGGTGAGAGGGCCCATAATCCTGGGGCAAGAGGCTGGCAATCTGTCCCCTCCAAAACTCAGTGGCGAGTTTGGTTTCGCCACACTGCTGAATACTTTATACAGAGATGACCTTGGCATAGGTTAGTAGAAAAGCACATAGGAGATTCTCATCTGCAACTATTTGCTTCAAAAATTAAGTACAGGCAAATAATCGTTAAACCCCTTTCAGGGGGGAACACAAATTGGTATGTCACCAAGCTAGGTGAGATAAATATTATGTATATAATGTACTAAAGAGATCCATTGGTGGTAAAGGGGAGAAACAAAGGGCAAGTAAATGAACATTTGTCCAAGAGACCCAGGAGAGGTTGCCAAATTGTGAGGACCATGGCTTGGACACTAACAGAAGCTGTCCCACCTTTGGTTTACAGTGTTAGGATGGACCATGGGTTATTCAGATTTAGTAGTTGGGGATGGAAGATTGGTCGACCACCAACGTTACGTCGGCGGCTGATCTTTTTTGGACTGTTGGAGGACCGTGTGGAGGCTCTCAAAGTAATACCCTGCCTTGTATAAAATACTAATACATCTTATTTCGGTTGTAAAAATTGGAACAATGTATACCCTGTGGTAAGGTGCAGGGTGCCGTCATGGATGGCAGATACGTGTCACCGAGGTTCCTGGCCTTGGTGAGGTAAGAGCCTCAGATGCTGTTGATACCTTTGTACTTAGTATGGCTGCAAAGCCAATCTGGGCCAGCTCTTAGTGGGAGTAGGCAAAGAGTTGGGTGGGTGCCACATTCCAGGACTGGGTTTTGGGCTGGGATTTAAATTCCCAGGCAGCAGCCTCAGCTGAGGGGAAAGGAAATCACTGTGAGTCTTGGTCGCTTTTGCATTTTATGGAGCTGAGGCCTGGACTCTGACACAGGAGTACAGGGTGCCTAGTACCCTGTGAAGGACTTTATGTGGCTGTGCGATCAGCCAGGACGGGACTCATGCCAGTAAAGGAGCCAGGTGAAACTGTCTGTTATTTTGTGGGGGAACTAACACCAAGTGACTGTTCTGTTTTCTGTTTGAGCAAGTGTGAAATAAAACACTGTTTTCTTCATTACTAGGACGCCATTTGCCTGTATACTGCACCCGCACCCCTGCCTACCGGACCGAAACGCCACAACACTGACAATAAAATAAGGTAAAACTGACTTGAGACAGTGCCCAAAATTGCTTTGATAATCGGTCTTGTAGAGAGGTGGCCCTCTCAAATAGGCCAATATACCTAGGATGTAGTTTTTTTTTTATAGAAGTTCCACTAAATCTGGTCTTTGGTATGAAGTCTTCAGGCTGGACCATCTAAAGTCATTACTCATACTAAACATTCAACCCCAAGGAACAGTGCAGTGACTCCAAACCTTAGAGCTGATGCCACAGATTTAAGACCACTGCCTTAGAGAAAGGCAGATGATGGAGTTTTAAAAGACCTCATTTTCTCCATACAGATCTCCGGGTGAAGCTGACAAGATTGATCCTTTGAAGCACCATGTGAATTTAAAGCATAAATTGTAAGCACGGCCAACACAACGTCTTCCCCCATGATTTGGTCGGCTCTTTTTTAGGAATGCATTAGTCTTGTGATACTTGTGTACTAATATTTTATTCTTCCATTGCTCTGACAGTTTAATCAGTGTGTTGTGGTGTAGAGAACATTCGATAAACTGGTCCTTTCATGCCGTACTGCATAGTAATAAATGTGCTCTTGTTTTGGATGGTAATAAGCAGTCTGCCGTTATTGCACTTGTCCAACTGTAATAGACTGAACGAATGTGTATCCCAAAATGTGTGAGAGGCAGCCAGAGGGGAGAACTGTGCTGTGGGTGTAATAGTCCTGTTATTGGGAAATATTGGATGTAAACATAACCGTTCTTCACCTTTTATTAAATAAGGCATTAGTATTATCCATATTCTTATGTTTTTTAGGGGGGCAAAATGATTGGTACTGCAGTTTTGTAACAACATGAGGCACATGGGTTTGTAGAGAGGGTGAGCGACATACTCTCCATGTTTGCAGTAGTATCCATTTCAGATAGTTGGCTATTTCTTTAAGTAGACTGACCGGCTAGCTGAGACAATGCTTGGTAGTTTCTGCTTTGCTTATGGAGGTGTATACATTTTATTTTATTTACTGCATATGCATACTGTTTTTGTCAATTTATTTTGAGGGTTATCAAAGCGAAGAACCAGCACTCCAAACTTGCTGAAAAGGTGAGTTTTATTTGTCACATATTATTACAGTGATGCGTAGTGCCTTTCTCAAACTGTGAACAAGTAGCAAACTTGTTTGAGAAAGGCACTACGTGTGCCGAAAGGCGTCACTGTAATAATATGTGACAAATAAAACTCACCTTTTCAGCAAGTTTAGAGTGCCGGTCCTTCGCTTTGATTGTCTACTGGGGTGTCCGACCCTTTGACCGAGCACTCGCCTCACACAGTGCCGACCGACTTGGATGTAATTTATTTTGAAGGTTGTCAGGAGAGAACGTGATGATACCCCGTGGCAATGGCTGGATTGGGGTATTACTGTCTTCTTAGCTGTCCGCTACAGAGGAGGGAAATATGGTTGGCATGTAGGACCAGGAACCAGGTTCTAATGCAGGGTTTTTCAACTCTGGTTCTCGGTACCCACCTATCAGTCATGTTTTCAGGATTTCCTTAGTATTCAGTTGGTGATATATTTAGTGTTCATGCATTAGGACTTACCACAGGTATTCATTCTGTGGGATATTCTCAAATCCCGACCAGTAGGTGTGTCCCGAGGACCAGAGTTAAGAAACCCTGTTCTAATGGGACATAGGAGTCTGATGATGTCAACAACCTGCACCATCACATAGTGCCAGGAAGCTTCTTCAAGGAGCAGTGAGGCCTAAATAATAGGGAGAGTTCTGGGGCCAATAGGGAAATTGAAGGTCATCGTGTGATGCCTATTGCAGTTGCTGGTCTGTGTAGTAGTTAGGCCCCATGGACTGAAGTTGGATTGGAAGCTGAGTGGTGTTTTCAGTCGGCAGAGAGCTGCACTTATCTAGTGTATAGAGGTGAACAGTTCTGCTTTCAACTGGAAAAACAAAACTAAGTCTTTGTGGGAACAGAAGGACAACCACTCAAGTAACACCACCATACAGGTTTGAATTCAACCAGGCCAATATCTGCATCTGAGTTTGTAAGGTGCCTCAATATGGTAATGCACACACCTTAACCAACATAATAAAAGTTAAGATCTGCGTAAGATGCACATATGCCTGTGGGCTCAAAAACGTATTTGGGGGGCTAGGCAGAACCTTGGACTTGTCTACCAATGTGTCTGCCCCCTTTCTGACTGTCTTTGCCAACCCTGGCTGGTAACGTTTTTGGAAATGTCGTGTCCTCCACCACTAGTCCACTATGGCGACCCTTGTATTTAAAGGGGGATCTCTCCTGACCATCTTGGATATTCCAATGTTCCGTTCTAGAGAAGAAAAGGGCTATTCAATTCACGATCTGGTAACTTTGATTCGTCCAGATAAAGAACCTATTTAAGAAATCCCAGAGATATCTCTAGAAATATTGGTTTTGACAAATGGAAATAAATAGACTGTGTTTTCTTGCCTACTAGAAAAACACAACCTCGAAGAAAATGAGATGCGAAAATCTCCTCTAAGCCTGTCCTAACCCAATACTTCACAATTTCACCATTGTGTTAGTCACACACCAAGAATGTAATGCAATTATACAGAGATTCGGATATCACTGCCCTCCCAGACTCACACAAGCTGACTTTGAAGAGGCAGCTCAGCTCTCGGAAGGCAGAAAAACCAGAACATCTAATTACTTTCCTCATATCTGAAATTGTTTTTTGTTTGGGGTTTCACATATTGTTCACAGGAAAGACAGAGAGGTTGAGTCCTTATTATTATTACTTTTTTATTTTTTATTTTTTTTCCTGAAAGTTCCCCCACCCTCCAAAGTCTGACAAACGACTCGTGGAGAGGGCAGCAGATAGAGTGAGGATGTGCTGTAATGACATAGCGGGTGAAGTTTCAGACTAACGAGGTACTTTATGAGAAGAAATAGCATCCGATGATCTCAGCCACCAGTCTGCCAGCTGTGCAGAGGCTGAAACTTTTTTTACACTTGGAAAGAAACAAAGAAGTCAAACAAAAATCTGTCAACTATAGAAAGTTTTTTCTTTATTTAATAACCATCCTGTTTATTTCTTTTCTATATTTAGAATTATTTTTCAGGTTTTTTCAGAGGAAATATCTTGATTAAATTTAACTAAAGACATAGTCACTTCTAGAGCCCCGCATGTCTGGGTCCTGACACCAAAGATTTGATGTTCTCCGGAGAAATCTACGGCCAGCCAGACATTTCCCCTGCATCATCCAATGTAATACTTCAGCCGGAGCAACGCTCCACTCTGGGTTATTGAGGGAGCTGCAGAGTGGGAGATCCCCCTGTATGACATCCATAAGCAAACGGCCAGGGCAAGTTTTTACAAGACAATTCCTTAAATATGCCAGTCACATGCAATGAGGTCATGTTGTCATAAAGAATAGTAGAAACATTTGCAAAAAGACCAAAAACAACACACTGAAGTATATGAGAATATGGTGCATATTGTCCAAATTTTGCAAGCTGCTTAAAAGAGAAGAGCAAATCAATTCACCAGTCCATACAATGTAATATAATGTGAGAATAGACTCTACCTTGGCTAATAAATTTGCCAAAACCTTATAATGACTGGATAGCCAGGAAATTTCAAAAAGGGAAAACAAACTTACTTTGGTTCTTTCAAAATTATGCGAAATATGGCAGGAAAATAATTAGTCATTTATTGACTTAACAGAGTGTGGTGTTGGTGAACCTGAGCCATATTACTACCATAACCTAAAGCAGATTCTCCAGTGATAACAGCTGACTTTCCAAGCCAGTGGACATTGCCCCTACATGCACAAATTAAAGTACTATAATACTGGCTCCTATGTACAAGAATATAACTACTATAATACTGCCTACTGTATACAAGAATATAACCAATATAATTCTGCTCCTATGTAAAAAAAAAATATAACTACTATAATACTGTCTCCTGTGTACAATAATCTAACTGCTATAATACTGCCTCCTATGTTCAAGAAGTTAACTACTATAATACTGTTCCTATGTACAATAATATAACTACCATAATACTGCCTCCTATGTACAAGAATATAACTACTTTAATAGGCACATGAGGCAGCTGGTCCAGGCGGACCAGGAGGTACCTGAGAAAGGTACCAGAGGTACAGGACCGAAGGATGAGGCAGAGGCGTAGTCAGAAAGGCAAAAGGTCAGGGCAACCAGGTAGGGATATAACAGGTAGCAGACACGGGTCAGGAACAAAAGCTGAAAACAGGAACCTTAGCAGAACACAAGGACCTTGACACTGAGGCATCTGGGAAGGGGCTGAGCCACTTATATATGCGCAGGAGGGCTAGGATAGGTCACGACTAAACCCATAAAGCTCAGGAAGTGACGCGCGCCGGCCCTTAAGGAAGTGCTGCCGGAACAAGCAGCAAGCATGCTGCTCCCACGACTGAGCAAACTGTGCAGCGGATCCAAGAACAACAGCACCCACAGAGACACAGCGCAGGACTGCAGCGATGAATGGGAAGCACCGGACGCAGATCACCACTGAACACGGCGCCCGGGACCGCGGCAGTAAGCAGGGGAACAGTGGCGCACAGAAGACACTGTTACAACAAGAATATAACTACGATAATACCGCTTCCTATGTACAAGAATATAACTACTATAATACTGGCCCTATGTACAAAAATATAGCTACTATAATACTGCTAATATGTACAAGAATAAAACTACTATAATACTGCTCCTATGTACAAGAATATAACTACTATAATACTGCCTCCTATGTACAAGAATATAACTACTATAATACTGCTACTATGTACAAGAATATAACAACTATAATACTGCCTCCTATGTACAAGAATATAACTATTATAATACTGCTACTATGTACAAGAATATAACTACTATAATACTGCCTCCTATGTACGAGAATATAACTATTATAATACTGCTACTATGTACAAGAATATAACTACTATAATACTGCCTCCTATGTACAAGAATATAACTACTATAATACTGCTCCTATGTACAAGAATATAACTACTATAATACTGCCTCCTATGTACAAGAATATAACTACTATAATACTGCCCCATATGTACAAGAATATAACTACTATAATACTGCCTCCTATGTACAAGAATATAACTACTATAATACTGCCCTATATGTACAAGAATATAACTACTGTAATACTGCCCCTATGTACAAGAATATAACTACTATAATACTGCCCCATATGTACAAGAATATAACTACTATAATACTGCCTCCTATGTACAAGAATAAAACTACTATAATACTGCCCCATATGTACAAGAAAATAACTACTGTAATACTGCCCCTATGTACAAGAATATAACTACTATAATACTGCCCCATATGTACAAGAATATAACTACTATAATACTGCCTCCTATGTACAAGAATATAACTACTATAATACTGCCTCTTATGTACAAGAATATAACTACTTTAATAGGCACATGAGGCAGCTGGTCCAGGCGGACCAGGAGGTACCTGAGAAAGGTACCAGAGGTACAGGACCGAAGGATGAGGCAGAGGCGTAGTCAGAAAGGCAAAAGGTCAGGGCAAGCAGGTAGGGATATAACAGGTAGCAGAGTCTAGTAATACAGACACGGGTCAGGAACAAAAGCTGAAAACAGGAACCTTATCAGAACACAAGGACCTTGACACTGAGGCATCTGGGAAGGGGCTGAGCCACTTATATATGCGCAGGAGGGCTAGGATAGGTCACGACTAAACCCATAAAGCCCAGGAAGTGACGCGCGCCGACCCTTAAGGAAGTGCTGCCAGAACAAGCAGCAAGCATGCTGTTCCCACGACTGAGAGCAAACTGTGCAGCGGATCCAAGAACAACAGCACCCACACAGACAGAGCGCAGGACTGCAGCGATGAATGGGAAGCACCGGACGCAGATCACCGCTGAACACGGCACCCGGGACCGCGGCAGTAAGCAGGGGAACAGCGGCGCACAGAAGACACTGTTACAACAAGAATATAACTACGATAATACTGCTTCCTATGTACAAGAATATAACTACTATAATACTGCCTCCTATGTACAAGGATATAACTACTATAATACTGCTCCTATGTACAGGAATATAACTGCTATAATACTGCCTCCTATGTACAAGAATATAACTACTATCATACTGCCCCCTATGTACAAGAATATAACGAGTATAATACTGATCCTATGTACAAGACTATAACTACTATAATACTGGCCCTATGTACAAAAATATAGCTACTATAATACTGCCTCCTATGTACAAGAATATAACTACTATAATACTGCTCCTATGTACAAGAATATAACTACTATAATACTGCCTCCTATGTACAAGAATATAACTACTATAATACTGCCTCCTATGTACAAAAATATAACTACGATAATACTGCCCCCTATGTACAAGAATAAAACTACTATAATACTGCTCCTATGTACAAGAATATAACTACTATAATACTGCCTCCTATGTACAAGAATATAACTACTAAAATACTGCTCCTATGTACAAAAATATAACTACGATAATACTGCCCCCTATGTACAAGAATATAACTACTATAATACTGCCTCCTAAGTACAAGAATATAACTACTATAATACTGCCCCATATGTACAAGAATATAACTACTATAATACTGCCTCCTATGTACAAGAATATAACTACTATAATACTGCCCCATATGTACAAGAATATAACTACTGTAATACTGCCTCCATTGGGTCCACTAGGTCAGGGGCCCTGTAATAACAGCAGGAATGATACTGGTGTGAACAGAGTCAGGTTTCTCAGTAGGTGGCATGGCTACTGTGGTCACAGGTTAGGAGGTGAGAGATTCCGCCTGGAATGTGTCAGACATGTGGCGAGCAGGCAGCGGGACTCTTGACTAATCAATCAATGTTGTTGCATCTAGTTAACGCCTTTCCTATATTCGCTCACATGCTGAAGTATGGAACTGATTTTGCTCTTAGGTTCTGCCAATAACTGACAGCTTGACATGCCGTCCTCTTAAAGGGAAATTATACTGAGCAAAAAGAGATGGGTGTAATTACTATTTAATAATGCGCATTTTCTCTTGCTGCAGTCTGCCTGATGTGCATCGCTACAATCGTCTGGCATTGATTCACAAAACCACCAAAATGAGACAGAACTGCCTTGATTGCAGATGTCAATTGATGCAGTCTGTTACTCGTTAAGCATTACACTGACATCTTAAGAATAAAGCCGTGTAAAAATATTACTTCCCCATCTAAATTTATTTTCTCAGCATAGCAGTGATTGAAGTGACAGGTATGTGTTTAGAACTACATATGCTTTTCCACTTGCTAAATGCCTGTACTCAGTGCAAACTTCTACTATAATGCCGGCCGGGTTTCTATCAGCCGCTCTCCAGCACCACCTGGTGGACAGAGAACTAGAGGCAGGTGGAAGGCAAACAGGCTCTGCCGTGATCATTCGTGCTGCTAATATTAAAATAAAAATGTAAAACTGGATGGTCATGATGAGAACACTTTATAATATGGTCACTGATTCAAGTAAACCAAAGTCTGATCACCAAATTCTACTTTATTGGGGCTAGGGCTGCAGCTATCGATATTTTAGTAACAAAACAAATTGAATCCGGAAAACCGCGCTGGAGTTAACTTCAGAAAAAAATCTTAAACAATGTTTTCCCCTCGGCTGTCAGAGGTACCGCAGTTAATTGCAATCACTCATGCAGTATCCCGAGGCAACGGTATTACTCATTCGATGTTGTAGTATGTATGTATTCCTGGAATGCTACGTCCACCTTGCCGCAACAACTGAACAGGATCTTCACACTATCGTCACCTTCAGGAAATGGAACAAAGCATAGTGCAGCACCACTTGATACAAAGAAACAGCGCCTTTATTATACTTACAAGATTCGCATCTTGTCACACTGCACGTAAATACAGTTTCAACCGACCTAGTTTCGCGTGAGCTCGTCAGGGCTGACGCTAATCCATAGCAAACATGCTAAAATCCCTCCTATTCGGATGTGAGCTAGAAATCACGTCACTTGTGGATATAAGTATCAATCTTATGAATCACTCGGCTTCTCTTTATTAATCTGTTTTAACAGATTAATAAAGAGAAGCCTAGTGGATTCATAAGATTGATACTTATATCCACAAGTGACGTGATTTCTAGCTCACATCCGAATAGGAGGAATTTTAGCATGTTTGCTATGGATTAGCGTCAGCCCCTGACGAAGCTCACGCGAAACCTAGGTCGGGTTGAAACTGTGTATTTTACGTGCAATTGTGACAAGATACGAATCTTGTAAGTATAATAAAGAGCGCTTGTTTCTTTGTATCAAGTGGTGCTGCACTATGCTTTGTTCCATTTCCCTGAAGGTGGCCGATTAGTGTGAAGATCCTGTTCAGTTGTTGCGGCAAGGTGGACGTAGCATTCCAGGAATACATACATACTACAACATCGAATGAGTAATACCGTTGCCTCGGGATACTGCATGAGTGATTGCAATTAACTGCGGTACCTCTGACAACCGAGGGGAAAACATTGTTTAAGATTTTTTTCTGAAGTTAACTCCAGCGCGGTTTTCCGGATTCAATTTGTTTTGTTGGTTTTGTTGGGAGTGTGGACCTACTCTCTTGAAGGAAACTGCAGCTTGATCCTAAAAGGTGTGTCACATTCACAACATTTGACATCGATATTTTAGTAATCAGGTATTCTGCAGATTAATCCAACGATTAATGGAGTACTCTAATAAGAAAAAAACGAATTAAAAGAAAGTTTTCTATGAATACTCAGACCTCCCCCCCCCCTGCCATCAGTCCTCTGCACCATCAGCCCCCTCCATGCCACCAGTCT
The DNA here is from genome assembly GCA_033119425.1 of Bufotes viridis. Taxonomy (NCBI): domain Eukaryota; kingdom Metazoa; phylum Chordata; class Amphibia; order Anura; family Bufonidae; genus Bufotes; species Bufotes viridis. The sequence continues at coordinate 63,428,437 of CM065593.1, forward strand.
CCTCCCACCCAGTGCCATGAACATTCCCCAGTGCCATGAACTCCCTCATGCCTTCAGTTCTCCCCCCCCCCCCCGGTCCCAGCAGCTCCCCCTCCTCACCATCAGTGCCCAGCTCGGCAACTCTTCCATCCTCTCCTTCCCACGATGCACGGGACCTGACGTCACACAGCGCGATGCCAGCCGGCGGGAGACCACGGAACGGTGAGTAACAGCAAGAGCTTCACTCGCGCTCCGTGGTCACATGGTACAAATGAATCATCGATGCAAAAAACTTGCATAGAGGATTTTTTTGTGATGAGTTACTTGATTTACTCAAATAATCGTTTCGGCCTTACTTGGGGCTGCAATACCGACGCTAAAATGCAGCTGCACCACTGTTATCCGAACGCCCTATCTGCGCAGGAAAAGATGGATGGCAATCAATATGGCCGTCTATACCTCTCTCAGAAGGATATGGATTCATCAATTGCTGACAAATGCAGCAAGAAGATGCCTCATAATCTGTAAAAAGATGTAGGAAGTCAAATATGGAGGCACGTGTACCTTTTGTGCCTTTGCACGCCTTAAATTTTTCACCGACGTTTGGCTTCTGTGAGAATCTGAAAAAAGTGCACAAGGAGAACCAGTACCCTCCTAAAATAAGTGGAGGCTTTGTGACTGCTAGTATTGCTCTTGGAAGGTACTGGTTCTCCCTGCGGAAATCCAGTTGGTGTAGAGAGTCTTATAGGACAATACTTCTGGGGAAAAGTGATGCAAATTAACGCTCTTCCAGAAGGAAGAAAACGGTCTCTTACTGCCACCCAGGCCATTGAGTAGCCATCTTTAGGTGGCATTAAAATAATATTAGTTCTGGAGCATTAAAGCAAATACTAAATGCACGGACATGTGCAGTCTCTGTGGCCGCTGCAGCCATGATTATTAGGTTACCTCCTTGAGGTTATTTTTCAAAAGTAAGTAAGTACCTCTTCTCTACCCTAGATCACAGGAATGCTGGAATTAAACCCTTCAGTAACCTACAGAACCACCCCAGAACACCACGGGAGGAATCTATCATGAGGGGAAATATTTGAAGTCAGTTTTGCTTGAGTCTGAGTTGGCGTACTTTATACCACATTTATCAAATATCATGCGTTTTTGAGTTTTGAAAAAGTTTGCATAATGGCTTTACTTCTTTGCACAATCATGGCTGCGAAGGAACAGGTCTTGTAGGGTCTTCCTTCATGTCTTTTTCAGCTATATTATACCCTGTTTCAAATGCACAGCTAGATGCATTTCACTGAGAAGCAGGGGGGTGTCTTCCTGCTGTGGAATCTGCTAGCACTGTGCTGCTCACAGAACAGATAAAGAGAGATAACACACACAGAAGGCTCCTGTGATGTCCATATTCTGTGTAGCAGCAGTTGTTTTATCAGGCTCAGGATCTCAGATAGCTCTGACACGCCCCCACTTCCGCTCAGCCGTCTTCTGAGTCTGCTACCAGGGGCAGATTTTGCTTGACAACAGGCAGTCGACTGTAAATTAGGTGGAAGTCAGACCCCATCTTTAGGTGGATTGAGGCACATTTCTAAATTAAGTGACTTTGAAATGTGTTATTTACACCATTCTCTATTAAATTAAATTCTGTCAAAGTGCAGTGACTCTGTAAACCTAATACTTTTGTCTAGAAAAGCTTCTCCTGTTTTCTTATTCCAACCTTCTACTAGAGTGAGATATTTTTTTTTTTTATTGGACAAAAAGTCGAGGTCCCAGTGATCAGCTGGAGTGAAACTCATTAACATAGCTAAAAAAAAGTCCACTTTCCCGCGCGTATTTCAAAGCTGGAGTGAGCGGTGTAAAAATGCAATGCGTAGCAAAATGTTTGCGCAAACGATCCCAACAAAGTTGCAAAATCCTTATTTTAAAACTTTTTGGAGTCAGACTTCTGGAGTGAAGGCATGATAAATCAAGTCCCACAGGTTTTGGCATTAACCCATTCCACACCATAGACCACAAGAGATGTTTTCATAAACCCCTTCACAAGCTGGGATCACTAGGCCTAGCATCATTAAAGGCCCCATTCACACGTCCGCATCCATTCCGCAATTCTGCGGAATGGATGCGGACCCATTCATTGTGAATAGGGCCGGACGTGATGTGGAAAGCACACTATGCTCTCCGCTTCCGCATTTGTGGAGCCGCGGCCTCGAACTTCCGGGTTTCGGCCACAAAACATGCGGCTCCGCAAAAGATAGAGCATGTCCTATTCTTGTCCGCAGGCTGCGGACAAGAATAGGCATCTCTATGGGGAGTGCCGGTATGGTGTGTTGCGGATCCGCAACACACTACGGACGTGTGAATGGGGCCAAAGGGGTTTTCCAGGATTAATATATTCATCACCTATCCTTATGATAGATCGGGAATGTCCAACCTGCGGCCCTCCAGCTGTAGCACAACTACAATTCCCAGCATGCCCAGAGAGCCTACAGTTATCGGGACATGTTAAGGCCTCTTTCACACGGGCATCACGTTTGAAGCCCAGATCAGAGGCGGGTGCGTTGCGGGAAAATGCGCGATTTTCCCATGCCAGTGCAAAGTGTTTTAATGCATTTTGCACGCGCGTGGGAAAAATCGGCATGTTTGGTACCCAGACCCGAACCTGGACTTCATCACTGAAGTCCGGGTTGAGTATTCTGTAGATTTTATTATTTTCCATTATAACATGATTATAAGGGAAAATAATAGCATTCTCAATAAAGAATGCTTTGTAAAATGAGGATTAAGGGGTTAAAAATAAAAAACTTAACTTACCTTAGCCACTTGATCGCGTAGTTGCCGATCTCTTCTCTCTCCAAGCATTAGCTGCAGTCTAAAGGACCTGTGATGACATCACATCACATGGTCCAATCACAGACCATGTGATGTGACTTCACCACAGGTCCTTTAGACTGCAGCTAATGCTTGGAGAGAGAAGAGATCGGCAACTACGCGATCAAGTGGCTAAGGTAAGTTAAGTTTTTTATTTTTAACCCCTTAATCCTCATTTTACAAAGCATTCTTTATTGAGAATGCTATTATTTTCCCTTATAACCATGTTATAAAGGAAAATAATAAAGATCGGGTCCCGTCTCTTAGCAACCATGCAGGAAAATCGCACTACATTCGCACTTGATTGCGGATGCTTGCGATTTTCCCGCAGCCCCATTCACTTCTATGGGGCCTGCATTGCGTGAAAAACGCAAAATATAGAGCATGCTGCGATTTTCACGCAACGCAGAAGTGATGCGTGAAAATCACCGCTCATGTGCACAGCCTCATAGAAATGAATGCGTCCACCTCACGCATTGCACCCGCGCGGAAATCATGCCCGTGTGAAAGGTTGCAGGTTGGGCATCCCTGTTATACATCATCAATATCAGACCGGTGGGGGTCAATTCATGGCACCCCTGTGATCAGCTGTTTTCACTGGCTGTGGCGCTGGAACCAGGCGCTTTGTAGTGGCAGCTCTTGGGTACTGCAGCACTGTTACTCCACTGCCTAGAGCTGCTTGGTCCCAATGAATGGGAGTCACGACTATTACAGTGTGTATTCAGGGCAGTGTAGTTCCGATGCTTTGGTCCGACACCACAGATAGTGACGAAAGCTGGTCTAGGCTTTGATACTGATGATCTATCCTAGGTCATCAGTAATGATGAGTTTACACTGCCCTATTGTCAGGCAGATTATCGGGAACGAATATTACTATGAATGCGTGATCCTCATAGTCTGTCCGTGTAAAGAGCCTACAAATCACCTGATGAACAAGCAAACCGTTCATTTATTGGGTGAATTAATCTTTCATGCGGAAACCAAAATCATCTTTTCCAGGCAGCAGATCGTGCTGTGTGAACAAGTGATAGCAGCAGTGGAAGTGATCACAGCAAGTGAATGCAGCTCTTTAACTCCCCTAAAGAGCAAGCAGTTAGGGCTCGTTCACACAAATGTTTTTTGCGTTCAGTATACTGTCCGTATGCGGAACCATTCATTGCAATGGGTCCGCAAAAAGAACGGAATGTTCCGTAACGTTACATTTTGAGACATGTCCTATTATTGCCCGCAAATCACGTTCCGTGGCTCCATTCAAGTCAATAAAGCTGTAAAAAAAACAGAATGCATCCGTATGTCTTCCATATCCATTCCGATTTTGCGGAAGCATCTACTGAAAATGTTATGCCCAGCCAAATTTTTCAATGTACTTACTTTTAAAACATTTTTATATGCTTCAGTTTCCGACCTGCAAAAAACAGATCACAAACAGAAACCATATGGAAAGGGAACGGAACAGAAGTGGAACGGAAACACTACTGAAACCAAAAACAGACCGCAAAACCATATGGTCGTGTGAACGAGCCCTTATTGGGAAAGTACGCTCCCCCTTCCTGATAACTGTCCTCTCTATTGGGCCGTCCACCTTTAGTTCTAGAAGCCTTTCTACACTACACATTTACACTAGCAGACAATTATCAGAAAGGACCCATTCCTTCCCAACAACTGCCTGCTTGACAATGGAGGTGAAGTGATGCATTTATATGCGGCAATCACCTCCACTGTATGAGGACGAGAGATCGCTACTGCCATACAAATCCTCGTACAAATGTATAACCAGCGATTGTCTGCCCAGAAGCAATAAAACACGATCTGCTGCCCAGAAACGATGAGTGAGGTGTCCGCATCACTGATCATTTCAACCAATGAAGAATCATTTTACACATTGATCGCGGATCTGCGGCACCTTTAGTTGAAAAAAAAAACTATAAAAAAAAAAAAACATACGTACTACAGGCATTTTTTTCGCTGTGGAAAAGCCAGCAGATGTCACAGTCTTTAATGAGGAGTGAAATCTGCGGATTTTAAAAGCCACAATACCGCAGCTTTTCTGCAGCATGTGGGTGAGAATTTGGAAATTCTCATCCACTTTGCTGGTACTTTACAACACTGCAGATTTGCCGCAGTGACACTGGCCTAAGGGTGCTTTCACACTTGCGTTCTGAGGATCCGGCGGGCACTTCCGTCCCACTGGATCAGTCAGAGCGCAAGTTGCCTGAAAGCATTTGAAGACTGATCAGGATCCTGATCAGTCTTCGAAATGCTTTCAGATTACCATGGCAGCCAGGACGCTACTGAAGTCCTGGCTGCCATGGTACTCCGCAGTAGTGTACTTACCTGCGCTGCGGCTGCCGGGCGCTCCTTCATGACATCACAGTCCCCGCGGCGCATAGATCAATGCGCCGCCCGGACCTGTGACATCATGAAGGAGCGTACGTAGGCCGCAGCGCAGGTAAGTACACTGCTGCGAAGTACTTACCATGGTAGCCAGGACTTCAGTAGCTTCCTGGCTGCCATGGTAACCGATCGAAGCCCCAGCTTACACTGGGGCCCAATCGCAACTGCTGCTGCGGAGGCGCAGAGCTAAACGTTGGATCCAGCGATGCGCCGAAACAACGTTTAGCTTAATTTTGAATTAATGCACTTCAATGGGCATTAATTCCGGATCCGGCGTTATGGCAAGTCTTCCGGATTTTTGGACAGAGACAAATCCGCAGCAAATTTTCACATACTGAACGGAAGACATCGTGAACAGATTTCTCTCTATTCAGAATGCATGGGGATAATCCTGATCAGTTTCTTTCCGGCGTAGAGACCCGACGACGGATCTCTATGCCGGAAAGTGAAAACGCAAGTGTGAAAGGACCCTAAGGGTGTTTTCACACGCAGGTTTTTAGTAGAATTTTTTTGCACTTTTAGTGGGGTATTTAGCTGCAAAATGCCTTCTCTAGATGTTAGCTAAAGGTCCATGGGAGATACGAAACACAGGACACAAGCATTAATTTTTCTCCTGGGGTGTTTGTTCATTAAGTGACTTTTTTGTCTTTCTTGCTTTGTTTCAAAAGCTCTTCTTTTCAGATGTCTTGCCAACACTTCTATAGGGGAAAAACGCCATGAACAGAATGCTAGTGGTTAGCTACAATTTATGCAAAAGATCCCACCAGAACCAAATTCTTGTGTGTAAAAACCCTAAGGCTGGTTTTAAACGAGTTCAATGCGCTGAACTCGCAGCGTACGTCTGTGAGAGCTCCTGTCCTGAACTAAGTAGCACCGATAGGATCGCATAGCATTATATTGATTTACGATGCTATGTATTGGCAGCATTATGTCAGTTATACAATACATTCCAGAACTCTATGGGTTACATCGCATCATAAATCAATATAATGCTATGCGACCCTGGTCAGTGCCACGTAGGTCAGGATGGGAGCTCATGCAGACACGCTGCGAGTTCAACGCATTGAACTCGCTTGTGTGAAACCAGCCTTAGGGTTATTACACACATGACTGGTTCTAGTGTTTTGCTTTTTTGCCACTTTTTGCGTAAATTATCTCATCTCAACCATTTTGTTCATACCAGCCCAAGTCTTGATAAACTAAGATGGCAAATAAAGTAGCTTTTTGTGCAGCCTCGGAGCAGAACATAAAAACACATGCAGCAGTAAATATAGAAAAATTAGAACTGGTTTTCATAGCGGAGTGGCGGGCAGAATACATTGCTTAGACTGCTTTCCAACTATAGAAAGTTTTGGGAGCTGAATTGATAGAGACGTTTTTTTCTTCACCAAAAATTAATGAAAAAAAGGATTTAAAAATCCAACAGAACTTTCTAATTTCCAGGGCACAGAAATAAATCTAATTAATAAAGCAGTGCCTGGTTTGTGTTACTGTGGAAATTATTAAGCATTCCGTAACAGGATTTTATTGCTGGGACCTCCAAGGCATTACAGCCGTTCTCCAAATCCCTCTGCTCTATGAGGGAAGGCGCTCTGCTCAAGAGATTATTTTTTCTTTAGTTTAGCAGATATACCTCCAGAAGATGTGCACGGAAAGTAATAGGATTGTCAGAGCCGCTGAGTATTAGGCCCGCGTGCATCCACATTAGCACGCTGGGATTTACTGCGGTAACATGATGATGGTTATAGTTGCTCATGACCTGACAATTATCCATGTGTTGTAGCGATGATCTTGGGAGACTTCAAAATGGTATAAAATAGTCATCGTCAAGACAATTCCTGAAAATGGGTTGTCCAGAAAAAACATGGCTGCTTTCCAACAGAAACAGCGCCACAGGGGGCTGAGCTACAAAACTACAACACATGACCTGTGTACAAGGTGTGGCACTATTTTTTTGAAAGAAAGAAGCCATTCTCTGGGCAGCCCCTTTAATCTACCTTAAGCTATAGGACCTTCAAAAAGGGTTCAGGATGCTGCGCCTTGCGAAATAGAATGGCCTGCGGGGGGGTCTCCCTACCTGTCAATCAGCACTGCCAATAGTGGTCCTTGCTATAAATGGGGCAGCATGCTTTCTTACTAACACCAGATATTTTTCACTTCAGTGGCTAAAATGACCAACAGACTCCCAAAAACTTACAAAAGCAAGTCAATGGGGACGTTGCCCCCTAGATGTTCATAACTTGAAATTCGCTAAAACTGATTTATGCATCAGGTTTATAATTTATAAGGAGACGTTGAATGTCATGAGTGGACAAATGAAGACCAAATGAAGACCTTATAAAGCTAGGGCCAGTTTCACACAAGTCTGTTCAGTCTGGGAAAATATAGGCTGCGTGACGGCCGCTTTTCCCCAACTGACTGCATCAAAGTGATCTGACGCCTTGAGTTCCAGCCTGACCGCAGGTCTACTGTCCCATACTTAAAGGACATCTGTCAGCAGATTTGTACCTATGACACTGGCTGACCTGCAGTGGCGTTGCTAAGGCTGGTGTCACCCGGTGCAGTAGAAAATGGTGTCTGTCACCCCCCTCCCCCCTCAATGGTGTCTGTCACCCTCCCATGGCACAGACTCCAACATTGTCCCTCCCTTCATCATTGTCCTTTCATCATGTCAACTTCCCCCTCATCATGCCCCCATGTCAGCCCCCCATCCATCATACCCATGTCAACTGTCAGCCATCATGCCCCCCATGTCAGCCCTCCATCCATCATGCCTCCCCATGTCAGCCGCCAGCCCCCCATCCATCATGCCCCCATGTCAGCCGCCATCCCCCCCATCCATCATGCCACCCATGTCAGCCCCCCATACATCATGCCCCTCATGTCAGCCCCCATCCATCATGTCCCCCATGTCAGCCGCAAGCGGCCCATCCATCATGCCACCCCCCCACCCATCATGCCACCCGTCATCCACCATGCCACCTATGTCAGCCGTCAGCCCCCCATCCATCATGCTCCCTAATGGGGGTGGCACATTTATTTTCGTCCACTCCAGGCTCCATGGCACAGACATTTTGTCCCCCATCATTTCTACCTCCCATACCACTGAGGTCAGGCTGGGGACGGGTCCTCCTCACTCAGCTCTGCAAACTTCTGTTCTGCTGCCATTACCTGGAGAGGCAGCTTTTACAGGCCACAGCAGCTCCGCCTCAACTCCGACCAGACAGCTGCTGCCATCCGCCGCGGCGCCAGTGCCATCACGCCCCCTTGCCCTAAGCTGCAAGCACTGCTAAGGGCCGCACACCGCACATGTAGGCAGGCTGGGGGCAGGGCGGGAGCCCAGTAGCGCTCCAGACAATGGTGAAGCAGCCACAGCCCGGCCCCAGGTGATTAATTTAACACATTTTAGCTGCTCGCCGTGGCACGACAGTGTCACACCCCCTGATGGTTGGGCGGGCCGACGTGTAAGAAGTGAGAGAAGGACTAGGACTCTAGGAGAAGTAAGCAAGTTAGTCCGGCGGCCGGGTGACACCCCATCAAACTGGTGTCATCCGATGCGGCCCGCAACCCCCTCGCAACGCCACTGCTGACTTGTTACATGTGCACTTGGCAGCTGAAGGCATCTGTGTTGGTCCCATGTTCATATGTGCCCGCATTACTGAGAAAAATTATGTAATCATGCAAATGAGCCTCTAGGAGCAACGAGGCTCCACTTTCTCTACAATTGATGCACCCTCTGCAGGTGTGATAACATTTTTACTGCCAGGTCCTGTCAAAGTGCAGAGGGCATGGCAATAGCTGAGAAAGCAGAGCCTCATGGTGTAGGGGTAACGCCCCTGTTGCTCCTAGATCCTCATTTGCAAATATTAAGACATAATTTTTCTCAGCAATGCGGGCACATATGATCATGAGACCAACACAGATGCCTTCAGCTGCCAAGCGGACATGCAACAGGTCAGTTTCAAGAAGCCCTTTAAACAATTCTATTTGTACAGTACTTTAGACCGGCAGTTTGGCGGGAACTCAGAGCATCATAAATCACTATGATGCCGTGAGTTCTGGTCAGCTGACACAGAGTTGACCCAGGAAATGAAGCCGTTAGGCAGGATCTTCTGGACCAAACACACTCATGTAAAACTGGCCTCAGATGGGAGGTCCAAGCAGGTACCCCCTACAATGATGTGGATATATAACTGATGGCCATGTATGGCGAGATCCTAAGCCAAAGAGATTTGGGGCTCACCACAGAGGAAATTCTAATATTTAGGATATAAAAAAAACAAAAAACAATGGACAGCGTTGACAAGTTGCTGAGCTTATAATTGTCTTATCTGCACCATATTGCCAGAACATAGCACAATTAAAAAGATGACATTTTTGGATGGGGTCTGCAGAGGTGGAATGAATCAAATGAATGAAATTATGAGGAGACACGGCCAACAAGTTGGTAAAAGACGTCTTTATTGAATCTTATGGATAAACTTTCCTGCTATTAAGTCATGGCAATGATGTTCTGCTTGGTGGCTTGGCTAGTTGGCCTGTTCTTGTAATGCTTCGGCCATGAACAGCTTTCCTAGGTTCTGAGAGGTGAATTCTTTAATATTTTGGATGTACGTGTCAATTTGACCTGTGGACAGAACATAAATTCGGTCAGATATGGACATTCATGAATGTGATGGGTAAAAAACAGAAGCAATTACACAGTAGGCAAATAAATATCAAGTAAAAAAAATTGCAACAAAAACACCAAGGGTAGAGCCACCAGCACCGGATCTTTAGGATTAGTGCTAAAATCAAAGGCACTGGTTCATCTAAATCAGGCATGCTCAACCGGCGGCCCTCCAGCTGTTGCAATACTACAACTCCCATCATGCCCTGCTGTAGGTTGATAGCTGTAGGCTGTCTGGGCATGCTGGGAGTTGTAGTTTTTCAACAGCTGGTGGGCCGCAGGTTGGGTATCCCTGATCTAAATTATGCACAGAAGGCTCAAGCACTGGGTCCCTCTGGACCATGCATAGGAGGCACCAACACTGGGTCCCTCTGGACCATGCATAGGAGGCACTAGCACGGGGTTCCTCTGGACCATGAGGCACCAGCACTGGGTCCCTCTGGACCATGCATAGGAGGCACCAGCACGGGGTTCCTCTGGACCATGAGGCACCAGCACTGGGTCCCTCTGGCCCATGTAAATAAGCTCTAGCACCAGATCCCAGTCTAGATCATCAATAGGAGGGACCAGCAGGGGGTTCCTCTGGACCATGCATAAAGAGGCATCAGCACTGGGTCCCTCTGGACCATGCATAGAAGGGATCTGTACAAGGTCCCTCATGACCATTTACAGGAGGGTTCTGTACCAGGTCCCTCATGACCATGCACAGAACTACCAGCACCGTGTCCTCTGGACCATGCATAGGAGGCACCAACACCGTGTCCTCTGAAACAGGCAAATAAGGCATCAGCACCGGGTACCTCTAGACCATGCATAGGAGCATTAGCACTGGTCCTTCTGCCCATGCATAGGCGCATTAGCACCGGGTCGTCTTGACCATGCATAGGAGGCCCCAGCACCCGGTCCTCTGCCTTGACTCTTCATAGGAGGCAGAAGCACTGAACTCTGGACTATGTCTGATTTAGGAAGGGGCATCAAGCTACCAATGCATTAGATCTATGTACAAAACAGAAGTACATCTGTGAGTCTTACGTTTTCTTTGGGTCGGTTACCCTCAGCGGTTTCTGTTGTGGTGTTTGCAAACGTAACTGCAAGTCTGCAGTAATAAGTGTTGCCCACACTAGAGGAAGATCATAGCTCACAGAAATGCATAAAACCAAGCAGTTTAGTTTTCTTTTTCTTCCACGGAAACTTGTGTGCGTCTTAAAGCCCTGAAGTACACACCCAAACTTATGGCAAGCGCGACAGCCTATAGATGATGAAAACGCACAACCCTTTAAGTGGCAGCTTTACAGCCATTAATACTCTCTCCATCAGCAGATGCTTCGGGAATTGATCCAACGAACCTTTCCAATTTCCTAAGTGATCCAGACCCAGAAACGGTAGTTGACTTTGAGCCTGTGACATCATATACTTTTTCCATACATGTGAAGTCGGGACAATGAGGGCCGTTTTCTCGGTAATGGGCACAGTTGCTAGCAATTACCAGCCATTTGTATATATACATTCAGGATGATGTCACGAGGAGAATGCTTTTTTTTTTTTTTTTTGAATGGGAGTCTTTGTATTTTTTCTTCCAGCTTCAGAAACTTGTCATTTTAGCAGGAAAGCAAATTACCGTAGGTTCCAAATTTCTGACTTGCAGGATATGAGAAGTTGCTTTGTCCAGATTTATGAAGAATAACTAGGTGCCTGAAACGTCTTGAGCTCGCATAGGCATAGAACATGATTAATATGTCGATGGCACGAGTCAGACTGTGGGAGTAATGGCAGCTACCTGGGAATGACTGCAGACTGCTTACAGACAACCTGCTCCTACATAGCGCAGATACCATATGGCGGCCAAACCTATGACCACAAGAGCACATCCAACCAATTCCCCAGGTGGCATACAATCAACATTTCCATGGCATGTGTCCGGGGTCTCAGTAGACGCACCGCCACATGCATGGACTTAACCCATTATGCTACATGTGAAATTGCTGCGGAATTCTGTAAGAATCTGCAGCAGCAAATCTGCACAAAATTATGTGGAATGGGTCCCTCTGGACCATGCATTGGAGGGATCTCTACAAGGTTCCTCATGACCATTCACAGGAGGGTTCTGTACCAGGTCCCTCATGACCATGCACAGAACTACCAGCAGTGTCCTCTGAACCATGCATGGGAGGCACCAACACCGTGACCTCTGAAACAGGCATATAAGGCATCAGCACCGGGTACCTCTAGACCAGGTATGCACAACCTGCGGCCCGGGGGCCACATGCAGCCCTCGATACCATTCTGTGCGGCCCCCAAACATCTGGTAAAAGATAGGGATGTCCCGATACCATTTTTTTAAGACCGAGTACGAGTACCGATACTTTTATTTAAGTACTCGCCGATACCAATTACCGATACCTCGTATAAATAGCGGCGCAGTTGCCGATAGCAATGAAAAAATTAAAGCTGGAATTTGGTTGCTATGGACAACGGCTTTTCTTTTCCTTTGTACAAGTGTTAATAAATTGATAAATGGGAATATAATAGCGTTTTCCAACCAATGTGCCTCCAGGGGGATCTGTTATGGGGGATCTGTGGATGACACTGTTATGGGGGATCTGTGGGTGACACTGTTATGGGGATCTGTGGATGATGCTGTTATGGGGGATCTGTGGATGACACTAATGGGGGATCTCTGGATGACACTATGGGGGGATCTCTGGATGACACTGTCAGGGGGCTATGTGGATAACACATATATAGCATATTATGCTATATACGTGTCATCCAGAGATCCCCCACAGTGTCATCCAGAGATCCCCCACAGTGTCATCCAGAGATCCCCCACAGTGTCATCCAGAGATCCCCCACAGTGTCATCCAGAGATCCCCCACAGTGTCATCCAGAGATCCCCCACAGTGTCATCCAGAGATCCCCCACAGTGTCATCCAGAGATCCCCCACAGTATGGGGGCAGCCACAAGGAGACCTTATACTGTATGGGGGCAGCCACAAGGTGACGTTATACTGTATGGGGGCCACAAGGAGACGTTATACTGTATGGGGGCCACATGGAGACGTTATACCGTATGGGGGCAGCCACACGGAGGCGGTATACCGTATGGGGGCCACACTGAGGCCTTACACTGTATGGGGGCCACACTGAGGCATTATACTTTATGGGAGCCACACTGAGGCATTATACTGTATGGGGGCCACACTGAGGCATTATACTGTATGGGGGCCACACTGAGGCATTATACTGTATGGGGGCCACACTGAGGCATTATACTGTATGGGGGCCACACTGAGGCATTATACTGTATGGGGGCCACACTGAGGCATTATACTGTATGGGGGCCACACTGAGGCATTATACTGTATGGGGGCCACACTGAGGCATTATACTGTATGGGGGCCACACTGAGGCATTATACTGTATGGGGGCCACACTGAGGCATTATACTGTATGGGGGCCACACTGAGGCATTATACTGTTTGGGGCACACAAGGAGATGTTATATGGGGGCCACAAGTCTTGCTTTATTATTGTTGCTTTAGCTGTGACTTACACTCCTGTCAGGTGAACTCTATGTGAGGAGGGTGTCTGGACTCTGGAGTGGAGAGGCTTTTCCCGCGGCTCACTGACTACTGTGCTCTTACTGGCACGTAATAAAAATTCTGTGGGCGGAGTCTAGAAGATGGGGAGGAGCCGGGGGCAGAGATAGACGCTGCTGGCAGTTTGAGTCACCGGACACCCTCCTCACAGAGTTCCATATAGAGCTAGATGGGTCACTGTCTGTGGGCGGAGTTTTGAATATAGGGGGCGGAGCCTGGCACGGCGCGGCCGCTGTGCAAAGTTTTCAATCGAATGCAGCAGCCGAACATTGGAGGGAGGGAGTGCGCAAGAAGTCAGAGAGCGCACGAGCGAGGGGCGGAGTCTGGGATCAAAGCAGCCGCGGGCAGGAAGCAATTTGGCTATGCAACATGCCGGCTGGACGCAATGCTATACAAAAGCTGCGCGCGCACAGGTATCGGCGGCGGTATCGGCGGCATTTGCACGAGTACAAGTACTCGTAAAAATGCCGGTATCGGTCCCGATACCGATACTGGTATCGGTATCGGGACATCCCTAGTAAAAGACATGTAGGTCTATGTCTTATGGCTTCTTGCATGTATCTTTCATGTAGTCTCCTATTAGGTTGGAGTCCTAGAGCTGTAACTAGACATTTAGAGTATATACTGTATGTGCAATACGCCAAAAATACAGTATTTCAGTTGGTAATACCCCTTTAAGTTTTATTTTCGGCCCTTGGAATTGGTTCAGGCTGACAATGTGGCCCCCAACCAGAAAAGGTTGTGCACCCCTGCTGTAGACCATGCATAGGAGCATTAGCACTGGTGGAATTTTGCTTGCAAATTTTAACAGGTGAGCGACAAAAATAGAACTAGAGAATACGTCCCTCTCCGGGCAGTTAGGTGGCTTGTATAACCCGTTCTCCTGCAATTACGTCTCAATCCATGTGGTCGCAGCACGGGAAGAGACGTCATTGCAGGAGGTCAGTTTGTACAGAGACCAGCCAAGGGAGAAGCACAGGCACCAGGGGAGGGGTATAGTGTGTTTTCTTTAAATAAGAATGATTTTTTTTTTTACTTTTATTTAGGACGTGCAGATTCACATCAAAATTATTTATGCAGCTATGGTGCAGAAAAAAAGCCTCCCCGGTGAAGTCAATGGGGGAATTTCTGCATCAAATCTGTAACATAAATCCACATTCTACGAATAAAAAAAATCAGCACTGCGGGTCAATTCACATGCAGATATATTCCGCAACGTGTCACAGACTTTAATGCTACTGCACTATGCTGCATCTGCTGCACAAAAAAAAATCAGCATGGCAAATGTAATAGGAAACTTAAAATTTGGTTTGTTTAACAGTCTTAGGACATGGACCCTTAGAAGGCTGCATCCCCCATCATTAGGTAAACTGCGCTGAGGATCTTTGTGCACCGCTATTCACGTAGAGCAGGGATGCCCAACCTACGGCCCATCAGCTGTTGCAAAACTACAACTCCCAGTATGCCTAGACAGCCTAAAGCTATTAGGGAGTGCTGGGAGTGGTAGTTTTGCAATAGCTGAAGGGCTGCAGGTTAATCACGTCCAGTGAACGCACTCAGTCGCCCTGCCGGCTTCTCGATCTCGACAGTATACATCAAATAAAGGTATGCCCGCTCCTGAATGGGTAACATGGCTGTGATGCCAACGTGCAGCGTTCTAGTCCGGTCTTCTGACGAGATGTGGGTTATAGCCAAGTCCTTGATGCTTTTTATGTTTCTGAAAACAGGAAGAAAACATAGACCCCCAATTCCAAAAATGGTTACCCCCAGTCTGTTTCGCCGCACTGGCTTGGAGCAATGCCGACCAAGTCGGTAACGTAATGCCATGAGATGTCTGATGCTGAATGATCGTTTTTACTGTCTGCACTTTAGGGATCTTAGGACAATGGTGCACTGGGATTTAAGGTCCAAGGAAAATAAAAATACCAATAGTAAAGAAAAAAAGGGCAAAAGGGGACGTGTCAACCAAAACGTTCAGTTATAATATTGCCACCGTAGCCAGTACATTTCAGAAGATCAGGCGTACACAGGGCAGGGATGGGCAAACACGGCCCTCCAGCTGTTGCAAAACTACAACTCCCAGCATGCAAAGACTGCTCACAGCTATCAGCCTACAGCAGGGCATGGTGGGAATTGTAGTTTCACAACAGCTGGAGGGCCGAGTTTGCCCATAGCTGGTCTAGGGGGTATGTCTAATAAATGTCCATTTTTTAGTTAATGCCAGCTGTGTCACGAGAAAATAGTAAGTGTCAAAATATCAACGTCAAGAAAGCAGTACCAGCGATATAAGTCTGCACATTATAGAACCAACACCACAGCGTTACCAGCAGGAGTCACTGGCAAACTGGTTTGTAATACAAAGAACTTTCGGAGGGGTGAATGGCCACAACACACAATCAGAAAGAGAACAAATGAAGATCAAATGCGGGGAGGTAAAAAAATAAAATCCAACAAGTCCTATAAGGATGGCCATAAATTATACCGCCACCAGATCCTGAAGGAAACAAGACCTGCCAACAAAATGAATGTGTAAGGGCAGCTGTACAGCCGCGGCACTAAACATTCAGGCGCGATTAGAAAACCTATACTCTACATGTTGGAAAGCCGCCCGATCCGTCCCGTCCCCCTTTCCCCGTGGGTCTCTCTCCTTGACCACACAATGTATTACAAGGCGTCATTTGTCTCCATCTGTATAGTGAGGGGTGGGCTGCGCTGGTATGATATGTGCGTTACCAGTGTCTAGAATGTAAATACACAATGTAATTACAGCACAATAATTGATTTCACTCACAATGTATCCCGGGGTCTCAGAGGCGCACAAAAAGCACCGAAAGCATAATTGAGATTCTTGCTTTGTTTTTTTTCGCGATCCCTTATAAATCCGCAGCTAGAAATCCTCTGTTGCTGCAATGAGTTTTATTTATTGGAGCTGAATAATAAATGGTCGTTATTTACCCATAAAACATTAAAAAGAAAAAAAGAGCCGCTGCTCGGAGAGTCCATCCAAGTAGAAAATGAAGCCTGGGCCTCACAGAGCATCACGTGCGAATCATTTCATTCATGTATCGGCAACACCCGAAGGAAACCAGCGGATCTAATAAATAGATTTCCTTGCTGACTTTACCCCGTACATAGGAAACTCTACACCGATAATCAGCGCAGGTTTGGCCGAAAAGAACATCGCTACGTGCAAAGGGCTAACGCATTAAAAATCATTTGCTTAGTTTATACAAGTGATGCTGCATAGTTTCCTTAACCATTACGTGCAATTAGGCTGCAATTATAGAGGGGCGCGAGACCCACAACCTTGTCAAGACCAGAGAGAAGCGGAGGAGGGGGAGCGTTCTCTGGAGAGGGGCAGTCAGGCCGGGAAATGAGCAGAGGGGGCTCTGGTCACTAGGCCTACTGATAGATCATGATTTCCTGTTCTGTACAGATGGTTTTTCAGCAATTATCATTATCAGCCCAGGCAACACCTCTATATAGATAACAAAGGATCCACCATTCGCAATAGGCGATACCGCAGCTTAGTCTACTTTCCCCACTAGCGTTAATCTTTTCCGGTATCGAGTTTCGTCAAAGGGTCTCAATACCAGGAAAAAAAAAAAAAAAAAAAAAACTTCCGTTTTGTCCCCATTCATTGTCAATGAGGACAAAACGTGACTGAACATAACGGAGCGCTCCAAAACGCATTCAGTTTCGTTCTCATACAGCATGCTGCACTTTGCTTTTCGTCCTGGGAAGCGGAGCAAGACGGAATAGAAAACTCATCCGTCCCCCATTGACTGATCCGTCTTGGCTATGTTAAAGATAATACAACCGGATACGTTCAGAACGGATGCAGATGGTTGTATTATCAGTAACGGAAGCGTTTTTTGCTGATCCATGACGGATCCAGCAAAAACACTAGCGTAAAAGTAGCCTTATCAGCTCCCTCCTGACCTCCTCACAGGGCATGCCTAGAAAACTCTCTCATAGAAGTCAATGAGATCTCCTCCTGTCCATTGTGTTTAAGGCTCAAATGAGTGTCTTAACATATTTCCGGCCTAGTGTGACAGGTTTTTAAATATAGATAGTGACTAGGAAATTTTTTTAAAAAAAAAAAAAAAAAAAAAAAAAAAAACACCAGTAATACTAAAAACATTTTAACAATAGGTCATTTTTCTGATGACACATTCCCCATAAGACACTAGCTACATGAGGACAACACTAGAGGGCGCTTAGGAGTTTATACAGTTTATGTGTTGGAAGACTGTATGCAGTAAGCCCCCTCTAGTGGTGGCTATGGGCAGACAGAAATTTATGATTTAAAGCACACATCCTCAACCTGCGGCCCTCCAGCTGTCACAAAACTAAAACTCCCAGCATGCCTGAACAGCCTACAGCTATCAGCCTACAGTGGAGCATGGTGGGAGTTGTAGTTTTACAACAGCTGGAGGGCTGCAGGTTGAGCATCCCTATTTTAAAGGATCCTAAGTCATCAATATCAGATCTGTGGAGGTCCAACTGCTGCTGTGCTCCAATGAGGCCTAGGCCAGGGACTTCATGTTCATAGGTTACATGGGTCTAGGTGCAGCTAAGTCCCAAGTAAATGGACCAGGGATGCAATAAAAAGCACAGCAATGTATGGCGCTGTAAGGAGGCTGCAGTGCTCACCTCAATATAAGTCATCAATATCAACTACAGATTGGATCAGGCAAAGTGAATGGCGCTGGAAAGAGATCGATATAGCCTCCTTCCTTATTTTAGGCCATTCGGGGGGGGGGGCTTGTCTGAGATTTTTTTAAATCATCTTGGACAACCCCTTTAACTGTGTTATCTATGTGGGGGATTGGGATTTCTATAGAAAAAAAGTCAGGCCCCATGCACACGGCTGTATTTTTGGTCCACATCAAATATGCATTTTTTGCGGATCTGATGCTGACCCATTCATTTCAATGGGGCTGCAACCAAGTGCTGTTCGTATCTATACGTCGGTTCCACTAAAGAAATAGAACATGTCCTATTTTTGTCTGTTATGAAGACAAGAATAGGCCTTTTTTTATTTAACAGAGCGTGGGACATGTGGGCCGCACACGGCTGGTATCTGTTTTTAGAATCCACGATTTGCAGACCGCAAAACAGATATAGTCGTGTGCAGGAGGCCTTAAAGGGATTCTCCAGGAATCAAGAAAATGAAAATACCTAAATATTACTTTATTATAAATATATTCCCAAATACCTTTAATTAGCTATAATGGCTTGTTTAGTCTGGAGAGCAGTCATCGGGGAAAATAAAATGGCCGCCGTCCTATTAGTACACACAAAACCTGTCCTAATCACACAGCAGGACACAGCTACATCCCCACCTACTCTCTGTACTTTATGTCTTCTCATGAACTCCGTTCCTTCAGAGATTCAGCTGAAGATCATATTAAACAGTATTCAGGACCATAACCCCTGACAGCAGAACAGAGAGGAGGATGAGGCAGCTCTTTAGCTCAGTACTCTGAAGTAACTTGTCCTCCTGTGTGATTAGGACAGGTTCTGTGTGCACTAATAGGACGACGGCCATTTTATTTACCCTAATAATTCGTGGAAAACCACTTTAATGTACATAATTTGGTCCTACATAAAAACAACATGGTGTTGAGGTGGATCTCCATCTTGCTTTGCCAATCAGGAGTCAAGAATAGGTCAGTTTGATGGGAAAATAAAAGATAGCGTTTCTTTGGGGCTTTCTTCAAGATGTTAATTTCTACACTGTCTGATAATCCAGCAACTTCCAGGCCCCTTTGATGTTGATTTTCCACTGTGGTTCGCTATTAAAAACCGGATCAAAAATGATGAAAAATATGTCCACGCCTGTGCCTGGTTTATTTAAGCATCTCAGTAAATATACGCGATCCTGTTTAATGGCAGGTCAGGTTAAACAGTGCTCCGCCATTAAAAAGCCTGGGGTAACAGTGAGTCAGGCCAACCGCCTAAAGTGACAGGGAGCTGCAATGAATGGCCCAGTCACAAAAACTGGAACACACCGCGCTCAAAGTGCGCAATGAAATGAGAGAATATTTTTGCATCCATTTACAAATCCCAAATACCACCTAAAGAAAGGAGAGGCACTAGAAAAGAGGGAGACCTTGGTTCTCAGGTGTTATATCAATGATGTCACTGGTCAAACATGCACGTATTTGGTATCATTATACACGGGTGGGTGCAGGGGTTATTTTGTGACTTATCTGGCAAAAGGCAAAAAATAAAATAAAAAGGAAATTTGCATCTTTCCACGCATTCCCAATTTCAGCTACATAAAAGGTTAAAAATGAAAAAGATGCTGGTTTTGTACTGGTACCAGGCTCGCTGCCATGATGCTGCTTACCTGCCATGGCCATCTGTGACCATACATACATACCCATTAGTTTAGCATGTGAGGGTGCGACCATTACCTGCAATGAGAAGGGAATCCATTCTGGGTGGGGGAAGGGGCGGCTTAAACAGCTTGCTGACGTCTTCTTCAGGCAGCGGCGGCTCTCCGCGGCTCTGCCGCTGAATGTTTTCCTGCTGCCGCCTCTGAACGTACTGAAATAAAAAATAAAAACGACATTAATGCTACATGAAATGAGTGCATTTCTCAGTACTGTGACGGAGTCCTCCGGCTCTGGGAATTACCGCCGGGGCCTGTGGATCGTACAGCATTAAGAGATCTCACCACTTTAATTCTTGTCCTTTTTAAAAGATAATCAATCGCACAATATGTGCAGATGTCCCTCACCATGATGAACGCATTAACATCAGACTCACACGTAAACGGAAAATGTTAAGAACTTAAGACGCAGGCCGGCCACGCGATAGATAGTGGTCAACTGCTTAAGACTGCCCCCAAGTCCACTCCAGACAAGTAGGAAGAAGTTCCCTAACGGGTGGCCCCAACGCCTCATGTCCATATGCACTTACAGGGCAATTCGCCAGTGCTGCAGCTTCTCTCACCAAAGGTCTGAGCTCCGGGATCCCGTGATCGGCTCATCCTGATGGTTGACTTGGAAATTATCTCCAACCTCCACGATCTACGCTTTCCTAGACACTACATGCAAATCAAGCACGTCATTGTGTCTACTTAAGACTCTGTTCACATCTGCATCATACAGAGCACAGTGCCGGATGCGTCCAACTATGGAAACCAGTGCTGCCGAGGGACTGTCCGATTCCTCTTAAGAGTCCAGAATTCTGCCTAGAGCAAAAGTAAGCTACAGTACATACAGTGCTTTTTTTTTTTTTTTAAAGTGAAATGTGATGAAATCAGCGACCTTCTGATGCAGATGTGAACAGAGCCTAAAGAGTAAGGGCTGTTTCACATGAAGCTGTCAGTATGATCCCGCAGTAAGTAAAGTCAAGCAGAGACACACAGCATTATAAATCATGATAATGCCGTGCGCTCCTGTAGTTCACGCTCACACACGGAGCACGATTCCGGTGGATTTACATGGGGTGAGGAGAAGCCAATTGTCGGGAAGAAAGAGTTCCTTCCTGACAGTCGACTGCTCGTTAAGTGGAGGTGAAGTGCTTCATTTACATGCAGTGATCGCCTCCACAGTATGAGAATGAGGGATCGCTGCTGCCATCGCTCATTCCCATACAAAATCATTGCTCCTGGGCAGCAGAAAGCCGTTTAGAAAGCACGATCTGCTGCCCAGGGGTGATTAAGGAATCCTCTGTATAGGTCATCGGTATCTGATCGGTAGGGGTCCAACTCGCAGAAACCCCTGCCCATCAGCAGTTTGAGAAGGCACTGGTGCTCCTGTAAGTGCCACAGCCTTCTCGCAGCACGTGGCCTAGGTGCAGCTTAGCTCCATTTAAGCTGCGATACCAAGCACAGCCACTGTATGGCGCTGTGCTGGGTAAGCTGCATGAAGGCCGCTGTGCTTACAAGAGCGCCGGTCATCAATAAAAAAAGTCTTCAAAAATCTCTTTAATGAACGGCGCCGAACCGTGGCACTAGAGCAGAAAGTGGCTTTTTTTTTCTTTTAAAGGGAACCTGTCGCTTCCAAAAACCATCCCAAGCCGCCAGCAGTGTGTTTCTGACGATCATTTTCTTCCTGAAGGCAGATGCGGCAAAAGGTCTGAAAATGTTCATTTAACCCCTGCCGGCGTGATTTTCTCATCATGCTTGAGGGGTCAAGAGGGCAGCGGCGTCCGTGCTTCAAGTCGAGGTAACCGCGCTCCGTTCCCTGCCCCTTCGCTGTGACTGACAAAGCTTATGCAGAGAGTTCTGGAGCATCTGTTCTAATGGCGCTATGTTGTGTCATTCCTGCTGGAAGTTATGAATGAATTGCTAGCAGTCTGCAGTAAGGGTACAGAGGGGAGGTAACCAGTTGGGGGCGTGTACCTGCACAGTCTGATAATGGCAGCACTGATTGGATAGAGCGAGTTTATGTATGTACACACCCCAACTGGTTACCTCCCCTCTGTACCCTTACTGCAGACTGCTAGCAATTCAATCATAACTTCTAGCAGGAATAATAAAGGAATGACACAACACAGAGCAATAATAATAGATGCTCTGGATTTGTTATTACTTGGGGAATGCATGAAGCTATTTAAACAGACCTGCCAGGAGCGGTCACAGGTCCTCTTTAAGTCCTTAAAAAGGAGGCTGTGCCAGGGAGGGGAACTATTTTCTGTAATCTTCGAAAAGTCCTTTCAAATTGCCCCCAGCCTGGAGAAATGTAATCCAATATGGCTACCACTATATATTTTAGATTAACCTATCTGTACTGGCAGTCATACTGGCTTCTCAAGAACAGATACACATAAAAATATCTAAAACACAACTTGTATATAAAATTCTAATTATTAATTTGCAAAAAAAAAAAAAAAAATGTCTATATATAGCATTTCGCAAAAGAAATAAAAAGTACGGAGCCGGCCTGGGGGGTTGGGAGGCTTCCATGTCGCAGCTACATTAGATCTTCCAGCTAACAGAGCAGTAAAACAGGTTCTTCACCTCTCACAAAATTAAGTTTGATCTTTTAATTACCTTCAATAATGATTTAGATTTACTTTCCTCGGCTGCTCCTGGAGGGATTGTGCTCGGCTGCTTATTACCTGCCTGCTCGCCACTGGATGAGAGCGGCAATATTGCAGGAAATGCTAGAGCGCGTCCGGGACCGGCCTTAGCACGGAGAACTTGGCCGTGCGCACCGCTGCGGGACTCCGCACCTGGCCTGCGATGTGCGGGGTTAATAATGCTCATTTTCAATCATCTATACATTACAGGTCACAGATGGGAGAATTGGTTTTTTCTGGGAAACATTACACAATATAGAATTTCTCATCCGATAATATGGATGTGATTTAACACTAAAGAAGTCGGTTACAGGATACACTCGGGGACAAGGAGGAAAGATGGGGCATGGGAATAAAAGAAAGGAGCGCTCACGTAACGGGAGAACATTGCCTCATGGTCTAAACCACCGATGACCAACCTTGAGGCCGGCCATTTACAGGCCATGTGTACTTCTGCTATTAATTAGGTGTACAGCTCCCATGCAGACGTATTTGTCTCCATGGTGATCGATGCATTACATGCCAAGTGTTTATTCTGAGCCTGTCACCTTGGCCTCGCATGAAGCCGGCTGTACATACATGAGCGGATCCTTAAAGGGCATCTGTCAGCAGATTCGTCCCTATGACACTGGCTGACCTGTTACATGTGCGCTTGGCAGCTGAAGGCATCTGTGTTGGTCCCATGTTCATATGTGCCCGCATTGCTGAGAGAAATTAAGTTTATATATATGCAAATGAGCCTCTAGGAGCAATGGGGGCGTTACCCTTACACCTAGAGGCTCTGCTCTCTCTACAACTGCCTTGGCCACTGCACTTTAATTGATAGGACCTGGCTGTGAAAACGGCATCGCCTCTGGCCCTGTCAAAGTGCAGAAGGTGCCGCAGTTGCAGAGAGAGCAGATCCTCTAGGTGTAATGGTAAGGCCCTGTTGCTCCTAGAGGCTCATTTGCATATATAAAAACTTCAATTTTCTCAGTAATGCGGCCACATAGGAACATGGGACCAACACAGATGTCTTCAGCTGCCAAGCGCACATGTAACAGGTCAGCCGGTGTCATAGGGACAAATCCGCTGACAGATGCCCTTTAATAGAAAATGCAATACATTGCCAGGAGATGCTCTCTCTTTCTAAATGGTGGGGAAGTTGGGTGCGGTCAGGATCCCATGACCCTAACAAGAGATTGTACCCTCTTTCCGTTAGATAGGGAAAAAAAATGAAGGGGCCAGATCACTAAACTAGCGCCGTTTGCCCTTTTATTCGCAGGAGTCCCGATACGTGAACCCCCGCTGCTCCCTACGTTATGTCAGGACCTAGCAACAAGCTAAAAAAAATCCAATAATAAGCCTTTAAATTGGCTGTACACTTCTGAGAGCCCCCGCAAACAGTAGAAATTGAGGGAACGCAAGATTCTAACAAGCCATGATCCTTGCGGCTACAGAGAACGGTCTTGCCAGACTGTCCGCAGCCTGTCACCGCCTCTAACATGGCCGAGCTGTAAGTTTTCAGACATTTATTTGGCGTTTCCTGCCATTGTATATTGGTGGGACCGCAAAAAGGTGGGACCACAAAAAGATGGGACTGGGGGAGTGACCGATATCACGTGTGGCCAATTCCTCGGTTCACGTCCTGGACACATACATCAATTATAGAAACGGAGGGTTTTCCCGCCAGCCATTACAGTCTTGGGTGGTTGGGATTTACACTATGAAACGAGCAGGACTTCCATAAATGACATTTTAGGAGAATCCGCACTGAAATCTGCAGGTGTACGCAGGCAAATCCGTGCGGTCAATCCGCATCAATTGTTACTAAGTGAGTGGAGAAAGGTCAAAATCCGCACGGAAAAAATCTGCATCGTGTGCAGTGAGAATTTAAAATTCTCATAGAATACAATGTACATGACCTACAGTGTGGATTTTTCACGTGGTAAATCCGCACACAATCCGGATCCTGTGCATTTAGCCCAAGACCGAAAACATTTTTCTATCAGAATAAACGTCCCCGGAAGGAGTGAGAGTTTGGCTGATTGACGCAGGATAAATTAAGCAGGTTGTAATAAAGCAGAAACGGAGCAATTAGGAATAAACGAGGCCGGCATGGATGAACCTTCTCCTCGACTCTCATACGATAAAACTCTATTCTTCCGAGTGATATTCTGCCAGAGATAACGTTGTAAACATATTTAATGACCGCGGTTCCACTCGTCTCCTAAGTGCCTTTAAAAGAGGTTGTTGTTCTCCAGAATCAAAATCGAAAAAAAAAAAAAAAAAATAGTTTCTGCACTTCTGGCGGGATGGCTTCATTATTCCACAAGTGATCATAAAGGATGAGCGAGGAAGTCTGGACGGCCGAGGAAGGAAAGGAGGTCTCCAAATCAGAGGCGGAGAGCGCGCACAGTGAAGCCTATGGACACCTCTGACATAGGCTAAAGAGGCTCTGTCATCAGGATCAACCCTATTAAACCAGACATACTGCCTGGTAGGGCTCATCATGCCGATTAAAACGGTACCTTTCTTTTGTCTGTATGCTAAACAGCTGCAGAGAAATCTGCGTTTTATTCATATGCAAATGAGCAATTCAAGCACCAAGAGGCGGGGCTGCATATTCTGAGCTCTGCACACGCGCCCCCCCCCCCTGGTCTGAACACGCGCCTCCCCCCCTCTGCTCTGAACACGCGCCTCCCCCCCTCTGCTCTGAACACGCGCCTCCCCCCCCTCTGCTCTGCACACGCGCCCCCCACCCCCTGGTCTGAACACGCGCCCCCTCCTCTGAACACGCGCCTCCCCCCCTCTGCTTTGAACACGCGCCTCCCCCCCTCTGCTCTGAACACGCGCCTCCCCCCTCTGCTCTGCACACGCGCCCCTTGCTCTGCCACGCGCCCTCCCCTCTGCTCTGCACACGCGCCCCCTCTGCTCTGCACACGCCCCCTCTGCTCTGCACACGCGCCCCTCTGCTCTGCACACGCCCCCCTCTGCTCTGCACACGCCCCCTCTGCTCTGCACACGCCCCCTCTGCTCTGCACACGCCCCTCTGCTCTGCACACGCGCCCCCTCTGCTCTGCACGCGCCCCCTCTGCTCTGCACACGCCCCCTCTGCTCTGCACACGCCCCCCTCCTCTGCTCTGCACAGCGCCCCCTCTGCTCTGCACACGCGGCCCCCTCTGCTCTGCACACGCGCCCCTCTGCTCTGCACACGCGCCCCTCTGCTCTGCACACGCGCCCCCTCTGCTCTGCACACGCCCCCTCTGCTCTGCACGCGCCCCCTCTGCTCTGCACACGCGCCCCCTCTGCTCTGCACACGCCCCCTCTGCTCTGCACACGCGCCCCCTCTGCTCTGCACACGCACCCCCTCTGCTCTGCACACGCACCCCCTCTGCTCTGCACACGCGCCCCCTCTGCTCTGCACACGCCCCCTCTGCTCTGCACACGCGCCCCCTCTGCTCTGCACACGCCCCCCCCCCGGCCTCTGCTCTGCCTTGAATTTGAGAATGCTCTCCCTTCACTTCGTAGGCTCCATCATGCAGATAGGAGTCGTTTATTTCTTGCCCACGTCAGTGAAGTGGTCGCACATGCTCAGTTTAAATCTTCAACTGTCACCAACTGTATATTCTGTTACAAGCTATGGCAGTTTAAAGAGAATGAGCTACAGCAGAAAGGACAAGCCCCCGCTACCCCTGCCCAACAGCCTGAAATAAATGTATCAGAACAGTTTGAGCAATGAATGTGGAGATCCCTGGATCCATGTGAGGTGCAGGGCCGGTTCTAGCTTTGTTAGAAAGAGATTGTCCTGTACTATGTGATGTCTGATTTATTTATTTTTTATGGCATAAGCCTTTAAATCCAATACTAATTTTGACTTCAAAAGCTGAATGAAAACTTCTAATTTGCTAAACCAGCCGGCAATTCGGTCAACCACATCTCAGCGCAGGGGCGGGGATGCACTTAAAGCACACAACAAAGCTATGGCATAGAAAGACTCGCGCTCATCTGGCAGTGGGCCGATATATTCTGAAATATGATTCTTAGGTCTCATGCACACAACCGTATGTATTTTGCGGTCTGAAAAACACGGATCCGCAAAAAATACGGATGACGTCCAGGTGACAATGCCTGTCCTTGTTCGCAAAACAGTTTGAGCAATGAATGGGGAACGGAACGGACATGGAAACAAAATACATTCATGTGCATAAGCCCTTACAGTCCGCAAAAAAATAAATAGGATGACATCCATGTGATGTCCGTGTTGCATCTTTTTTTTTTGCGGACCCATGTAACAATGGACCAGTAAAAAATGGAAACAGGAGACAAATACGTTTGTGTGCATGAGCCCCAATACTGAGGGATATATTGGGGTCCATCGCCTACCTGGTGCTTCTGTTGCTGCTGCTTGCTGGCGTTTCTCAGGAACGTGTTGTACTTCACGATATCCTGGCTCATTTCATCCACTCGGTCCATGAGGAGCTGAAGACTCTTCTCCAGATGATTGCTGTGCAGGGAAATAAGACGCAGGTATTAGAATTCAGAAGGACTTAGAGGCCAAAGTGGGGCACCCAGTGATTGGGGGAAGCGACCTTACATGTGATGGCGTTTGAACATGTAAAGAGCACTTCACTGCACAGGACTAGACAGAGCAAAGTGCAATATGCAGGCTCAACGCAGAACGCAAGAGTCGGGGAAGAGTGAAGAGACACTCGGCATGAAGGCCACTGAGCATTATATACCTACAACACAAGTGCTTAACACAATGTCAACTGCGGTGACTAAAAGGACAAAGCGGCTTCATAAAGGAGCGGGAGCCAGGGAGAAAGCCTTCAGTCCGAGTCATTCCACATCTCGGAGGCAGAGGTTGCATTCGGTGCGGCATCTGGTTTATTGTTTTGTGATCAGCGTTCTTGTGCGTTCCTCAGACCGATCTTACATAAGGCGCGGAGAGATTGCGCTGCATGTGCACAGAGAATCCAGGATCTAAGCCCTGCTCGCGTGACTGCCCCGAAAACAAACTTCAAACTTTGGGGCAAATTTGCTCAAACTCTGCTCCTTCCCAAGCTTTTCCATGGACTTTTGGCAACTATACATGATGGGTGGGACAGCAGAGGCAACCCTACAATGCTCAGAGGGGATCCTATCAATCTGAATAGGACCCAGGCCATGGCCACCCCCAGTGTGCAGTTGTCTCTCCGCATCCGTCAGATTGGGGACATGAACCCAAGCAGGAGAGTCTGCGCCCCCTTTTTCCACAAAACAGAAAGGGGCTGTGCTGCAATTCCAGCGTCCCCATCAGCTTCGAGAGTGAGAATCCCTAAATGGCACACATTAAAGGGGTTGTCCTTTGAAAAATATCCTGCCCTTTTTCAAAGTAGCACCTGGATCTACTTTTGTAACTGCATGCAGTTTAGTATAGCAACTCAATAAAATGTATCTATATAGTGCCACCTGCTGCTTGGCTTGTTCCTTACATCTCTGTCCACCTCAGTAATATTGTTAAGGTGGTCACACATGCTCAGTTACATCCTTCAACTGCAGTCAGCCAAATCTACTGTTAGAAGCTGTGACAGTTATAAGGAGAGAACTACAGCAGAAAAGAAACACCCACTGAGCTGTGACAGGGAGAGAGCTGCAGCAGAAGAGACATACCCACTGAGCTGTGACAGGGAGAGAGCTGCAGCAGAAAAGACACACCCACTGAGCTGTGACAGTTATAAGGAGAGAACTACAGTGGAAAAGACACACCCACTGAGCTGTGACAGGGAGAGAGCTGCAGCAGAAGAGACACACCCACTGAGCTGTGACAGGGAGAGAGCTGCAGCAGAAAAGACACACCCACTGAGCTGTGACAGTTATAAGGAGAGAACTACAGCGGAAAAGACACACCCACTGAGCTGTGACCGGGAGAGAGCTGCAGCAGAAGAGACACACCCACTGAGCTGTGACAGGGAGAGAGCTGCAGCAGAAAAGACACACCCACTGAGCTGTGACAGTTATAAGGAGAGAACTACAGCAGAAAAGAAACACCCACTGAGCTGTGACCGGAAGAGAGCTGCAGCAGAAGAGACACACCCACTGAGCTGTGACAGGGAGAGAGCTGCAGCAGAAAAGACACAGTCACTGAGCTGTGACAGGGAGAGAGCTGCAGCAGAAAAGACACACCCACTGAGCTGTGACAGGGAGAGAGAGCTGCAGCAGAAAAGACACACCCACTGAGCTGTGACAGTGAGAGAGCTGCAGCAGAAAAGACACACCCACTGAGCTGTGACAGGGAGAGAGCTGCAGCAGAAGAGACACACCCACTGAGCTGTGACAGGGAGAGAGAGCTGCAGCAGAAAAGACACACCCACTGAGCTGTGACAGGAGAGAGAGCTGCAGCAGAAAAGACACACCCACTGAGCTGTGACAGGGAGAGAGAGCTGCAGCAGAAAAGACACACCCACTGAGCTGTGACAGGGAGAGAGCTGCAGCAGAAAAGACACACCCACTGAGCTGTGACAGGGAGAGAGAGCTGCAGCAGAAAAGACACACCCACTGAGCTGTGACAGGGAGAGAGAGCTGCAGCAGAAAAGACACACCCACTGAGCTGTGACAGGGAGAGAGCTGCAGCAGAAAAGACACACCCACTGAGCTGTGACAGGAAGAGAGAGCTGCAGCAGAAAAGACACACCCACTGAGCTGTGACAGGGAGAGAGGCTGCAGCAGAAAGACACACCCACTGAGCTGTGACAGGGAGAGAGCTGCAGCAGAAAAGACACACCCACTGAGCTGTGACAGTTATAAGGAGAGAACTACAGCAGAAAAGACACACCCACTGAGCTGTGACCGGAAGAGAGCTGCAGCAGAAGAGACACACCCACTGAGCTGTGACAGGGAGAGAGCTGCAGCAGAAAAGACACAGCCACTGAGCTGTGACAGGGAGAGAGCTGCAGCAGAAAAGACACACCCACTGAGCTGTGACAGGGAGAGAGGCTGCAGCAGAAAAGACACACCCACTGAGCTGTGACAGTGAGAGAGCTGCAGCAGAAAAGACACATCCACTGAGCTGTGACAGGGAGAGAGCTGCAGCAGAAGAGACACACCCACTGAGCTGTGACAGGAGAGAGAGCTGCAGCAGAAAAGACACACCCACTGAGCTGTGACAGGGAGAGAGCTGCAGCAGAAAAGACACACCCACTGAGCTGTGACAGTTATAAGGAGAGAACTACAGCAGAAAAGAAACACCCACTGAGCTGTGACCGGAAGAGAGCTGCAGCAGAAGAGACACACCCACTGAGCTGTGACAGGGAGAGAGCTGCAGCAGAAAAGACACAGTCACTGAGCTGTGACAGGGAGAGAGCTGCAGCAGAAAAGACACACCCACTGAGCTGTGACAGGGAGAGAGAGCTGCAGCAGAAAAGACACACCCACTGAGCTGTGACAGTGAGAGAGCTGCAGCAGAAAAGACACACCCACTGAGCTGTGACAGGGAGAGAGCTGCAGCAGAAGAGACACACCCACTGAGCTGTGACAGGGAGAGAGAGCTGCAGCAGAAAAGACACACCCACTGAGCTGTGACAGGGAGAGAGAGCTGCAGCAGAAAAGACACACCCACTGAGCTGTGACAGGGAGAGAGAGCTGCAGCAGAAAAGACACACCCACTGAGCTGTGACAGGGAGAGAGCTGCAGCAGAAAAGACACACCCACTGAGCTGTGACAGGGAGAGAGAGCTGCAGCAGAAAAGACACACCCACTGAGCTGTGACAGGGAGAGAGAGCTGCAGCAGAAAAGACACACCCACTGAGCTGTGACAGGAGAGAGCTGCAGCAGAAAAGACACACCCACTGAGCTGTGACAGGAAGAGAGAGCTGCAGCAGAAAAGACACACCCACTGAGCTGTGACAGGAGAGAGAGCTGCAGCAGAAAAGACACACCCACTGAGCTGTGACAGGGAGAGAGAGCTGCAGCAGAAAAGACACACCCACTGAGCTGTGACAGTTATAAGGAGAGAACTACAGCAGAAAAGACACACCCACTGAGCTGTGACCGGAAGAGAGCTGCAGCAGAAGAGACACACCCACTGAGCTGTGACAGGGAGAGAGCTGCAGCAGAAAAGACACAGCCACTGAGCTGTGACAGGGAGAGAGCTGCAGCAGAAAAGACACACCCACTGAGCTGTGACAGGGAGAGAGAGCTGCAGCAGAAAAGACACACCCACTGAGCTGTGACAGTGAGAGAGCTGCAGCAGAAAAGACACACCCACTGAGCTGTGACAGGGAGAGAGCTGCAGCAGAAGAGACACACCCACTGAGCTGTGACAGTTATAAGGAGAGAACTACAGCAGAAAAGACACACCCACTGAGCTGTGACCGGAAGAGAGCTGCAGCAGAAGAGACACACCCACTGAGCTGTGACAGGGAGAGAGAGCTGCAGCAGAAAAGACACACCCACTGAGCTGTGACAGTTATAAGGAGAGAACTACAGCAGAAAAGACACACCCACTGAGCTGTGACCGGAAGAGAGCTGCAGCAGAAGAGACACACCCACTGAGCTGTGACAGGGAGAGAGCTGCAGCAGAAAAGACACAGCCACTGAGCTGTGACAGGGAGAGAGCTGCAGCAGAAAAGACACACCCACTGAGCTGTGACAGGGAGAGAGAGCTGCAGCAGAAAAGACACACCCACTGAGCTGTGACAGTGAGAGAGCTGCAGCAGAAAAGACACACCCACTGAGCTGTGACAGGGAGAGAGCTGCAGCAGAAGAGACACACCCACTGAGCTGTGACAGGGAGAGAGAGCTGCAGCAGAAAAGACACACCCACTGAGCTGTGACAGGGAGAGAGAGCTGCAGCAGAAAAGACACACCCACTGAGCTGTGACAGTTATAAGGAGAGAACTACAGCAGAAAAGAAACACCCACTGAGCTGTGACAGGAAGAGAGCTGCAGCAGAAGAGACACACCCACTGAGCTGTGACAGGGAGAGAGCTGCAGCAGAAAAGACACAGTCACTGAGCTGTGACAGGGAGAGAGCTGCAGCAGAAAAGACACACCCACTGAGCTGTGACAGGGAGAGAGAGAGCTGCAGCAGAAAAGACACACCCACTGAGCTGTGACAGTGAGAGAGCTGCAGCAGAAAAGACACACCCACTGAGCTGTGACAGGGAGAGAGCTGCAGCAGAAGAGACACACCCACTGAGCTGTGACAGGGAGAGAGAGCTGCAGCAGAAGAGACACACCCACTGAGCTGTGACAGGGAGAGAGAGCTGCAGCAGAAAAGACACACCCACTGAGCTGTGACAGGGAGAGAGAGCTGCAGCAGAAAAGACACACCCACTGAGCTGTGACAGGGAGAGAGCTGCAGCAGAAAAGACACACCCACTGAGCTGTGACAGGGAGAGAGCTGCAGCAGAAAAGACACACCCACTGAGCTGTGACAGGAAGAGAGAGCTGCAGCAGAAAAGACACACCCACTGAGCTGTGACAGGGAGAGAGAGCTGCAGCAGAAAAGACACACCCACTGAGCTGTGACAGGGAGAGAGAGCTGCAGCAGAAAAGACACACCCACTGAGCTGTGACAGGGAGAGAGCTGCAGCAGAAAAGACACACCCACTGAGCTGTGACAGGAAGAGAGAGCTGCAGCAGAAAAGACACACCCACTGAGCTGTGACAGGGAGAGAGAGCTGCAGCAGAAAAGACACACCCACTGAGCTGTGACAGGGAGAGAGAGCTGCAGCAGAAAAGACACACCCACTGAGCTGTGAGAGGGAGAGAGAGCTGCAGCGGAAAGAGAACATCCCCCAATCTGCCAGCTTGAGATAAATCTAGCAAAGCAACTGGAGCAATGAATTGGGAAGATCTCTGGCTCCGTGTGAGGTACAGGGCTGGTTCTAGCTTTGTTAGAAAGAGATAGTCATGTACTATATGATTTTCATTTTTTACACTAATCGTGGTACAACCCCTTTAACAGGGTAAGGTAATGAAGTACCACAGACCTTATCTGTACATTTTGATATTTTAAATCTATGACTTTGCAAAGAAAAGTCAGTCACAGATGTGTATCTCGTCACTATACACGTGATGAGCTCTAGAAAAGAGGTAGGCTGTGTTCACGCTTCCTATCTGCTCCGCCATTGGCATTAATTATGCCAGAGGGGTCCACCAGGTTTCCACCATTTTGATGGGACATGTAGCACCCCCCCATTGAAAATGTGAGCAGAGCCTTATTCCGGATTGACAGTTCTAAGCTTATACTAAACCAGTGATAGCAAACCTTTTACGCTGGGTTCACACCTGAGCGTTTTACAGCGCGTTCCTACGCGGTTTAAAACGCTCAACAGGCGAAAACCCATGTTTCCCTATGGGCATGGTTCTCACCTGAGTGTTTTACAGCGCGTACAAACGCTCTGTAAAACGCCCTACGCCCAAAGAAGTACAGGAGCTTCTTTGGGGCGTATTGTCACGCATATTGTGATTGACGCCAGAGTGGTCAATCACACAAACGCGCGTTTCCTATTTCCAAAAACGCGCTGTAATATCAAATACGCTCAAGTGTGAACCCAGCGTTACAGACTGAGTGCCCAAACTGCAACCCAAAACCCACTTATTTATCACAAAGTGCCAACACGGCAATTTAACATGAATACTACAGTCCAATATAGTATATTTTCCATGTACTTTATTATTTAGCTATAATAGCCGGCCTACATTCAGTGCACTGCCTGTGCCGTTCATAGCGCGCCCTGCGCTGATTAATGGCAGGAAAAGTCTAAGGCATATTGGCACACCATAGACTTTTTCCAGGGTACGGGTGCCCGCAGAGAGGGCTCTGAGTGCCACCTCTGGCACTAGTGCCATAGGTTCGCCATCAGTGTACTAAACTATTCAAAATGACACTTCCATGCCGCTCTATGGTAAAACCAAAGAGTATGAAAACACACACGTTTCCCATGACCGGCGGCCTGCGATACACACAGCCCTCCCAGTATAAAGCCACATTCACACGGCCATTACAGAGGACAGCGCACAGCTGTGAGCACATACTACACAGGGTGGACACACGGCTGCAAGGTCTGGAGCCAAACACATGCTTCTGGGAGCCAACACAGGAGCCCGTCCAAGCAGGCCTATATAATGTATCCAAGAAGTGGGACAACGGGGGGACTACTGGGACGTACATAAACATTTAATGATGTGCGGCAAGTGGAGGAATGCACTGGTTATTAAGAGGTTTCCCTTGCTCTGAGCATTTACAAGGTAATGACTGTAACGTTGTGCATGTCAGCTGCCAAATACACGCGTCCAATAATGTGATTTTTATATTATCTTAACGTAGGAAGAAAATAATATAATAGGACGCAAATCAGAACTGCAGAGCTTTCCCAGTACAGAGAGGACATTGTACAGAGGTGCACTACGGTACTTAAAAAGGAGCCGTCCACTCTCCTGGCACGTCCGTAAAAATATACATTCACCAGGAAATGTCAATTCTGGGACGTATTTTTTTTAAAACATTGTAACGTCCCTCCGTTATTCCTCCTGGAAATGTATGAAATAAAACCGATATAGGTGTTGCAGGTATTCTTGTCAATGGGAGGTTGTTTCTTTATGATCAGAGGTGAGACCACACAGAGATGGGCGCCCAAGAAGCAAACGGATTGTTAACAGCCGCACGGCAATGAGATTAAAATGGCTGCAAATTCACGCAGCCATTAACGATCAACTTTAAAACCGTGTCGGCATGCTGTTCGGTGCAGATTTCAGCCATGTGGCTTCCGCTCCATGCGGTATTTATTGGACTATGTGGGGACACACCCTATTACGCAGGGGAATAGAACAGATTGCTCACTAATTTCCAGGAGGAGTAACAGAGGAAGTGGACAACTCCAGCATCTCAACAGTGTTATGCGGGCACTGTGGGAACACTATCCACGCCACATCTACGTGTCTAGTTTATACTAAGAAAGGTGATACGGAAGTCATCAGTTACAATCCGGTTCATTTATACACCCAGGGACTACCCAAGGGACCAAAGCGAGGGGCCCCTCAGTCCAAAACACTACCTTTCCCAAATCTATATGTGAGATCATATAGGAAGGTACCCAAATCACCTCCAGACTATTATGTCACGCTGCCATGCTATCATGTGTGTTG
This sequence comes from Bufotes viridis, assembly GCA_033119425.1. Taxonomy (NCBI): domain Eukaryota; kingdom Metazoa; phylum Chordata; class Amphibia; order Anura; family Bufonidae; genus Bufotes; species Bufotes viridis. Next base: position 63,463,099 of record CM065593.1, read on the forward strand.
GGGGTGAGGCGGCTATAATAACGAGACGCCCTCCCATTGTAAAGGGACTACTCTTAGGGTACTTTCACACTTGCGGCAGAGTCATCCGGCAAGCAGTTCGTCAGATCGTCAATCTGCAGGCAAACGGAAAGCATTTGAAGACGGATCCGGCTAGGATCAGTCTTACAAATGCATTGAAGAACGGATCTGTCTCTCCGCTTGTAATTTTTTTCACATTTTTAGCGTTCTGCGCTTTGCGATATTTTGAATGCAGGATCCGGTACCAATACATTCCAACGGGAATTAGCATTCTGGCATGTGTTCCGAAATTTTGGACGGAGATAATACCGCAGCATGCTGCGGTTTTATCTCCGTCCTGAAATGTCAAAAAGACTGAACTGAAGACATCCTGATGCATCTTGAACGGATTTCTCTCTATTCAGAATGCATGGGGATAAAACTGATCAGTTATTTTCCGGTATAGAGCCCCGAGGACGGAACTCTATGCCGGAAAAGAAAAAATGCATTCCGGCATGCGCAGACCGGAATGCCGGATCCGTTAATCCGGCACCAATACATTTCAATGGAAATTAATGCTGGATCTGGCATGTATTCCGGAGTTTTGGACGGAGATAATACCACAGCATGCTGCGGTATTAACTCCGGCCAAAACGCCGTTCAGTCACTGAACTGAAGACATCCTGAACGGATTTCTCTCCATTCAGAATGCACTGGGATATAACTGATCAGTTATTTTCCAGTATAGAGCCCCGAGGACGGAACGGACGGAAGTATAACGCTAGTGTGAGAGTATCCTTAACTGGACAGTTAACCCTTTCAGGACTTACCACAACATGGTGCGCTATGGTCGACAATTCCAGATTTTGATACATCTGCCCTATATTAAATAACTACATTATATATATAAAGAAATCTATATAGTAGGATTTATACACGATCAGACCCTTTCTGCAGAACCTCCCGATTCTAGACCTGGGCTTATCCATGTAATATTAAATCTCAGACCAGGCGGATAGAACCGTCCTGTTCTGACCTCGGCAGATGGCATGTACAAACAAGATCTGAGGTAAGGCGTCCGAGGAGACCAGGCTTCCTGGCTGACCGTCGGCGAGGACCTGCGTCAAGACATCTTACCTCCGCTTGTATTTCCCTGTCTATATTCTCGACCTGCATCTTAACATTTACTTCAGGAAGACAAGTGACCGGGTAGAAGCGACGAGGCCGGCGCACAGGAGCCAGCGATCCCCTGTGGGCCACCGCCATAGATCACTTTTTCTTTTATGACACTAACACTACGAGAGAAAACGAGCTGCATGAGCGGATTTTATAGGTAACTGTGACTCTGGCCGTGGAACAGGGAGTTATTGTTAGGACTTTGTGGTAACGCTGTGTTTGCTTCCATTGCCAGGGAGACCGAGGCCGGGGAACAGATAACTAAAACAGATGTGCTGCGAGACATGAAGTAACTGATAAGTCCGCTCCAAGTGTCCGGGCCCCTGCTTTTTCCATAGATCTTAATAGTGCGTTACGCCCCCGATGCTCCTATACGCGGGGCGGCGCCGATTGTCACCCCACTATTTTATGAAAAGGAGACATTATTAGGGCAAAAAAAGCAAATGAGAAGGGACTACTCCCAGACTAAGGGGGGCGTAAGAAGGGACTACTCCCAGACTACTGCTGAAAACGGAATATAAGTGTAGACACATGCTATACTGCAAACACACAGATGTAGCAGAGACAAACCGCATTTAAAAATGGGTTGCGCAAGGAGTTTATGCCGACGACCTACCGTCAGGATTATATCTGATTGTCAGGGTCCGACACCCCTGCAGATCAGGAGGCGGCGCTCCATGCGAGCGCCACTTCCTCCTCATTACACTGCCCGACGTCTTGGAAGTGCAGCGTAATGACAAGTACTCGCTCCGCTCACTTAAATGGTGCAAGTGCTGGTAATTACACTATGCCGTGAGGGAGACGATGCATAGTATAATGAAAAGGGGTGCAGTGCTTCCCCCTATTTAAACAGCTGATCGTCAGGAGTTGGACCCTCGCAGATCAGATATTGCTGACCTATCCTGAGGACAGGCCATCAATATATACCACCTGCACCTATAAGCGCCTACTGACAGGAGTCGATGATCCATGCATTTTATACATCCTATTAGGGAGTTCTAAGTTATATATTAATGACCTATGACCATCAATATCAGATCAGCGGGCATCCCACTCTCAGCACTACCACCTGTTTGAAAGGGGCGAGTGCTGATTGGCAGGGGTGCTGGGAATCAGACCCTCACCAGTCAGATATGGCTTACGCAATGAATATCTTAGCCCCGGATAACCTCTGTAATATTAACCCCTTAAGGACACGGCCCTATTTCACCTTAAGGACCAGGCCATTTTTTCAAAATCTGACCATTGCCACTTTATGTGGTGATAACTTTAAAACGCTTTTTCTTATCCAGTCCATTCGGAGATTGTTTTTTCGTCACATATTGTACTTCATGACAGTGGTAAAATGAAGTCGAAAAATTTCATTTTTATTTATAAAAAAATACCAAATTTACCAAAAATTTTGAAAAATTTGCAATTTTCCAAGTTTCAATTACTCTACTTCTATAATACATAGTAATACTGCCAAAAAAAGTTATTGATTTACATTCCCCATATGTCTACTTCATGTATCGATCATTTTGGGAATGCTATTTCATTTTTGGGGACGTTACAAGGCTTAGAAGTTTAGAAGCAAATCTTGAAATTTTTCAGAAATTTTCAAAACCCACTTTTTAGGGACCAGTTCAGGTCTGAAGTCACTTTGTGAGGCTTACATAATAGAAACCACCCAAAAATTACCCCATTCTAGAAACTACACCCTCAAGGTATTCAAAACTGATTTTACAAACGTCATTAACCCTTTAGGTTTTCCACAAGAGTTAATGGCAAATAAAGATAAAATTTCAGAATTTCGATTTTTGAAAAATTTTCCGTTTGAATCCATTTTTCCAGTAACAAAGCAAGGGTTAACAGCCAAACAAAACTCAATTTTTATTGCCCCGATTCTGTAGTTTTCAGAAACACCCTATATGTGGTCGTAAACTGCTGTATGGCCAAACTGCAGGGCGCAGAAGGAAAGGAGCGCCATATGGTTTTTGGAAGGCAGATTTTGCTGGACTGGATTTTTGACACCATGTCCCATTTGAAGCCCCCGATGCACCCCTAGAGTAGAAACTCCATAAAAGTGACTCCATCTAAGAAACTACGCCCTCAAGGTATTCAAAACCAGTTTTACAAACTTTGTTAACCCTTTAGGTGTTCCACAAGAGTTATTGGCAAATGGAGATGAAATTTCCGAATTTCTATTTTTTGTTACCTTGTCTCAAAAAAGTGTAATATAGAGCAACCAAAAATCATGTTTACCCTAAAATAGTACCAACAAAACTGACACCTTATCCCGTAGTTTCCAAAATGGGGTCACTTTTTTGGAGTTTCTACTGTAGGGGTGCATCAGGGGGCTTCAAATGGGACATAGTGTCAAAAACCAGTCCAGCAAAATCTGCCTTCCAAAAACCATATGGCGTTCCCTTCCTTCTGTGCCCTGCCGTTTGGCCATACAGTAGTTTACGACCACATATGGGGTGTTTTTGCAAACAAGAGAATCAGGGCAATAAATATTGAGTTTTGCTTGGCTGTTAACCCTTGCTTTGTTACTGCAAAAATGGATTAAAATGGAAAATTTGCAAAAAAATAGCTGTTTTGGGACTGTTTTTATTTTTTGTTATTTACATAGTTGAACTGACAGGTTAGATTGTGTGCTATTTCTATAGAGCAGGTTGTTACGGACGCGACAATACCAAATATGACTACTTTTTGGGGTTTTTTGTTTCAGTTTTACATAATAAAGCCTTTTTGAAAATAATTTTTTTAGTGTCTCCACATTCTGAAAGCCATAGTTTTATTTTATTTTTTGGGCGACTGTGTTATGTAGGGGCTCATTTTTTGCGGGATGAGATGGCGGTTTGATTGGCACCATCTTGGGGTGCATATGACATTTTGGTCGCTTGCTATGACACTTTTGTGATGTAAGGTGACAAAAATGGCTCTTGACACCGTATTTTTTTTTTTGCTGTGTTCAGCTGAGGGGTTAGGTCATGTGTTATTTATATAGATCAGGTTGTGACGGACGCGCGATATATAAATAAATAAAAAGTATACATATTATGTAAGTTTTACACAATAATATAATTTTTAAAACAAAAAAATCATGTTTTAGTGTCTCCATAGTTTGAGAGCCATATATATATTTTTTTGGGCGATTGTCCTATGTAGGGGCTCATTTTTTGCGGGATGAGATGGCGGTTTGATTGGCACCATCTTGGGGTGCATATGACTTTTTGATCGCTTACTATTACACTTTTTGTGATGTAAGGTGACAAAAAAATGGCTTGTTTGACAACGTTTTTATTTTTTATGTTTACGGCGTTCATCTGAGGGGTTAGGTCATGTTATATTTTTATAGAGCAGGTCCTTACGGACGCGGCGATACAGAATATGTATACCTTTTTTTATTTATTTTGGTTTTACACAATAATATCCTTTTGAATGAAAAAACATGTTTTAGTATCTCCATAGTCTGAGAGCCATATATTTTTCAGTTTTTAGGCAATTGTCTCAGGTTGGGTATCATTTTTGCGGGAGGAGGTGACGGTTAGATTGGCACTATTTGGGGGTCATATGACTTTTTGATCGCTTGCTATTACACTTTTTGTGATGTAAGGTGGCAAAAAAATGGCTTTTGACAAAGTTTTTATTATTTTTTTTTACAGTGTTTACTTGAGGGGTTAGGTCATGTGATATTTTTATAGAGCAGATTCTTACGGACGTGTAGATACCAAATATGTCTACTTTTTAATTTTTTTTTACATTTAACACTAAAAGCATTTTTGAAACAAAAAAATCATGTTTTAGTCTGAGAGGCATAGTTTTTTTATTTTTTGGCCAATTGTTTTAGGTAGGGGCTCGTTTTTGCGGGATGAGATGGCGGTTTGATTGGTACTATTTTGGGAGGCAAACGCCTTTTTGATCGCTTTGTATTACACTTTTAGTGATGTAATGTGCCAAAAATGGCTTATTTACACCATTTTTGGGGTTTTTTTATGGCGTTCACCTGAGGAGTTCAGTCATGTGATATTTTTATAGAGCAGGTTTTTACGGACGCGCGATACCTAATATGTGTAGTGTATTTTATTTTTTTAGTTTTTATTCAGTGTTATGTCTTTGTTTCATTTTTACTTTTTTTTCACTTTTTACATTTTTTTGACCCAGACCCACTTGGTTCTGAAAGATCCAGTGGATCTGGTGTCTGTAGAATACAGTACAGTACACTATATAGTGCACTGTACTGTATTTTGTACTTTAGAAAGTCTGAATAGACCTTTAGCAGGTCTATTCAGACTTTCAGCACCATGGAGAGCAGGACGCTTCTGAAAGCGTCCTGTCTCCATGGCAACCATCACCCCTGCCATAACTGGGCAGGGGGTGATGGATAGGAGGAGGGGAGCACCCTCCCTCTTCGATCCCATCCTGTTGGGGGCTGCAAAGGCACAGCAGCCCCCGATGGGAGAGGGAGGGAGCGCTCCCTCCTGTTAACCCTTCCATACCGCGGTCCGTACGGACCGCGGTACGGAAGGTTAAACGGCTGGCATCTGCAGCACAGATGCCAGCCGTTTCTATCAGAGTGTCAGCAATGTGCTGACACTCTGATAGAACCACTAGACACCAGGGATAGATTACAGGGAGGCGGGCGGGGGATCGCAATCGCGATCCCGCCCGCCGCACCGCTCCGCCTCGCGCCGCCCGCAACCACCCCCTGCACCCCGCAGCCACAGTATGATTGGGGGCTGCAGGGGGGGTTAAAAAAAATCTGTTTGGGGACATTAACTCTCTGATCCCCGCGGTCATAGACCGCGGGGATCAGAGATCGCAATGAAGCGCTGCAAACCGCAGGTCTGAATTGACCTGCGGTTTGCAGCGATCGCCCATGTGGGGGGGTCACAGGACCCCCTGGGCATTGTAACAAGGTACCTGCTGAATGATTTCAGAAGGTACCTTGTTCCGATCACTGCCAGCTGAGCAGCAGTGATCGGAACAACTCATGATGTACCGGTACGTCATGTGTCCTTAAGGACTCGGGAAACATGCCGTACCGGTACGTCATGTGTCCCAAAGGGGTTAAGGGGGGGGGGGGGGTCAAAGTGGAATGCAAAGACTGTGTTTTGCTCAGGAGGACCTGTCCACTCCTGTATTACACCAACAAGGTATTGATGTGAACTAACAGGGCGTAATACTTCATTTTTCCAGTGGTGGCACTGCAGGGAAACTGAACACTTACTGCCAGGATTCACCATAGACTAAAAATGATCAATAGGGATCCTGGCAGGGGTAGGATTTATGATTGCCTATTTTTAAATCATCATTCTAACAGAAGGATTCCCAACCTACGGCCCACCAGCTATTGCAAAACTAAGTCTCGGTATGCCTGGACAGCCTACAGCTATAAAGGCATGATGGGAGTTGTAGTTTTGCAACAGCTAGAGAGCCTCAGGCTGAGCACGCCTGTTCTAACAAATAGGGAGAACACGTTTAAATGGGTTTTCCAGGATTAAAAAACTCATATCCTATGCTTAGGGTAAAACATTAAAGGATAACTGTCATATTTAGACCTTAATTTCAAATTTCATATATGTAGTTACTAATAACATGATATTCCTGAATCAATAACTTTTAGACTTGCTTACCCCATATTTAATAAGATAAAGCCCTTAGCAACCAGTCTGCATAAAACTGCAATTTCACTATTCTGTTAAGATGGCTGCCGCTGCCCTCACCCTGAGGCTAATCCAGCCTGCCCTTACTACCCACAATGCATTAAGCTCCTCTCATGCACTAGCTTCTGCACCTCAACAAATCGTTCCCCCTCCAAGTGTCATCCACAGATCACCAAAATCCAATACAACTACTACAAAAAAGCGACAGTTATCCTTTCATATTTAAGCAGCGGAGGTCCGAACAACAGGCCTCACATGGGCCGTACTGTGGCCCTTTCCATTCAAATGGCTGTAGTACCAGGTGCAGACTGACCTCAGCCCCTGCATGAACGGAAGGTGTGCTAGATCTGGGATCCCATCGATAGCTTGCCCGAGGATAGGCCATCATGGTAAACCACATAAACCGCATCGACTTTCCCTTTAACACGCATGTTTTGCGAGAATGTGCACGTGAAGTTTATACAGTGAAGGAGATGGAGCTCGACAACAGGATTGGGGGGGTGACAATGGGGAGTCAAGGTCCTCCGCACAACAGTCTATACAAGTGACTAAGTAACGTAATCGGCTGGCGACCATCAGCCGGTAACGTAGATCGTTCCACTGGAAAATATATGTTCCAAACTACTAGCGATTTTAGAAGTATGACTGTGCTGGTAAGTTTAGGCATCACGCATTTCACAGCAGCCATACATAGCGCCATATAAAAACATGGCAATACACCGGTTATTCCTTATGTCGAGTCTAAAACTTGACCCACCTACTTGAAAAGACTCGATCGGACATACAGAAGCCCACAGGGGACTATGGGGGTCATTTACGAAGAACGGCGATTTAGACACTGGTCTTTGTCCTTTCTGTGCTTTCTTACACTTGCCTAAATCTACGCCAGCTTCCTTGATGGTGTAGATTTAGACCATTTTCTACACCTAAAACAGGCGTGGAAAATGATCAATGAGAGGGGCCTGACCTGTTGCCCGCCTACCCACGCCAAGCCTCACCTGGCGAAAAGTTCCAGGTGGCAGGACAAATAATCTTTGCGTCGCAATCTGCGACAGATATACGCCAAAAAGTGGCGTATATCTGTTTGTAAACGACCCCCTATGTGGCTCGCAATACAGTTCCAGATCGCACGCTGTGCTACTTGAGGCCTTAGGCTTCATTCACATCAGTTTTACAGCTGTTGCCTCTGTATGAATAGGATTTACGGAAACCCACTTACCTGCAGTTATATAGCAGGTGTCCTGAGTACCATCGCGGACACACCTTGCACCACATTTTTTTTTTTTTATACTTTTGCACCCTCCTTAAGTATTGAGTATTGAGAAGCTTTAGAAAAAGCTAGTGGCTAAAACTATTCCTAAATTACAACAGATTTATAAATTTTTTTTTTTTTTGCAGAAACGATTGGTATAAAGTCATCCAATATAGCGTGCGTCCCCCCACCCACTTATGGACAGGGTTTACATTAGTAGCACCCATTTTCAGCTAGGGACTGCCTGAATTTGCCAGGACTGTCTCTGATCATCAGGGACAATTTCGCCAAATTCGGGGCAGTTGGTAACTATGCATCCGTCTGTTTCTTCAGCTCTGCAGGGTCCACACACCCCAGAAAAAATAAGCCGCGGGCTTCTCTGCAAATTAGGCAATAAAGTCGGCAAGCGTTACTGGCAGTTTTCGCTTTGGATTCACGGTTGACTGTGTTGCGCGACTCCAAAAAGGACCAGAAATCATCAGAAGGAACTGACGCGCTGAGGATTTAAAATCTGCACCACGGGTCAATTTCCACATAGATTTTCTTGCAGAGCGTGAATGAGGATTGCTTAAAAAAAAAAAAAAATATCTCATCCATTTTGCTGCAAATCTGGCCAGAAAATCATTTCCTCTAAGTGTGAACCTGCCCTCAAAGAAACCCCCCCCCCCCCTCAGTGTCATGATCCATGTCCGTCTTGAAGTCCTACGTAAAATCACAGATAACGCAGAGCTCAAAGACTTCCAGCCAAGCTGCACTTGCGTATCTCTATCAATACGTAATGTATCTAAAAAGAATCCACATCCTACAACACCTGAACCTGTACGAGCGGTTGTGAGCGCCTCATTACCTGTAGCCAATTAAACCACAGACCTATGGGAATCCAGGCGTACTGCTGCAGCCGACGTAAACCACAGCGAGCACAAAACAGTCATAAACGAAGAAGAAAAAAAAAAATAAAAATCACATAAAAAAGAAAGAATTATAACGCGTCATCAAAAAGACAAACGAGTGTAAACACCACAACATGACGCGATTCATGACTCGTCTGCAGCGGCCGGAGAATGGCACTTCGTAAATGATCATAAACATCCTGCCAGAGGGGGTCGTTACCCCACTTACACAAAACAGCGGCAACATGAAATGCTGTTACGGAGAGCCGGTGTGTGAACACCGTCAATAAAACCTGAAGACCCCGGGGAAGGTTAGAGCTGTAGGTAAAGGGGAACATACAGTAATTAACCCTACAGCTGCTGGGGGAAGTATATGACTTAACGGAATAATGCAGTAAAAAAAATTTTTTTTAGTATATATAAAATATATAAAAAATCATAAAAATATTTTAAAAAAAATGTATATATATATATTTTATAATAAAATTATTAAATAGCATTAAAGCAACCCGCTTCACGTAGAAACCCGAGCACTGTATGTGCCTATAGAAGCAAACCATACGTTACGCATCACCCGGGGACACAGACGGGAAAGCTTTATAGTGTGTACCATGACATTATATTAGCTCCGTTTTATAATGTTACCGGATCAGCTGAAGTGTTACGCCTGGCCTAACGCCGCGCCGTACATTCGCAGAGAGAGGCAACCATCTGACATTTCCCAGGGCCAATGAGAAGATATATAGCGTGCCTTTCCAACGCAGCCGAATAACAAGTACTTAATTCAATGAATGCATCTGATTTTCAGAGATGTGAAATGGCAAATGTCTTTGGCAGGCTGCGAAATTGTTCGCCACCACTACAAAGTCATAAACGTGAGCGTTCTGCCCTGAGCTGAACCGCGGTCAGCGCTTCCACCCCCCCCTTGTTGAGCTAGTGTATAAAAGCTTCATGAATCAGGAAACACATCTGGGACTGTCACGGACGCCGGCCGTTACTCAGGTAGCTCGGCCCCGCTTCCCACGGCCGAGGGAGCGTAATAAAAAACAACAACAAGGTGATGTTCGGACGTCAGTGTGATAAGGCGGGAACGTGCCAGGGAGACGATGGAGACTGAAACGCTCGCTGATTGCCGAACATTAACATCCAGCTCAGAAATATGTGGGTGATAAAACGTTCTCGGCTACAGACGTTCATAGGAAACTGTACTGTGCTCCCGAGTGCAGGGAAGTGGTCATGTACCTGCAGAGACTGCACTACAGAGGAAGGGAAGACACACCTATAGGGAAACTGCCTTTTTTTCTTGTTTAATGTGTAGGGCAAGTGATAATGAACATTTTTTCAATAAATTTTATTGATTTTGCATTTTTTTTTTTTTTAAAGCAATCCTACAAAAAATTGTATTCTCTGACCTGTTAGAAAGGTACATGATGTAATCTGTAGTGAAGGCCATTTTCTGACCAGTGAGTTATAACCTCCCTCCTGATCCTCAGCTATGTCATGTGACCAATACTCCGCCTCCCCAAATAACACAGCATCTTGTGTGTAGACATGAAGCCAGCTTCTCTGTGTATGCTTATGGGGGCCTCAATGTCAGTCTCATAGCACTGAATAGAGGAGTAATGGACTTTCTGTCCTGTGTCAGTTAGAGACCCCGCCCACCCCCCATGGGTCACCAATATCGAATTCTCGGAAATCGTTAATTTCTGTCTGCCCATAGCTGCCACTAGAGGGCGCTTACTACACCCCGTATGAACCGCATACAGTAAGCTCCCTCTAGTGGTGCCTGCAGGTAGCCAGCGTCTTAAAGGGAATGTGTCATCAGAAAATGACCTATTGTTTGATTGGGTTGTGCAGGGGCTTTACATTGATGACCTATCCTCGGGATAGCAAACAAGGACTACAAGTAGCAGCACACGGCTTTATGCAAACATTGAAAAATGAATAAGTGTAAACTGTATTACTGCTATACTTACTGATATGATCAAGAATCTGCCGAGCCCATCTACAAGCGACAAGCTGACTTCTATCAAACAGGACCTACACTAAGATCACAAGAGGGCTTTCTTTTGTATTTTCTATCCTCAGGATAGGTCATCAATATCTGATCGGTGGGGGTCCGACACCCCCACCGATCAGCTGATTGAAGAGGGGCTGCATGCTAGCGCTGCTTCCTATCCCTTACACTGCCCGTCGTCTCCCCTGTAGAAGCAGCGGTGCAGCGTAATTACATTCAAGTGAACAGAGCGAGTTCTTGTCATACTGCACTTCTGAGACAACGGGCGGTATAATTAACAGGAAGCAGCCCTGGCACAGAACGCCTCCTCCTCCTCTTTAAATAGCTGATCGGCAGGGATGGGACGTGTCAGACCCCTGCCGCTCAGATATTAATGACCTATAAGGGTGACGTATGAAATGCCAGTCTTAAAGGGGGTTATTCCCTGAAAAGGATTACTATGTGAGGAATATGGCATTTCAAATTAAGCGCACAAAAACGTTTTTATGTACATTACATTTTCCTCTCTGGCGGCGCCCCCTGCTGTTCATCATTCTAGTCCGCCTTCTCCTGCACTCAGGGGTGGACTGACATGCTCCGTAGCTTACATCCTTCCTCCTCTCAGCGCCGGAGTAATGATTGCATAGAGAATCACTTTTCATTTATGGAGTTCTACTTCTAAACTCATACAAACATATACCGGTAGTTGTATCTCTCTCTAGAGAGGGAAATCTTCATGTGCATCTCTGGGACTATATTCGAGGGAGTATATCCTATGCAGGGGATGAAGGGGTTAACCAGGGCTAACTGCAATGCATCTTGGGAGATGTCGGTGCTCGACTGTCTCATGCCGAGCTGCTGCCCACCCACAGAAAGGTAAGAGACCAGTGTCATGGTGTGATGACCTCTTTACCGAGCTCCTCCCTTTAAAGGGTCACTAACTTTTCAAAAAACTTTTGATCTGTCAGAGAGACGTATCAAAAGTTTAGACTGTTGTGGTGTGAGTGCCGAGACCCCCACCAATCCCTAGAACGAGGGAAGACATGTGCACTCTCCTTACTGCTAATGACTGAATCAAGATGGGCCCACAGACATTGATAGAATCCATCTCATGCAGCAAGTAGAGAGTGCGGGCCGTGTGCGCGCGTCTCTCCCTCACTCTAGGGATCGGTGGGGGTCTCACTCAGACTCCCACCGATCTAAACTTTTACAATCTTTCTGACATATCAAGACTTTTTTTTGAAGTTATTGACCCTTTAACCACATTTACACTTCTAAGGATGGACTCCATTCTCACAGCGTCAGCCTTGGGGTCCTCAGATGTTTTCAGCTGTCTTTGCCGTTTGATGGCTTGTTGTTCTAGTCGCCAAATCGTTTAACGCCTCCGGGGAAGGAGCTCCATCCAAAATCTACTTATCCGGGTTTTTTTATGTGCGCTAAAATGGGGACAGGACAGATGGGCCTGCAATGTGCAGAAGATTGGGAATGACTGGATAAGTTGACATGGCGAAACAGACAGAGATTAGGCTTCTGTGGTAGGAAAAGCAGCAGCCCTAAATCCACAGCGTACACGAAAGGGGAGCATGCACGAGTCCCGAGAGCACCCATACACCCATACATTACTGAAAGCAGTAATATGGCATCTAAAAGACGATGCCCAGGGACCTACAGGGAGGTAAGAAGAAACAATCAGACACCCCTGTCCTTACCTGCTGGACAGACTCAGCAGCTCGTGCTTCTCAACTACAGGCGCCTTCTTGTCCAGTTCCCATATCAGCACATTGATGAGATGCGAGTTCTTGATGACAATAGGAACCTCTTCAAACATGTGCTCATAGGCGATGTTCGCCTTCTTCAATCTGTGGAGAGGATGAAATTTACATATCGTCAGCACCACGGCAGCGATCAGAACCTGCGGCATGATGAACTTAGGTCTTCAAGCTTCTTTGTGCCCTCAACGCACATGTGAGGTCACCAGGGATCTGCTGCCTGACCGCACCACAGGTCGTTAGACAGTCTAACCTTTAGGGTACTTTCACACTGGCGTTTTGGATTCCGTTTGTGAGATCCGTTTCAGGGCTCTTACAAACGGTCCAAAACGGATCAGTTAAGCCCCAAGGCATTCTAAATGGATAAGGATCCGTTCAGAATGCATCAGTTCGGCTCCGTTCTGCTTCTATTCGGACACCAAAACGCAGCTTGCTGTATTTTGGTGTCCGTCTGAAGAGGCGGAGCCTAACGGATCAGTTTTGAATTACAATGTAAGTCAATGGGGACGGATCCGTTGTCAGTGACACAATATGGTGCATTTGAAAACGGATCCGTTCCCCATTGACTTTCAATGTAATTCAAAACGGATCAGTTTTGGACTTTGTCATTTTTCTTCAAAACTAATGCAAACGGATCCGGTCTGAAGGGATACAAACGTTTGCATTAGAGGTGCGGATCCGTCTGTGCGAATAAACAGACGGATCCGCACCAACGCAAGTGTGAAAGTACCCAACGAGGCAGACAATCATCGCTGAGCTGAAAACTGGATTCAGATTGTGCGGAAAAAAGGGAAAATTTGCCATATCATTTATGATTCCAAGGCGGTGGTATAAATCACACAGTCCAAAAAATACATTTAGGAGGAGAACCTCCTCAAATGCGAAAAGTCGTCCTGAGACGCCCGGCAAAGAGCAGATTTTGCTAGAAGTTGCTGCTGGCTGGTCATGTCAATGTAGTATTACACGTGGCCAAATGGATGGCTGTGCTAGGGCCTCCGAATCTACGCTATGGAAACAAATAAAGGATCTCTTCTATGCGGCCTGTATGGTCTTTTGGGACATATGGTTGTCATGAAAGGGCATCTGTCAGCAGTTTTGTACCTATGACACCGGCTGACCTGCTACATGTGCACTTGGCAGCTAAAGGCATCTGTGTTGGTCCCATGTTCATATGTGCCCGCATTACTGAGAAAAATGTTGTTTTAATATATGCAAATGAGCCTCTAGGAGCAACGGGGGCGTTACCATTACACCTAGAGGCTCTGCTCTCTCTGCCACACCCTCTGCAGGAGAGGTCGGGGCCAGGAGTGATGCCATTTTCACTGCCCTGTCGATCAAAGTGCAGAGGGTGCTGCAGTTGCAGAGAGAGCTGCGCCTCTAGGTGTAATGGTAACGCCCCCGCTGCTCCTAGCGGCTCATTTGCATATAGTAAAACATCATTTTTCTCAGCAATGCGGACACATATGAACATGGGACCAACACAGATGCCTTCAGCTGCCAAGTGGACATGTAACAGGTCAGCCCGTGTCATAGGGACAAATCTGCTGACAGATGCTGGATTAAAGGAACCGCTATTCGGGATGCATTCAAAGACCGTACTTTCAGTCCGCGTACGATCTGCATTTTTTCAGATTGCATTTGGACCCATTTATGTTAATGAGCCGCAAAAATGCTGACAGCACACGGATGTCACCCTGTGTGCGGCCGTGCCACAAATGACAGAACATGTCCAAGGATTGAGGAAAGAATAGGCATTTTTACAATATGGTCTGACAAAAGTGCGGGATGCACACAGACCGCATCCGTATTTTGCAGCTCTGCGACTTGCGGGTGGCAAAATGCAAATCGGTTGTGTGAATGTAGCCTTATCCTGGTCCGATAACGCCGCTCCTCCCTTATCTCACAGGGTTGGAGGAGCCCCTACACGTCTCATGCTTTAGCATTCAGCTCACTTTCCCGCTTTGAGAGCGGCGACAGGAACGTGGACGGACAGAAGAAATTTCAGGAGAGAAGCTTCTTGGAGCCGGTACATGGTAATCTGTTTACCCTCCGCTGCTGAACAACGTGTTCTCTGCCTCTTACCGTGCACCTCTACAACTCGCCAAACAAGGCGCGGCCGCCAAGTTCCACAAACACACAAGCAGCACGTACCCTTCCACCGAGAAGTCTTTTTCCTTGCAGACTTCCATCAGTTTCGGAGTCAGTCGATAAGCCTTGAGCGACAGCGAGCCCTGAGCAGTCTTAATGGGATCTGAAATCCAGCAGAAAAATGAAAAAGTCATCGATGGGCGCAAACAAAAAATAACATTGTAAATGAATAGAACAAAAAACAACTAAAGTTACATAAAATGTAAATGCAGAAATGATTACTATCTCTGCTGACAACTGAATTTTTTTTTTTTTAACCTCATCAGTCAAACGGCGTATGTAATAAGATCCACTCGGCCCCTCGCCTACCAGCAAATGACAGATGTTAGGACTGTTCACACCTCACCCCGCACCACAGCCACAAGCAAACTTCTTATGTGGAGTCAGGAATGACTACCGGCCCCAGCCACGACTTTAGTAAATAGCAGCAATTATCCTTGTGCCACCTCTAACCCCGCCAGGCTGGACAGGGTCAAAGCGCGCACCGTCCCGGGGCAGGCAGAGCTGCCGAATGCTCGGCCTGACATGGAAATGGAAACGCGCTCCCCATGGAGGATGAATAGATGCAAATGGCCTGGGGCTGGCCGCGTCCATAATATACACTTCTACACAGGTCAGGCTCAATCTCCAGAATAACTTGTCGTTTTCAGGCGCTGACGACTATTGGCCTCCCAGAAGTGGAGCCCACAATACGGCCAAGGGTTTAGATAAACACGTACCGTGACCAAGTAAATTAGGCGATATAATATATAATATATTTCCCAGTATACGGCAAACTGAATCCGTGTGTGTATCCTCAGCCTGGCATCCAGCTAAAAAGCACATTTTGGAGGGGTATTGTAAGAAGACCCCTGGCTTTAATCTTCGATGAGGCACTCAGGCAAGCAAATTTAAAAAAAAAAAAATTTTTATACTAGATTCACCTTTCTCGAAATGATTGCATACCTCGTCTACCCGGGGAGAAACTTTTTTTTTTTTTTTTTTGAGATCCCAAACATGGCAAGTTGATTTTCCCACCCCAAATTTTCGAAAAGCCAGCCAATTAAACATTGCCGAAGGGAAATATGAACTAAAAGGTCTCCGATTAGTTGAGAGCAGTTTACTAGCAGACAAAACGGACCAAATCTCCCCCCAAAAAAGTCCTCTTCAGCTGGATGCCAGGCACGGGACTCGGCACTCTAATGGCTTGTTCAGATGGAGTTTTTTGCTGGCAGAATTTTGACACCTGCACCAAAATTTAGCAGGGAGCCGAGCGGTTCCTGCCTCCCATCCATTTCCATGGGAGGCACCGCTGAAGATTGCAAAGTGGTGGTTCAAAGCCGCGCCGAGTACAGATACGTTCCCCGTGGAAATGAACGGGACGCAGAAACAAGGCAGCGCCAGGGAAACTATGGCATGGTGTCAGCGCCATATTTCCGCCGAAAAAAAAACCCCCAAAAAGTGGAGTGAAGACACTCAGAAAAAAAATGGAAGCTAATTTCACTTTGGGATTCTGTGTTTTTTTAGGATGTGGTTTTTATTCCGACATTTTTTTTCTTAACGCAGCTATGGCTTTGTTTTTCATCCTGCCCGTTTCAAGAATGGAGTCCGCATCTAGAACGGACATGTCATTTTTTCCAAAGTGTGGTTTTTCCAAACCAAAGGCAAGAAACAAAAATGTGCCATATTTATTTAAAAGGTGTTGTCCCAGGAAATATATTCTAAAGCAGGGATGCGCAACCTGCGCCCTCCAGCTGTTGCAAAACTACAACTCCCAGCATGCCCGGACAGCCTACAGCAGGGCATGATGGGAGTTGTAGTTTTACAACAGCTGGAGGGCCGCAGGCTGAGCATCCCTGTTCTAAAGGTTTCAAACCAGCACCTAAATTCTTTTGTAATTGCATCATTTAGCATAGCCACCGAGTTATTCAGTGAAATGTATCTGCACAGCGCCACCTGCTGTTTGTTCTTTTTCTTATTTCTTTGTCCTGCTCACTGAGATGGCCGCACATGCTCAGTTCCATCCTTCAACTGTCTCCTGAGCTGTGATAGGGAGAGCATGGACACGCCCACTGAGCTGCAGCAGAAAGGACACACCCCTGAGCTGCCGGCTTGATATAAATCTAGCAGAGCAATGAACGGGGAGATCGCTGGATCCATGTGAGGCACAGGGCTGGTTCTAGCTTTGTTAGAAAGAGATTGGCATGTACTGTATGATGTCTGATTTTAATTTTTTTACATTAGTCATGGGATAACCATTTTAAGTCCATGCACATAAATTGCAAGCGTTTTTGGGCGTGGAATCTGCGTCAAAAACTAGGGGCTCTACAGTAGTTTAACCCTTTACTGGCACAGTTTGCCTGACGACATCCTAAATCACAGATTAGGACTGCAGGGTTTCATGAGAGCATCTTAGAAAATATATATTACAGCGAGTCACTTTACAGCACGCACCACGCCGCGCGCTCCCTTAACGGGTTCTCTACAGGTAAGCTAAAAAAAAATAAAAAAATACGGAACAGAAAAAAAAAGTGCAAATAAGCAATTAGTTAATCTATTTGTCTCCTGTCTTCAGCTGTTGCTTCCACTGACGATAAGGAAGAGAAAGGCCGGGTGCTGAAAAATGACTACAATTTCAATGCTTGGCTTATTAGCATGCAGACTACAAAGCTCGCCGCCACACTGCATGCCTCCGGTGCATCTCAAATCAGGAGTACAATGGCCGCAGAGCTGTCTTCTAGTTCTCAGAGATACAGATACCCTCCAAGCATACAACGTGCGGCTCATGTCCGCGGGCACAGATAGCTGGCCAAGAGGTGAAGGAGCAGACGGGGGGTATTTACATGCGCTGGCCAGCTTGGTTTTACAAGGCGCGCTGCGCTCCGTGCAGAATGTTTTATGGCATGCACGGTTTCGTGAAATAACTGGAGCGATTAGGGGGCGACGACCCTGTGTACAGGATGAATGCATCTGTTTATTGTGAGCGGGGCGTCAGCACCTGCAGGCTGCCTGCTCTATTGTGTGCTATGTAGCTGATTACTCAATCACAGAAGAGTGAAATGTGGTCAAATACATCCCCCCCCCTATTCCCAACGGGGGTCTTCTCTGCAGTAGTCAACTGCATTGTACAAAGCTCTACGCCGTCCGGAAAAGTGCAGCAGTTTCTTTTGGAAGTGCAAATTTAAAGACCGTTTCATCCATTTACAGACTGGACTGAATTTTGGGGGAAAGTAAGAGGTGAAAGCAAAAAATGACACCCCTTTAAAAAAAAAAAAAAAAAACACACAACAACAACCCATATGGTACACTAAGTATCAGTCCGAAATAAACTGGGAGCCCCACCGAGCTACAGGATGGATCCACTGGAGGCTACGGGCACTATGTTAGGAATCGGTGCAATACAGGTCTGTAATACAGCACGCTTCATGATCCTATTCTCCAACCACGATAACCAATCACAGGCAAAATAAATATGATTTTCGGTGTTGACTTCCATTATTAGGCAAAAAAAATAAAATGGCCTGTGCATAGACCTGTTAGTATTAAAGCCCATCTGTCAGCAGGTTTGTCCCTATGACACGGGCTGACCTGTTACATGGGCACTTGGCAGCTGAAGGCATCTGTGTTGGTCCCATGTGCATATGTGTCCGCATATTAGGGCTGCACGATATGGGAATTTTGTGCGATTGCGATTAGGGCCCTAAAAATTGCGATAAGGATATGCGATGCGATATTTTAAGGGAATTGTGTTAGAGGTCTATTTGATTGGATTTTCAAGGTAAAAGCACACAGATGACTGATAATGTGAAATGTAGTTATGCTGAACTCAAGAACTGAAATGCGCAGTGTTTTCAAAATAAAATACATATTTGCATTAGTGCAAAAGTACAAAATACAGAACTTGCCATTTTCTTAATAGCGCTGCACAGAACAGATAAATAAAATAGATATAAGAACACGTGTTCATTAAAATAACGACTTTCCGCCAGCCCCTCCTCCCTCCCCGCACTGTAACTGATGTATCGCTGGCCGCGCTGTGCAGCATAGCGGCCGGAGATAGAGTGTCACGTAGAAAGTCAACCATCGCTTTATAAGACACACTTTTGGGGGGGGAAAAGTTTGTGAAAAATACGGTAATATAATTGCAGCATTTTTGGGTCGGCAAATTGCGATTGCGATATGGCGATTAATTGCGATTGCGATTGCTTTCGCGATATATTGTGCAGGCCTACCGCATATGCGAGAATAATAATATTTGAATATATGCAAATAAGCCTCTAGGGGCAACGGGGGCGTTACCATTACACCTAGAGGCTCAGCTCTATCTGCAACTGCCGCAAACTCTGCACTTGAATTGACAGGACCAGGCGGTGAAAAGAATCAACACCTGACCCTGTCAAAGTGCAGCATTTGCAGAGAGAGCTGAGCCTCTAGGTGTAATGGTAACGCCCCCGTTGCTCCTAGATGCTCATTTGCATATAGTAAAAACATCATTTTTCTCAGCAGTGCGGACACATATGAACATGGGACCAACACAGAAGCCTTCAGCTGCCGAGTGCACATGTAACAGGTCAGCCAGTGTCATAGGGACAAATCTGCTGACAGACGCCCTTTAAGAGGAGCAAAAAACACCCGAACCGTCCTGCGGATTAGGACCTAGACCCATTTTCCGTCTCGTACATTACACCTAATATTAAATCACCGATAAGAGCGGACAGAAATCTTGACCTCTGGGGGTTAGGCGGAAACAAATAGTTGAATACGGATACTGGGATGCTGCAGAAAACAACAGCCAACATTTTAGAACAGAAAAAAACGGAAATACTCATCATGGGAATCTAAGCAGATTGGCTTTCGGACAAAGCCTGGCATATACTGGGAACTGGTGTCCTACCCATCCGAGCACTGGTGTGTCAGTTCAAGCGACTATACCTCCACATGGGGCGTAAATTGCAGCTGAAAGTATATGGGCCATAAAATATGAATGAGCTATGGCGGAATGGTCGCAGATTTCCCTGCAGATTCGCCACATGCGAATTTCCTTGAACTGCAAACCGTGAAATCTACAGTGAAAATCCGCAACAGAAACTGACGGATCTGCATAGATTTGCAGCATACTACGAGAACAATTTTTCAGGCGGGAAGTCTGCCCTGTGTGAACAGGCGCTTATACTGGTACGTCTTAGCGAGTCTAACGAACCGAACTAACGTTACAGACCTTTCCGATGCTGCTCATTAGCGCCGTGGTCAGACCAGGGCTTGGGGCCAGAATACAAACACAAGAACCATTTTGTCCTTTGTCTACCGCTGAATTTTTTTTCTGTAACTGGAGCAGATACAAATAATGTCCGATATTAATAACCGTAATGATCATAATACGGAAAGATCGGATGCGATTGACACACAGTGCCTTTTGCTCTGGCGCTGAAATGTATAGGAAGGCCTGCCAAAATCTGAACACATTAAAATGTTTAAAAAAAAAAAAAACTAATAAAATAAATCCGGGAGTATCCTACAATACAATGCTTGGCATAATAATATCAACACATTGTAAAGTAGGCCGTAAATTAAAAAAATATATCTACAGTGCACGGGTGTGGTTCAGCGTACAGACGCCAATTAAAGACTGTTTTATTCATTTTAGACAGTAGTTTTTGTGAGTTTAGTGACACGAGAAAGAACCCCCCCCCCCCCCTCAAAAACAAAAAAACATATGGTACACTTTCGGTCTCGTGCCCTGTAGTGGTATTACGGATGCCCAAATTGTTTGGAAGCACATTGAGCTACAGGACGGATCCACAGGGGGCTATGGGCACGAGGTTAAGGCTTGGGTGCAATACAAGTCCGTAATTCATGATCTTTGTGTCTGAAAATACCGTAATACCTCATAATAGCAATAATCATAAAACAGAAATATTGGATGCCGCTGAACAGTGTTACGTTCAGTATAAATATATATACACACACACCACCTGCCCTTTGCACTGGTGCTAATATGTAGAGAAAGGCTTGCCAAAATTTGCACACATCAAAAAAAAAATATATATAAAAAAAAAATCATATAATACAATACTTGGCATAATAATAACATGCTGTAAAATAAGTCGTAAATGTAAAAAATATAAGCACGGTGCACGTGCGTGGTTCATTGTACAGACACCACGTCGTCTAGACCAGCAGAAGCGGAAGACATCTGGCTGCCCCGATACGTTCCCAGAGTACTTTATTTCGAGAATTAATATTATTTTTGTCAATTACAGTTTCATAAAGTCATAAAGAGCCGAATAAGCACATAATAGATTTTACACATTGTGCACCAAGAAGAGGTTTTTTTGGCTACCTCTCCCCAAGCCTGGTCGCGTTTTCCGGAGCCGACCTAACGATAAGCTCAGCTCTCAGTTCCGCTCAAGCGGAAAGGTGACAGAACGAGACGCAGGACAAGTGGAAAAGTCATCAGGCCGTGACGTCACCTTTCCAGCCGACGTGAGTACACCTTAACAGCTTGTTCTCCGCTCTAATCCGATTGTTAACATGCTGAAATAATTTGGGGGGGCAGCGCGTCAGATTGATCGCGTTCATTAGTCTTTTTTTTTCTCTCCCCGACAGATACGTGGGACCCTAACGTTCGCCTCTCAGCTGGAAAGCTTATAGGCTGGGCTGCCAGATATGGCACAGCGAGGGGTGGGATAGGGGAGCCATAAAGCTGTTAAATTGCCTACGGTTCTGATAGAGCGCAGAACATCTGGTCTGGAGAGCTTGAGGAAACACCATTAAACCGGCCGAAAGAGGGAAGAAATAAAAAATAAAAATAAATAATAAAAAAAGGTTTGTATTGGGGGAAAACAGAGCCGAGTTTGTGCGCCGCTGTCCGGTATTAAAGGAAGAAGAAAAAAATATATATAAAAAAATAAAAATTTGAGAAACTTGGCAAATTGCATTAAGATTGGTCAGTCACGTATTTCCGAGCCAGACGTTCTAGTAATCGAGGTTTGTTGAGACATCTGGTCTAGTTCCACCAGCCTGCGCAGAGGGAGCGAGGCTGAGGAATAAAAATGAAGCGACCACTCTCCAGCATTCCTGAGCGTACACATCAGGTCTCTGATAGCAAGAAAAATAAACACGCAGAAGGAAACGCTGTCTAGACGCCGCTGCTGCTGGGGCTGCTACACACACAGTTGGTATTTACTTAAAAGGGACTGCCAGGCTACCTCAGACAGCTAAGCCCCCAACCCCCTCCACCCCAATCAGAAAGAGAGCACCTCGGCGTTGCGAAGAGAGCAAGATCACGGAAAATAATATCAAGAAGGTGAAAGAAGAAAAAAAAAAAAAAAACACAAATATAGCCTTTACCGTAAATGAGCACCACAGACTCCTCAATGGCGTGCTGGTAGCTGAACTGGGAGTCCAGGAGGGCACGGCTGACGAAGGTGCCATAGTAGGTGGACTGGTACCAACCGACGTGGAGGTGGTCAATGTTGACGTGACGGAGGCTTCTCATCATCTCCATCTGATATTGAACTATATGGGGAAAGAAAAAATATATACATATCACGGTCATTAAGATTTATACCAGATCCAACTAATACAGACGCCTTACGATACAAAGTGCAGTTAAAGGGATTGTTCCAAGAAAACTGTTGTAGATTTCAAACCAGCACCAGGACCGGAATACTGTTATAACTGCATGCAATTAAAAGTTTTGTATAGCTACGGAGTTATTAAATAAAATGTATCTGTATAGCGCCACCTGCTGTTTATTTTATTTTATTTCTCGTCCACCTCACTGAGGTGGTCACACGCGCTCAGTTACAATCTTTTGTCAGAAGATCTGTCTGGTATTGCGCTGAAAATGACAGCGAATTTATGACCACAGGCCGTGGGCTTTAGACTTTTTCTGCTGAATCCACGACAAAATCAGCACGTGTGACATGTGGATTATGCAGTGGATTGGATGCACTGCACTGAAATTCTGCAACAAACTCACATCAGCACGAAGCGCTGCAGATCTGCAGCATGTGAATGCACCCTTCAGCCAAGTTCCCATAGAACTGCAGCCGATTTTGCAATTATCAGTGCAACACCGGTGGCTGGGGTTCTGAGAATCCAGTACATGAAAACGTCGGCAGGCAGACGGGAGCATGCTGCAGATTCTCAAATCCGCACAGTTCGCACTCTTGCAGGTTTTTATGGCGGGATACCACTTATTGCAATGCAGTAGGGTGAAATGCCATCGCTCGTCCCCATGTGGTCTGCCGGCGGCAGATCGGTATTAGACACCATGATCTGACGCCTGCAAACGACAATTTTTTTTACATGTCAAAAGATTTGTATTGCCTGATAAACAAGGGCAATAGGGGCAGTATTATACTGCCAGATGATCGCTAACCCTGGGTTCACACCTGAGCGTTTTACAGCGCGTTCAAACGCGCTGTAAAACGCTCAACAGATTAAAACCAATGCATCCCTATGGGAGTGGTTCACACTTGAGCGTTTTACAGCGCGTTTGAACGCGCTGTAAAACGCCCAACGCATAAACAAGTACTTGAGCTTCTTTTGGGACGTTTGACGCGCGTTTTGTGATTGACACCACAGTAGCAATCACAAGAACGCGCGTACGAACGCGCGTTTCCTATTTGCAAAAACGCGCAAAAAAACGCGCGTCAAAAACGCGCGTAAAACGCGCGTTTTTGGAACGCTCAGGTCTGAACCCAGGGTAACAGTTCATCCAAACGCTCCACATGTGGCAGTGTAATAGAGGCTTAAATCTGCCACATGTGGATTTTGCTGCAGATACATTGGGCATTTGCGGGAACTGAGCCCATGGTTCCATGTACTGTATTTTCAGGCGTATAAGACTACTTTTTACCACATGAAAATCTTCTCAAAAGTCGGGGGTCGTCTTATACGCCGGTATACTGCATGCTGAAACTTAAGAGGACCTTTCACTGGTACAACGATTGTTAGATAATGATATGTATGTGTAGAGCGGCGCCCAGGGATCTCCCTGCACTTACTATTATACCTGGGCGCCGCTCTACACATACGGTATACATCATTATCTAACAATTGTTGGACCAGTGAAAGGTCCTCTTTACTTCCGAGCCGGACTGGAGAAGCTGTCCTCCTCCAGCTTCAGGGACAGGCGCCCTCTAGCTGAGCCACCGTGCGCTGCATCCCGGCCAGTCGCTCCTGAAGCAGCCCCCTCTCCCCGCTCTCAGTGGTTTTCTCACATTCGGATCGTCTGTTTAATTTTTATTTGGTGTGCGTTGGAAGAGGGGTAGTCTTATACGGCGAGTATAGCCCAAACCCCATATTGTAACAGGAAAAGTAGGTCGTCTTATACGCCGGAAAATACGGTAATTCTCAACCTTAAAAGGAAACGTGTCACAAATTTTTTTTTCTGCTAAAGCCAGATAGCGACACAGCCTTTTTTCTAATTTGTTCTCAATTTCTGATAGTAGATTTTTATTTTTTACTTTGTTTCCTGAACATGATTATGGGGACAGCCATTGTGTGTGTAGACAGAGACCACAGGAACCACCATCCACAATAGGTGATATCACATCTTATCAGCTCCCTCCTGACCTTTGCACAGAGCAGGCCTAGATAACTCTCCCCATAGAAGTCAGTGAGGTCTCCTCCTGTGTACTGCGTCTATGGTCTGGTCTGAGGCTAATGCGGTCTGATCTGAGGCCGATGGCACTTGGGGGTCTGATTTAAGGGTTGGATCTGAGGTCTGATTTTTTTTTCCCTACAAATCCTAGGGTGAGTGTTATAGTCCGGTGCATCTTATAGTCCAAAAAATACAGAATATATCTGTGATTGTAATCCTGTCTGTAATGATAAGCAGATAACTGCAGTAAAGTGATCTGCACACACCAAGAAGCGGTGCCTATTATTCCGCCTAGTGGCCAATATAAAAACTGCAGGAGTCTAGGATTTTTTTCTTTTTAGATACCAACATTGTTAAACATATTTTTAAAGAATTGTTGGTGATTTTCTGCTTTATTTTCAAACACTAGACATGTCCAACCTGTGTCCTTCCAGCTGTTGTAAAACTGTAGACCGACAGCTGTAGGCTGTCCCGGCATGCTGGGAGTTGTAGTTTTGCAACCGCTGGGAGTGCCGCAAGTTGGGCATCCCTCATTTAAACAATAGGTGATTTTCTAAGAGCATTCCCTTTAACAAGATTTCCAAGAGACTCTCATATTACTCCGTTAAATGAAAAAAGTACCTTATGCTTTTTAAAATCATAAATATAATAAAAATAAATGAATCCGCCACTTCCGTGCCTAGCCCGGTGATAACACGCATGCCCTACTGACCGCCCTTACCATTCATCTGCATTTCCATAACATCTGTCCGGTGGAATAAATGAATGCAGGGGCCAACACGCAACGCAAACTGCATAGCAATAAGCGACCAGAGACGGATCTGAAGCGGTCGCGTTTTTGACTTCTGCCCGCACATTCGAGCAGATAGCAGCAATCGAAAGCTCATCTAAGCTGTGAATGAAAAGCTTTGTCTAATACTAACAGATCGCAGCGGTGAGGCAGGAAACCAGAGCTAGTGAGACGGAAAGGAAAAATAAAAATGAAAGCCCTTGTGTGATTTCCATCTAGATGTATGGCCATATTGTTACGCAAGTGGCTCGGAAAGGTTTTCGCCTTCTTATGGCAAGACAGCAAAGTTTTTGTTTGGCAGAAGTCAGGACTCCAATCAAAGGGGCATCTGCTTTTGTTTATCCTTAATCTTCCCACACGTTTCAGATTTGTAAGTCGCCGGAGGCGGCGAGCGCAGTATCTCAGATCTGTATCATCAAGATGTCCATTCGCGTAAGTGAAGCCTAGTCTGTTCCAACTATGTGCCTAGTTCAACTCATGCGGACACTGAAGATATGGCTGCTGGGAGGCCCAGCCAAGTAATACTCCGCTTATTATTGACAGGCACTTCCTAAATTTTAAGATTTTAACAGCACATTGTGAAATCTCCAAGACAGCACGGGCGAATAAACCTGAGTGTGGCTTCCCATTCTATAGGACGTGTTTAGGCCACCGGATGGGGGGGTCGTGCCGCAGTCCAGAAGCAATGAGCTCTTCCATCAATACAGAGTGCTGGGAGCTGCGGTCCTGCCACTCACCGCTCATCTCCCTGCGCTCCTCCCCTCCTTCAGGAGGCGGCGCTCTGAATGGTGAAGCAGGAAGACTTCTCCCCGCTCTACCATTCTGCCTGCAGGCACAGGTCGCGCTGCCGGCCTGTGTGGGCGGAGCCTGAAGTTCAGGAATCTGCATAAGCCCCTCCTACACAGTGCTGCAGAGCGATCTGTGCCTGCGGGGGAGAGAGGACTGTGAGCTTCAGGAGCGGGACTAGGTGAGTAGTTACTGTGGGGGTTTTTTTTGTTTACGGTTTGTTTCTTTTTTAACACAAAGGGGGCCCAATGGACATTTCTATTTTGGAGGTGGCACAATAATGGGCATTGCTAATGTGCAGAGGGCACAATGGGCATTGTTACTATGGAGGGGGCACAGTGCACAGAGAGTATTACTACTATAAAGGGGGTACAATGGGGGCATTACTACTATTAAGGAGCATTATTACAGGGGATGAAGGGGCACAATGGGCATTATTACTATGAAGGGGGCACAATGGGCATTACTATGAAAAGGGCACAATGGGTATTATTACTATGAAGGGGTCACAATGGGTATTATTACTGTGAAAGGGGCACAGAGAGGGCATAACTACTGTGAAAGGGGCACAGAGAGGGCATAACTACTGTGAAAGGGGCACAGAGAGGGCATAACTACTGTGAAAGGGGCACAGAGAGGGCATAACTACTGTGAAAGGGGCACAGAGAGGGCATAACTACTGTGAGGGGGTGAGTGGGCTTACTACCTTTTGAACAAAATGTAAACTAATGTCTCCACTATTTGCATGCGATATGGTGGATTAGTACACTAATGTCCTCCTACAGCTTCTATCTTGGGCAGAGCTCTGGTTGCAGAGTGCTGTTGCATTTTTTTGTTTGTATGTATAATTGCCATAGCTTCGTGCACCTGCATACAGGGACGTGCTGACTGACCCCCCTTGTGTTTCTGTTTAGTATATGTTGGAGGTGTGGCAGCCTCCACTTCAGTCGTGCACACCTGACTAGTTTGTCTGCCCTGGATGCTGGTTTTAATCAGAGTGAGTATAAAGCTGAATGTGTACTCACATTACCTGTCAGTAGCCGTCTGGCTCCAGGAGGAGTGCATAGTGGGCTCAGCATGCATGTTGGTACCTGCATCCCTGGATCTAATGGAGGCTGTTACAGCACCAGAAGGGGTTAATAAGTATGGTTTGTTCCAGCATGCGTGCTGGCCCACACTCCCTGGATTTTATGTGGCTGTCATGGCCCATTACAGGTTAGATTTAGCGTTAGTACCCACTCTAGGAGACAACCGTGACGGGGTGAGTGGGCTTACTACCTTTTCATCAAAATGTAAACTAATGTCTCCACTATTTGCATGCGATATGGTGGATTAGTACACTAATGTCCTCTTATAGCTTCTATCTTGGGCAGAGCTCTGGTTGCAGAGTGCTGTTGCATTTTTTTGTTTGTATAACTACTGTGAGGGGGCACGTAGGGTATTCATACTCTGTGGGGAGGAACTAAGGAGGCATCACAATGTGTCAGGGGCACTAAGGAGCATCATAATGTGTGGCTGCACCAAGGGATCACCCTGCGATGAGGGTGCACTTAGGGGTATCATACTCTGGAGTACTAAAGGGATATCATACTGTCTGAGGGGCATCATTATTGTTAGGGGGCACTGAAAGGACATTCTTACTGTTTGGTCGACAAAAAGGACATTAGGTGGGCTTGGAGGTGTGGATTATTGTAAAAAAAAAAAAATTATAATAAGGTAGCGCTACACGCAAATGGTGTTGTCCCTCCTTATATATTTTTTTGTTTTGCAGCTCGGACATTCATCCTACAGCAGACTCCGGTATGTGGACCTTTACTAAAAGTACATGAGTACCCCCGAGTCACTCAACCCCCTTCCCTCTCTGGTACCAGGGATGGTCCGACTGAGAACGTCCATGATAAATGTGCCTAAGGAATCCAACCAGGCCCGACCTCTTCCTACAGCTGCCCTGCTACTTGCTTCCTATAGGAAAAACTAGGGGTCACATTGAAGTAATGATGGGATTTTACCAAATTTCATTGAGCGGTCCCCGTGTCTAAATTAGAAAGCACCCCCCCCCCCAAAAAATAAAAATAAGAAAAACCTTCACAAAACATGCGCACATGCTCATACAAACAAATATGACTGAGAAAGGAGAAAACACCGAGAAGGACACGCCAAAATAAAAATGCCTACATTAGAAGCTTCTCACGATTGCTTGGCGATGTCTTATCCCAGTTTTGGAGTCTTGGGCGCCCGATTAAAGGAATTTTACTGTACATTTTTGCGTGTGTAGATATTTATTTTGTATGGATGGTGATGGGGTTAGAAATGGTGGGATGCACACACACAAAGAGTGCGGCCTGCATATTTCGCCGCGATGAATGGACGCCATGGGTAATGGAACAAACGCCATTCCTGTTAATGAATCCACGGCTTGGACGGGATCGCTGGTAATATCATACACAGGGACGAAAATCCTCACCCCATTAAATATGAGCTGCCACTTTAATGATGCTCATTATCATAAGTACCACAGGACGTCACACTTATCTCCAACGCTGCGTCTTCCGCTCCTGAGAAGGAATGACCTGGAAAAAGCCTCCAAATAAACCCCCCACCCCCCCCCCCCTCCTGCTTTTGCTGCAGGAAATGCTTACAGACACTTGTGAGACGAACAATCCCACGCAAAGTTATCAGCAGTAAGGTTAATCCATTTTTAATGATAAGAGGCACATCTGCTGCAGGCATTAAGATACTTCTCTGCAGATTCACTGAAAACGAGGGGAAATCGGGATTCTGTCCACAACTCTGATGCGGTCAAAAATGGATAGATGTTGACCAAATCTGCAGGAAAGCTCTGCTTGGGAATTACAGATGTTCCAGCAGACAAGAGTAAAATCTGTATTGCTCTGCCCGATTTTTCGGCAGATAATCCCTAACGAGCGTTCGCATGCTCATCTGGCAGTGTAATACTGCCGCCGATTGCTCAATCGGGCAATCCAAATCTTTTGACATGTTAAAAAATTATCATTTGCAGGCAGCAGATCTTGGGAGGGAACTCTTCATCTGCCACATTGGGCTGTGTGATACAGCCTTAGGGCTCTGTTCACAACTCATCACAGCCTTAAGGCTCATCCACACGACGGTTTTTTTTTTTATTGTCATTTTTTGCGGGTCAGATGAGGACCCATTCATTTCAACAGGACCCCAAAACAAGCAGACAGCACACAGCTTGCTGTCTGCATCCGTATGTCTGTTCCGCAGAACCGCAAAAAAAAAATAGAACATGTCCTATACTTGTCTGTTTTACGGACAAGGATAGGACAGTTTTACAGAGGGCAGGACATTCCGCTGCGCAAAAACCACACGGCAAAGTGGATCCAGCAGGAAGGAGACGTATAAGTCCTCCTCCTCCTGTCTTTGGGCGAAAAACCTGTCTCAGAGCCCCCTCCAAAAAACTCATTGTGAACCTATCCTATGAATGAATAACCAAGCAGTCTGCAATAAAAGGACCATCTGGGTGTCACCAAATGGGGGCGTGTCCCCAACCGGTACCACCCAGACAGACCGTCATCACAAACTGCTAGCCATTCATTCATAGACTTCTAGCAGACATGTCAGGTCCTCCTAAAATCATCTTGACAGGCTAATCACTCCGACTTTCCCATCCATTTTTGAAAACTGCTGTGAGTGGACGAAAAATGCCTCACTGTTTTTGACCTTGGCCTTGTCGGCTCCTAGACTTGACAACCCCTTTAATAACGGGCAGGTCTAAGTAATCATCACAATCAGATCCCAAGTCTGGACAAAGACTATACTCGCTCGAAGAAGTACCTAAGTGGAATAATTCCGTACAGCAAATCGATGGCGGTTTTCATTTCCTATCTCGTTCTACATGGGAAAAAAAAAAAAAGAAAAAAAAGAAAAGAACCGCTGTATTTTATAAAGACGTTACATTTTTGCTGAGACCATACCCAGTATTAATCAAAGGTTGAGCCGTCGCTCCTCAGTCAAATAATTGTTTAATGCAATTAAGGGGTTAAGAGTCATCGCGGCTTCCCCGAAGCAGGATGTCAGGCTATTCAATGCTGCCTTTTATCTGTGATTCTGAAAGAAAAATGCAGGATCTGCAAGCTGCCCATGGTTCTGGGCTAAGCTCCCCGGTTGAGATAATACTCAGCACTTAAAGCTAGGAGGATATGTTCCCCTAGATTTACAGCGATAATGGGGTGTAATATTCCTATAAATATTAATACAGAGATGAGCTGTGTTGCGCCACAACTTTCCAATATGTCGGAGGGATCATAGGCTTCTTGACCTTCATGTACCATGGGAAATGGACGCCAACAAGGCAGCCAAGGCTTCAGAGGAACATCTAGAGATCTTTCAGCCCTCATGTCCACAGTCCCTAGGAACATGTGTGCAACACTGGGTAGAGCATGTAAGCTGACAATATGGAGACAGCAGTGGTGAGGTGATCAGAAAAAGAAAACGTCAACCTTTTTAATGAACTCGACAATGTGAAGTCTACGATGGTCGTCTATAACTTGCTATGGAAGGGTATAAAGGATCCACCCTGGAAAGCTACACTAGAAGATATCATCTTGGACGTCATCATCAACTCTGCAACACCCAATGGTCACCAGCAAGTTACGTGGCTATGACGTCGCGTCATTATCAGGTGTGACGATACCATTTTCTACCGAGCCATGGAAATATCTTCCTTCCGCACCATCAGATGTGGTCCAGCTGATCTGGAGAAGAGAACAGCTCTCAAAGAAGAAATGCAAAGAACCCATGGGTAGATCACAACTAATCCCTGTGGAGAACATAGACTAGCACAGGGAGCAGCAACCTCACGCGCTCCAGCTGTTCTAAAACTACAACTCCCAGAATCCTCCTTTCACTTCTGTGGGAGTTTCAAGAACAGCCGAGTAAGTTTGCATACTGGGAGTTGTAGTTTCACAGCAGCTAGAGTGCTGATCCTTGGACTAGCAGGCTACACGTCCAACGAGACCAGCAATCTTATTTTGGATTGACTGCGGTGGGTACTGTACTAATGATACCTCAAACAACCTCAAATCACCAAGACTTCAGAGATTTTGACACGTTCGAACACCAAGAGAGGTCATTACACGGACGAGTTTCAACCATATTGACAGATCCACACAGACTCAAGTTGTATAAGGCCACGTTTCAAAAAGATTTGTCCAAGTCTTACGAGTCAAGCTCTTTGGAGACTCTAGTCAGTTTTTCAAGGCTTAATCCAACAAACTTCCTAAATTAAAAAATCTACAACGAGAACTTGGCATGTGTAACGAGGGACTGAGGATAAAGAAAGTGAGCAGATCGCGAGCTCCTGTGGCCCCACGTCTTATTTTTAGACTTGCACAGTAATGAATGTTTGTCTCACTTCACCCATTGCCACAAAATATGTCAGAGACTCATACATAATGTATAAACTTTGCGGTGACTCCTGAGAATGTCAACATCTTAGAAGAAAGACACATCCCTGGCTGCCCTCCATAGATATCCCACTTCAGAATGTGCGACTGTACTGGCTGAGAAGGAAAGGCCTTCACGTTCCATCACAGAGGACTTGCTCATATACGTCCCTGGTGCGAGTCTCATCCCAGTCACATTATCTTTATAGGCACCGCGGCTCGCAGATGATTAAGCGATAACCAGGGACAGCTCTTCTAATTTCCAAACTCATGTCTTGGGGGGAGCGGGGGGTTTGAGTTGAAAAGCCATCAAAAGGTTCTCCCAGAGAGGAAAAAAAAAAGTGCTTCATTCTTGGGTTAGGTGCTTCTCTTTTTGATCATGAATCCCAAAACCCGTGTATCGAAAACTACACCGTACATGTAGTGCTGACAAACCGTTCATCTTTGATTAGGTCATAAATCAGCTTAGAAAATTGGTCAGGAGTGGAAAGAAATGGACCAAAGCTGTCACACAAGCTCTTTGACAGATTTTACTGTGAATGCCATTCTGCAGCTTGCTACGCACTGTGAAACATAGAAGCTGCATTAGAAAAAGTTTTTAATAAAACCAGAAAAACTATGACGCAAAGTTGTCCGAGATATTTTTGCTGATAATCTAGCCACTGCATAGGTCATCAGTATCTGATTGGTGGCCGTCCAACACGTAGGACACCCGGTAATTGGCTGCTTGAAGATTAGTGTTGTGGTCTTCTCGCAGCTTTCCCTAGGCCATGTGACAACACGTTCATCGGTGATGTGGCCTAGGCACCCCCAACCCCATGGAAGTAAATGGGGCTAAGCTGCGATACCAAGGACAGCACTATGCTTGGTTGGAAGAGAGAAGGCCGTGGCGCTACTGCAGGCGCCAATGTCTTACCAAATTGCTGATCGGCTAGGGTCCAGGAAGTCAGACCCGCACCGATCAGATGAAAAAAATATCTCGGAAAATCCCTTTAAATACTAGATAGGAAGGGGAGCACAGGATGCAGCTTCAGCTTCTCCCTCTATGAACGACTGTATAGTGTGAGGAGAAAGGGAAGCAGAAGCAAGGAGATATCGGACGGGCTCTGACCGCTTACGGAATGGCTCGCCCACTCATCATGCAAGGACAAAGAAAACATGCATTTTTAAAAGACATGCAGAGGCTCAAAAAAGAATACAATACCAGGCACAACCAAAACATACGTACTGCACCTTGCCCCCTAAGGCCTCGTTCACATTTCCATGTCAGTGTCACGTCCGTGAAAAAAGCGTACGTGTTTTATCCATGAAGATGTCCGTGAAGGATCTGCGGATGGTCTATGTGTCATCTGTAATTCACGGAAGTTGCTCAGCTGACAATTTCCAAAGAATCTCCTATTAGTCTTCAGTGAAAAACGAACGCAAAACGGACAAGACGGATGCCATCTGTGTTGTCTCAGTGATTTTCATGGACCTATAGACTTCAATGGCCGTGCTTGGTCTGCATCACGGATCAAAGTAGTGCATGTCCCCGCGATTTATTTTTACTGACCCACGGTTGGTAAAAAAATAATGATACTGAAGTGTAAGGGTACTTTCATATTTGCGGCATAGGTATCTAGCAGGCTGTTCCGGCGGGTGAACAGCCTGCCGGATCCGCCATGCCGCAAGTACCCATGCACTGTCGTCCTGCCGCTCTGTCCCCATTGACTATAATGGGGCGGAGCTATGGCGCAGCACAGCAGTGCACGGTCGGAGATCGGCGGACTAAAAAGTCGGACCTGCAGTACTTTTATTCCGGTGATCACCGGCCGTGCACTGCCGTGGCTCTGCCCCCTGCCCCATTATAGTCAATAGGGACAGAGCGGCAGCACGACAGTGCACGGTAGGCCTGCACAATATATCGCGAAAGCAATCGTTATCGCAATTAATCGCCATATCGCAATTTGCTGACCCAAAAATGCTGCAATTATATTACTGTATTTTTCGCTTTATAAGACACTTTTTCCCCAAAAAAAGTGGGGGGGGAATGGTAGTGCGTCTTATAAAGCGATGGTTGACTTTCTACGTGACACTGACACTGTATCTCCGGCCGCTATGCTGCACAGCACGGCCGGCGATACATCAGTTACAGTGCGGGGAGGGAGGAGGGGCTGGAGGAAAATCGTTATTTTAATGAACACTTGTTCTTATATCTATTCAATTTTATTTATCGGTTCTGTGCAGCGCTAGTAAGAAAATGGCAAGTTTTGTATTTTGTACTTTTGCAGTAATGCAAATATGTATTTTGAAAAACACTGCGCATTTCAGTTCTTGAGTTCAGCATAACTACATTTCACATTATCAGTCATCTGTGTGCTTTTACCTTGAAAATCCAAGCAGATAGACCTCTAGCACAATTCCCTTAAAATATCGCATCGCATATCGTTATCGCAATTTTTAGGGCCCTAATCGCAATCGCACAAAATTACCATATCGTGCAGCCCTAGTGCACGGGTACTTGCGGCATGGCGGATCCGGCAGGCTGGTCACCAGTCAGATCAGCCTGCTGGATAGCTATGCCGCAAATGTGAAAGTACCCTAAACAGACACATTGAAATCAATGAGTGCTGTCTGCAAAAAATGTGGACAGCGCACGTCAGTGAAAAACGGAAATGTGGATGAGGCCTTAGTCATGCTAATCAGGCCAATCAGTTTAGAGTCATTGACAAAAAAAAAAACCCCACAAAAAACTGCTTTAGGTCAATTAGGAAAGCAACTAAGACGATTATAGGTTCTGGGCTACAAAACGGATCACTCAAGACACTGGCTTTGGCCATGTTGGTTCTCTACTCTGACAATGTACCTGGCCATAGAGAGCTACAAATCAAGATTAGGATATTAGGATTTCAACCTAAGTTATCATATCAAGCATCTGCAACCCACGGCCATACGAATGAGGCGACCGGAAGACACACACGGCTCCATAAGAGCGCAGCAGACGCACACCCCCCACCTGGTGACTTTGTATTAACACATCCAATAACACGCACGGTGGGCCCGACCGCTGCAGCCACCCACCTTGGCATCGTTAGGGTCAGATCTCACATAGCGAGGACTGAAAACCCCACACCGGAGAGCTGCTGTGGATTAATATATCAGCGAGGTGCGCAGTCACGCTGCAGACATACGGAAGGATAAGAGATCTGCTGACATTAATCTCTCATTCGCACTTTTGAAGCATATGGAGCCGAAGCTTCAGCGAGCGCGGAAATGATCTGAGCATACAGTGCTCGGTGCACCTGCTAAAATCTCATCATAGCAGTAAAGACCCCCTGCCCGACAAATTCACCGACCGAGGCCACAGTTCATAGTTCCTGAGCATTAAATCTGGGAATCGGCGCCGAGCTGCAGCTTCTTCCAGCACAGGAGACGGCGAGTGTAAATCACAGCAATTACACACCTGGCACAAAGGGGAATGCAAAGGAAAGCCTGCGTAAGGCTCTGTTCACATCACGCCACACGTCCTAGGTACACGTCATGACTGCTCCCTGATGTATACCTCTGACAGTGGCATGCAACTCTATAGGCAGACGTCATCCAAGATATACATTCTTTTAACATGGGCACTTAAGGGGGACGTATTCCACTGAATGCCTACACCGCGGCATACACCAGAGGAAACCATGGGGGTGGAGGTCAGAAAACCCTCTCGTCTTATACCTCTGACATATAATGCAAAGGTGAACAACCCTTAAAGGGGGCTACAGATATTAAAGACCTATCCTCAGGAAAGGTCATCACTAGCAGATCGGTGGGGGTCCGACGCCTGGCACCCCTGCCGATCAGCTGTTTGAAGGGGTTTCAGCTTTTATTCCCAGGAGTCGGACCCCCACTGACCTGATATTGATAACCTGTCCTGAAGATAGGTCATCAATATTTGTAGTCCGAACAACCCCTTTAGGCCTCATGTACACGACCGTTGTTGTGGTCCGCGTGCGAGCCGCATATTTTGCGGCTCGGGTGCGGACCCATTCACTTCAATGGGGCCGCAAAAGATGCGGACAGCACACGGAGTTGCTCTGTTCGTTGGCCCCGCCAAAAAAATAGACCATGTCCTATAATTGTCCATTTTGCTTCCGTGTTTTGTGGATCCGCGGTTTGCAGACCGCAAAACACATACGGTCGTGTGCATGAGGCCTTAAGGCTACGTCCTCGTGATTTCCTAGTCATTAACAACCGTTTACCGCAATTACACAGACAATTGTTCACCAGCGGGTCTACGGGTTTACCGGAAACGGAAATTTGCAACACCGCACCCAGAGTACGGACAAGAGTAGCGCTGTGTCTGGAAGAAATCAGCCATGTTTCTCTAAAGGTATACATGATCTTTAGTGTACATTCCCCGTTAAGGATTTACCCAAGGCAAATTCAAAGCCTTTTTGCAATTGGACCAGTGTGCTGGTGGATCGGCCTCATATAAATGGGGCTAATCTGAGAAAATAATTTTTTAAATTTATTTTATGCACTTATATAGCGCTACTATATTCCGCAGTGCTTTACAGACATTAGCTTCACGCTCTCCCCAATGGGGCTCACAATCTAAGTTCCCTATCAGTATGTCTATGGAGTGTGGGAGAAAACCAGAGGAAACCCACGCAAACATGGGCAGAACATACAAACTCCATGCAGATGTTGTCCTTGGTTGGATTGGAACCTATGACCTCAGGGCTGAAGGCACCAGTGCTAACCACTGAGCCCCCGTGAGGGTGATTGTAATTTCTGGAGATTTTTTCTGCACTGTGCATGTTGAAAGAGTTACAAGAAACTCATCCCACTCGCTGGGACTGGAGGTGGATTGCGGGTAGATTTGACGAGATTTCGGCACTTCTTAGGGCACGTTCATGTGGCTGTACAGCACGAACGAAACTTAGGTGCAGAATCCACATCAAAATTTCACGCGCTTTCCTCATGGATTTTGAGGAGCGTTTAGATGTGGTCTTTTTTAATGGGAATTTTGACGTGGAATCGACAGCATCGCAACGCAATATTAATCAACGTGCGGGGGAAAAGATCTCTGTAGGAGATACAGCACAGAATTTTCACTGAATGTAAGACGGATCTAGAGAAATACGCATGGAAAATCCTACCTGTATACGCGGCCTTAGGGCTCATTCAGATGAATCAGTCTGCATCCATTCTGTAATTTTGCGGAGAGGATGCGGACCCATTAATTTCAATGGGGCCGCAGAAGATGCGGACAGCACACCGTGTGCTGTCAGCTTCCGTGGTGCCGTTCCGCGGCTCAGCGAAATAGATAGAGCATGTCCTATTCTTGTCTGGAGAAGAATAGACATTTTCTATTGTGGTTGTGGCCATGTGCGGTGCGCAAATTACAGACCGCACACGGCCGGTATCCGTGTTTTGCCATCCGAATGGGCCCTTACTGTAGGTTTCTGGCTGTAAACCCCTTATAATACTCTGCAGGTAATATGAGGGACGTCTGAAGAAGGGCAGGGGACCCTACACGAAAGATTACCCGTGAAGATCAGAAGATTCTCTCTGCCGTCCGGCTATGCTGCGGTTAATAAAAAGCGGCGATGGAAGCGTGCGTTGAGCATCTGCGCGTCTGTCCATCACAAGATGCGATGACATCGTCCCCAGTGTAAAGTGTGTGTCGTAACTCTGGTCTTGGTGGACTTGAGAAATCAGGAGCACAGCTGTACGGGGATGACAGAGGAAGGAGCCCTTCCCGAGCAGAAGAATAACTACCATATGTATGCAGTCAACCCAGACAAGAAAGAAAACACTCGGCAGAAATGATTTCTCGTTGCTTAGCAGGCGAAGGCTGAGCTGACAATGAGTAATGACATGTCGACGTTTTGTGAGGATTCGCTGGAAAGCGCACTTGTTAACCTGCCACCAGACGTAGATGTTTAAGATAATATCCACCGGCAAAATAAACACCGCTACTACAAATAACACTAAACCGCCACCGCGCGCTCACACGGCTCCCCCCTCAGCACCCTGAACTGTGGTGAGCGCAGGTAAGAGGCGCACATACTTCTAGGCTCACTTCGGAAAATGATCCTCGGTTTATTAATCCACGGAGAATAGGCCAGCTCATAAACCTGTAGGGGATGACTATGCAGAGATCTGGCCTTGTCAATCAAATAGAGGAAGCAGGAAGAGCAAGGGTGCACAGACTGACTTGGGCCCGCCCCCAGTGCACTTTACTGCTCATTTGCACATGGAAAAAGTACTTTTACTGTAGAATGAAACGGTGAGTCACCAACAAAGTCATCATTGCACTCAGCCGAAGTCCCACAAGGCACTGTGCCTGGTTTATCCACTTAAAGGGCATCCGTCAGTGCATTTTTACCTATGAAACTGGCTGGCCTGTCGCATGTGATCTTGCATATGTGCCTGCATGGCTGGGAAAAAATGAGGTTTTAATATATGCAAATGAGCCTCTAGGGCAGTGATGGCAAACATCTTACAGCCTGAGTGCCCAAACTGTAACCCATAACCTACTTATTTATCTCAATGTGCCAACACGGCAATTTACCCTGAATACTACAGTCCAGTATAGTATATCTTCCATGTACTTTATCATTGAGCTATAATAACTGCCTGCATTCAGTGCACTGCCTGTGCCGTATATAGTGCGCCCTGCGCTGATGAATGTCAGGAAAAGTCTAAGGCATAATGGCACACCATAGACTTTTTCCAGGGTGCCGGTGCCCACAGAGAGGGCTCCGAGTGTCGCCTCTGGCACCCGTGCCATAGGTTCGCAATCACTGCTCTAGGGGGCAACTCGGGCATTACCATTACACCTAGAGGCTCTGCTCGCACCCTCTGTACTTTAACAGGACCAGGTAGTCAAAAAACGTCAATGCCATAGCGGAGATGGCACAGCCGTTGCAGAGAGAGAGGAGACTCTAGGTCACGGATCAGCAACCTTCGGCACTCCAGCCGCTGTAAAACTAGAATTCCCAGCATGCAAACATGCTTGGCTGTTCGTCTAACTTCCATAGAAGTGAATGAAGCACTCTGGGAGTTGTAGTTTCGGAACATTTGGAGTGCCGGAGGTTGCCGATTCCTGCTCTAGGTGTAACGGCAAGGCCCCCATTGCCAGTTTCACAGGTACAGATCTACTAACACATGTTCTTTAAAAGAGTAGTGGCAAATGAGACTGACCTGTGGAGGGCTCTTCAATAATGTACATCTTTAAGGACGAATACCAGAAAACAAGTTAATCAGCACATCCTGCAAGATAAATGTGTGGGGGCAGGTGGCCACGATGTGTATTTAAAAAAAAAAAACTGAATATAACAGCACTCTGCAACAATTGCAGCTGTCCTTGAATTTAGATATCCATAAGGCATAGGGATGGGTATTAAATAGAGGAGATTCCCATCCAGACTTAGGTCACCTTGCCGTGGTAGATGGGCACAGAGATTTTTGATAAAAATAAAATTGCTAAGTATCTCAAGCTTATTTGTATAGTAAATGTCATGTTAGTAGTTTATATATAGATCATACACTTTATGTTTATAGAGTGCTACCTAATGCCAGATACATATTGCTATGGAGTCTTGCTTCAATTTGCAAAAAAGCTAAAACCGGCTCACCGTTCTTCAACTAACCGATGAGTTGTAGGCCAGTCTTGGAAAATGTGTAGGCCAGTCATAGAAAAATTCAGCAAACTACAATTTTTTTTGGTCCATGGAGTCACTGGTGTCACAATGGTAGACACGCCAACTTTTCTACATGTCACTGGAAATAAAGGCCCAGCTCAAACAATGGAAATACTACAGGCCATTACTTCCCCACCAAAAGTAGCAGTTGGTAAAATGCACTTGGGCTTGAACCCTACTGTGGGCATCCACCAAAGAGTCTTCCCAAAAGACAGTCAAGTGGGAGGATATCACGTTTCTACCGCTGCAGAGACTACCCAGTCTTGTAAGAGGCTAGGGTGTAAGGACTCCGGGATCGAATGATGATTAGACCAGGGGCGGCAAACTGGAACTATTAGGAAGGTGCTGCCTTTTGGAGGCTGTGGGATTGTTTTTAAGGTGCTCTGTGCGTGGGGGTGTTAGGGTGAGAGTTGTTGAGATCTGCATGGGTTTACAGGATGTTGTGGGGGCAGGGCAGCTTTTGGTCACATGCCTTGGGATTTTCCGAGGGCCCCATGCATGACAGGTCTGCCATGGTGAAAATCAGAATAGCAATAAAAAAACATCAAGAAAATACTCAGGTAAAGAAGTGATACTCACCTCACCGATTTCCTGTTCCGATGCTGCCCGTTTTCCCGCTAGTCTCTACTTTATGGTCCCGCCTGACGCACAGAAAATGATCACAGAAGGAAATCATTACCTGCAGCGGTAACCTGACTCAATGGGTGATTGGCTAATCGGTCACTTCCTGTGTCAAGAAGGACCAGGCAGTACTGACCAAGCATCAGAACGGAAGGATCAACGAGGTGAGCAAAGATTCACAAATCCTTCTCACCTACAAGAAATAATCACGGGGGAACATTGCTCCCCTAGTCCAGGGATCAGCAAACCTTAGCACCCCAGAATGCTCCACTCACTTTTATAGGAGTAATAAGATCAGCCGCGCATGTTTGCCGAGAGGAGTTGTAGTTTCACGGCAGCCAGAGAGCCGAAGGTTACTGATCGATGCCCTAGGGTCATAATGAAGTCTTCGACATAAGGCACCGTACAGTCACTCTAAGCCAAATTGTGAGCTCAAAACCAGAGCTTCACTTTACAGAAACCTGATCACGGGGGGGAGAAGGGGGATACGCAGATTTTGTACCAGTGATACGGTAAAATTTCCTATTAACACCTTGTTTTATTGAGCTGGGCAGGAGGCCACCAAATCTCTACAAGAGCAGTTAGGTCTCACTTGCTCCATTTACACAAAGCTGCGCTCGGGCTATCTACTCTACGGAAAACGACGTCAATTAAACAGCGGAAAACAACTGAGACTGGAGAATGAGGGAGAAGGCCTATGTAAAGTGAGACAGCTGTAGCGCCAACCATAAACTGAAAGACTTCATAAAACATTATCCACGGAGCTGGAGACCTTCGCTTATGTCGGAACGTATCTATGACGTGTGGCTTTTAACTTATTTAAATTGAAGAAAAAAAAATTTAATCAGCCCTCCGACAATGGCAGAATTTTTGCATCTTTTCCTAGTGGTCAGGACATTGCTTACCGCTTTTTTCCTCATTGACAATGCAATTTCACAAAAAAAAAAAAAAAATTTGAAAAAACTCCTGGTACCATACAGCCTGATGCTAAAGCGGCCATTTACATTTCTCATTTTATAAAAAGTGCACGAGTCAGAGACTGGCCACTTCAATACAATATAGGCTAAATGGCTACGCAGACACACAAGTAACCGAGCTGCTGGTCTGCCCGTTAACGAGCTATGTAAATGGACCACTGCTGCAC
Source organism: Bufotes viridis (assembly GCA_033119425.1). Classification (NCBI taxonomy): domain Eukaryota; kingdom Metazoa; phylum Chordata; class Amphibia; order Anura; family Bufonidae; genus Bufotes; species Bufotes viridis. The sequence continues at coordinate 63,504,016 of CM065593.1, forward strand.
CCGAAAAAAATGGCGGTCTGAGTAGAAAAGTTAAAAAAAGGTTAATAAAGTTTTATCTTGTAAAAGTGGTTAAAAAAAAAAAACACATCCTATCAGACCATGTTTGTCACAAATCATATAATAAAAATAACGTTATAATGTTAAATCAATAAATCCCGTGTACCCCAAAAAATGGTACCAATTAAATATCTTGCCCTGCAAAAAAAAAAAAAGCCCTCGTGCGGCTAAAAAATGAATAAAAAATGTTCTGCCTCTTGGAATGCAGCGATATAATAAGATGTACCATTATTGGGCAACAGTAGTAAAATAAAAAATAAAATAAAAAAAACACAAAACTATACATATTTGGTATCACAGTAATCATACTGACCCATAAAATAATAACAGACTAGTTATGCCGCCGAGTGAACATTGTAAATCTAAAGTGCAAAACACAAAGGAGGGACGGCTTTTTTTTTAACCTATTACCACCCCAAAAAAGGCAATAAAAGTTATTAAGTCATATGTACCCCAAAATGGAGTCACCCAAAAAAATACAATTTGCCACGTAAAACACAAGCCTCCATATGCCTACAATCGACAGAAAAATAAATGTATGGCTTAAAAACAACAGCCAGCATCTTCTGCAACTTCCCCCTGCTCGCGCCAGGTCTAACAAAAAGTGGGTGTGGTGCGGGCAGGGCCGACAGGCCCGTCTTATTTACCATTTTGTAGTTTAGGCGCAGAAAATGGTCTAAATGTAAGACGGCAAGGAAGCTATCTTACATTTAGAAAGGGCGTTGGATGCAGCGAAGTAGCAGCCGACGCTTCTTCAAAACTTCAGCAGGTCTGCCGCCAGCGCAGGGGCTTGCTAAGACCAGCGTCTAAAACACCGGTCTTAATAAATGACCCCCAAGGTGCGACCCCAGTGCACACAGTCCTTAGACCAGGGACGGTACACAATCCACGGGCAACATTCGTGCGGCTGCCGCAGACGGATCAAGACCCATTCAACTTGAATGGGTCCGTGATCCATCTGTTCCACAAAAAAGTAGTGCATGCACTACTTTTTAGCGGTGCGGAGGCACGCCAAGAAACACCACGAAGGCACTCTGTAGTACTTCCGTGGGGTTATGCTACATCCTTCCGCATCTCCCGGATCGCGGACCCGTTCAAGTGAATGGGTTCGTGATGCACACGGCCGGCACATGAGCCCTAACAGTCCTGCAAACTGCATGAGTAATCTACAGATTTATATGTTTTTTTTATTATCTTTGGTCTATTGTAAACCATGTACAGCAAAGTGCGAGCGCTTGTTTCAGCACATATCTAAGTTTTAATTAAAACAACCATTGCTAGAGAGTAAATGCACAACTAATACAGAAAATATACAATGGCGACATATGTACCTTGTGGAACGGGCCCGGACTGAAAAACGAGTGAAATCTGTTTATACGGGACAGTGAAATATAAACCAGGGCAGGAGACAGCCTTAAATATAATGAAACATCTGGTGGAACATGCAGAAGGCTCCAGGCTCACATCTGCTACTGGAGCTGCGCTGCTCTGGTATCATCGGAGACGTGGAGCGCGGCGCGCAAGACGATGGAGGAATTAAACACGTCCTGCGTTTCGAATGGTAAGAGTGACAGAGTGGGCTCCAGGACGTACATCTCTCTGCTAATGTACAGGTAACATGCTGTCCCGACATCCAGAGGATCATGGAGGTCAAAAATAGAGAGCATCAGCTTAAAAAGAAACTAACAAAAAAAAAAAAAAATGTAAAAAGCACTCACATCATGAAAAGAAAAATAAGAGCGAGGCGGCTCGTCAGAGCAGAGGTGGGAAAACGATGGCAGCCAGCCTTTCACTCGATGGGGAACCGTCGGAGGTTGTAGTTACACTGTAAAGGGCAAACCACTCTTCGTTCCGAGAACAGACTGTAGGGAAGGAAAACAGGGAAGCAGTCTACGGGAAGGCTCCAAAGGCTCAAGTAGGCATTAAAGATTTGAGAACGGCTCACAGAGGGAATGAAAATGAAGTATGTGGGTCGAGGGGTCACCCCATAAAGGAGATCAGCACACGAGGTAGAGAGGACATTAATTCTGCACTTACTGGAAAGCTGCTAAGTGGGATTGACCCGGGTTACTGGGCAGTAAAGCCTAATTTATTTCACCTTTTCGGAGAGTCACTGGAGGGAAGAATGTTAAGTTTTGAGTTGTACGACCACATAGAAAAAAAAAAACTAAAGGAATATGAAGTAGTAATGGTATAGAAGATACTACACTACAAGAGGTTTTACACAGGTTGTCTCAAGAAGACAGCCTGGAGATCAGCTGATGGCTGGTGGTCCAGCTTCTCTAACCACCGATGGTAAGCTGGTTCTGCTCGAGCAGCTCTTTGCCCCCTCTCAGAGGGGGTCCCCAATTAGGGCATAATGAGGCATACAGACTTATCAGATCTAACACTAAAACTGCCTAACATTGTGTACTATGCGAGGATAAAGCATCAATGTCAGATAGGAGCGAGTGCCAGAGGTGGGACCTGCACCTATCTCCAGAACAAGGCCCCCCGAAGTGAAGAGACAGCGGCGGCACATGCACGACCACCCTCCAAATACAGCTGACTGTTGGCAATTTCTGGTAGTCCCATGGCAGTGATTGGATAGGCGGTCGTATATCCAAAATGCGCTCTCCATTCACCAATATGGGACCTATGAAAATAGCCAAGTGCACTTGCTCAGCAGAATGTAGAGCATATTGTCCATGTGCAGTGCACTCTCCTTCATTTTGAGGGCCTTGTTCTGGAGATAGGAGAGGGTCACAGAGGTGGGACCTGCACCTATCTGACAGGGATGGCATATTGCAAGGAAATGAGCTGGGAACATCCCTTTAATTACACTTTCTCTCCTTTTACGATACACTCCAGATCAAACAACCTGAACGTGTGGCAGCATCTGGTGGCTTCACACGCCGCAGACTTTGCTGCAGAAACTTCCTGCCACTAAGACAACCCCATTCAGATGTACGGAACAAATTTACAGAATTAGAGATTAGAGATATATATCTCTATCTCTAACGTAAAGGAATCCTTAAAGGGGTTGTCCACTCATATGTGCTGGCCTACCCTCAGTATAGGCCATCATGACTACATTGCTGTTCTGCAGTGGCACCGCAACCACACCGCTCTGTCCGTTCTGCAGTCGATAGAGCTGGTTACAGCAGCACTGCTCTCAATGAAGTGAACGGGAGCAGTACTGCAGAAAGCAGGCCGGTCCAGTGCACAATAGATGGAGTTTTATAGTTCCGCTACCGGCGATAGAGCAGGACATTGATCGGCGGAGGTGTCAGACCCCCACCAATCAGAGTGACGACCTATGCTGAGGAGAGGCCTTGTAAAAGAGTAGACAACCGATTTAATGGGGTTTTCTGGATATATTTTTTTAAAAGCTAGAAAGTTATAAAAAAAATGTAAAAAAATTACTCAGCCTCGCTGATCACCCACCACAGCCATTGTGACACTGCTGCTGCTCTTCACTTCCAGGTGCCGGCTCAGAACGCCCTCTTAGCCATATTCTGTCGCAGCAGTGACCCACCGCAGCTATTGAATGGCTGAGAATTTTTCCCAAGCCATTCCCTGGGTTTATAGAGCTGGGACGATGAAGTGTAGAAAAGCGGAGCCCATATCCGCGCATGTCCCCACAAAACCCTTTTCAAGTTACGGATGATCGGTGTAGCCACGGGTCGTCCTCATGAGACAACTCCTATAACTACACAGTTCTTACATTTCACATGCACTTTCCCTGCAGTCCTTCCAAAGGACCTCCAGTTTCACTTGACATTGGAGGTATACACCTAAAATGAGAAGGTAAGAGCGTTAGGAAAGAACTGTGCCACTTCTACTCCGGCTGTCCACTGCTTGGATGGCCATTATGGAGGCCCCAACCAGACATTGCCTCCATATCCTAGAGACACACCCATGTCTTTAAGGAGACAACCCCTTAAGAGGGGTTTCCACAGAACCAATCTTCGCTCACTAAGGGTTCTATGGTCTGGATCATACAGCCAGCTGATACCAGACCAATTACTGGTAACATTTATATACGTGGCCATGAAGGACATCAGCTCCTGGTACCAGTGGTGTGCTCCAGTAACCTGGACGGCCTCCACGTACAAGGCTTGCAGCACAGTAGTCACACTCAGTACCCTTCAGACGCCAGCAGAGCACAGGTTACAAATGGCTCTGCATTCCTGACATTCAGAAGCCCCTACAGTACCGTACTGGCTGCGGCGGACACAAAGAGCTGCACAGCAGGCGGGAGAGTGCTTCGCTTCCATCCGTTAACAGCTGTGACAGATCCATTCGCTGGAGTCACTGAAATCATTGGTCGCCAGAGAACAAAACATCTCCATCGGCCTAGACTTCCATTAGCGGGGATGGGAAAAACAATGGCGTCCAACAGGGTCGAAGTGAGCGCCGCTGTGCTCCCCTTCTAATGCCCCGGTAAACGGGTCCAATCACACCGCCCGCATACATCCTACGCATTAATTATAAGGTTTCTTAACTAAACAAATTTGCTTAGCATCATCTAATTTCACCCAAGGGAGAGTGAGAGTGAATGTACTGCCGGAGGACCCGAGCCATTACTTTTATCCCCCCCAGGAAATAAAAATGCTGGACCATCTCAACTAAAAATAAAAGAACATTATGTTATTCCTCTGCTATTCCTCCTGGAAATGTATGACTAAACTAGCAACTGGGTTTTGCCACTCCCCTTGTGAATAGGGTGTGTCCCTGGACAATCTGGCGATGTCAGCACTGGCCGGACTGTGTCACATTGTACAGGGACACTTCCTATCCACAAGGGGAATGGGGAAATGCAGTTTCCAAATTTATTCATCTACCACCAGGAGGAACCACTGAGGGGCAGCGTAACACTGTTCTAAGAAAAGATGCTGCAACGTTCCTAATACATGGGGAATAGAAGTATCAGACACGTCAGGAGAGCAGGCAGATTCTTCTAGGGTACGTCATAGCGGATAGAGGCGCTGCCGATTTAACCGAGGCCTCATGCACACAACCATATCCATTTTGCAGTCTCTAAAATATGGATACCGGCAGAATGAGTCCCACATGTGCCGTACCATGTTACAAATGCCTATACTTAAAGGGGTTCTCCGAGAGTATAAAATGTCCCCTCATGTGCCGGGCACACCACATGGAATATACTTACCTCCCCGCACCGCCGCTGCGGCTTCTCCCTGCACATTGGGGGAGCAGCTAATAGCAGGTGGGGACGAGCATTGCTGGTGACGTTACGGAGGCTCGTCCCCGTCCGCCATTGGCTGCTCCCCTGCGACACCAGATGTTTTCATCCGTGTGCAGGGAGAAGCAGCAATAGCGGTGCGGAGACCAGGAGCGGCACCGGGGTAAGTATACTCCATGTGGGGTGACCTTTAATGGCAAAATGGACAAAAATAGGACATGTTCTATCTTCTTCGCGGGGCCGCAGAACGGACATACGGATGTGGGCAGCACGCGGTGTGCCGTCTGCATCTTTTGTGGCCGCATTGAACAAATGGGTCTGTATACGATCTGCAAAAAAAAAACGCAGATTAGATGCAGACCGAAAATATAGTCATGTGCACGAGGCCTTGAGCAGATTTTGCCACGGCAGTCCATTCCATGAGAACATATCCTTAGAGTTGATTCACACATGGCGGATTTGTTGCAGAAACATTACCTCCATACATCTGAATGAAGCAGTTTCTGCAGCAGGTGCATAGATCTGGGACCTCAAACACCTCCGTTCTCCACAGACTGGAAAATCAGAGCAGAGCGCCCTGAGAAGCGCCGCTGTATGATCGCGATTTAGATCCCCTCTAAGAGGGTTCTCCGATATGAGAAAAAAGGTCTCACCCATAATCAAATGCATACCTACAATATCAGGCATAAGCCATAGGACACGAGTGGAGCAGGTTCTGGAGAACAAGCAGTTTCTTACTTTTGGTCTGGTAGACCAACAACAAGACCTCTGTGTTGGGCGAAGAAGGTTGGAAGGAAACCCCATAATATCTAGCTCCCAAAAACAGTCCGCGATGGAACTAAAAAGACAAATAGAAGGAATAGTCCTCACCACCCTGAGGGCATCTCAAGGGCTTTGATTTATTTGCTTTAAGGAAATGTCAGGGGTGGCCCAACCTAGACAGTCTGGAGCTATTAGGGAGTTGTAGTTTGACAACAGCTGGACGGCCGCAGGTTGAGCTTCCCTGAGCGAAGGCCTGCATATGCAGCGGATGGCGATATACAGCCTTCTTTCTGTGTGCACACACTTACCCAGGAACACTTGCAATGGCTAATTGAGTATTACACCAACACAAAAGCCTTCGAGGATCAATACTTTGCGGAAATGTGATTTCATTTAGCGAACGGTCTGACCTTTGTTGAAAGGTTCGCAGAGAAAAGGTAACTAACATCTAGATTAAGGTTTTAACTCGACATCAATGAGACAGAGGCCTCCTCGCCGTTCCCTATACGTGAGGGATGGGTTCACTTGTTAGGTTTTCTAAGAAACAGTGAGGAACATCGGAGATTAATGGTCGGCAAGGAACAATTTTCGATTGACATGCAGAGTTATTACAGCGCGGCGCTCCTCTGTGCTGCAAAATTAATAACCATCTCTCAGACAGTGCCGATACTGTCAAATGGTGAAGATCCACGGCTCGCCTGCTGTGTCCCTACATATATAGTGTATAACGCATACCGGAGGTCAAACGTAATCTAAAAGAGGGTCGTGGCTTTCCCCAAAAGATAAGAACTCTGCAAAACAAAGTTCATCTATGTAAAAGGGGTTGTCGGTGCATACTACCTCACCGGATCTGACACTGGGTGAGGAGAGCAGCTACTCGGGTGCCATTACCTCGAGTAGGACCTCTGCAAACTTCTGGCAGCAGACTGCAGGCTCGCCCAGCGGGCAGTTGCATCTTTTCATGTGAAGCAGAAAATTTAATCGGTGGAAATAGCAGATATCTGACAATTTTTAGACTCCAAAGCAAAAACCTGGGAGGCCGTTTAAAGGGGTATTTCGATTATAACAAGTTATCTACAGGAAAGGCGATAACCATCAGATCAATAGTGGCCCTACCGCTGCGACCCATGGCGTTGAGTCCCCCGTAAAATGGACAGATATGCTTGGCCATAAATGCACGCCAACGATCCATTCATTTCCCAGAAATAGCCGAATAGGGTGCTTGGATATCACCGGCGCGGCCACAGAAATTAACTGAGCAGCGGCGCGCAATCCCAACCAGCTACTCCATCCGTTTCAAGGACTCCACAGGGTAAGGGGGGTCTCGGCTCTCATGATGAGGCGAGATCACAGCAGTAGGACCACCAAAAATGTGATAGTTATAACCAGAATACCCATTTAAAGCAGATATGATAGGGATCAAGTCGACAGGACTTTGTTTTCCGTCCTGCATAGAGGAAACCAGACGCCTCCGTTATGCTTGCCCATGGACTTCTATTCTATTCCGTTTTGCAATATTCTGTTATAACGGAACCTATAAAGGAATACCCTAATGCAAGTGTGAACCCGCCTTTACTAGGGTTACTATCACAACAAAATGCATCTTTCCTTCGCAGCGCACATGACATCAGGATGAAGCACTTTGCAGCATCACCGTCACAAGCATTTACTCAGAGATAAAAATACAGCTGTCCTAAGGCTGCCTACGCTATGCTACTCAAATGTGACAGCAGATGGGGGGAAGCGACCAGAAATAAGGAGAAAAGGCTTTCCAATGCCTAAAATGTTCATTTGGAAAATACGACGTTTCAGCAACTTCAGACTAGTCCTGTGCAACAAATCCTGATCGAACTCCGGGGAGGGAAACGGGCACAGGGCGCACTAAATGCCCCAATACTACTTGGGGCTCCTTGTAAGAAAAAATAAAAATAAAAAGCAAGTTGTAATCACAGACTAAGGCTACTTTCACCCTAGCGTTAATATTTTCCAGTATTGAGTTCCGTCATAGGGTCTCAATACTGCGGTTTGCGTTCCGTCCTGGGATGCAGAGCAAGACGGATCAGTCATGACCCACAATGCAAGTCAATGAGGACGGATCCGTTTTCTCTGACAAAATAGAAAACTGATCCGTCCCCCACTGACTTTCAATGGAGTTCATGATGGATCCGTGCTCCATATGTTAAAGATAATACAACCTGATCCAAACATAACGGATGCAGGCGGTAGTATTATCAGTAAACGGAAGCGTTTTTGCTGAACCCTGTCGGATCCAGTACAAACGCTGGTGTAAAAGTAACATAAGAAGCACGGAGAATTGAGTCCATTAAAAGGGCTCAAACGCAGCTTACGCCTCCGTGGGACATAATATACAACTTCATTACTGGCTGACATTTCCAAGTTTGAGAAAGAACCCGGAGAGCTTCTGTAGAGCGGTGATATACTAACAAGTCAGGGCGGTTACACGGCAATCATCGATAAATGCTCCATCGCGATATATCAGCACGTACAGCATCCTGGCTTAAAGGGGGGATTGTTTCAGACAGTCCCTTAGGCTACATTCACACGACCGTATGTATTTTGTGGTCCAAAAAACACTGATCCGCAAAAAATACGGATGATGTGCATTCGGCATCCATATTGCATTATTTTTATTTTGTCTATCCATTGTAACAATGCCTATCCTTGTCCGCAAAACGGACACGCTCTTTTTTTTTTTGCGGGGCTACGGAACGGACATGCGTATGCAGACAGCACACGGTGTACGGTCCTTATTTTTTGCGGACCCATTGAAATGAATTGGTCCTCATCCAACCCACCAAAAAAATGGAACAGACAGGGAAATAAAATACGTTTATGTGAATGTAGCCTAATAGTTAGGAGCCCTCCCAATCATGATCTGAGAGGGGTCGGACAGCACACGATCAAACCCCCTGCAGCGCCTCCACAGAGAAAATGAAGCATCACACCGTTTCCATTGCCATAAATGGGCTGTCTGTAAACATGCCGAATCCTCCAAAGCGAGAGTCACTATGGAGCCACTCCGAGTGATAGAAGGGGGGCCTCTATCCACTGTCCTTTATAGCCAAAGATAATCACTCTAGACAATAGTTATGAAAATTAAAGGGGGCTTCCATTTTGGACAACCCCTTTCTACAGGGTCACTTTCACACAGTATTTAGAGAAACCAAAAGAAGGTCAAAAACACAGAAGGGACAAATCTTTCAATTACACTTCGTCGCTGGGGCTTCAAATCTTGATTTTGGCTTACAAATACTGACTAGTTGGAGGACTGGCGCTAATGCAGAATCGGTGAGGGTGTGGGGCGACACCTACGCCGAGAAGATAATGATGGCCTATTCTGATTCAAGAAACAAAATCCCTGGGTGATGAATCAGCCTCCTCAGGTTCTACAGCACGCCCTAAAAAGTGTTGAAGCTGCGGAATGACCGCTGGGTACCAATAATTGCCCGGTGTAAATGTGCTGCCGATCAAACTCTTACTCGTCGGGTGATCTCATCTTTCGTGTAGCGCTTTAGATCGTCATTTATGGGCATTTCGCCCTTTGTGGGGTGCTTTACTTCAAGTTCAATGACTGGGAACTCGTTTCTGAGCATCGCCCCGTGAAAAAGGGCCCTACCTGTCATTTGGTCCGCATGCTGAGATCCCAACAATCTCTGAAATTAAAGGGGATGTCTCCCTTCAGTAAAAGGCATTTATCACTTACTAATGTATTGGGATTGTCCATATTGCTTCCTTTGATGGCTGGATTCATTTTTTTCCTCACATTATACACTGCTCGTATCCATGGTTACGACCACCCCGCAATCCAGGAGCAGGGGCCGAACTTGCACACTACAGGAAAAGGCACTGGCCTCTCTGCTGGCCAGGACCATGGGAGCGAACATAGGCTGGTGCTTTTTCCTACAGTGTGCAAGCACGACCACCGCTGCCGGATTGCAGGGTGGGTGTAACCATGGAAACCAGCAGAGTATAATGTGACGGAAAAATGAATCCAGCCAGGAAAGGAGGCAATATGGACAATCACAATACATTAGTAAGTGCCTGGTATTAACTTTCTCTACATGATAAATGCCATCCGCTGAAGTGAAACGACCCCTTTGGGCGGCAGAAGCCTTCAGCTGAGTGCAGGGTCCTTTTGGCTGTTGTCGGCTTTTCTTGAAGAACCAAAATGAGCGTGTTTTATTTCAAAGTAGATCTATATAGCGCCTCTCTGAAGAGAGCAGAACTATGTGGCGCCGCTGAGCGCTTCCACCTCTCTGCTTCAGCAATCGGAGACCACCGATCAAGGGTCACTAAAATTTCAGGATCGATGCATAGACCTGAACCTGTCCTTAGCGGGTGACTACACTTTTTAATAAAAATGTTTTAAAAAAGTATGTTTTTGCCATGGGCATCTACAGGTTGACCGTATGGCAGAGCGATATAGTCGGAGGGGTCTGAACCGAACCTTTGTCTTCATTTTCGATTGTGTCGAATGTCTAAAACTAGTGCAGGACATGAACGGATATATACAGGCTCGTCTATCCTTCCAGCAGCACAGGCCTCGTCAATGAGGATAAATTCCATCTAACACGGCATCCGCAGCGTATCCTGCATCTGGCTGGCAAGGCATGCTGTGTCATGTAGTTCGACAGCTTGAGATCGCTGAATTGCTTTCCTCACTGCTGGGCACATCAGGATACGGCATTATGACGGGAGCCGCTGTGATATCCATTTTGCGCCGTATGCTCTGGTTCGCTTCCCCACCTTGTCGTCCTGCAAACATTTGAGCGGCGTTTAAAACAACGGAGAGCGGTGTAATTTCAGACATGTCACTGCAGATGCTGGCTGGAAAAGTGAACGGCGAGAGGCAGAGAGATTTCCATTGTGCAGCCGGGAAATCAGCAAATTGTCAGCGTGCGCGAGGACGCCAATCAATAAAAAGCCTTGATAAAATAATGTATGAAGAATGAGGTCATGTGGAGCGCCTACACTTAACAGCGCGCGTCCGGTGCTGCTAGGACCAAAGGAAAGAGGAAACGCTTTCCCTACAGAAGTGACTGACAGAAGCTGGAAATCATTAATGGGGGGGGTAAGGTTTCCATCATAAGCAGAAATGGCCGATGGCAAAATAGCTGCGGCAAGGGGTTAGTGACCCCTTAAAGGGGTTGTCCCATGAAAAAATATTTTACAGTTTTCAAACCAGAACCTGGACTTTTGCAATTGCAAGTAATAAAATGCATCTGTATAGCGCCACCTGCTGTTTGTTTTTTTCTTATTTCTTTGTCCTGCCCACAGAGATGGCCGCACATGCTCAGTTTCATCCTCCTACTGCCTCCTGAGCTGTGATAGGGAGCGCTGGGACACGCCCCCTGAGCTGCAGCAGAGAAGACACTCCCCTTGAGCTGCCAGCTTGATATAAATCTAGCAGAGCAATGAATGTGGAAATCTCTGGATCCATGTGAGGTCCAGGGCTGGTTCCAGCTCTGTTAGAGATCATCATGTACTATACGTCGTCTGATTTTCATTTTTTACATTGATCATGGGATACCCGCTTTAAGGCCCGTTTCACATGAGCGAATTTTCTGTCACAGCGTCCGGACTGAATCCCGACCCCTTCATTTCTATGGCTCTGTGCACATGAGCGTCGTGCACATAGCATCAAAACTGAAAAAAACTGAAAAAAATAAATAAATAAATATGCACACACTGAACACAATCACAGAGAAAACTGACTGAAGTTGCGTGCAAAACCATCAGTGTTCTCCAGAATAGATCCCGAAACAATCCGTATCCCTCATGTGAAGGAGGCCTAAAAGGCTTATCCCTTGAATAAAGTCAAAATCAAACAAACAATCTACTTGACTAACAAATCTAGAACCAGCCCTGTACCTCACATGGATCCAGAGATCTCCTCATTCATTGCTCTGCTACATTTATTTCAAGCTGGCAGTTTTTTTTTTTGTTGTTTTTATTTTTTTTTGGGGGGGGGGGGGGGTCCGGTCCTTTCTGGTGCAGCTGAATGATGGAAGTGTGCAGGACAGAGAAATTAGAAAAAGAACAAACAGTAAGTGGAGCTATACAGAGAGTTCAGTGTATAACTCAACGGCTATGCTAAATTGTTAATTATATGCAATCACAAAAGTATTTAGATCCGGGTCCTCGTTTGAAAACTGTAGAATATTTTTGATGGAACAACCCCTTTAAAGAGGACCTGTCCCCGCTCCGGACATGCCTGTTTTAATAGCTTCATGCATTTCCCATGTAATAATTCTGGAGCATCTATTCTTATGGCTCTATGTTGTGCCATTCCTCTATTATTTCTACTATAAGTTATGAATTAATTGCTAGCAGTCTGCAGTAAGGGTACAGAGGGGAGGTAACCAGTTGGGGGGTGTACCTGCACAGTCTGATTATGGCAGCACTGAATGAATAGAGTGAGTCTGTGCAGGTACACACCCCCAACTGGTTACCTCCCCTCGGTACCCTTACTGCAGACTGCTAGCAATTCATTCATAACTTCTAGTAGAAGTAATAAAGGAACGGCACAACATAGAGTCATAAGAATAGATGCCCCAGAATTGTTATTACATGAGGGCATTAAAACAGGCATGTCAGGAGTGGTGACAGGTCCTCCTTAAGCCGTTTTGTACCACTCAAATTAGGAGCTGGCATTCAGTCCTCTGCTGATCTCACCATGAACAAAAGGATCGAGCAGCATGCCTAATCCTGATCTCCCCTGACACCGGCAATCAAGGGAGGACCACTAGGACCGCCTAAACATTAGCTAGTTGGCCAGAAACACCAAAATCGTCGGGATTAGTTGAAAAACCTTTTAAAGGCTATGTACACCTTCGGAGGCAATTTTGTTAAAAAAAAAAAATTATAATTACCTGTTACTCATTTTTGGCTTAATTAGCCTTTGTGTATGGCCAGTGTAAGGAAGGGAGATAAATTGTAGTTTACACCCATGCAGAACAAAGGGTCATTCAAGCTGAAACCCTTTAAGCCAAACCCTGGCAACCCACGGCGGCAGATGTCGAGGAACAGTCTCCCCGACCCACAGGTAATCTGAAAGTGAAAGGTGAGGCTATATGCACACAGATTAGTAAGAGAATCCGTGGTAGAAATCAGAGTCTGCCCTGGATGTGCAGTTTGATAAGTGACGGATCCCATACGCAGAAAGCATCCCAAGTGAGCTGTCACTTTTGATATCCGCTTGGTGGATTTCACATTGGGAGGCGGTGCTGCGGCAGATTTCATGTGGATCTCGGCACAAAACAGTATTCAAAATGTCTGTGAAAAGGACGGAGTGTGAACATAGCCTTAGGGACAACTTTGAATCACCTGAGACGTCTCCAATTAGCAGTAAGGAAAAGCAAAAATATCTTTCTCAAGACACTTGACTGCTCTCCCTCCTAACCCCTCAAGACACATGCATGCTCGGTTCGGTCGAACAAGAGTGTATCCTGAGTGGGGAGCCACCTCTGCCAGCAGCTCATCTCCCAGACATCTGTTGTTGGGGGAGACTCAGGAAGGACCTCATTAATGGAGTTCTGGGTTTGGATGACATTTTTGGCCAGTTTTACTTTAGATTAGAAAAGGAACAGAGCTCGTCTCTATCCCCAAATCCACACATGTAAAGACGCCCATGCGGGTCAACAAATCGCACAAGTCTCATTTCACACAACACTGCATTCTGCAAGCGGTTGAGAACCAAAAAGGAAGGACACAATGAATAAGGGCCTGAGCAAATCCTGGCTGGGCGGTGACGCCGCACAGAGCCGCCCCCGCCGGGCACTGATGGACCCCATGCTCTGCAAGTATCCGATATTCCGCCATGATCGCTCGCCGACCTGCAACAAGCTTTCCCGTTTCTAGATATTGATGACTTATCCTCAAAAGGGAAGAGTTTTCATTTACCGGCATCAGTGGTGACCAAAACCATCTGATCAGTGGAGATGCTGGGTGTGGGACCTCCACCAATCTGCTATTGATGACTTCTACGGACATGGTCACCAATATGTAGAAATCAGAAAACCACCATATTCACTATGAACCATGATGCTGCGCCCTTTAATCCATTTTAATCCATTTTCTGTGCCCCATTTTGGAGCAACACGATGCTGCTTTGATTACAGACTTTAGGCCCTATTTCTACAGTCTGACAAATTATAGAACACACCGACTGAATGTACGCTCAACGCCAAGGAGGAGAAGGGTAATTACGGTATGTCGTGGCCTTAAAAGTTACAGCACAGAAAATCTAAATAAACAGTACAAGGAGAAAATAACCCAGCGAGAAAAAAACATCAAGCAACGCTCCGTCCTCGCCATTCTGCCCATAATTACCAATGTTCCTGACCTCCCGCTGTACGCCTTTACCTTCTAACAAACTCAACAGGGCTTATAAACAGCCAAACGAGCAAATCAACGAAATATCAGTAGACAAGACTGTCTAGGAGGCACACAATGTGGTGCATGGCCCAGATTCATCGAGCACAACAGATCGATGCGCCGGAGCCCACAACTTTCCTGCTCCTGTCTCGTCACGTTAAAGGAGAGCAGTGAAAAAAAGCTATAGACCCAAACAGAAAAACAGGCTGGTCTACAACCCCCAGGAGTCCAAGTCCTGGAGCACGGCAAGACAGTCAAAAAGTCCAGTTCCAACATTCACTGTTCTCTTCGAGAAAGTGCAGAAGAATCAAAGCAAACTCATAAACAAGCCAATGCAACCTGAAGACAGGGACTCTGTGAGGGACTACCCGCAAAAAACTGCAGATAGCACGCGGATGAGAAACATGGTCGTGTGCGTGAGGCCTTAGGCTGTTGACATGTCCCCAAACCAGCAACGACCAATAAGAAAAGAAAATATATAAAAATAATAGTCAAAAACCTATACCTTTTCTTTCCTACCCTCTTAGAGACTACAGGAAGGTTAGAATTAGACCATAAGATTGAACAAAAACCAAAAGAAAGTTGTAATTATAGGCTTTAGATATAAATGGCAGGGTGGGTTAGGAAATGGGCTCTTTGAGCCCATCGTCTACCTGACAAGTCTATCAGTCTCCACTTATTTAGCGCCTCCCGATGATTGGAGAAAATTAGGCAACGCAGGTGTTCAAACTAAAAACTCCTCAAGTCAACCATTTTTCAAACTGCGAAACCTGAAGCTGCAATCGGAGAAGAAACCTACAACTCGCGAGCCAAATGAAGCCATCAGAGATCTGGATTCTATTACTACCTTCTAGAAATTCCCTCAGGCAAACTCGGGGCAAGAAGCGGCTCCACGCTCTGTGTCATACAATAAAAAAAGTTATGAAACACGCCATTCACTGCATTCTCTCTACGTTCCTACATACTTTTTTTTTTTTTTATATACAAAGGCTTTTTGGCTCGTTTCTGTGGACTAATTAGTCTCTGGGGAATATAGAAAAAGTTGCCCAGACTAGAGATATTTGTTACAAACCTCAATGGCCGTTTTTACTTGGAGCTGAAACACTGATAATTTGGGTCTTCTTGGGGGGAGATCTTAAAGGGATATTCCCATTATATCAATTTATCCCCTATCCACAAGGATCCCAGGACATGACATCACAGGAAATAAGAGCGGCATGGTCATGTCACCACAGCCCAGAACGGGCTATAGGAGCAATAAAAGGTAAAAGAAATACATTATAAAATTACAGTGACATTCATGATGACAAAAAAACAAACCCCTTTAAAGGAGTTTCCTATATGGACAACATCTTCTATAAACAAGAACATGTTGGCAATCAAGGAAGGAGCGGGAGGCTCTATAAGTCTTCTACAGCAGCCACTACAGGGAGAATGCGGTATTACACAGTGCCCGTTCAAGAATGCCAAAAAGAGTCCTCCACAGCTGGAGTCGTTCTGTGCAACAGTTCTCCACTATGGCCTATAGAATTGGTTTCCTCCTAGCAGAAGACATTCAGAAGGATGAACGAGCTTTCAATGGGTTGTCAAGACATACCTCACACCTAATCGCATATCAGATTGGAAGAGATGCTAGTGCACACTGAGCAATACAGCTGCAGGGGGGCAACCTTCCGACACCTGCCAAGCATAGTGCTTACTGGGTATCAAGATGGTCGCCTCAGTAACTTTACTACTCACCGCATGCGCTAACTTCTTTCCATGCCCAACTGAACATGAGAGTATGCCTGGACTTTCCAGGAGCCAAACAGATCTCTTGTATATGGATCCTCCATTAAATAGGTGTCTTTAAGGACACTCTCCAAAACTGCATCCTCGAAACCCACCAGGAAAGGAGAAATATAGCGATTGTTCATTGTGAGCTAAGACCTCTTTACACTGCTCAATGGAGCAGACGATTGTTGGGAAGGAAGCGTTCCGTCCAGACAATCGCCTGCTCATCAGTGGTGACCACTGCATTTACAGCAATCTCCTCCACAGTGTGCAGAGGAGCGATCACCAATACCATGGCTCCTCCCTATACAGAATCACAGTTTGCCGGCAGCAGAGGCTGTTTAGACGCCACGATCTGCTGCTGACAAACAGTTTAGCTGTCCCTGTTTGAACGGAGAAGCAAATACGCACTAAGTGCACAGCCTCATTCAATTCAATTCATCTCCGCAGCCCCATAGAGTTGAATTGGGAGGCAGTGCACACTGGGGAGCATGGGCCCCCGTGATCAGACACTTATCCTCTATCCTGTGGACAGCGGATAGGTTGTCAGAATGGGACAACCCCTTTAAAGGGTTTGTTCATTCGGGGATAACCGCTCAGTTTCTGTTAATCTGGGGTCCAAATACCAACTATTAAGTGACCTTTAACTTAACTTTCGCCAACCATAAGGCCTGCGTCGCTGCAATGCATTCCTGGCACCTGAACTGCAGGTAGAGCCGCCATCGCTGCCCCCATATACATCTCTCTGTAGTGCTGCAAATGAGAAAGGCAATGTATTGCTGGTCCCCCCGGCTCAAAAGGCGTTAGAGGAAATATCTGCCTTCGTTTGCAGCTGAGGATTTTCATGAGAAACACTTGCTGCTGCGCTATGAATCGTCAGATGTGCAATTAATCACTGTCCTATCGGAGGAGCGATGGCTTCCCTCACTTCTGCGTGCTTTACGCGGCTCGCTGGACCACAATGACATCACTACATGTGAATGGTAGATGCCCTGAGAGACCCAGCACTGCTGTAAAACCTGAAGCATCTGGAGATGTACCCTGGGAGTAGTTCCAGATATATACATTTATACACAGTTTTTAGGCTATGGCGGACCATTAGGGTGTAGCTTCGGGGGAAATGGACTTGGCTTACGCAAAATTCTGGCGCAAAATAAGTCAACCGATAGGTGCTGTCAAGTCAACCAAAAGTGTCCACCGATGCACCACATTTATCATTCAGCCTGTGCCACTGATTATTTTGGTCCAGCTGTCTATTCTAAAGCCCCATTCACGCCACGTTTTTTGCCAGTGGACTTTGGCGTGCCAAAAAGCCGCCAGGAGCTGCACTGGATCTGCTTCCCACTGTCTTCGATGGGAGGCCACTGCACTTCATGCGGCCACGGTTTTAAGAGGCGACTTAGCTAAGAACGGACACGGCAAAGTGTCGGACAGACGCGCTGGCGACCTCGGCAGGTGTCCACTGCGCCACCAAGAAGAGCACTAGCTGGATAGTGCACAGGAGATCATCTACACCGAATACTACTGTAGCAAAACCTCAGATGTGAGAAACACATTATTTCATTTGGCTGTGCAGCAAAGTTTTTTTGTTGATGTTTTAAATGGCTCCGAAAGGCATAAAATACTAAAAGGCATCATAAGACATACCATCTTACCCATGCTCCACTGCTTCTTCCAAGATACCACCCAGGAGGAGGGGTCCCATTTCCGTGCTGAGAGGGAGAAGGAAGAGGACGGACCCAGAACATGTCAGAACCGCGGTGTTGGGGGGTGTAAATCGGTAAGGCGAATACACTTACAAGTCATTGCATGAAAAAATACTCTGCTGGACAAGCCCTTTAAGCCTCTGGATAAAAACAATGCTCCCAAGTGAGGGCAGCGCAGTGCGGACAGGTTCCCTTTAAGGGGTTTAACACATGCCACTTCAGTAGCCCGCAGAATGATGATTTCACCAATTTTTTAAAACAAACTTAGAGGAACTTAAACTTATTAGTTGATGAAAGCGGACAATTTTAACCATAAAGACAATTTGTGGAGTGAAATTTAACGACGAGTGATTGTTTAAAGTAGTTCCGTTCCGATAACCTATCCCCTGTCCACATAGTATGTTTAAACCCGGCTCCCCCCACTAGGGGGAGCTCAGTGCATAGGAAAGTATACAGTTATCACTGACATCAACAGAAGCTGTAAATAATCTCCCCCTTGTGGTGGCTGCAGGAAATGCAGTGAATGTATGAAGCTAAACATACTGAAGAACCAACCATATTACTGAGCCGTTATACAGACCACAACCTATACTACTGCCCCCCACCCCCATATCCATAATGGGTGACTGGAATTACAATAGCTACTTGTGTCCATAATGTGTTAAGTGGGTGCTCAATAGAAGTGCTTCCCCCAAACCTCAGTCTACTTGTATTGCAAGGGATAATGATTATCATAAAAAGGGGGGGGATCCTTACTGAATGAGCGGATTGTAAACCCTGCCATAAAGGATAGTTAGACATGATTAGTATTAAATTTAGAAGACATTTAGAATTTACTTCCATTCCACATGTATTAGAAATTAACCTCACCCCCGTCTGCACAGGAAGGGGGGGGGGGGGGGGGGGCGGCGCATGTGAGGTGAAGATAAGGATGATTGATTTATAGGAATGTCCACATTAGGGGCAGAGCTGCAATCATTAGTAAATGGGGCTATTACAGGCACGGCCGGCGGTTCCTGCTCGGGACATCTCCGTACACATGGAATCATTCTAGAATTACAACGCTGCACAAGGCAAACACGTGTAAGGTGGCCCCCGGGTTAGAAGCTTAAAGGGGCTGTCTGACTTAAGCAAATGGCATTTATCATGTAGACAGCGTTAGTACAAGGCAGTTACTAATGTATTCTGACTGTCCGTATTGCCTCCTTTGCTGGCTGGATTCATTTTACCAGGGCATTATAGTGCTTGAACACTATAGGGCAGGCATGTCCAAACTCCGGCCCTCCAGATGTTGCAAAACTACAACTCCCATCATTCCTGGACAACCTACAGCTATCAACCTACAGAAGAGCATGATGGGAGTTGTAGTTGTCAATCACCGATAGGACCTCCTCCTCATACAGAGAAGGCTGTCAGTCACTGATAGGACCTCCTCCTTATAGAGGGAAGGCTGTCAGTCACTGATAGGACTATCTGCTCATAGAGGGAAGGCTGTCAGTCACTGATAGGACCTCCTCATAGAGGTAAGGCTGTCAATCACTGATAGGACCGACTCCTCATAGAGGGAAGGCTGTCAATCACTGATAGGATCTCCTCCTCATAGAGGGAAGGCTGTCAATCACTGATAGGATCTCCTCCTCATAGAGGGAAGGCTGTCAGTCACTGATAGGACCACCTCCTCATAGAGGGAAGGCTGTCAATCACTGATAGGACCTCCTCATAGAGAGAAGGTTGTCAATCACTGATAGGACCGCCTCCTCATAGAGGGAAGGCTGTCAATCACTGATAGGACCTCCTCCTCATAGAGGGAAGGCTGTCAATCACTGATAGGACCGTCTCCTCATAGAGAGAAGGCTGTCAATCACTGATAGGACCGCCTCCTCATAGAGGGAAGGCTGGCAATCACTGATAGGACCACCTCCTCATAGAGGGAAGGCTGTCAGTCACTAATAGGACTGCCTCCTCATAGAGGGAAGGCTGTCAGTCACTAATAGGACTGCCTCCTCATAGAGGGAAGGCTGTCAATCACTGATAGGACCTCCTCCTCATAGAGGGAAGGCTGTCAGTCACTGATAGGACTGCCTCCTCATAGAGGGAAGGCTGTCAATCACTGATAGGACCTCCTCCTCATAGAGGGAAGGCTGTCAATCACTGATAGGACCTCCTCCTCATAGAGGGAAGGCTGTCAATCACTGATAGGACCGTCTCCTCAGAGAGAAGGCTGTCAATCACTGATAGGACTGCCTCCTCATAGAGGGAAGGCTGTCAATCACTGATAGGACCTCCTCCTCATAGAGGGAAGGTGGTCAGTGACTGATAGGACCTTCCCTCTATGAGGAGGCTGTCAGTCACTGATAGGACTATCTGCTCATAGAGGGAAGGCTGTCAATCACGGATAGGACCTCCTCCTCATAGAGGGAAGGCTGTCAATCACTGATAGGACCGTCTCCTCATAGAGGGAAGGCTGTCAATCACTGATAGGACCGCCTCCTCATAGAGGGAAGGCTGTCAGTCACTGATAGGACCTCCTCCTCATAGAGGGAAGGCTGTCAGTCACTGATAGGACCTCCTCCTCATAGAGGGAAGGCTGTCAGTCACTGATAGGACCGCCTCCTCATAGAGGGAAGGCTGTCAGTCACTGATAGGACCGTCTCCTCATAGAGGAAAGGCTGTCAATCACTGATAGGACCGTCTCCTCATAGAGGAAAGGCTGTCAATCACTGATAGGACCGTCTCCTCATAGAGGAAAGGCTGTCAATCACTGATAGGACCGTCTCTTACTTAAAAGCCAAGAATGAACAAGTATTTATATGAATGAAAGACAGGTCCCCTTTAAGATAACTAGATTTATTACACATAATACATATAGAAGATTCTTAAAGGCTATAGACACCTCTATAATTTATTGTGTGCATTCTGGGTTAAAAATATAATTGAATTTTTTGTGAATTTGGAATTGTTTTTGTTCTGCAGCCTGCATGTATCCCAGTACATAGAAGGCTGCAGAATGCCATTCACTGTGTGAGGGCTAGGTCTGCAGCAGTTCCTGTAAAAGCCTGAGCTCTGTTCAATTATGATTAAATCAAACTTGATTGACCAGTTACAAAAATTTATTTTAGCTTAAACATTTAATAAAAAAAGGTGTCAGACTTTAATAAAGTTTCTGCTCGTTAGGATGTCCATTTATTCATTTATGTAAGACTTGCGTGTTCTTCAGAGATTGCGGCCCTCACATCGCTCCCCATCTCTATTAAGGCTCACCGTCTAAATTCCAAAATAAACTAGCCGTTGGGGGGAGGTTGAAGCACGGGAGGAAACTGGAATAGTCAGAGGAAACGCATTCAAACACGGAAGAACATGCAAACCATGCAGATGTTGCTCCGTCACATTCGAACCCAGTACTGCAAAGCGCACTGCATTATCTGCTATGGTGGTCTGTGAGGCACAATTTATATCCCCCTGCAGAGGTGATGTTTCCGGTATAGCACAGATATGATAATATTCCTCTAATCACACAACACAATCATTTGGAAATGAGGAGAATAGACTCCAGGGTCTGCAGGACATGTAATGAAGCTGGGGCCTCACACACCGTGTCATCTATTCTCTCGATGTTCCTTTCAAAACCCAGTTAAGAAAGGGCTACGAGCGCGGGGCCGGGGCGTCTCTCCTTACACATGTTTCATCTTTCGACAGCTGGGAATGATATACAGTCATTGTCAAAGCACTTACGTCTTCGATTGCTTCTTCACTTTCGCACACCGTATTTGCTTATTCAAAGGCTACAACTGCACGTTGTTAAGAGGCGGCTTTTTTTGTTTTTTTACTTGTATCTGAAGACAATTATTCACTTGGCCGAATTTACCCTCCTAAGCACACCACACCTGCCGTGAAGAATTATTTATATGAAGACGAAAAATTTCTATTTCTCTAGTAGTCACCCGGAGGTAGGGATGAAAATCTCTGTTCCTACAAACCCCGAATCGGTAGAGGTTACCAGATAAACCTTTAATTTAGGGTATCCCCTTCTCCATATGACCCTGCTAGGACTTATGGACATGAAACGTGGGTCACCACCCTCCTATACTGGCCAAAGTGCAGCGGCAACGCCAAGGACGGCATCTGCTCTGGAGGACTTGGCGTGACAACAGCTTAGAGTCGACCACGGTAGACAGGGCGCCAAGCAATACCACAATTTTCAGGCCACTCCCCCACGATCAGCTAACCACAGGGTTTCTGCCATATCAAGCGATCCCTCATCTTTGTTAGGGCTCATTCACAAAACTATGAATTTTGTCTGCATTCGATCCAGACATCAGATGCATTACATGTCCTCCTACTGTTGTCCACATCACGGACAAGGATAGGACTGTTCTATAGAGGGAAGGACGTTCTGTTCTGCAAAATGTGGAACACACACGGCCGGTGTACAGGTATCCATGTTTTGTGGACTGCAAGAACGGCTAGAGCCATGTGCATGAGCCCTTACTCTTTTACGTGCATGGTCATCTCCAGTTTTCTGTTCTGTCATAGGAGCAGGAAACGAAAAATGGAAGTGCTGGATTCTTCACAGGAAGGACACCAAGGGCCCCTGATGGACCAGAGCACCCAATCACGGGACCTGCTAGAACGGTCACTGAAAGGAGAGGGGCCAAGTAAGCCCAGGGTACTGCAAATGACAGGACCAACTCCAGGCACCTGTGGTTGCAGCTTTGGGGGAGGGGGTGTTGGGATGGTTGAGATAAAACATTTATATCTCAGTCATGCAACCGGCATATCTAGTTTTGCATTTGCCAATCTTCCCAGAGAAGCCAGCAGACTCCCTTTATTAAACTTTCAAAAGATAAGTGATCACAGCGTTTCACACAACTTTGCATGAGTATGTAATACGGGCAAATATAAGGAACTTTGTAATATATCTTATGATAGAGAAATGCATTGTTCTTCAGTTATCAGCTCCTCCTTCCTAAATTAACTCTCTCTCTGAACCCTGTGATAAATCAGTCTTGTTAAAACTAAGATGAGGGAGAGAGAGCGCGCGAGAAAGAGACAAAAAAAAAAAAAAAAACGGACGTCTGTATGGCAGCCGTTTTTTTATTTTTTGTGCAGATCCATTATAATAATACCTATCCTTGTCCGAAAACAAGAATAAAATAGGACATGCTCTATTTTTTTTTGCGAGGGCTACAGAACGGACATACTGATGTGGACCGCCGATGTAAGGAATGGGTCTGCATTCTATCAGCAAAAATAAAAAACGGAACGGACAAGGAAACAAAATACGCTCGTGTGCATGAGCCCTAAGTGTTATATATCACCCCAAGTGCTTTTTTCACAGCTGCACTCCTCAGTACTTCTCTATAACATCCAATGAGGTGCTTCTGACCGATTCTGAGTGAATGAGAGACAGACAGTGCCGTCACTCATGTTCACACACGTCACCTTGTTCTGAAAACCTATCTGAAACGATCGGTTAGCCAATCGCTAAAACAAAGACGCAGAGTGCTGCCGCAGATGGGCTCAACAGAAAGTGTACAAGGTCATTTCCAGTCAGTCTTCTGCAGCAAGGAGATGCGAGTGCTTCTAGCACTAGGTGGGGATCTCAGCCCCTGGACCCCCACCAATCAAAACCTTTGATATGTCACTATGACAGTTCTAAAGAGTTACATTTGATAGAGGGCAACCTAAAAAAATAAAAAAAAATAAAAGTAATCTGTTAAGGTGCTGCAAAATCGTACATTAGAAAAATCAAGAAAACCAAGAAGCTCTTCTGTAGCCGCCATATTGGTTGCCAGCTGTGTGGGATAGAAATGGGTGAATACAATGTGCGCCTACGTCTCATCAGTCAGGACCCCAAATAAGCCAGTTACGACAAAACACCCCAACAACTCTTCTAATGCAATCGTCCCTCAATAACACACACTAACATAAGACGCCGGTATCCCCCACTATACGGGATTGTTGCCAAGCAAACCGCCAGCCTTTCATTGTGCATTAGGGATATACTAACATCTACACGGCGGCTGAGGTACAGCCGGTTTGGAGGGCCGGCAGGGGAGTCGGGTGACAGTGCTCATTTGATTGTAACTCCAGTACATTGATCGCTGGTGCTAAACCTTTTCAGTGATTGTTTGACTTGGATTTTATTACTCCTGCAATTAGAAAAGCAGAGCGGCACCTTTTATTGGAGATGCAATAAAGCGAATGCGCTCAGCCATGTAAGAGCCGCACCATGAACTAACGGCATAGCGTGCTTCCATTAACCGTTACATGGCTCAGAGCTCCTGCTTTATGCTTGCTCCGATATGTTTGCCTATTGTAAGAGAGGTGTCGATGCATAACAGGCCACTACGGCAAAGCGTTACAGAGACCTTGCATGCAGCTACATGGCCGGGCACAACTCTGCTGTGTGGATGATTAACGGCAAGAGATATCCAGGTGGGCGGCTGCACCTATCTTCACAGCATTTAGGAGTTGATAAGTGAGTAGCATCAAGCTGGAGTGATATATGACGGCATGGGACAAAATCCACACTGGCTGCCGCTAGAAGAGGACAAAAGGAGATCAGATACCTTCATCCATCCCGCCATGTGGTCTGCTGGACCAATCGCACTAGCCGGGAATCCAACGCACCAATAAACTGCAAGTTGAGTTGTCTGCCATCTTGATTCCTTCCCCTCCAATATGGTTCTCTTGATGCAGCCTACATTCCCCATTAAGGCCTAATTCACACGTCCGTAGTGTGTTGCGGATCCGCAACACACCTTGCCATCAGCCCTATAGAGATGCCTATACTTGCCCACAATTGCGGGCAAGAATAGAACATGCTCTATATTATTGCGGAGCCGCGGGCCGGAAGAGCACAGTGTGTCCTCTCCGCATCACGTCCCCATTCAAAATGAATGGGTCCTCACCGTTCCACAGATTTGCGGAACGGGTGCGGACGAACATTGCGGACGTGTGAATAGGGCCTTAGACTCTTGAATAGACAGAGCATTTGCTTTTCACTTTACTCTTCTTCTGCACGAGTACTGTCTGGTGCGCATTGCGAGGTTTGGCCCGTCTGTACGGTAAAAGTACCGAAGGCTGGCCCAGAAGTGATAGCTCGCTGGTCTGTCACTATACTCACCGACGGCAACGTCGTGGATAGGACAGGTTCCCTTTAAGAAATCAAATCACTAAGTTCTCAACCTGCGTTACGTGGGACTGCCCATTACGTGGCACCATTAGTAATTCTGGGGGAACTGTAAGTGGGGGCTTTTGTCCTACCAGTGGCATAAGGAGGCATTTTTGTTCTACTGGTACACGTTATGGGGGCTTTATCGCTATTAGGGGCAATATAGCAGAAATGATTACTTTTTGGGGCATACTATAGTGGACGTTATTACGACTGGGAGGCATTAGTACTACCATAGGCAGTATAAAGTGATATTTACTACTGGGGCACATTGTGGGGTTTTAATACTACTGGAGGAATAATGGTGGGCTTTATGATTAGTAGTATGGGCACTATGGGGGCAATATTAATTCTGGGACACGAGGAAGCATTATTAGTATTGGGGGTGCTGTAGGGGCACAATTACTACTAAGGACACTCCGAGAGAATTACTACTACTGGTGGGACTTTTGGGAGCACTAATATGGCACAGTATCAGCTAAGTAATTATAATTATCAGTAATTATTATTGAGGGATACTATTTTTAAGGCACTAATACTATCAGGGCACTGTTTGCTGTGTGCAATTATTTTTGAGGGCACCGTGTGTCAATTACTGAAAGCAGCACCATCTGTGTAGTACTAGTATTTCCAGGGGGACTTTATTTCTGTAGTATCGTATTGAGGGGCACAGCGGGCACAGTATTTGGGGCACTATCTGTGTGGTACTAGTATTTTCAGGCGGACTTTATTTCTGTAGTATCGTATTGAGGGGCACAGCGGGCACAGTATTTGGGGCACTATCTGTGTGGTACTAGTATTTTCAGGTGTACAGTTTCTGCAGTATAATATTATGGAGCAAAGGGGGCACGGTATTAAGGTGGCAGGACAGAATGTTCAGAAAGTGAGGAGGATGATGGAAAAGTTGGAACTTAAAGGGGTTGTCTCATCATGGACAATGGGGGCATATCGCATGTGCAGCCCCCGATCCCATTCATTTCTATAGGGCAGACGGAAATAGCTGTGCCAGCGCTGCGCCCTCCTTCACTTGCGGGGCTCCGTTCTCGATATACCACTGGGACACGCACCAATATCCTAGCAATATGCCCCTATTGTCCATGATGAGACAACCCCTTTAAAATGTCTGTGTGACAAAAACGAGACTTTTCTGAAAGCAATCATCACGGTGGTCTGGTCCAAAAGGAGAAGATGAGGAAAGAGAAAGTCTACATCAGAGGAGACGTCACCAGATGTAAGAGGTATGTGGTGTTGTGTTCTCCTGTATGTTTGGTAATGCTAAATGCAATTTAAAAAGTAATAGTCATCCATCATGGGTCCTAAAGTGGTGTCTGTCATTTTGACAGAAAGATTAGTGCTGAAAGCTGCGCTATTCTTTGTCAAATCTGAAGGAACTGCTGACAGAAGCTTAGAACGGAGCCTATGATCGCGCGGTGAAAATAGCCCTATTTGCTTAACATTTATCACTATTCGCTTCATTGGGGTTACTCTGTTGCACCTTCTTGCCACTAGGGGGTACTTTTAGTGATGAGGTTGATAGATTTAATTTTTTAGAAAACGTTAAAAAAAATAAAAGAAAAGAAAGATGAAAATTGTAGTTACCTGGATTAGTGGAGTATCACATACAAAGCCCTGTCAAGTTCTGCCCATACAGCGTTCCTCTGATAGTCCGGACTCTCTGTAATTGTTCTTGTGAGCAATGCATTGCTTTACCCGGTATGGCGTCTGGCCAGAGGATGGCTCGGATCCCCACAGCCGAGCGCCTCCGGCCTCTACACTTCACAAAGCTTCCTAATAAAACACTGGAAAATGTGATCGTGCCGCAGACACACAGATGGAAGGGAGCAGTAAACGGTGTAAGATCACATCCCAGCATGGGCCACGCAGCAGCCATCGAATAGCGCGCCGCAGCAGCCTGGCTGTATATCATAAGATCAGCCTGGCAGGGGCCATGACGGGTGCTTCATGTTTACACAGCCATTTCGCTCATCTAAGAGACATTTCAAGTGGTCCTTTTCTTTATATCACATCATTTGCTTCTTAGTACATGCCAGAAAGTGATGGGAGAAAAAAAAAATATATATATAAAAAAAATAAAAATCGGAGCATTCAAGCAGCAACGGCTCGACGCCATCTCAGCTTCTCGTCTGCATATTTTCTCCGGTGTAAGCAGAGCCGACAGTACAAATCGTCAGCGCACACAGAAAAAGACACCACGATAACACACCTCATCCTAATACCCAAGATGAAGCCACCGGGCCCCAGGTTTAGGAACATCGGGCTCGGACATCAGATCCGTTCATTTCTGACGCTACTGCAGGTGTAGCTCCACATCTGCTAAAAAACTACCAGTACATATTGGAAAATTGCCTAAAAGGGGTTGTTGTAAGAATTATTCCCATTTGGAAACAGCTCTGAGTGGGTTTAAAAAAAAAAAAAAAAAAGTAATGATAACTGGGGCTGGATCATTATAGAGACAGTCGGGGGGCAGCCAAAGGTCCCCGGGGCTGTCCCAGGCACAATTTACTGGTGAACGCAAGTATACACGGTACTTAAAATATTCTATTTAGGGCAGGCATGTCCAAACTGCGGCCCTCCAGCTGTTACAGAACTACAACTCCCAGCATGCCTGGATAGACTACAGCTATTAGGGCATGCTGGGAGTTGTAGTTTTGTAACAGCTGGAGGGCCACAGTTTGGACATGCCTGATTTAGGGGATTAAAAGGAAAAATATATACTTGGCCGCCTTTTTCTGGCGGTAAAAATTGCAATGCTTTTTTTTTTTTTTTTTTGTTTTGTTTTTTTCCCCCCCTGCTTTTGGCAGGATATTTTTTTATTTTCTTTAACTATATACTTATAGTTTTGTTTTTTTTAACTCCATACCTAGTGCATGCTGAATTTTGACAAAAACACCAAATACCCTAAAAACACGCAAACGCGACTAGAAAAAAAAAGGCCATGCAATAGACACTGCCTACAGTGAACTTCACCATGTGCAATAGACATGGAAGTAATGTCTGACAACATGGAAAAAAATATATAAAAAAAACTATAAAAGGTGCAGCGAAAAACACAGCTAAGCAAAACACTGAGAAAAGTGTCACGAAAGCGGGCATGTGAAGACAAAAAAAAATAAAAATTAAGTTCTGGAATAGCAAGATGTAAAAAAATAAAACAATTCTATGAGGTCCTGAAGGGGTTAAGAACGCTCCATCAGACATCCCACTGACGAACACTACGGCCTCCTTTTGAAAAAGGCTGATAACGGAGAACAATAACTCCCATTCTACTGCACTGGGACAGATGTTCGGGTTTACTCTCCCTTTAAAGGATGGAAGCCGCGTGTCTGAAAGTGCTTCCAATCTAAAGTAATAAGTGATGAATGAACAATGGGGGCCGGGCCGAGTCACGCACTGCGCCCATCACAGTGCTGCATTCACAAGAGCGGGGCCGGCTCCTGGCTGCTCCTCTGCTTAGCATTAAAACATGTGGCTGACAAAAAAAAATGACATTCATCTGCCCTAATCCGCATGGCTTCTCCGCCGCTGGAGCGGGAGAAGAGCCGCGTCTTCTAGCCGCACTTAATAAATCACGCAACACGCTGTTGATGGCCGATGGCTCTTCTTTTATTGTCGGTGGCTGGAGGAGACCGGGGGGCTCGTCTGCTGCAGGTTTCGTGAGGTGTGGTCTCCACAGAGTGGAAAAGCAGAGCGAGTCTGGGGCCGGCGAGCCGTCAGGGGCTGCTTTAACACTTCACGTACCAGAGATGTCAAATCAAGACGCAGCGAACGGACCCCGCACAGCTGGCAAAACATCAACACCGACCGCACGTGGGAGGAATGACTGCGCCCGTGCTGATAGCATCCATTTATTATGACAGCCAGGGCGACAAATCCAGAACATTGTGTGCGGGCAGGGCGGGTGAGCTGCAGCCGGAATAAGGACACATGCTCCGACATTACCAGCCCTCAGCTAATACACACTGCGCTAAAGTGTGGATGGAAATAAGCAAAATGACGTGGAATTAAAGGGGCACCCCACCACTGAATATCCTGTTCATTGTACAGAACATGTGGTCATTTATATGCCAGTAAAAAAGGACTGAGTGAAGAGTTATGACATTTCCTTACAGTACATAGTAGAGCGCCACCTGCTGTGCATTAACGTACATAGCATGGTGCAACCAGGAGTTCACTTACATAGCATGGTGCACACCTGGAGGTCATATACTTACATAGTATGGGGCCACCTGTTATTCGTTTAATTACACAGTATGGCACTACCTATAAATAATTTCATTATATCGTATGGCGCCACATAGAGATCATGTAACTACATAGTACCCTTGTGCCACCTAGAGATCATTCAATTATATAGTATGGCGCCACCTAGAGATCATGTACTGTAACTACATAGTATGGCACCATCTATAAATCATTTAATGACATAGTATGGCGCCACCTAGAGATCATGTACTGTAACTACATAGTATGGCGCCACCTATAAATCTAATTACATAGTATGGCACCACCTAGAGATCATTTAATTACATAGTATGGCTCCACCTATAAATCATCTAATTGCATAGCATGGCTCCACCTATAAATCATCTAATTGCATAGCATGGCTCCACCTATAAATCATCTAATTGCATAGCATGGCTCCACCTATAAATCATCTAATTACATAGTATGGCGCCACCTATAAATCATCTAATTACATAGTATGGCTCCACCTATAAATCATCTAATTACATAGTATGGCGCCACCTATAAATCATATAATTACATAGTATGGCACCATCTAGAGATCATTTAATTACATTGTATGGCGCCACCTATAAATCATTTAATTACATAGTATGGCACCACCTAGAGATCATTTAATTACATAGTATGGCGCCACCTATAAATCATCTAATTACATAGTATGGCTCCACCTATAAATCATCTAATTACATAGTATAGCGCCACCTATAAATCATTTAATTCCATAGTATGGCGCCACCTATAAATCATTTAATTCCATAGTATGGCGCCACCTATAAATCATCTAATTCCATAGTATGGCGCCACCTATAAATCATCTAATTCCATAGTATGGCGCCACCTATAAATCATCTAATTACATAGTATGGCGCCACCTATAAATCATCTAATTACATAGCACGGCTCCACCTGGCGGCCAATTACTTAGATTGTCGCCACCTGGTGCCACCAACTTAAGCCTCATTCACGCGTCAGTGTTTTGGTCAGTGATTTCCATCAGTGATTGTGAACCAAAACCAGATGTGCCTCTAATGGCACCACTTTGGAGGGAGCGTCGCCTGCACATTCACCCCTACATGCTACTGATCATTGAGGATCCCAATTCTAGGCCCTGCCTACAAGTAGGGAGATTTACCCTTGTACAACTTTGCATGCTGAGAGTTGTAGTTCCGCAGCAGCTGGAGAGCCACAGGTTAAAGAAAAAAGGCACAACTTTTTGAACTGGAGGGAAAATCCAGTTTAGCCGCGTCTCGAAAAGAAAACTGCTGAGGAACAGCAATGGCTACATTTCGGAGACCTCTTCTATTTGCAGGCCGGGTTTCAGAGCAGCGGCTCGTCAGATAATTATCGAGTCTTCATTATCAGTTCCAACCTCTGGCTCCAGCCTCGTCCACTAATCCAGTGGCTGCGAGGAAGACTCCTGCTGGATCTCTGATAACAGCTCCGGGGGTCGAAAACTAAACGGGGAAGGTTCTCAGACTGCCGACGAGCCAAGAAGAGCACAGCGCGAAGACAGAATTAGGACGTGTTTTATTCTCCAAGACTTCCCGCTGCTCCTTCCTTTTCCCTCAGTGACTAAGGTCAGAGCGGCGCTCACCAGCAACCAGGGCCGACAAGCACCCAACCTTCATCGATGGTCCCTGCTTATCACCGGTTATAACGCAGCCAAGACCGCGATAGTGCTTGGTGCTATCCTTCACATCAAACCACAGGAACCTTGTAAAAGCCCATCAGGTCCGTCAGCAGCCATAGCTTCCAATCAACACAAAAGCCACTATTGTGAACAGAACCCTACGAAAGCGAATCCATCAATGAACCTCATTTATGTCTATGGCATGCCGAATATCTTCTAGGTCAGAAATGCAACGTGTCAGTCTCCTGTACAAAAAAAATGTCATCTGATAATCCAAAAACTCTGATAATCTGCCCCGAGTTCCACCAAATAATTGCAGAACATGACATTTCTCGAGACAGAAAACTGGGCACAGAACCAATCAGGAAGCTATATCGACCATCCCCATCGAGTGTTCGACTACTCTATGACCGATTCAGAATATTTGATAGTCCAGCAATTTTACGCTTGCCTTGATGCCGGATTAAAGGAATCTTACCACGTCTCAATCTTTTAGTCCACTACATGGATGACATCAGTTTGCAATCATGATCGATCTGTTGGTCTCGTGAACTGACGGGACGGAATTTTTCGGGGTGCCCTCGGTTCGCGCCAGTTTTTCCCTTCTAAAACCCAGAACCATCAGCACGCGCTGGATTGACGCTCCACACACAAACAGGTGACAATCTGCCTGCAGCACATCGCAGAGGAGATGCATGCAGCAACACAAACCGGCTTATGATGAATGGGCAGAGCGGAAAAACCCTGCAGAGACCATATTGTCAGCACCTCGGATAATCCTCTCAGTGCTTCAAAGATGACAGCCATTCTGCGCGGCGTACAGGCGCGCGGCCGGGCCCTGCTGATGGAGCCCATCGCTCTTATAAACGTAAGACAGGCCCCCTTTAAAAGCAGGGCTGGCGATCCGAGAAAGGGTTAATAAGCCCCAAAAGCATACAGATACTCCGCTGTCTTTTGATCGACGTACTGATGCGTTTAGTGCACGGATGCCGCAACGGGGAGGGTTAATTAATTCCGAGCAGCAATTTGTGTCATCTACGGAATTGGCTTTGGGTTCGGCGTGTGCTTCACTAAGCAAACAGCCTGCCCATTACAGCCGAGGTCTCGGACAAAGCAGATTTAGCCTGACCCCGAAGAGTCACTCTCCTCCTAACGCTATTTGGACGGTAACGAGGCTCTCAGCGTCAGCAGAGGGTGAGGTGACGGGGGTTAATATTCACGTAACATATTGTAAAGTTCTGCAGGATCATTACTGAGGAAGCCGATGTAAGATGCAGGCAACTTGCCATTAAAATAAAGAAATCCTGCCCCCCCCCCCCCCCAGCAGACTACTTTAGGACACGCTGGAATATGCTTCTGCAATCGTTTGACAACAGTGCCCTCTAGTGGCAGGACTAGAATTGCAGACCACAATCGAGTGCAGTGATTAATGCAGATCTGCCAGGATTTAAGGAAAGGCAATGTGAGATATTTAAGCAAAGCAAAGCGCACATTTTATATTCAGTTTCAGACAATTGTGCCGCTTTCTCTTGAGTTAAAACGTCCCTCCCTTTAATCAGATATTTACTCATTTTAGATTTGATCAATGGGGCAGATACGATGGCAACGCTGTTTGCGGGCAAAGTGACATTTAGGAGTGTTCATCACCATGTATGGGCAGGTTTAAAGGGATTGTCCAGGACTTAGTTTTTTTTTTTCATTTGAACCCCAGCCCGCAGTACCTGTGGAGAGATCCATACTCCCCTGCTCCCCACCAGCTCACTTACCGGACTTCTGGTCCCCGCCTGTCGACTTCTGCATGGACAGAGTCACATGCACCCCAGCAGCCAATGACTAACCTTAGTGGTCACGTGTCTACAAGCTGTGTGTGACCCAGCAGGGTGACACTTCACTGCTGAGGCAGGTCACAGCGCGGGAAGGAGAGTATGTATGGCGCTGGTCAATGGCACAATGGTACCCCATCTTCAGAGTGGTTGTGCACCTTTGGTGGAGGTTTGGCTAACCCGCATCTTGGGCTGACCTACAAAGGGAAGCCTACTTACCTGCTACCTGGTGCTGGCTCCCCCGCCTCGTCTGCTCTGCTGCGCACCCAGGATGTCAACTTCCGTGTCGAATGGTCACATGATGCAAAGGAAACAGGGCACCGCTGGGGCCAGCAATTGGCTGCAGCGTCAAAGCAGCAGAGATCGGGGAGAGAAGGAGCGGGAGGCTAGCACCAGGTAGCAGGTAAGTAGACTTCCCTTTGTAGGTCTGCCCAAGAGCGGGGTTATCCAAACCTCCCCCAAAGGTGCACAACCACTCTGAAGATGGGGGAGTCATCGAGTGCTGGATTCACAACCCCAAAGTCCATACGGGTGTCGAGGACCGAGCCGGTTTTAAGGACTGATCATTAAACCCGTGGTTTGGCCGGGACACACCTCAGGAATCTGGAGAACGTGTTAACCTGGCCTAAGATAACCTATTAGTACATACAATACTAGACCATCTTTTCTTTTAACCCTGCGTTGTGTCATTCCTCTGCTATGATTACAAATGAGCTGACAACTTGGGCCAATAAGGTGTGTCCCTACACAGACTGACGCTGCCACCCAGTTGTCAGTTTATTCATACGTTTCTAGGAGGTATAGCAGAGGAACAGCATAATGCAGGCCTGCAGGGAAAGATGCTCCACAATTGTAAACTAAAGGGATTTTCAGAGATTTTGAAACCAATGACCTCCTAGGACACCACTATCTGGTTGGTGGGGGTCTGACACTCGGGGACCCCCGCCGACCAGCTCTTGTGAGCTCCGCAGCTTACCAAGCACAGCGCCATGCATTGTATAGAGACTGTGCTTGGTACATTCACTTCTATGGGGCTGAGCGCGATACCAAGCACAGCCGCTATACAATGTACGGCGCTTGGTAAGCACAGAGAAGGCCGCGGCTCTCTCAAGACCACCATTGCCTTCTCAAACAGCTGATCGGCGGGGGTCCCAGGTGTCAGACCCCCACTGATCAGATACTGATGGCCTAGCCAGAGGATAGGTTATCTGTATTAAAATCTTGGAAAACCTCTTTAAGTTAAATTACTGTTATTCAAGGCGACACTGAGGGGGCAGAGGTTGACACCTTCACTCTATTTTGCTGAGTGTCATGTATGGCCCCCGGGTGTCTTTTTTGCAGGCTGTTCCTCCCTGTACATTCAGACATCACGAGAGCCAATAACCTTTAAGGGTAAGTTGTGCAGGTGAGACCCGCAGTGGATTTCAGTAACTGGCGAGGACAATGCAACGGAGACTTTGGCAAGTGTAGTGGGCATCTTCGAGAAACAGGCCACTAACTTTGTGGGGCGCCAAGCAACAATAAGAGTTCACCGATACCAATCCATCGGTAGCAGGTCTGAACTTGAAGGGTATATTCAAAAATCGGCAGATTTTTGGGCAAATATTTCTACTACTGTCCCACTCATCGGAATGAGGCTTCCAGAAATACACGCTCCTTGAGTTTTCAGGACATTGCATTCTGCATTACTAATTGGCCCCCTGCTGAAGACGACTGGCATTACAGAGGCAACATAACAGCGCCGATACGTGCAGCACATGTGAATGATCCGGCCCCAAAAGCGATGAAATGAACGCAGGAGGAAAGTGAGCAGCGTGGAATCTCGGGCCGTATGACGCGGGATGACCTCTGGAACGTCGCCTCGGATATAGTCGGCGCGGCAATACTGTGAGGCGCTTAACATTTTTAATCCATTCATCAAAAACAAAGACTGTTTGCAGGAGGAGAAAAGGCGGTTTATCATCCTGTCACATCACACGCTGCAGCACGCACCGCCGTTTGCTCAAGGTAAATTGATTTACTCTTGTTAAATCCCAAGCAGAGTATTTTTTTTCATTTTTATTTCCGTTTTTTATTAAATCTGATTTACAGCATTATCTTCCTGGTTTCATTATTAACCCATAGTGCCGGGCTGGCCAACCGGCGGCTCTCCAGCTGTTGCAAAACTACAACTCCCAGCATGCCCAGACAGTCTACAGCTATCAGCTTACTGCAGGGCATGGTGGGAGTTGTAGTTTTGCAACAGCTGGAGAGCCGCAGGTTGGTCAGCCCTGCCATAGTGTCACATAGGGAAGCACTGCGCCTATTCAAACCATTTCAAAATGAATGAATGAGCCCCACAAAATTGGCAAGCATTACCATTGCAGCGGCCTCCACATTACGTATTACGTGGTGGACATTCATACCACCCCCCATAGGGCGGCTCTCTAATCTAGCTCACAGAAGGCGCTCAGAGAGGGACGCTCCCCCACTAAGATGACCATATGCCATAATAGGGCGCATAGAGAAGAGCTGTTTTCATGAGGCAACCTTTTCTATGAATCGCCTGCATGTCAATAAACCGTACGCCGAGGACACGCCCTAGCTCCAGTGTTGTACTAAAAAAGTGCCTTCTTCCATTGGCTGGTAGGCCAGGGGTCTGATTTCTCCTCTCTTCTGGCCTTATAATCTCATGCAGCAATGAACTTTAGACTTCACCTCATGCGCAGTACAGGGCCCAGACCTTGCCTTTAAGAGATTATAGGACGAGCAGAGGGGAGAATTCGGACGCCTGACCCTGTCAATCAGCCAAAGGCAGGAAGAGCCTCTTTAGTACAGTAGCGGAGATGGGGTGCGCCAAAACACTAGGGCCCCACCCTCGGTGAACTTTACAGCTCAATTACATGCTAAATTTTATTTTATTTTTTTAAACATTATTTGGAGGAATGCACCAACGGACTTCAATAATAAAGGTCTCGGTCCTCAGGCCCTACTAGGCAACATGCTTGGTTCAGAAGGCAAAATCGCACAGGCGGCCACAAAAAGTCGCAACCTCGAATTTGGTTGAAATTCCAACACGGCCCCAGAATTGATGAATGTGGATACACATGTAGTAAATACCTTCATCGAAGTCCGCGTCCTCTTCAGTGTGTTGCGGGAAGGGGAAGCAATTGGTTATTTCCAGACGATCATCGACCACGAGACCCAGGAGCACGCCCTGCACCACTTCACTGCCATGGCCTTCCTCCTGATAGTGCTTGATGATCTTCAGCACCACCTACAAGAGAAAGGCACAATCACTGACCATAATACACAAGTGCACTGCTTGTATTCACATCCGAGGGCCCCCACCAATATGCCCACCCCTGTCCAGTAAACGGAGAAGTCAGCAGAGCGGACAGGTTCTCCTAAGGCTCAGCCCACACCTATATGCCAGGATATATAAAAGGATGACGTACGGCGGCATCAAGAAAGGAGAGTCGGAAGCAAAGATCTGTGCGTCACCATAGGAATCCAGATGGAGACCGTCAGATAATGGAGTTTTACTCATCACAACAGGACCTATTGTCGAAATTAGGTTTTTATGTTAAACATTTTTTTAGAATAGTTGCTGTGTGTCACTGTTAAGTGGGCGGCCCGCTGTGGAGGTCAATGTTAAGGAGGCGGCCCGCTGTGGAAGTCAATGTTAAGGGGTGGGGTACTGTAGAGGATACTGTTATGGGGATGTGCGCTGTGCATGTCACAATTAAGATGGCAGGATACTTTGAAGGTCAATGTTAAGAGGGTGAGGTGCTGTAGAGATCACTGTTAAAGGGGGTGGACCACTGTGCAGGTCACTATTAAGGGGTAGGGAGCTGTAGGTCAGTGTAAAGGGGGCAGGGCACTGTGGAGGTCACAGCTAAGGGGGCAGGGCTCTGTGGAGGTCACAGCTAAGGGGGCAGGGCTCTGTGGAGGTCACAGCTAAGGGGGCAGGGCTCTGTGGAGGTCACAGCTAAGGGGGCAGGGCTCTGTGGAGGTCACAGCTAAGGGGGCAGGGCTCTGTGGAGGTCACAGCTAAGGGGGCAGGGCTCTGTGGAGGTCACAGCTAAGGGGCAGGGCTCTGTGGAGGTCACAGCTAAGGGGCAGGGCTCTGTGGAGGTCACAGCTAAGGGGCAGGGCTCTGTGGAGGTCACAGCTAAGGGGCAGGGCTCTGTGGAGGTCACAGCTAAGGGGCAGGGCTCTGTGGAGGTCACAGCTAAGGGGGCAGGGCTCTGTGGAGGTCACAGCTAAGGGGGCAGGGCTCTGTGGAGGTCACAGTTAAGGGGGCAGGGCTCTGTGGAGGTCACAGTTAAGGGGGCAGGGCTCTGTGGAGGTCACAGTTAAGGGGCAGGGCTCTGTGGAGGTCACAGTTAGGGGCAGGGCCTGTGAGTCACGTTGGGGCAGGGCTCTGTGGAGGTCACAGTTAAGGGGCAGGGCTCTGTGGAGGTCACAGTTAAGGGGCAGGGCTCTGTGGAGGTCACAGTTAAGGGGGCAGGGCTCTGTGGAGGTCACAGTTAAGGGGGCAGGGCTCTGTGGAGGTCACAGTTAAGGGGGCAGGGCTCTGTGGAGGTCACAGTTAAGGGGGCAGGGCTCTGTGGAGGTCACAGTTAAGGGGGCAGGGCTCTGTGGAGGTCACAGTTAAGGGGGCAGGGCTCTGTGGAGGTCACAGTTAAGGGGGCAGGGCTCTGTGGAGGTCACAGTTAAGGAGACAGAGATGGAGGTCACTGTCAAGGGGGTGGTGTACTTTGGAGGTCACTGTTAAGGGGGTCAGGTGCTGTGGATGTCATTGTTAAGGGGGGCGGGCCTCTGTGGAGGTCACAGTAAAGGGGGCAGGCTGCTGTGGTGGTCAAAGTTAAAGGGCAAGGTGCTGTGGAGAACACTGATTGGGGAGGGATCATACAAAATATGGTCATGTGCATAAGGCCTTACTGGGGTCTACACGATCTCTACTAGTATCCATGCTAAGTACAAGAAACTTGACATGAACGTAATCTAAGAACAGAAGGACCGTCATGAAATCCACCTCAAAACCGTATTCTTACTGCACAAGGTGGTGTATCTGAGGCGACCATCGGAGGTGGTCCATGATTACCAGAAATCACAAATACCTTACTCCTATCTATCACAAGTCGGCAGGGTCTGAGCTCACACACCAGCCATTATCATCATTCCCCCCGCTATAGAGGAAAGGCAAGTGAAGTGGTGGATTTTTCTATAGATAGATATATATATATATATATTATAATGCATATCCGCATGCAAAAATTCGTAAAAAAAAAAAAAATCACAGCAAGAACAGACGTGTCAATTGTTTCGGCAACATTCACACAGCATTTGGATGCAGCGTCTGTCTGAACACCGTGCCAAGAAGGAATCTGCACCAAAAACCCAGAATCACACAACAGCCGTCTGAACAGGTCCTTAGGTGATTTTAATCGCAATGCAGATTGTACGCTCTTACAGCATAGATTCCCATTAAAATCAATTGGGCCCTAAAGCCATTAAAAACACAGATTTCGAAGCAGAAGACATGCTTAAATCTTTATAGTAAAAGAAAAAAAAACCACCAACCACAAACCTGAAGGGGATGGACAGGGGTTGTCAGACAAAGCTGAGGAGTAGCTGGACACTGCCGTTCAGGAGTCAGGAAAAGCAGAAGGAGGAGACAGCCCATGTGGGTCCCGTAGAGGCAGCCGTATGCGTTTTTATTTCCAGAAAATAAAAATTTTGGGGCAAAAATTTGTATTTTTAGTCATATATTTGGGGGGAGGGGCTCTTTAATCTTCATAGAAACAAGAACAAAAACTACGCACCCAAAGATATTTTCAGTAGGATGCTGCGTACAGGCCAGGCACATGAGGAATCACAACCTCGCACATGTTAGGAGGGTGAGTGATGGGTGTTGTGTCAGGACGCCCCCAGAAACAAGTGGCTGTTCATGGAGGCCTCATCTATCTGAGCGGGTCACGCAAGAAAAGGCTTTACAGCTAACAAAGCACTATTGATTGCCGGGTCTGTGGGCGCAGATAATGGATTTCCGTTCGGCAGAAGAGCTTTCGATGTCACGACGCCAGGCTCGCACGAGGACGGCACTCCACACATACATCACCATCTTATATAGCAGCGGCAGGAGCGCGGCGCTGCTCGGCCTTGGAGAACATAATGGACGGCTCTGCTCTGTCAACTTTCCACATCAAAGAGCATTTCCCAATCAACAGAAGAAGGCGAATCACGTCCCTACACCGCAAAATGATAAAAGAACCTAGAAAACCCAGCGTAGCGGAGTTTTTTCCGCGCATTGTTTTGCGTGAAACAACAGCAGTGTAAGGCCTCGTGCACACGACCGTTGTTTGATTCCGTGTCCGTTGCTCCGTTTTTCGTGATTTTCTGCGGGCTCATTGGTTTTCAATGGGTCTGTGGAAAACTCGAAAAAATGCACCGTTTGTCCTCCGCGTCCGTGGTCCGTGATTCCAGTCCGTCAAAAAAATATAACCTGTCCTATTCTTGTCCGTGAAAAACGGTTCACGGACCCATTCAAGTCAATGGGACCGTGAAAAAATGCGGACGGCCATCCGTGTGTCATCCGTGTTCCGTGTCTGTTTTTTTTGCGGATCCCTTGGCAGGCACTTGGGAAAACTTGTCAGCCTGTCTTTTGGTAAAATCTTTTGGGTCATGTCCGCTAAAAAAAACGGAAGACACACGGAAACACAACGGAAGGCAAAAACGGACACGGATCACTGAACAACGGAACCCCTTTTTGCAGACAGCATAAAAAAACGGTCGTGTGCATGAGGCCTAATACAGTACCAGAGAAGTGAGTGAGATCTGACAAATCTCATGTGCGCTGGGCTTTTTTCTTCCGTGCAGAAACTGACCTGCCGAAGCCTTCGATAGGCTTGTTCACATAAAACAAAAATCTGCACCAAAACACAAGAAAAAAAAAAAAAAAAAAAAAAGCACCAAAACCAAGATAAGTTTTTTTTTGGTCTGGTTTCGGTGCAGGTTTCTTGCAGATACCTTTACCCTGGGTTCAGACCTGAGCGTTTTTGTCGCGCGTATTTCAGCGCGTTTTTGCAAATAGGAAACGCGTGTCGTACGCGTGATTGACTACTGTGGTGTCAATCACAAAACGCGCGACAAACGCCCCAAAAAAAGCTCAAGTACTTGTTTATGCGTATGGCGTTTTACAGCGCGTTCGTACGCGCTGTAAAACGCTCAGGTGAGAACCATGCCCATAGGGAAGCATTGGTTTGCAAGTGTAAAACGCGCAAGTGTGCTCTACTGAGCTGTTCTCCGCAATGCTTGTCCCATCCTCCTGCTGAAGCGGTGACACCGAGGTATACCGTATGTCACCAGTGCTGCCTATCACTCTCCGCAGCAGAGTAGGACATAACAGTGACGAGGACAATGATTGGCTGCAGCCGTCTTTTCAAAAAAATACAATATGGACTCCAAAAAAAAAAAAAACATACTACATGCAAAAAAAAAAAAATTTAAGTGCAGTACAAACGTGCTTTTTACATGGGTAATCCAGCCCCTATAATGCCCCCGACCCCCCCCCCCCCACCTGGCACCAGCGTCGCTCATGATGCCCACACGGCCGCCGCTGCATCCCCTAGTGTCACCCCACTGTCAAGCAGCGTTTTTGTGTGTGGCATGGGAAAATAAGTCCGCCGGATCCAGCACCAAAGTCCATGTAAGTCAATGGTGCTGGATCAGTTTTTTTCAGGACATAAGAAAACCGGATCCGGCGCCCATTGACTTTTAGGATCCGGTTTCTTCAATTTCGATGTAATAGTACCGGATCCCTTCTGAATGGATGCAGCCGGCTGTATTATTAGAACCAAAGCGTTTTGCTGTGGTTTTGAGATCTCATGTCGGATCTCAAAAGCAGACAGCAAAAACAAAGATATGAAAGTAGCTTAAAGGCACAAAAACCAAGAAAACACCAAGATAAAAAGCGTGCGAGACCGACAGTTTCTTTGCTAGCTAGGAGGCAGCTTGCGGTAGCAGAAAGTACTGTCCGTTTATCCGAGCCCTTCAGAGCGTCAGGTGGTTGCAGTGGCCCTATTCTGGGGTTGGGCGCCAGGATTTTCCTCCCTTTGTTTTCTACGCTGACCAGTTAAAAAATAAAAAAAACTGTAAGAGGAGCAGCAGGAAAGCTGGCAGCGATAATGGATTCCGATATTGTGATACAACGCAGTCTTCAGTCTATCACCTCGTGTGCATGTCAGGGAAGTCACGTATATGTGAACGGAGGTCCGTACGGCGCTCTCCACCTCCCGTGACCTGTAGTCGTGCGGCTGCGCTCCCGCTGAGCTGCAAACAAGCAGAGCACCGCGTATCAGACACCGGGGAGGACGCCTCGCTCCACCAGAAGTCACATCGATGGCTGTGAGAATAGAGGGATTTAAAAATCGAGCAGGAAATAAGCAGTCAAAAAAACAACTAAAACACTAATGTCCGATGCACGACCAGGAGGGCGGACTCCTCTACACATAGCAGACGTATTAAAAGAGGCTCTAAAGTAGAAAACCAAAAAAAATGCCCCACACACACACAGCGCCTCCATGTTGTACAGGCTGTGTCTGGTATTGCGGCTCTCGAACGGTTGCGAAACCATACGCAAACATACAGGAGTGGAAGAAAGCAGCCAGGTTTTTCCAATCTCAAAAGACCCCTTTGATCATGGACCCTCCCATTTGGCTAAGCCCCTCCTACCTAGGAAAACACAAGGGCGGGATGGTCCTTCATTCACAAATTTCTGCACGACCTTTGCTCAGATACTTGCAGACTGGTTAAGCTGCAATACCAGATTCAGCCCACAGAGATCAGTGGTGCTGTTTCTGAAAGCAGTCTGCCTAGTCATCTGCAGGAGGTGCACAGAATGGCTTGGGCCCGCCCTCGGTGCACTTAGCAGCTCATTTACATATAGATTGAAAGTACTTTTTCTCCAGCATGAAGCAGCAGATCTGTGAGAGGTATCCTTACAATGATCTCAGCCAGCCCTACAAGACATGGTGCCATTGACACTATCTCACATGCCCAATGTGCACCGCTCTGCATGAGGTCCTACCCTTAGCGTGTGTTCACATGCTGCAGACAGGCCGCAAATTTTCTGTCCTGATTTGCAAATGGGAAATCGCCAACGTCTTCCACCTGCAGCAAAGTGGATGAGATTTTAACTTATGTCACCCACATGCCGCAGGAAACCTGGGAGGCAGATTCTGCGCGCTCGTTCTTGCGTCGTGTATTGTCACCGAAGTCACGCGTCGTCCACTCAAACACCGTAGGGGCTTCAGCCGAGCCATTAACCCCTCATGGTCTGGCTCTACTTATGCATGCAGCGTGCGATGCTGGCAGCGTACGCTGAAGGGGTCTCTATGGCAACTCTGAGAAATGGAGGGAAAAAAATAATGAGTGGCGATTTCTTTAGTGTGGAGGTGAGAAGCCTGATGTTATTTCCTCTAACGTATGTAGGGTTTGCTATTGTACCCCGGTAATACGCCTTATCCCTGTGGCTGGCACCGGCGGGTGGCGTTCCTCCGCAGCTTTCCAGTCTGCGCCACTCCTGCCTTGTACATCGCTCTTATACGTTTCTCTGCTCTCAAACAACTTGATCTCAACACCTGCAGATATGAGGAGAACGTCAAACCTAGAAATCGCTGCTCCCGTTGCCTCTGGGCAGATATTCGGCCATCCAGCTGCCTCCTTCATCAGGTCAGAAGTGACCAACACTGATGCTCCTCACACGGCGCACCCTGGGGAAAGGGTAAGGGCCCCCCTGGGACATGCACTGCGGACTCTTGTTGGAATATCAAGCACAGCGCCATCCACTGTATAGTGGCTGTGCTCGGTACTGCAGATTAATCCCATTGACTAGAATAGAGTAACTGCTCCTTCACACAGTTGATCAGGTGTGGGGGTGACAGGAGATGGACTCCCACCAGTCAGATCTTAAAGGGTTTTTCTGAGATTTAAATATTGATCCTCTGGATAGGTCATCAGTATCTGATCAGTGGGGGTCCGACACTAAGGACCCCTGCCGATCCCCGTGTTCTTCTTTAAGCTCACCGAGCACAGCGTTGTATATTGTATAGGGGTTGTGCATGGCATCACAGCCCAGTCCCATTCACTTCTATGGGGCTGAGCTTCTCCTAGGCCATGTGACCGATGACCGTGAGGTCACTGGCCTAGGGAAAGTTGAGAGAAGGCCGTGGCGCTACTGCGAGTGGCACTGCCTTCTCAAACGGGTGATTGGTGAGGGTCCCGGGTGTCGGAACCCCACCGATAAGATACTGATGACATATCCAGAGGATAGGGCATCAGAATTTAAGGCTGCAGCTACACATTACCATTTGTCACCGCAATTTTGAGTGACATTTTTTGTAATGATAGTCAGCGGTGTCGCGATGCGATGGTCACACAAAAAAAATCAGCTTGGATGGATTTTTGTGCGGCTGTCGAGTCCCAACGCGACGCCATTAACCATCATTACAAAAAATGTCACGCAACATTGCTGCGGCACACGTCGCACTACAGCTGTACCGCATTGACGCGCGACAAACGTCGTCGTGTAAATGTACCCAAAGTCTCTGAAAACCCCTTTAAAGGGGCTGTGTCATCTCAGAGGATGGGGGCCCTATCGCTAGGATATCCCCCCATTGTCCAATAGGTGGGACCTGCACTTATCGGACAATGGGGGCACATTCTGGCGATATGCCCCCATTGTCTGAGATGGGAATACCCCTTTAATGACCTATCCGAAGGAAAGGCAATCCCTACATAAATCTCTGAAAATCCCTTTAATTCTATAATGAAAAAATACCAGCTTTCAATCTGACAGTTTTAGGGGGTTGTCCAATATTAGAAAAACATGGCTGCTCTCTCCCAGAAAGCACCGTGCTCTGTCCATGGCTGAGTCTGGTAGTGCAGCTCGGCTCCACTGAAGGGAATGGGGCTGGACTGCAGTACCACACATCACCTGTGGACAGGTGTGATGCTGTTTTTGGAAGAAAGCCGCCATGTTTTTCTTATCCTGGACAACTACTCTAAGGTTCCTGCTTGCTAGCAGGGAATGGAAACATTCCCCTGATATAGCCCACCCCTTGAAGCCTTCCATTTTCCTAAGGAGCTCTGAAAAATGAAATGTGGAATCTGATTGGTTGCTATGGGCAATAAGGCCAATGTTACTTTTCACCAGTTTTGATAAATCTCACCCTTTTTGCGCAAATGCAGACTTCAGTGCACCAAGTATACTTCTGCTCCTCAGCTTTCCAGAGCTGGCCACGCCCCTTGGTGCACTTAAAGGCTATGTACACCTTTACGGGCAATTTTTTTTAAAATTATTGCATTGTATTCATTTTGCACTAAAAATATTTTTTGCAATTGGTCTTTATTAAAAATTTTGAACCACTGTCTTTGTGCTGTCTTGGGTTTACCTAGTAGTAGGATCTGAATTTCCTCTGTTCCATCAGGCAGCTCAGCTGACGGCTCCTTATCCCTGTCTACCTAAACATTCATTATAGCATAATTTAGAGATAAGGGTTTATTATATGACCAGCACAAAGTGAAAGTGCAATTACCATTACCATTCACATAGCTAGAAAGCAGTTAACCCTTTGTGAGAGAACGGCTCAATATTTTTAATAAAGACCAACTGAAAAAATAATATTTAGCCCAAAATGTTTCAAATACAAAAAGAACATGGCCCGAAAGTCTACATATCTTTTAAGCCCCCATTTGCATGTAGCATAAA
This sequence comes from Bufotes viridis, assembly GCA_033119425.1. Lineage (NCBI taxonomy): Eukaryota > Metazoa > Chordata > Amphibia > Anura > Bufonidae > Bufotes > Bufotes viridis. The sequence continues at coordinate 63,548,553 of CM065593.1, forward strand.
AGTTTTTTCCCCCTACGGAACACCACAACTGATTTTCAACAGGTATCATTTTAATCACTAGGACCAGGGTTGATCCTGCTGATAAATGTAATAATCATGTCACTGTTAGGCCTAATTCACATGTCTGCAATCTTCGTCCGCACCTGTTCTGCAAATTTGCGGAATGGGTGCGGACCCATTTATTTTGAATGGGGACATGATGGATGCGAAGAGCACACACTGTGCTCTCCCCGCATCCGCAGAGCGCGCCGCCGATCATCCGGACGCCGGCTCCGCAAAAATATAGAGCATGTCCTATTCTTGCCCGCAATTGCAGACAAGTATAGGCATCTCTATAGGGCTGGTGGCAAGGTGTGTTGCGGATCCACAACACACTACGGACGTGTGAATAAGGCCTTATGTGCATAGGCAATGTTAGCCCATAGAGTTTGACATGAAGGCCTCTTGCACACGATTGTTGTGTGCCAGTGGCCATATTGCGGCCCGCACACAGCAGTTCCGCAATACATGGGCACCGGCGGGTGTCCGCTCCGCATCACGGATGCGGACCCATTCACTTAAAGGGGTCCCCAATCACGGAGATGCGGAACAGAAGCATCGATCGGAATCCCATGGAAGCACTAAGTAGTGCTTCCGTGGTGTTTCTGTCCGTGCCTCCGCACCGCAAAAAAAAAATAGAACTTGTTCTATTTTTTTTGCAGTGCGGACGGTTAACGGATCCATTCAAGATGAATAGGTCTCGGTCCGTCCTGGCCGCCGCACGGACACTGCCCGTGCATTGAGGACCGCAAATTGCGGTCCCCAATGCACGGAACTGAAGCACAGGGTTCGTGTGCAAGAGGCCGAAGGGTCACTTACTGTAAAGCTAGGTTGCCCTACTGAAAACTTAGCAGCAGCCAAAACAGGGACCTGTCACGATGCCAGAAATCCTACGAAACATCAAGAACGCGTTGTCACAGAGAATCACAACTCTGTGGAGTAATTATGCTGAATTTCCATAATTGTCTGATGATTTTTGCAAAGTTCAAGACAACACCATCCAAAACTAGAGGCCTAGAAAAGCCCAAGTACAGCCAACGGCAGCGCGGAGCAGAACACCAAACCCTCTGGAGAAACAAGCTAAGAACAAAGTAAAAGTAAAAGTCAGCGTAGTGGCGCACGCATCCGATGCCAAATGGGCAGGCAAGGCATGGCGTGGAAAGTGAGTTAATTAAGCTAATCACCACCATTTGGTCCAATGAGCCGACACAAAGCCAGACCCAGGAGCAGCTGTTATCAGCGCTTACGCTCAAGTGAGACTTCACACCTCACCCCCCGAAGCTCGAGACGTGGAAACTCTCCATATGGGGGGGGGGAACGTGCAATGCAAGAACCATTCTCAGGAGCTTCAATTTACCTTACAGTGTGTGAACAAATCAAAAGGCTTCTTTAATTATCCAATTAAGCTTAATTACGGGAGGAACACAAAGGAGTCCTCAGGGTGTTTTGTGGGTTGAGGGCTTTGGAGAACCAGAGATGTGAGATACATTATAAAAAAGCGTACATACTATGCGAGCCTCCGCTGAGCAATCAAAAGCTGATAAAATGGTGACGGATATCCAATCCGGGGCCAACTATGGCCAGCAGCAATGAGCACGGGTGAGCGAGACACTGGAGACCAGAGGAGGACTCCAGGTGCCACCTAAAATTTTAACAAAAAACTTCCAGACGTACCCCCCCAAAAAAATAAACCAAGGTGCATTTTTGGTCCACATCCGATCCAGTTGAGCGGATCGGATGAGAACCTGTATAAGATGTGGACAGCACTCATAGTACATAATCTCTTTCTTCACATGGATCCCCCCCTATTCATTGCTCGGCTAGATTTATTTTGGCCGGCAGCTCAGGGGGTGTGTACTTTCTGCCACATTTCTCGTCCTATCACGGCTCGGGGGGGGGGGGGGGGTCATTCATATGACAGTGGAACAAGGCCTTGTGACAGCCACTGAAGTCTATGGCGCTATTCATTTTTAACGGACTGCAATGGAGGCAGCAGGACCTGACGCGTCCATGACATCACATGATCACACTGGGTGCATCAGGTCATGCTGCCTCCTGATTTGTCGATACTACCAAGGTTAGGGGGGCATTATATATACTGGTGGCATGGGGGCACTACAGACAGAGGAGCATTATTCATACTAGGGGCATTATGGGGGTCATTATGTGTATTGGTGGCACTACAGTCATTATATACATACTGGGGGCACTACAGAGGAGCATTATTTATACTAGGGGCACTATGGGGGCCATTATATATGTTAGTGGGACTACAGAGGGTCATTATATATACTGGACTGCGGGGGGCATTAGATTACCGTCACACTAGCATTAATATTTTCCGTCATAGGGTCTCAATACCGGAAAAACACGCTTCCGTTTTGTCCCCATAAACGTAACCAAACAGAACGGAATGCTCCAAAATGCATTCCATGCTCATACCGGAGAGCAAGCCGCAGTAAGCTGCCGTTTTCTTTCCGCCCTGGGATGCGGAGCAAGACAGATCTGTCATGACCCACAATGCAAGTCCATAAGGACGGATCCGTTTTCTCTGACACAATCTGACAATAGAAATCGGATCCCCCAATGACATTCAATGGAGTCCATGACGGATCCGTCTTGGCTATGTTAAAGATAATACAACCGGATCCGTTCATAACGGATGCAGATGGTTGTATTATCAGTAACGGAAGCGTTTTTGCTGATCCCTGCCGGATCCAGTACAAACGCTGGTGTAAAAGTAGCCTTATTTATACTAGGGGCACTATGGGGGCCATTATATGCACTGGTGGCACTAGAGAAGGTATTATTCATACTGGGACACAGGAGAGGTTGGGGTTTAAAAAAGAAAAAAGATAAAATTCATCCATTTTTAACAGATCAAAAACATTTAAAAAATGATTAGACAGCCAGGAAATTGATGCAACCTTGGATGTGAAATGGCCATGAAAAACTGACGGTTTATCCATTTGTAAGGCTGGGTTCACATCCGTTTATTGTATACGTTAAACTAATGCCTCAGACATCCACAGAGTTCCATGGTATAAAGAAAAAGTATACGTTTTTTTTGTTACCAGACTTTTCTTTCTAACATACAAGTCAAATGGACGCACAAAAACGCAATGTAAACGCACCCCGACTGCCGTTTGTTTCTAATAGTAAATCTAGTTGGCAGTTGAAGGATAGAACTGATGAGGACAGAGAACTAAGGAAAGTAGCAAACAGCAGGTGACGCCCTACAGACAGATTTTACAGAATACCTCGGTGGCTATACTAAGTTTTTGTCTACTGGTTTCCGATTCTGTCCTTGCAGAAAATCAGAAATCAAGCAATAGACCTCATCAGCGCTCGCTTTACCCCCAATAACTTATAATGGGGTCTGAGATTCCGTTTTTGATATTTTTACCATCAGTCCACGACAGAGCCTTCAACACAAACTTGATCATTGCCTAAGGAGCAGCTGAAGACTCCATGCAAGAAGACAATTCATGGACTTCTTTGTCCATGTCTCGCCCCGTCATTCTGGGGGACGCTCGAAGCATCCTTTTAGCCAAGCTTTAGGAAATTTGATGAATTCTCCAGATCTGAAGGCATGAAATTCCATTAGCCGGAAGAAATTAATGGTTTCATTGCAAGACACTGAAGAGATGAGATGCAGCTAGAAAATTGCACACCTCGTAGACATGTGCGTAGCCGGAGCAGCGAGCAGAAAACGACCCGGAAACCCGTATCACCGGCTGCAGACAGGACGGATGGGATTAACCACCAGCGAGCCACAGCAGCTGGAGGGTTAAAGGAGCGAGAGCGATTATTCCGACATCCAAGCAGACAGGAACATGGTGAAATAAAGACCCGGACAGGGAGAGCAGCTCTTCTATTTCTGACTGTCAGAGGCAGCGGTTGTAATTCTTATAAAAGGCTTGACTATTACCCATCAAACACACTCAAGGACAGCGGCAAGGAGTCTTTACAGTCTGGCAGCGACCAGGCCATCAATCACGCTTTACACTGCCATGCCGAGTGCAGAACTTAACCAAGGATGAAGTCTCTCAGAGGCTGCGGCTTTCATAACCGGCAGCATTAATATCTGACCAAACAACGGGGAACGCACCGCTCGCTTCATTAACAAGACCGTGGCGGTAATAAAGGAGAAAGTACACAAAACGCCGATATAATAAGGAAAGGTCCACCACGTACAATAATCTATAAGCACAATATATCATACAGACGGGGGCTGCAGCATAGAGTCCAGGGCTGCACTGTGGTGGTGGTGTACTTTGGGGGGGATGGAGGATCCCTCCTCTTGGGCACACCTACAAAGGCCCGACTTACCTGGCTCCCCGCTCCTTTCTCCCCGTCTTCAGCTGCTCCGCTTCATCCAAGACTCCTACTGATCCCGAGTACGGGGGTCCTCCAATCTGACCTTCCACTTATTTATTCTCTAAGGGACCTCTGGAAATAGCGGAGCGCTGCACTCCGCTATCTCTGGCGGTTCCGTAGAGAATGAATGGAGTGGCAGGGACCATGCCGACCTTCCACTCCATCAGATCCGGGGGAACGGGATCCCCATTCTCAGGTTTGTCCTAGAAGCCAGACCCTCAGCGAGTTTTCCCCGATCCCGTGGATAGAGGACGACTTCAAAGCATGGCACAGGAGCATTTACAAGTGCAGCGGCCACTGCTGGTGATAAGGAGTATTACATCAGTTCAATGTAATGAATGGAGGGGCCGAACCTGAAAAAGCCCGTCTGTACGGATAAAATAAAGACACAAAGCCGCAGGCTACCTTCACACTGGAGTTTTTGCTGGATCCGGACTGGATCAGCAAAACGCTTCCGTTACTGATAACACATCCGCCTTCATCCGTTATTAACGGATCCGGTGATATCATCTTTAACATAGCCAAGACGGATCCGTCATGACATTGTTTGTCAGGACGGATACTCCTGGCTCCGCAACACTATGCGGACAAAAAAACGCTGCTAGCAGCGTTATTCTGTCTGCGATGGGGACGCAACCAAACGGAACGCATTCTTGTGCACTCAGTTTTGTCCCCATTCACAATGAATGGGGACAAAACGGATGCGTTTCCCCCCCGCTATTGAGACCCTATGGCGGATCTCAATAGCGGAAAGGGAAAGCGCAAGTGTGAAAGTAGCCCTACCCACACTGTAAAATCATGTTACATAAGAAATTTGACTGGACTGCAGCAGCACGACATTTACAGGGTAAGGTTTTTCGCAGGTTTTGTTCAGTCCTCCTCCGTGCCACAGAATTTTTTTTAAAAAAAGTTTCCTTTCTGCCCTAATCTGGGTTCTGCTCCCATGTTTAGCCATGACGGATGAACCGGAGAGCAGAACGTCTGACTGGTGTGAACCCTGCCAACCACAGGAACGGGGGGCCCTGTGTTCCCCCATGGGAATGGAAGTCGCACGTGTGCACTGCCGCCCTATTCAGCGCTATGAAACTGCCAGCGTTAACAGAGCGCTTGTACCGTAGACTGTTTTTGTAAAGGATCAACCCCATTAAAGCAGGAGTGCATTAAGCCCGGGGCCCCGTCCATAATCGGACGTATTCTGGATGTGAACCAGGCTGACGGCCACATAGAGATCCATCAGGCCAGGCAGAACGGACTACAAGTCCAATAGAAGTGAATGAAACGGTGGTCGCACAAAGGCAATATCGCTCCATTCACACAGGGGACTCTCACGGTGGGGGTCCCAAGAATCAGACCCCAGGAAATTATACATTTAGCACTCATCCTGTAGATAAGGGATATTCGTGTACCGACCCCTGTAAGGGATGTTGCCATAGAAACCAGCAGAGTCCTGCAAAACGATAAGACGCAGGTAAGGGAAGAAAAATCTATACCAGGGGTACTCAACTGGCGGAAAAGGTGGTGGCCAGCTGTCCGGACCCCTCCTCTCAACTGTATCTGTGCCCGTGGGGAACCAATACAGTTGAATAAACTGGCGACACAGGAAGCCATCGGCTCTCTGCTTCACCTGCCACCGGTGATTCAGTGACGGCAAGCGCGATGCGATGATGTCATCATGCCTGCTGTACTGAACCAGTAAGCAGCACAGAGTGAAGGTCTGCTCCGCACGGTCATGTCTGTGGCGCAGCGCGGCAGGCAGGCATCGCGCTTGCCGGCACTGAATCACTGATTAAGTCGCGAATCCATAGTTGGGAAGGTGAGAATATAAAGAGGAGGCAATGTGGGGCCGAGGAGGATCATATTGTGAGGGGAGGCACTAAGGGGGCATCATACTGTGAGGGGAGGCACTAAGGGGGCATCATACTGTGAGGGAAGGCACTAAGGGGGCATCATATTGTGAGGGGAGGCACTAAGGGGGCATCATACTGTGAGGGGAGGCACTAAGGGGGCATCATACTGTGAGGGGAGGCACTAAGGGGGCATCATATTGAATGGGACACTAAGAGGGCATCATACTGTTACAGGAGGTTCTAAGGGGGTATAATATTGTGAGAGAAGTCACTAAAGAGGGCATCATACTGTGAAGGGAGGTACTAAGAGGACATCAAATTCAGCGAGGAGGCACTATGGAGGCATCATACTGTGAGGGGAGGCACTAAGGGGGCATCATACTGTGAGGGGAGGCACTATGGAGGCATCATACTGTGAAATGGGGGCATCATACTCTGTGCGGGACACTAAAAGGCATCATATTGTCTGAGGGGCACTAAGGGGGCATTCTTATTGTGTTAGCGCCCTAAGGGGATTGGGTGGGATTAAAGGTATTATTTTTCAGAAGAAAAAAAAAAAAAAACAGCCATACAGCAGTACACACCACTGTTGTCCCTCCTTAAAAAATGTTTTTGGACCTTCGCCCAGAGGCAGACCTAAGTATGAGGACTTTTACAAATAGTACTCGAGTACCCCTCATCTATACCGTTGTGAGAATGGATGGCATTAGCGGGCTGTCACAGGAGCAATGCTCTGCAAGTCCTAAACAAGGAGCAAGTGACTTGACATGAATAGCCGTCCGTGTGATATACGGATGGACCAGAGAGGAGCCCCCCCGAACCCATGTTCTCCATATTACCCAACAGACCTAAAGAAAGGGGATGGCAAGGCAGGAGTATTAAGGAGGTTCCCGGAAAACTTAAAGGAGTTATCCCATGAGTAATGTGAAAAATGAAAATCTGACATCATATAGTACGGTCAGCAACCTTCGGCACTCCGGCTGTTGAGAAACTACCACTCCCAGCATGCTGCATTCACTTTTGTGGAAGTTCTGAGAACAGTCAAGCAAGTGTGCATGCTGGGAGTCATAGTTTCACCACAGCCGGAGTGCCGAAGGTTGCTGATCCTTGATATAGTACACGACTATTTCTAACCAACCTAGAACCAGCCCTGTACCTCATATGGAACCAGAGATCTCCCCATTCATTGCTCTGCTAAATTTATTTCAAGCTGCCAGTTCAGGGGGCATGTCCTTTCTGCTGCAGCTAGTGGCAATTGAAGGATGGAACTGAGCCTGTATGTCAACCTCAGTGAGGCGGACAGAGAATAAAAATAAAAAAAGGGGGCAAACAGCAGGTGGCGCTATACAGATACATTTTATAGAGTAGCTCACTGGCTATGCAAAATTTTTAATTACCTGCAGTTATAACAGTATTCAGACCCAGGTGCTGGTGTAAAAAAACAACATGTCCTATTCTTGTCCGTATTGTGGACAAGAACTGTCATTTCTAAAAACGGGCAGGACATACCGATCCACAAAGTGCACAACGCACATGGCCGGCATCCGTGTTTTGCAGACCAACGATTTGCGGACTGCAAAAACGGATATGGTATCTGGCCGGTGGGAGTCCGACACCCGGGACCCCCGCCAATCAGCTGTTTGAGAAGGCACCAGTGCTCCTGAGAGCAGCGCAGCCTTCTCCGTGATGACACATTCATCGGCCCTAGGAGCAGCTCAGGCCCATAGAAGTGAATGGGGCTGAGCGGCGATACCAAGAACTAGACTATGTACGACACTGTGCTTAGTAGGACGGGAGGAGGTCACAGCGCTCACAGGAGTACCAATGCCTTCTCAAAAACCTGAGCGATCAGATACTGAGGACTTACCGAGGAGATAAGTCATGAGTATTAAAATCTAGGAAAACCCTTTAAACCGTGCTCCCGCACAAACTTGTCTTGGCTTTCTCGTACAGAACATTTTCCAGATGTGGACGCTTGGTCCATCGTGAAGAAAATTTAGGGTCAACTTTCAGATTTTAATTTCCACAGAGGAGAAGGCTATATTAACAGGTGTCTGTAAATCGGAAACCACAGCGTAAAGCCTACCCGGCAGCGGACGCAGGAAGCCTTGTCTGCCTCGTGGAGGGTTGATAAGGATAATAATAAGTGGAACGCAGAACATGAATGAGAAGGATGGAAGCGGGAGGCCGGCTGAGCTCCGTGAGCTGGCATTACAGGATCTGGAAAATGATCCTGACCTTTATCTTCTAATACACAGCAAGCACTCTGCGAGGAGGACCAGGCCGGTAAATGTCAGACTCGCCACATAGGAAATTGTACCTATTAGAGAGAGCTTCTGGACTGCGTGCTGCTAAACGCCGAGCACCAACATATCACACCGCCACTCGTTGCAGCTCTTACCGGTGATACACGGCGGTCTGACCACCAGCCATTACATTCAATTATGACGCTACGGCTGACCTTAAACTAAGACGTTTCCTCGGGATGCTGGTAATTAAATACCACAATTTACTCAAAAGTTTGCAGAACTTACAAAGCGAAGAGGGAAAGTAAGATCGCCTTAACGTTTACGGCAGAAACTTCTTTTCCGCGTCACTATTTGCAACCATGTGATTAGGGCGGCCAACGACGCAAATGGAAGAAGCTTCCAAGAAACCAGCTATCGCAAATTATTTATCTGTAAGGGCCATGGAGACTTCCAGTCATGAAGTGTTATGTCAAGTACAGGGAATGAGGTGGCAGGGCACGACACAGATTCTCTCCGGCGTCCTTTAAAGGAGTTGGGAAATAACTGGGAAGGGGGGGGGGGGGTTTGGCTGGACCTACAAAGGGATGATGACTTACCTTAGTTGTCCTCCAGGCCTACGATGCTCCACTGAGACAATTTTGATATGCTTTTACAAGGAATCTGTTTGTGAGTACAATAAACCACGTTTAGTAGACCTGAGTTATCGGTACTTCACCATCGGTGCGTCCACTTGATATTCCACAGGAATAAGAGGAGCTCACACGTGGAAGTGTGGTGTTTTTTTCTATGTCCAGAGAGGTGAATGGTTTTATGCTGGAACGAAGGATTTTTCAGTGAAGAAATAGCAGCGCGGTCCAACACAGAAACTAGTGTGAAATTGAGACTTGACGAAACACAACTGAACGTACAGTTTTTCACAGGAGATCAACTTTTGGCATTTGGTATTTGAAACACTAGACGTCAGCCCCATCCATAGAGGAGGGTGTCCTCACTAAAGTCGATGTCAATGACAAGGTACCAAACAGTCTGAAGCACAAATGCCATTGATCACGAAAGGAAGCATTTTCAGAATTTCCCATGGAGAAGTTGTGAGTAGCTGCCCGAAACTTCTCCATTGTCCTGAATCGATGTCAGAGTTTCTTCAATCAGTATAAAGCACTTGTGCTCCATCAATTCACCTCTTCAGTTTCTCATCAGAGAAATTCCAGTCATCTAAAGTGACAGAAGTCGGCGCACCGCCTGAGGTTTCCTGAGGCCTTGCCTATTGACTTTTTGTAGGATTCCTCAACTATTTGAGACCATTAGAAAAGCTGGTTTAGGTAAATAATTGAAGATAAACTTCGGTAATTATCAATGTTTCTATAGGCGGTGAGCGACAGGTTGATTTTTACACCAAGGACATTTTGGCTAGTCATCGAATACCAATAAAAAAATCAAAAACAGCTCACCACCGGAACGCTTGCACGGGAAGGGGTTATCCCCAACAAAAGTAAAAAAAATGGATGAATCCCAGCAGGCGTATATGTATACGCAGTTGAGGAAGGCTGGACGGGCCGAAAGGCGTCCTGTCATATCTGCTTCTTATGGAATAAAAGCATACTTCGTTACATATACGCCTGCTGGGATTGATCCATTAATCGAATACCAATAGGCAGAAGGAAAGTCAATGGGACCTTTCAGGCAGGTTTTAAAAATCAGAATTAGCATTCACAATAAAAATTGTGAATGTCGTGTAGGGCTAGCTCAGCTGAATGTAAAGATATCTTTCACTTACAGTACAATTACACAACACTGGGAAAAAAACGGACATGTCCTATTTTTCGACAGCCGTTATTCGCTGTCTGTTAAACAGCCAAGTAAATAGCCTCAGATTTTAATTGGTTCTAAAAGCGGCCGTGTGAGAAAAAGTACTTTTCATCCATATGCAAATGAGCATTTCAAGGGGTTGTCCAGGTTCAGAGCTGAACCCGGACATACCTCCATTTCCACCCAGGCAGCCCCCCTGACGAGAGTAACAGAGCATTTCATGCTCCGATGCACTCCTTTGCCCTGCGCTGAATCAGGCAGGGCAAAGGCATTTTCAGGAGATCCGGGCTGCCAGTCGAGGCTACTGCCCAGCAGTCAGCCCGGTGACGTCACCGGTACTGATGGGGGGCTTTAGCGCTGCACTAGCCTGTAAAACGGCTAGGGGAGCGATAAAGCCCGCCCATCAGAACCGGAGCACACTGCAGGGAAGCAGCTTCCGCCCGGCAGTGTGCTACTGTAAATAAAAAATCCTGATCGTCATTATGATCCTGAATACAGCTGAATATCTGTAGGAATGGAGTTCATAAGGAGACATGGAGTACAGAGAGGAGGGACAGGACAGACTGTGGTAATGGAGACCGCATACAAGAGCTGCTGCTTATTCGCCACATCTGCCCATGAACTCCATTCCTACAGAGATTTAGCTGATGATCATATTAAACTGTATTCAGGATCAAAATCCCTGACAAGCAGAGCAGAAAGGGGGATGAGGCAGCTCTTTATCTCATTGCTGTGAAGTAACTTGCCCTGCTGTGTGATTAGGACAGGTTTTGTGTGTACTAATAGGACAGCGGCCATTTTGTTTCTCCTAATCCTTGCTCCCTAGACAAAACAAGCCATTAAATCTAATAAAAGGTATTTGGGAATATATTTATAATGAAGTAAAATATTTAAGTATTTTCATTTTCCTAATTCCCAGAGAACCCCTTTAACCTGCGTTCCCGGTTGTTCTTTCACGTATTTTATCAAAATCATTCCGTAGACAGCGGAGATCAGATTGAACATGGTCAATTTGTGCTCTGAGAGCTGCTTGACACGTTGCAATTGCCTACATAATTTGGGAGGTCTCTGCTGAAGCGACCACAGGACTAGTCTCCATCTCCCTGTTCTGTTCGACTCATGGCATCCATGTAGATTTTTGCCGCAGGGGGAGCAACAAGTGTATTGGTTTTGCGGCCCATATAAAAAACACGCAAGTGCCAGTCTAATGGAGTATAAGCAGAGGTAACTCGTGCAGCACAGAAATTAATTTTATGAGACAATCTTTAGGGTGTTATCTATAGACGACGAACCAAACTTTTACAAACAGCAGAGAAATGGAGCTGAACTGATAGGGGGACACCACAGAGGCTTTGACTGCACCAATCCTTTTGGCCTAGCGTTCCTACAGGAAGAGAACATATCTCTCAGGTGAAAGCGAGTCAGGAGGTCCTGGCATTTGGAGTAGGACCTCTGCAAGGTGTAGGGCTTGTAGCCTGAAGACCCCTATCTGAGGAGACATGTCAGGGATCTTCCCTCTCTCTCCTCCATGTTGCAGCCTTCCTTCCACCCCGGCTCATATGGGGCCGCAGCGCCAGCGCACGGTTTCCTGCTGCCAAGATGGCGCCTGCCATGTGTTTCCACCCCACCACTGTCTCCGGTCTCCTCACGCCGCTGCCGACCGCAGCGGTCACCAGAGTGACTCTGGAAGGTACTGCTTCTCCGATGGCCCTGGCAGGTACCAGTATGGGCTCGCCTCGTGCTACCCGCTTCAGTACTTTACAAGCTGCGCTGCTCTCTCCCTCAGTCGGTGCTCCGGTCTCCGCCATGCAGCACCGATCCCACAACACTCCTCTGCGCACTGGGGTTCAGGAGCTTCAGGGATAAGCATCTGGCCGGGTATATACAAAAGCCGCTGGGTGCTACAGGATGTTTGAAAGGATACTGGAGGAGCTCTTCACTCTTGCTACCTCACACCATGCGAGCTAGGCTGTGCCCCCTGGAACGTCTCTATTTGATATTGATGATCAGCTGATCGGAGGGGGTGCCGGGTGTCAGGCCCCCACTGATCTGATATTGATGATCAGCTAATCGGAGGGGGTGCCGGGTGTCAGGCCCCCACTGATCTGATATTGATGATCAGCTGATCGGAGGGGGTGCCGGGTGTCAGGCCCCCACTGATCTATCCTGAAGAAAGGACACCAATATCCAAGTACCGGAAAACCCCTTTAATTCGTATGGCCAGTTTTAGCTACTGATTTACGGGAAGAATTCCTAACATCCAGCTCCATGCGGAAAGTAGAAGAAAAGAAAACTAATATCACAAAGCCGCCAAAACGAACATCCCTAATCATTAGTTAACAATTTTGAGAGAACCACACAGGAAAACTTCATTATACAAGCAGAAACATCACCTTTGGCAATTTGTTCACAAAATGTTGGCAGAACGTGCGCAGAGCAACTGCTGGATGGAAAAAACGAAACCTGGATGCACAACTTGGCCCGGCCTCCACGATCATTCACATTGATCTCTGTTACAAGCCAATTCTCAATCCATCTGCTCGGCCAAGCCGGCCCCAGAGTGCACTTTTCTAGTCTGATGGTGGAACGCTGATCAGAAGAAAAAAAAAGAAAAAAATCCCCATACGCATTTCTGGGGAACAAATCTAAGGACAGCTGTGTATATTCAGATACATAGCCGCAGTCTGCATGGGACCAAACCAGAACTGCTGTAAGTGCTTTAGATCCCTAGAGCCATCACACGCTTGTCACGTGGCCCATTGTAATCTCCAATGGTGAGGGGATCCAGGCGTCCTGCAGGCTCCGTCTACAACATCGCCCTCATAAACCCGAAAGCTTCTCTCCCCGGGAACGTCCAGTCGGATTGGATTGACCTACATGTTTATTACGATGGGGGGAGATCAGGGGGGAGAGGCTGTACGTTAACTTGTTGGAGGATCGACCAGATTTTAGCAGGATCCCACAATATCAATCTAATGTGTATGGGAGGCATTATGGCCGCCTAAAGTCCCCTTTCCACTGCTCTACTCCGTGGACAATTGTCGGGAAGGAAGCATTCCCAGGTGTGCTGGGAGTTGTAGTTCCTGGAAAGGAAGCCGTGTCCACCCCAGAATAGGGGCCCTGGCGAATAGGCGAATAGATGCTCGGCAACAAAGCTGATGTACAGCGGCGAGCGACAGGATACAATGGGGGAGATTTATCGAGACTGGCGCTTTCTGCACTGCGTCTAATTTGTGACAAGACATAGGCCTAGTCATAAATTAGGCGCATCCTCCTGCGGTCCAGGTGCCTAACCAGATATCTACGACCTCTCAGAGCGGCCGCAGATTTCTGGCTTCACTTACACCAGAAAACTGGTGTACATGAAGTTAAATCTGTCGTAGCGGCATACCACGCCCCCCCCCCCCCTTCAGAAAATTGGCGAGGACGGCGAAAAGTGGCAAATGCTACAATTCTTAAAAAGGTGGCACCTGCGACTTTTTACCAGCACTTTTCAGGCGCACAGGGGATGATAAATCTCCCCCTATGTGTATTATATACGTATGACTATAGAGCGGTCACTTCCTCCCGTGACTTCAGCGCCTGCCAAGCGTCGGGGAGAAGTGTCAGAAATACACGTCTGGCCTTGGTGCATTTTCCTCGGCGTTCCCGACCAGACTGTTGTATTTGTTAACTTTACAGCCCTTTTAGCAGAAGCGCCACGTTTTGTGCTGATTAAATCTGATTTTTTATGGGCCTGTTGGAACGGCAGAGATAGCACCACAGTCAGCACTTTTACGATGCTGTAACTCCATTTTATCCAGTAATATTTTAGCTCAGAATGAGCACTGCAATCTGCCGTGCAACCCGGGAGCCGAAGACAAGAGGAAAAATAATCAGTTTCTGCCTCCTTGTAGGATGAGGCGCGGGGATTGTTTTCTGGTGCCGTGCAATCTATAAGCCTCGGTCCTGACACGCAGTCGGGGGTAATAAAACACAGCTCCCGGTCTATCACCCGTATTACTTGGGGCGGCGGGTGACTGCACGTGGTCGTTTCACACGAGCGAGTCCATTGAGGGAGTGACGCTCCCTGTGTGTGCGTGATCCTCTGTTCTGGACTTGCAGGAGCGCACGGCATTATACCAATTTATAATGCTGTGTGCCTCTGCTTGACCTTCTACTACAGGATCATACTGACGGCTTTATGTCAGTATGATCCTGTAGTAAGTATTGTCAAGCAGAGGTCGGAAGACTTTTCCAACGCACACACATTACTCACGTGATAAATCCCCGACCGCTCCAGCATCTCTGTCCCAATGGGCGTTTTTACTGCAGCGGTGACGCGTTCTAAGCCCATGTGACCTCTGCAGCCAATCAGTGGCCTCAGCTCTCTTGTTCCACTATACATGCTGACATCACAAGTAACGTGGATGTACAGCACATCACCAATATAGTGGTGGTGGTGGGGGGACCCAACAAAGCTGGAGTAGTGGTGGCTCTGGAGATACGGGATTTCACATGTTCATCATCTCCTCGTGTTTTTTTTTTTTTTTTTTCTTAAATCCTGAAAAACACCACTACTGATGGAATAGTCTGAATGCTGCCAAATAGATCTGGGGAATCAGCGGAGGCCACTGTTACAAATTCCATGATGTGATCTACTGGCACGTCAAAAACATGGGTTCTCCAGGAATTAAATGGGTCGTCTCATCTGGACAATCAGGCTATATCCACAGAATACGCCATAAATGTCCAAATAGAGGCTTTGGGACCCAGTACTATCTCAAAAACGGGAACCCGCCGTGAATGGAGAGCCAGATGCGCATGCGCAGAGTCTTCTCCATTCACTGCTATGGGAAATCATAAACTAACACGTTAAGCCTACATGCACACGGCAGTGGTTTTTTGCAGATCCGATGGTTTCCCATTCATTTCTATGGATCCGTTAAAAATGCGTATGCCTCTTCCGCTGCCTGTCCATTTCACGTCCGCAAAAAAAAATTAAATATGGCATGTCCTATTCTTGTCCGCAAAAGACGGTTTGCGGACCCATAGAAGTCAATGAGTCCGCAAAAAATGCGGATGACCAACGGAAGCCATCCAAGTCATACGCATCCGTTTTTTTGCGGATAATTGCTTGGAAACCAGGGCACTCGTACAGGCACTTTAAGAAACTGGTTCAAGCCTTCTGGGTTTTTTTTGCGTATCCGCAAAAAAACCAGAAGACACACAGAAACACAACCTACAAAATTTGCGGACACATGGAACGGATGTGAAAAAAAAAAAAAAAAAGGAACACGGATCCGCGATTTGCAGACAGCAAAAAACAACTGTCGTGTGCATGTAGCCTAAAGATGACCTGTCACTACGGCTGCAGCTATGGACCATTTATCTAGTATTCTATCGATCCAACGATTTAGTACTCTAATAAAAAAATAATTAAAAGAAGGTTTTTCTTTAAAAAAAAAAACTCAGAATAGGCTAGGTCTAGCTAGATTTTTATGATGATAGTCTATGGTGTCGCACTGCGACATCTTGCAACTGTGACACGACAATCACAAAAAATCCATTCAAGATGGCTTTTTCTGCGACTGTCGCGTCGCAGCTGCAGCATGTCGCAGTGCGACACCATAGACTATCATAAAAATCTAGATAAACCTAGCCTATTCTGAATGGAAAGCAATACGTTTAGTATGCATCAGGATGTCTTCCGTTCTGTACCTTGTACGGTATTTGACTGGACAAAATACCGCAGCTTGGTTCAGGAACACCACCTCACTTGCCGGATCCAGCATTAATTTCCAGGTTTTCCGGTCTGCGCATGTGCAGTTCTTTCTAGCTGGATGCGTTATTCTGGATGATACCGGAAAGATGGATCCTGTATTTCAATAAATAAGTCTAACGGATCCAAAAAAAAACAGCTTTCCGTTTGCATACGGTTTGCCAGAACTGCCTGCCGGATCCGAACAGCGCTAGTGTGAAAGTACCCTTACTTGACCCTCCGTACATACAGCCTGCGGATTGCACGTACCACAAGCTTCGGCAAGATTTGTATGCAATCCAACAGAAAAAGTAGGGGCCCATGCGCCTGTAGGAACGCAAAATCAGGGCTCAGTATAAGTGCATGGCACCCAACACGGGCACAGAACGCCACTACGTCTCATGTACACATCCGGTTTATTAGGAAAAGCTAAATGGGTATAAGAAGAAAAAAAAAAAAAAAGTAAGAATCTTGTGGATAAGAATCGATTTCACGCTTGGTGTATTTGCAGATCAGGGGCTCCGCATCCATCCTTCTTCCTAGGAACTATTTAGTGAAATTGAAGTTTGCGCAGAGTTCACCCGAGGCCTCTGTAATCTGTCCCGTCTTTTCAGAGTCACTTCCATCAGGGCTGTGTGTGACAGAGCAGTACAGCTTTCCCCTGCAGCGTCTCGGCGGTGGCGGCTCTCGCTGCGTGCGGAGCTCAGCGCCGGATTCAATCCTGATACTTCAGCCCATCACAGAAAATTGTCCTTCTGAACACGACAGCGGCAGGAGGGACAGCGGCAAATAAGAAGCCGTTTAATTCCGCCCAGCACGGGAGTGCGGTCATTACAAGCTGACAACATGGCAGTTCTCAGGTGCAAATGAAACTCCGGCTTTACACGAGGCATATTAGGCACGGCCGCCATATCGGGAAATTATCTGCCTGGGCAATTTAAAGGGGCTGTCTCCCTTCAGCAAATGGTATTTATCAGGTAGACACAGTGAATACAAGGCACTTACTAATGTATTGTGATGGTCCATATTGCCTACATTGCTGGCTGGATCACATTATACGCTGCTCGTCTCCAGCGGTTAGGACCACCCTGTAATCCACACTATCGGAAAAAGTCCCAGTCTGCGAGCACTGCCGCGGTCCCGACCATTCATTTCAACAGGGCCGTAAAAGATACAGACAGCACACCGTAGTTCCATGGTCCCGCAAATATATATAGAGCATGTCCTGTTCTTGTCCGCAATCGCGGTCAAGAATAGGCAATTTCGATACAGCGCCAGCTAGAGTTGTTTCGGTACCAAAATTTTGATTCGGTATCGATACCATAAAAAAGTATTGCGATACTCGATACCATTCGATACCACGCGAAAAAAATAAAAACGCCAAAAAAATCCGCGTGCATTCAACATTTTATGAAACCGCCGGCTCATAATACAACAGTCCTATCCTACTTTTTTGTGGGGACAAGGCGACTAAAAGAAAATGGCGAATCGTGCATTTTTTATTTTTCTTTTTTTTTCTTTTACGGCGTTCACCGCATAAAAGTGGATTTTTTAATAGTTTGGACTTTTGAGACGCGGCGATATGTAATATTTTATTTATGTATTGTTTATATATTTTATATGTAAAATTGGGAAAGGGGGTGATTTATAATTAATATTTTGGTGTACTTTAACTTTTTTTTTCTTTTTTTTTTACAGTTTATTTATTAACTATTTTCCCCCTTAGGGGCTAGAACCTGGGATATTCTCATCCTATTCACCCTAATACAGCTCTATCAGGGTGAATAGGATCTCACCCTCTCCCTGCTGCCCTGTGCTCTGTGCACACAGCAGCAGAGAGCTTACCATGGCAGCCAGGACTTCAGAAGCGTCCTGGTTACCATGGTAACCGATCGGAGCCCCAGCATTACAGTGCTGGGGCTCCGATCACTGCCACTGCCACCAATGAGGAGGAGGTGAGGGGACCCTGTGGCCACTGCCACCAATGATTTTATTACTGGGGGGAAGGGGGAGGACAGGGGGCACACTGCCCACCAATGTTTTAATACTGGGGGGCACACTGCCCACCAATGTTTTAATACTAGGGAGGGGAGGGGGCACACTGCCCACTGCCCACCAATGTTTTAATACTAGGGAGGGGGCGGAGCACTGGCCAGCAATGCCGAGTAGTTTCTTATATAAATGCAGGCAGAAGACACAGCCTGCCAGCACCTGCCTGTGACCGAGCGCTGCGATCAGAGGCTATTAACCCCTCAGGTGCCGCACCTGAGGGGTTAATTGCCTCTGATTGCAGTGCTGGGTCACAGGCAGGTGCTGGCAGGCTGTGTCTTCTGCCTGCATTATATGAGAAACTACTCGGCATTGCTGGCCAGTGCTCCGTCCCCAGCTCCGCCCCTCCTCCCGCCCCCTCTCCCTCTATTGGTTGAAGCGGCAGCACAGGGGGAGGGAGAGACTGCCTCCTTCTCCCTGTGCTGCCGAGGAGAACATGGCCGCGCTGAGAGCGGCGCAGCCATGCTCTCCTATACTGGGCTGTGCAGTAGTGCAGCCCAGTATCGATAAAATACTTTTCCTGGTATCGAGTGCGATACCAGAGAAAAGTATCGATCGGGTATCAAAAGTTCGATACCCGAAACAACCCTAGCGCCAGCTATGTGTGGTTCACAAAATGGGGACCAAACACGGCCAGCAATCCGCAATTAGCAGGCAGCGGCGGTTTTATTTATAAGAACCGTGGGCTCCACCGCTAGGAGTGGGCGATATAAACGATATGCAATATAAACGATATTAATTTGGCCAACGATAGAGATTTTGTCTATATCGCCCTACCGCGATAGGACATGGCAGGCGCCGCGTTATCCTGAGCCGGCACAGTGGAGAAGGAGGGAGTCCACTGTGTGTGGCTGCCGCTGACCACCAATGAGAACAGAGAGGAGTAGGAGGGGAGAGACTGTGGCCACTGCGCCGCCTGCAAATTGCAGCACCTAAGGGGTTAATTGCGGCGGATTGCAGCTCGCAGTCAGAGGCTGGGTATGGGATATAGCCGGCACACGCAGGCTACGTTTGTATTCAGGCATTGGTGGCGCAGTGGCCACAGTCACTCCCTTCTACTCCCCCTCTTCAGTATTATATAAATTGCGGTCCCCTCTCCTCCCCCATTCACAGTATTATAGTAAGTGGTAGCAGTGACCCCAGGGTTCCCCCCCTCCTCACCCATTGGTGGCGCAGTGGCAGCTTCTGATCGGAGCCCCAGCAGTGTAATCCTGGGGCTCCGATCGGTTACCATGGCAGCCAGGACTCTGCTGAAGCCCTGGCTGCCATGGTAAGCTCCCTGCTGCTGTGTGTACTACGCACAGGGCAGCAGGGAGAGTGTGAGATCCTATTCACCCTAACAGAGCTCTATCAGGGTGAATAGACAAGGGTTCTAGCTAGGAGTGGGCGATATAAACGACTTCCGATATAATTTGGGCAATTATATAGATTCTGTCTATATTGCCCTACTGCGATAGATGACTATGGAATAATATATTGCGATATATATCGCTATAGCACATGCTTCAAATTATATCGCAATATAGATTTTAGGCCATATCGCCCAGCCCTACCTGCATTAGTAAATGCGTATACTCCCAATTCTAGAGTACCTTGTCTTAGAACTGTGCTGTTATTCCTCCTGCAAATGCATGAATAAACTGAAAACTGGGCGTTACCCTGTGTCTAATGTGTAGAGACAAGCCATTTCACAGGACTCTCCCTTGTACGATGTGCATGCTGTATGGAAAGAGGGTCCATAAGTGATGTAAAGAGGGGAGCGAAAAGTACTAAAGTGCACTGGTAGGGGGTATTCCAGTACAGCACTGATGATGCTGGGTGCACGTTTAGATCCCCACTACCCGGGCAGCACCACCTCCCATGCAGCCTCTCCAGACGACTGGCCAGAAGTGCGATACGCCAAAGAACCAGCATCTTCAAAACAGCCGGATGCAGGACTATAGAGTCTGAAACATGGCTATACAAAGCGAAGCTGCTCCGGGGCAGCCAATAATGGAAGTCGGAGGTGATGCTCGCACTGGGGGTTAGGGGGGATTCCAGTGGTGGATCCTTGGCCATGGCACCTGCTTCTACATGTTATGGGTCAAGACAATCTGTGCTTACGTGCAATCTCATACGACGAACGGTCATTGCAAATCTTTCCTATATATTTTCTACATTATGGCGCTCATCAGCGGCGGTGAAAGAGTCGGACACAATAGGCACTCATTAAGCTCGAGGAGGATTAACAGGAGACGTAACTGGAGACCCTTGAAGGGAATTAAAGAAGCAAGAAGAAATGCTACACAGACGTGTAATTACTGCTCGGCATGGCGGTTTTACTAGGAGTCAGTCAATGGGAAAGGTCAGAAGGAAAGAAACAGTAAAGTGCAGAGCGAGGCGTTGTACACATCACTGAAGACATCAAGACTGTGTAATCCAGCAACCAGCGCAGTACGGCGTGCACCGAGGCGCAGCGACGCCTCGTATTACCATTCACCGCTGCTCTTCTCAAACAATTACTCGGTTTTCCAAGACTTTAATACTGATGATCTACCCTAAGGGCTCTTTCAGATGGGCGTCCCGGATGCATTGCGGGAAACCCACGCGAGTGCGCACGCAATTTCAGTCAGTTTTGACTGCGATTGCGTTGTTTAGTTTTTTCCACACGAGTGCAATGCATTTTGCACGCGCGTAATAAAAAACTGAATGTGGTACCCAGACCCAAACTTCTTCACTGAAGTTCGGGTTTGGGCTCAGTGTTGTTTAGATTTTATTATTTCCCCTTATAACATGGTTATAAAGGAAAATAATAGCATTCTTGATACATAATGCTTACTAAAATGTGACTGGAGGGGTTAAAAAAAATAATTGACTCACCTCATCCACTTGATCGCGCAGCCGGGCATAGTCTTCTTTCAGGACCTTTAATGACGTAACGGCGCTCACCACCTGGTGAATCCTTCTATCTTCGTTCAGCAGGACCCGCGCTGACGTCACCGCGCTGACCATCAAAGGTCCTTTTGCAGGTCCTGAAAGAAGACGATGCTCGGCTGCGCGATCAAGTGGATGAGGCGAGTTGGGCTTATCTTCCAGAACAAACCCTCTTCCTCCTACTGGAAGCTACAAGATTAAAATAAAAAAAAGGACCAGAGTGCTTTATACATTGTGCCAACCCTATGTTATCCCTCCACGTTCCCCGCCGAGCCCCAACCATGAAATATCTCTGCGTTACAGGGATAAGAACTATCTTGTACACCCAAGGAGCAAGTCATCGAGGGTAAAGTGAACGCGAGAAATATTCCGACAGCAGAAAGATGTTCCCGCTGAAACATTTCTCCACTGCAGTCAATGGAACGATTTCTCGTTCTGGAGGCACAAGGTCTTGCAGGACGCAGAGTCATTTTTATAGGAGAAGGTGTGGGTTGAGCTATGGCTCGCTTGTCCTCCTGGACAGGGGTTCGTTTTCAGCAAGTGCTCCTCTCCAGATAGCGTGCCATTTATCTGCCGGACACTTTGTCCTCATCCTGCTCCCCGGAGTTGTCAGAGGACAAAAGGCTCAATTCATTTTCGTGCGCGGGGAGGAGGCCTCTGTAACTGCGGCCCATCGCTCAGACATTTTGGCAAGCCGAGGAGGGGGAAATCTGTCATGTTCTTCATCTTGCTAAGACGGCCTCCCTTGTTCCCAAAGCAGCAAGTAACAGCGAGAGATCCGAGTCCTGCTAAATCCATCAACCTATTTAGCAGGCGGGCAGGCAAATCCGGCAGGAGAGCCGTCAGGTACCGCGGCGGTCTAGTCAGAGGTGCTTATTAATAGCCGGGCCTTACACAGACAATTATACATTCCGCAAATTCTTTTTTTTTTCGGACAAACTACGAGCACAGCCAAACAGGCAGACCTGTACCGACAAGGTTACTGCAGATTAGAGGGAGACGAAGGACGGGTCTGGTGATCACACAGGCGACCGCCTCTCCAAGCTTTACATCAAGAATTATCCCTCAACTTTTTGGACAATTTTCTAAACATTCTCATAAAATAAAGCAGTATATATGGAACAGTCCGGAAGAGATCTGACTGATATAACCGTAATCCCGGGCCACCAGCTCTGCCCCCCTCAGTCTATTACACACGAGGAGCTGTCACCTCTCTGGAGTTTTTGTTTTACCACTTGCATTCCCGATGCAATGCTAGTCCTGGAGGATCCTCTCTATTCCTCTATTAATCCTGCTAGAAGTTATAAATGCGTTGCTAGCAGTTTGCAATGAAGGTCCACATGGGTGGAGCCAGTAGGAGGCGTGCACAGTGGCGTTATCCAATTATTGCTGCCAGGATCACCCAATGCAGGGTCACACCCCCAACTGGTGACACCCATTTAGACCTTCATTGCAAACGGCTAGTAATACAGTCGTAACTTCTAGCAGGAATAATAAAGGAATGACGGAACACAGAGTGATAAGAGTAGATCCTCCAGAATTACTACTGCACTGGGAAAGCAAGTAGCAAAAGAAAAAAAGCAAATTAGCCTGAGAGTTCTGAGCGTTGGAGTCCGCTCAATACACTCCGCGTGTTCGGAGGTTCTCTTATACACGAGCTCCGGGTCCTGCCCGCCTCCTGCTGGTGAGGGACACCAGAAGCTCAAATGTTGGGGCTCCTGAGCCCATGCAGGGTGCCGAGCGGACTCCAGCGCTTAAAAACCATTTTAGCCGAAATTCCAGTTGAAATCATGAAAATAAGCCAGCGTTCTGCTCACGTCCCCTGTCCCAGGTGTAGCTACCCTCCTATAGGGCATCTGGTGACGGCACGCCTGTGATGGGCTCTCTGACCCACAGAACCACATTACTCCACCAACCACGGTCCTGCAGGTTACCGCACCACCATGAACAACGGACACAAAAATCAGCTCCTGCCTGTTTCACACTTGTGTTGTTTTCCGGTATTAAGAAGCAGCAGAGGATCTCAAAGCCGGAAAAAAACCCTCTCTGTTTAGTCCTAATGCATTCTGAATGGAAAGAGATCCGTCCAGGATGCACCAGGACGTCTTCCGTACCGGCAGCGTTACGTTTTGTGACCGGACACAGCTGCTGTGTGAAATCAAAACGGAACAAGCTGATGACTATTCACTGCCTGGCCCTGTCAATCAAAGTGCAGATGCAGAGAGAGCAGAGCCTCTAGGTGTAATGGTAACGCCCCTGTTGCTCCTAGAGGCTCATTTGCATAGACAGATATGAACATGGGACCAACACAGATGCCTTCAGCTGCCGAGTGCACACGTAACAGGTCAGCCAGTGTCATAGGTACAAATCTGCTGACAGAAGCCCTTTAAATAATGCAATCTGAATAACACAGAGGTATAGGGTCTATATACACTATACATGGTGCATCCATTTCATAGCTGACCGGATCAATCGCCTTATACTATTTAAAGGGGTTATCCGAGGCTGGAAATACACCCCCTCCCCCCCATACGCACCGGCCCCTCGCCCTGATTCTACTTGCCTGGCTCCACACGTCGCTCCTGGTCCCCGCATTGCCACAGCTGCTTCTCCCCGGTGTCGGAGGGGAAGCAGCAAATGGAAGGTGGGGGCGTGCCTCCCTAGCATCACAGTTGATGCTAGGGAGGCTTGTCCCCGTCCGCCACCAGATGTTTTCATCCGCGCGCGGGGAGAAGCAGCTGTGGCAATGGGGGTCCAGGAGCAGCACAAGGGGCAGGGGTCCAGGTAAGTATATGGTGTGTGAGGGGCCCGGGCATATTGGGGGGGGGGGGGGGCATTTCTAGCCTCAGATAACCCCTTTACCAAACACCAAAGCCTGAAATTCAGGGAATAAAAAAAAAAAAACTATGATTGTCATGAAGCACCTTCAATAAAAGTTCTCATAACAATAAAAAGCTCCAACACAAAAACCACCAGAAGAACTGCAGCTTTTACGACACAGATAAAACGGTAAGCTAATGTTTAGTGCCGCCGAACGGTTATTGCCCAAAACAGCGCGGCCGGAGGCACGAGGGACGGACTTCCCGGAGATCAGCCTGAATGTTAAGCACCGGCAGTTTGGGGAGCAGAGGGAAGGAGGCGCCGCAAGGTCGCTACCAGCTGCAAGTGGAAAAACCTTGTGATTTTTATTTTTTAAAGAAAGAAAAAACTGCTCATATAGAAGAAAAGCAATAAAGCGCCAGGTTACTGCCGCCGTCACCCCCCAACAGCAATAACAGGTACTGGCCAGATACGTTAAATCTTCTGTTTCATAAAAGCACGTACTCGATGCCTCTCCGTGCGCAGTGGGACTACTTGGCCGACATAAGACTCCGACTCTCACATTTTACACGGTTTTAAAGGTATTTTCCAGGAAAAATCTATTGCTGGCCTAACTTCAGGACAACATAGCTCCATAATGGCCACAATCAACACAGGTCACCTGCTTTTCAGATACCGCAGGATAGGTCATCAATATCTGATCGATAAGGGGTCTGTCAGCTGAAGGGGCTGCGATACGCAAATGAGCACTGGTGCCTCTCCATAGTATGCCGAGCACAGCGCCGGACATCGTATAGTGGCTGTGCTTGGTACTGCAGCTCGGCCCTACTCACTGGAAAGGAGCAGCAGAAAGTCCACGTGACCGATAGACGTGGTGTCACAGGCCGAAGAAGAGGCCGTGGGCTGTACAGGCAAGTGACTGGTAGGGATGCCGAGCCGCAGAGCCCCACTGATCAGATACCGATGACCTAGCTTGAAGACAGAAGTGAACGGGGGAGGTGTAGTTGTATTTACACCGGCTCTCCACTGCAATTGTGACCACAAGAAGAGAGCTGCATTGTCTTCCAACAGCAGATCGGCCCTGTCAATCTGATAATGATGACCTGTCCCCTATTACAGAAGTGGACAGCCCCTTTAAGTACCAGAAAACACCCATAAGGCTCACGCACACGGTGCGCTACGGAGTGCTTTAGTGGGGTTTCTGTACGTGCATGCACTGCTTTTTGGCGGCGCGGACCGTCGGATGCAGATCGCGGACCCCATTCTAGGACACAGAACAGCCAGCTGTGAACCTGGGAAGAAGCATTCATTTCCTCCACAGCGCCACCACAGGAGAAACGATGTGTTACACCCAACCCCTTCAAATCAATAGATGCTTCAGGTCCAGCAGATCGAGATGATTAGGAGAATTGACACCCCCACCCCCTTAAAGGAATTTTCCTATGTCCACATATATTATACACGTTAGGGCAGTACAGGGGACAGACCAGGCAGACATAAGGGACCTATGGCTGTCCACCTGTTATAAAACTACAACTCCCAGCATGCACTCACAGCTACAGAATACCACCGCACTGGTTTCTGTTTCCACTCACGGAACCACAAGTGCCAGCAGTCTGCGCTCAAGCGCGGGAGCAGTAACCATGGCGCACCCCCCTCTACGGCTCAGGACGCGCCCGAGCAGCCACTCACCAGCCCGTCTATCTGCACTTGTTTCACGGGGATCTCCGCAGCGACCGGGGCCGCGGTGCCAGGTTCTCTGCGAGATGCCATGTTCTCAGGTGCCGGGGAGAAAGAGGGAGAGGGAGAGGAAACACGCGCGACGGAAACCGGAAGTGGGCGCGTGCGTGACGTCATTCTCGACGACGGCAGGACGTGCGGACGCCATCTTAGTTATGGGCATGTCCTTGTTAGCTGTATATTGGAAAAGGAATCATCTGCCAGTGAAATGCAGCGCATTTTATTTTTAATAAATGCTCTATGATAGGCCAAAAGTATAAGGAAATGTCTATGCATGCATCAACATATCTTGAGCGCTGTAGCGCATATTGAATAGAGACTCATTCAAAATTAAAAAATAAAACGTAAAGTAAAAAAAAAAAAAAACACCTTTAGACACAGATTCCATACTCAAAAACTATCCAGGAAACACAATTCATCTCCATCACATTAAATGGGGAAACCGCTTGTTAATTCATATGCCACTTTTTTTTCAGAGGAAGAAAATAGTGACATGTCCATTCTTGATCTGGGTTCTGTGTGGAATCCACATCCAGAATTTCCATTGAAATGGGCAGTATGAAAAACCAAGTGAAAACCATAAATAAAATCATGAAAAACATGTCAGGATACAAACCGCATCCTAAAAAACCATGAGGAATCCTGAAGCCTGAGTTCGCTCTATGTGAACATAGCCTTAAAATGTTCTGCCGCTCCCCGCCACTGTGATGTCTGCTGGACCTGTACCGATGACGCCATGTTCTTCGGTCCCCAGCTAATCCATACTTGGTAGTTGGCTTTTTTTTTCTGTTGTTCTGCTCCGTTTACCGACAAAAATACCAGAAGCCACATTTCTGTCATATGGTGGAATTGAACTCCCCCTGACGGATCCGACTGACTAGAATGGGCTCTGGTTTCCATTAGGAAACATGGTATTTTACAGACAAAACGCGTAGCGTGCAGCACTGTTTGTCCTGTCCTGTATATGTGACAAAATGTGCAAATTAATCTCCTGACGCAGTCTCCGGTCTACATGCGAACAAAGCCTAACGACGACTTCTGTGCATAGAAAATATGGTGTAAGGTGCAGTCTGCAGGAAATACTGGACAAATAACAGAAAAGGGCTTTCCATTTTTTTAACATTCAATGAAGAATGGACAGAAATGGAAGGTGTTCAGTTTGTTTCCATTTTATTCAGTCTAACGGATCCAGAATCTAGAAAAGGCAACGCAAATGTAAAGTCGGCCTAATCAGTCCCACATCAATCAGATTCAGAAGATATTTACTCGCCATCTAATCCCCTCTCCGTCTAATTGGGTGATTTTATTGATGCCCACGACCCAGACATTTACTAGCATAATGCCTCACGCACACATCAGTGTTTCCCGGACTCGTGCTGTACGTGTTCTCCGCGTTCAGTGTTTTAGCACGGTCCGTGAGTCTGTGTTTTCAGCACGGATGCATGTCCTATCTTGTCCGTGTTCCTGGATCCCTCACGCTCATTATAGTCAATGAGTCCGGAAAACCAAGGATGCCACCCGTGTTGCAACCGTGTTTCATGGATCATTAAAAAGAGATTGTTTGAAAATTATTTTCCAGCCGCTCAGTGTCAGTGACAAACAGATGGCACACGGTCAGCAAAAAACGGACCCACGGACCCAACATGGATCTGTCACGGGAGGAAACACAGATTGAACACGGTCCGTGTTACCACTGATCCAAAACTGACACTGACGTGTGCATGAGGCATGAGATTAGTGACAACAAACGCCCCGGGGCACATTTACTAAGGGACCTGCAACTGTTTTAGACATAAAAAGAGTGGTGAGTCCACTTTTCTGTTCAGCTGTAGGACAATATTTTGTCACATGGCCGGTTTTGCGCCGTGTCCGTCAGTAACGGGGGCGTGTCAGGGGCCTTGCCGGGGCTGGGACTCCAGCCCTAGCATATTCACTTACATCACAGGGGCTGGTGTAGTTTTTTACTCCAGGCACACAGACTGCCGCGGATGCGCCTAATTTATGACACGGTACATTAGACGTATCTAACGGCAGCACAGAGGGGAAAACTTAGACCGGTGTAAAAAGCTGGTCTTAGTAAATATGCCCCACAGACATCAGTACAGTGTCCATGTCACACTGTCATCCTGTCCATACTGGATCTTTAGTGTAGAACCTGCGGAGCGCTTCTCTAGCGATACCCGTTGCACGCTGCGGTAATGGCGACTATCACTAGACAGGAATATCCTATATATTTCTGACAGATGGAGGTTTCATTCAGAGCAGACATTTTTCTCACTGACTGCCACCATAAGGCCCCTTGCACACGATGCTATTGCATTGGAATGTATGAAAATCGCAATCAGATGATTGTAAGTTATAGTTCCCTATGGGAACTATATAAAAGTGTAAAAAAAATAAAAGTTTAAAAAATAAAAAAAAAACATAAAAGTTCAAATCACCCCCTTTTGCTAAAATAAAAATTAAAAAACGAAAAAAAATTAAAAAATACACATCATGGGTGTCGCAATGTGCGAAAACGCCCATAGTATAAAAATATAAAAAAATATTCCCCATTTGTCAAACAGCAAAACGGAAAAAAGCATCCAAATGTTTGCCTTATTTTCCACAAAAAATTACATAAAAGGTGATCAAAAAGTCATATACACCCCAAAATGGTATCAATAAAAAGATAAGATTATGATGCAAAAAAATGAGCCCCCATACAGCTCTGTACATATAATTACAAAAAAGTTATAGGGGTCAAAACATGGTGACAAAAAGTAAAACTGATTTTTTAACACTTTTGAATTTTTTTTTCTTACTATCAAAACGCAAGAAAACCTATATATATAGGGTATCGCTGGATTCGTACTGACCTGTAGAGTAAAAGTAACCAGTCAGTTTTATCGCACATCGAACGTCGGAATTTAAAAAGCCGCAAAACTGTGGTGGAATTGCCTTTCTTTTGAAATTTCACCCTATTTGGAATTTTTTCCCCGCTTCCCACTACATCATATGCAATATTAAATAGGCGTTGGAAAGTACAACTTGTCCCGCAAAAAACAAGCCCTCATATGGCTATGTGAACCGAAAACTAAAAAAGCTATGGCTATGGGAAGGCAGGGAGCGCAAAACGAAAACTCAAAAAGTAAAAAACCTCTGGTCCTTAAAGGGTTAAAATACAAATAAACAATAATCCGCGTGGTAAGATGGACAATGTGATTGGACCATGTGATGTGACGTCATCACAGGTCCTTTAGCTGTTAGCTCAAGCTTGAAGAGAGAAGAAAGATCGCAACTACGCGATCAAGTGACTAAGGTAAGTTAAGTTTTATTTTTAACCCCTTCATCCTCATTTTACTATGCATTCTTTATTAAGAATGCTATTATTTCCCCTTATAACCATGTTATAAGGGAAAATAATAAAGATCTGGTCCCGTTGCTAAGCAACCATGCGGGAAAATCGCACTGCATCCGCACTTGCTTGCGATTTTCCCGCAGCCCCATTCACTTCTATGGGGTCTGCGCTGCATGAAAAACGCACAATATAGAGCATGCTGCGATTTTCACGCAACGCAGAAGTGATGCGTGAAAATCACCGCTCATGTGCACAGCCCCATAGAAATGAATGGGTCCAGATTCAGTGTGGGTGCAATGCGTCCTTCTCACGCATTGCACCCGCGTGGAAAACTCGCCCGTGTGAAAGGGGCCTAAGGGCAATCCAAGCAATTTGTCCAGCACATTGCCCTGGAAAACTAGGGGTGGATTTAGGAGGGAGGGGTACAATGGGGACCTCAGCCCCCTAAGACCTCCAGCTTTTTTTTTTTCTTGTCTTCATCTCTTTCAGCGATTATCTATTGCTTCTACAGATATTGGCTATTACTCACCTATTCTCGTTCCCAGATCCTCTTTTCAGGATGTTTTTTCCAGAAGCATCTGGCGCCGGGGAGGAGCTGCCACTAGGCAACCTTGCCGCCGACCGGTACACCTGGTGACCACCATCCAGCACCTACAGTTGGCTTGTGAGCATCAGAACTGGACCATGGATAAATGGAAGAAGGTAGTGAGGTCTGATGTATCACCTTTACCTCATGTGGACAGCTGGGTACAGGTGTGGTGCTTACCTGGGGAAGAGATGGCACCAGATCACATTATGGGAAGAAGACAAGCCATCAGTGTGGTGCACTGGGCCACGTTCTGCTGGGAACCCTTGGCTTCTGGCTTTCATGTGGATGTGAACCGTCTACCTAAACATTGTACAGACAAGTACCTCCTTGGTGGCAGAGGTCTATCCTAATGGAAGTGGCCTCTTTCAGTAGGATATTGCCCCAGCCACACTGCAGAAATTGTTCAGATATGGTCTGAGGAACATGAGATGACTCAGCCTCCAAATTCCCCAGATCTCAATCCGATCGCATCTGTGGGCTGTGCTGGAAAACAAGTGTGATCAATGGAGGCCGCAACCTCACAAAGTACAGGATCTGCTGGTAACACCTGGCATATGGGGGGGATCTTTTTATAGCTCGGAAAACCCCTTTAAAGGGATTCTGTCAGCCGGATTTTAGCTACAGAGCTTTTCACATCAGTCTCCTCGATTTAGTTTAAAACATACTATTCCTACCCCCAGCAGACAACTGGCGCATACGCTCTTCGTTCGGTGAGGCTGCTGCCAGGACACTGCGCGGGCCCGGACGTGTGGATCCAGGGCGCATGCGCGAGATTACTGCGCACTAGAAAAAAAAAATCAGCGAGGAGAGGAGTGAATAATTAACAGCGGGCGGTGCTGGGCTCCGGGATAATTGGTGCGGCTGGGCTCCAACGGACATCGGCTCTGCGCACACAACGTGGGAGACTACACGGACAGACACGTGGGACGCTGAGGTCTGCAGCGCTGACTGGCACGCGTATAGAGAGCTGTTCGGAGATTAGCGGTAATCGGCCATGAAGACACCGGGACAGTTAATAGCGACCAGTGTATCGATGCATGGTGGGTCGCCACTGTGGACATCGGAATACGCTGGTTCGCACTTATACTGTATTACAACTTCTACGGGTAATATAACAGTTGTGACGATCTTATTTTCATAGCAAAAGCTCTAAAATCATAGCGCACATAAGACGAACAGTCGATACTTGACCTTAGGGATCATTGGGCTAAACAAAGGTGCACCTTACAGCTTGGTTCCACTCTGTAGAAGAAAGGTGGACGGTATGACTGGAACTGCATAACTTGCATCCGCTCTGTGTAACAAAGAAGGACTATATAACCTGGACCCATTTGATTTATGTATTTATATGGAAGGAATCTATCTACATTATTATAGTGCCGTATTAGGACAAATTGCAAGCACGACTTGAAACTTTGTTGCTAACATTCTTGTTACCTACAGATTGAATACTTTGCCCCGTTCGCGAGTGATCGCACCTGCCAGCCCTTCTTTAGCACGTTATTTGTATTTACATTCTTCTGTCAGGACCGTTATACTGACTGTATACGATTACGGACTGGAACACTTTGAAGTACAGCTTGAATCCTTGCGGTTAGGCCTCATGCACACGACCTTTGTTTGTTTCCGCGTCTGTTCCGTCCACAAATTTTGCGTCCGTCAATAAAAACGGATGATGGACCATTTTTTTTGGCAGATCCATTGTAACAATGCTTATCCTTGTCCGCAAATGTGAAAAAAATAGAACATGCTCTATTTTTTTGACGGAATGTAAACATGGACCATGAATGCGGAACAAAAACAGTTGACCATCCGCATTTTTTGACGGGCCCATTGAAATGAATGGGGAAGCATCCTATCCGTGAAAAAAAACGGAACGGACGCGGAAACAAACAACGGTCGTGTGCATGAGGCCTTACCCATATACGGTACTTACCACTTGTTCTTCGCTGCAGAGGACACAGTTGAAAGCTGGTCCTCCTGCTCAGTGGTTGGGTTCTGGATCTCCTCGGATTACATTTTTTATATTATTTTATTGAATTATATGGGTTTTACGTGTATATATTTTTAGGGAGATATCTGATAGCTTAAATGTGGGGATATTTTACTATTTCCTATTGATAGAAATAAATATACATTTTCTGAATACTCCTGCCTGACTCTAGTTGTAGACTGCCTGTTTATATTATATTTCAATATTATAAAACAATCTAAAATAATGTATAATTTATAGTCCCTTTTGTGCCTCGAATCCATGATCATGATAGAGTCTCAATAATTCACATCTCAATATACAGGATTTTTAATATAAGAATCAATGTCCATGATTATCTGAAAAAAATCTGTGTCTGTGATCAACAGTAAAATAAACTGAAATCAATATCCGTGATCGACACTAATAGGGATGAAAATAAGAATCCAATCCGTGGATCGGTATATATGCCACTTAAGGTTCTTAATCCAGATATAGTTAATCAATGTTTATTCCCACTATGTGTGTACTACGTTCCTATTCACTGTTTGACGCCCGGATTGAATGCGGGTGCGTTGCGGGAATATGCGCAATTTTCCAAAATGCTAACTTTTGTAATGCGTTTTGCACGCGCGTTGGAAAAATCGCCATGTTTGGTACCCAGACCCGAAGCCGAACTTCATCACTGAAGTCTGGTTTCGGGTTGAGTATTCTGGAGATCTTATTATTTTCCCTTATAACATGGTTATAAGGGAAAATAATAGCATTCTCAATACAGAATGCTTAGTAAAATGTGGATTAAGGGGTTAAAAATAAAAAAAACTTAACTTACCTTAGCCACTCGATCGCGTAGTTGGCGATCTGTCTTCTCTCTTCAAGCTTCAGCTACCAGCTAAAGAACCTGTGATGACGTCACCAAAAGTCCTTTTACTTCCAGGTCCTCAAAGAAGAAGAAAGAAAACGAGTCGGGCTGCGCGAGTGGATGAGGTGAGTTTTATTAAAAAAAAATTTAACCCCTCCATCACTATTTTACTAAGCATTCTGTAGTGAGAATGCTATTATTTTCCCTTATAACCATGTTATAAGGGAAAATAATAAAGATCGGGTCCCCATCCTGATCGTCTCCTAGCAACCATGCGTGAAAATCGCACCACATCCGCACTTGCTTGCGATTTTCACGCAGCCCCATTCACTTCTATGGGGCATAACGCAAAATATAGAGCATGCTGCAATTTTCCCGCAAGGCACAAGTGATGCTCATGTACACAGCCCTATTGAAGTGAATGGGTCTGGATTCAGTGCAGGTGCAATGCGTTCACCTCACGCATTGCACCCGCGCCAAAAACTCGCCCGTGTGAAAGGGGCCTAAGGGTCCATTTACAAGTCCGCATAATTTTCAATGGGGCCGGAAAAGATGTGGACAGCACACTCCGCACTTCCGTTCCGCAAAAAAATAGAACATGTCCTATTCTTGTCCGCAGACACGGACAAGAAAAGGCACTTCTATTTAAAGTGCCGGCCATGTGCTGCCGGCCATGTGCAGTCCGCAAAAGGCCGGTGTCAGTATTTTGGGGATCCACACTTTGCGGATATGTGAATGGACCCTAATGTAACAATAGGGTGCTCCTCTATGGGTTCCTGTCCTCCTTATCTATAGAAAAATCCTACCAACCACCACTAGATTGGACAGGAAGACACAACACCATTTGTTTTTAATTTTTCATGTATTTTTTATTTATTCTTACTTTATGGCCTCTTTCAGACGGGCGTTGCGGGTGCACTCCGTCAAACAGTGCGGGTGCGTTGCGGGAATTGCCGCGATTTTTCCCTGCGAGTGCAAAGCGCTGTCATGCGTTTTGCACGCGCGGGAGAAAAATCGGCACTTTTGGTACCCAGACCCGAACCTGCACTTCTTCACAGAAGTGCATGTTTGGGTCAGAAATTGTCCCGCTGGTATTATTTCACATTATAACATAGTTATAATGTTAAATAATACCCTTGGCCATCTCCCTAATGTTGAACCCGGTGCAGAATGGGTTAAAAATAATAAACTAATAATAACTTACCTGGTCCATTTGATCGCGAAGCCCGGCCTCCTCTCCGTTAGCTTGAAAGATGTAAAGGACCTGTAATGATGTCACAGCATCACATGGCCCAATCACCTGCTCCATCACTATGGTGATGGAGCATGTGATTGGTCCATGTGACCACGTGACATCATCCAAGGTCCTAAGCACTATCCACAGCCTGAGGATAGTGATTAGGACCTTGGATGATGTCACATGCTCACATGGACCAATCACATGCTCCATCACCATAGTGATGGAGCAGGTGATTGGACCATGTGATGTGACGTCATCACAGGTCCTTTAGATCATCGATGCTGCAGGGAAAGAGAGGACAGATCGCGACTACGCGATCAAGTGGCTAAGGTAAGTTAACTTTTATTATTTTAACCCCTTCCTCATCATTTAACAATGCATTCTTTATTAAGAATGCTATTATTTCCCTTATAACCATGTTATAAGGGAAATAATAGAGATTGGGTCCCGTTGCTAAGCAACAATGCGGGAAAATCGCAACGCATCCGCACTTGGTTGCGGATGCTTGCGATTTTCCCGCATCCCCATTCACTTCTATGGGGCCTGCGTTGCGTGAAAAACGCAGAATATAGAACATGCTGCGATTTTCACGCAACGCAGAAGTGATGCGTGAAAATCACCGCTCATGTGCACAGCCCCATAGAAATGAATGGGTCCGGATTCAGTGCGGGTGCAATGCGTCCTCCTCACGCATTGCACCCGCGCGGAAAACTCGCCCGTGTGAAAGGGGCCTTATATGTTGGGATATTTATTGATTGGGTGCAATAAATTGTTGTCCGTGGGTCCGTGTTTTCAGCACGGATGCCTGTGTTAACTTGGTCCGTGTTCCCGGATCCCTCACGCCCATTATAGTCAATGAGTCGGTGAAAACCATGGATGCAACACGGATGCCATCTGTGTTTCACGGATCATTAAGAAGAGATGCTTTGAAAATTATTTTCCAGCTGCTCAGTGTCAGTGAAACACGAATGGCACACGGACAGCGAAAAACGGACACACCACAGATCTATCACAGGAGGAAACACGGATTGAACACGGTCCGTGTTACCACTGATCCAAAACTGCCACTGACGTGTGCATGAGGCATTAGGATTCCACTGTAATATACCTACAAATTCCATGCCCCTATACAAACTGCAGTCTGATGATTGTATGTCGGGTACCAAATAAAAAGTAAAAAAATAAATAAATAAAGTTTAAAAAAATGAATAAAAACTTAAATCACCCGCCTTTCCCCAAAATCAAATTACATGTGCGAAAACACCAGTACTATTAAAATATATTTAAAAAATTATCCCATACAGTGAATGGTGTAACAGGAAAAAAATAAAAATGGCTGATGCGCTGTTTTTTTATCACTTTACCTCCCTAAAAAATTGAATAAAAATTGTCGAGGCCCCGCCCCCTTGGTGCACTGAACTCTTCATTTTCATAACGTATTAGTCTAGGGCTACACGACGACACGTGTCACACCTATGGTGTCTATGGCGTCGCACTGCGACACGACAGTAGGCAAAAATCCATCCAAGATGGATTTTTCTGCGACTGTCGCATCGCAGTCGCAGCCTGTCACAGGTCGCAGTGCGACACCATAGACTATCATTATAAAAATTGTCGAGCGACATTGGTGCGACATCAGTGTCACGTGACACATGTGGCAGTGCAGTTGTGCCCTACGTGTTGTCGTGTAGCCCTAGCCTAAAACTCTTTTTTTTTTCCTTGGCAACACCGCAACCGATTTTCACAGGTACCATTTTAATCAGCAGGATCAACCCTGCCCGATTTACCACGGTTGATTCTGCTGACAGGTGCCCTTTAAGTAAAACGCATTTTCTTTCCTTCTTTTCTCCGCTTTATCCATCACTCCGACTGAATGCATTTTCTGCCGCCGCACGATGGATTATTTTCTGTAAACATGAATACGTCCCGGACAGAACAAA
This sequence comes from Bufotes viridis, assembly GCA_033119425.1. Lineage (NCBI taxonomy): Eukaryota > Metazoa > Chordata > Amphibia > Anura > Bufonidae > Bufotes > Bufotes viridis. The sequence continues at coordinate 63,584,079 of CM065593.1, forward strand.
TCTAAAAACCCGCGGCAAAGGCAACATGTCCTGATCCAATATATCATGGCTGCCGGAGCCTTGTTTCCGGTGAGATCTATAGCTCTATAGATTATGGCGTTCTGTATAATACCCGGGGGGATTTACAAGAAATGAAATCAGCGCGCGGCGAGGTGGGGGGAACATCCAGGAGCTTCAGACAGATACGTGAAGTTGGGATCAGCGTGATCCACGGAGCCTATGTGAAGCGCTGACCGTATACAGTTAACCCCTTCACTCCCGCCCGGTCAGGATTTGGTATCTGTAGCAGAACTTATTAGTATTATTACTCGCGTGCACATTAAAGGAATCCTGGAAATCATCTTTACAGCCCTCAGTACGTTTTTCGGCTTCATATTGACAGCGCAGCGGAGTGCCAGCTTCCATATTTTATTATTTGAAGCTAGACAAATTATATTTCTCGCTGCGCCAGCTCGGCTGTATAACCAATCCATAATGATAAAGTACACAGCGCCATAGCAATCATAGCTACAAAGAGACAGACTCCCATAACGTCATGGCCCATTGACACCCAAGAAAATAAATTACATTCTCCCCTCCTGCTCTCTTATGCAAACTACACACAGGCGGCCTCCGTTTCCGGCTTCCTTCTTGTGAAACGTATATGACTCCCAGCATTGTAGACTTATCTGCTGGCGGTAATATACAGTACGTAGGACTAGACAATGGCAACTTTGGCCATTCATTTATTACTCGTTAGGACTAGTGTTGAGCGAATCCAAGTGAACTGTAATCCGGATTTCAGCAAAAATTTGATTCGCTGAATTTCCTCGTGCTTCGTGGTAACGAATCAATTTTTCCTAAAATGGTGGCTAAAGGTAAAAAAAATTATACTGTCCTCATCCACTTGATCGCGGAGAGGCTGCCCGCTCCCATCTTGATTGAAGAAAACCCGCCAAAGGATGTCACCACGAGATGGAACGGTACCTGTCACGTGGTGACGTCTTCACGCTCGTCGCAGGTCCTTTGGCAGGTTTTCGTCAGTCAAGACCGGAGCGGATGCACTCTGCACAGTCAAGTGGATGAGATGAATATCTTTTTTTTTTAAAACCCCTGAGCACCTAAATCTTAGATGCCGCGATCAGCGTTGAACGCGGCATCTGAGAGGTTAAATGACGGGGGCGTCGCGATCGCTGTTCCCCATCATTGCACTCGCTCCATACAATGGAAGGCGATTCATGACAAGGTAATTGCCTGTAGTTTGGCGAAGCAGGCAAATCAAGTTTCTCAAAACTTCGCTCATCTCTATGGTCTGGTTTTCATCGATGATTATTTACAATGCTTTTAAGGGGATCTGTCGGCGGAATACACTGCCGAACACTTTAGAACAAGGCGTCAAAGATGTGGCCCTCCTGCTGTTGCTAAACTACAACTCCCAGCGTGCCATGATAACTGTGGGTAGCCTGGGCATGATGGAAGTTGTAGTTTTGCAAAAGCTGGAAAGCTGTGAGTGTTAGGCCTCATGCACACGACCGTTTTTTTATGCTGTCCGCAAAAAGGGGTTCCGTTGTTCAGTGATCCGTGTCCGTTTTTGCCTTCCGTTGTGTTTCCGTGTGTCTTCCGTTTTTTTTAGCGGACATGACCCAAAAGATTTTACCAAAAGACAGGCTGACAATTTTTGCCAAGTGCCTGCCAAGGGATCCGCAAAAAAAACTGATGCGGAACGCGGATGACACACGGATGGCCATCTGCATTTTTTCACGGTCCTATTGACTTGAATGGGTCCGTGAACCATTTTTCACGGACAAGAATAGGACAGGTTATATTTTTTTGATGGACTGGAATCACGGACCACGGACGCGGAGGACAAACGGTGCATTTGCCGAGTTTTCCACGGACCCATTGAAAACCAATGGGTCCGCAGAAAATCACGAAAAACGGAGCAACGGACACGGAATCAAACAACGGTCGTGTGCATGAGGCCTTAGATGGTGGGTCGGTCTCACCAAAATTGCTAGGGTCTGGCTACATGACGATATAATGCATTTTAATGGGGCTGCAATACGACATGCTACATGCTGCAGCGCGACAGTCGCAAAAAATCCATCCGAGTCAGATTTTTCGCAGTTACATTTCGCCTTGCGTCACTATTTACATGCAATTTATCAAATGTGTGAATTTCTTGTCGCGGTGCACAGGTCGCCATGTACCCAGACTCTAACATTAACCAAATCTGACAATTTTGGCGGGACCTACCCACCAGCTAACGCAGGGATGTCAAACTCGTGGCCTTCCAGCTGTTGCGAAACTACAACCTCCATTGTGCCTAGACAGCCTACAACTATAATGGCATGCTGGGAGTTGTAGTTTTGCAACAGCTGGATGGCTGTGAGTGTGACATCCCTGATGTAACTTATATGTGACTGTCTGAAGCAGCTGTCAGGGGACAGAAGGGACGAGCGTTCTGCTGCATAGGTATAGGGGGTCGGGAGTAAATACACCAGGGCAAATACCCCCTATTCCCAAGATCAGAGGTGCCCACCCGCGGCAGCTGTATGCGAGGCGTATTAACTAGCCACCAAGGCTGGAGCGCTGTCCTCGGCTATCTCTGGCGCTCCCATAGAAATGAAGGGACGCATTTCCGACCAGCCGCTCCGTCCATTTCACGGGGTGCAGGGCTCCTGTTCTCGGGATCAGTGGTGCTCCTACCCCTGGGAGACGGGATAACGTTCTCTAACTAGAATACCTCTTTTAAAATACTCTAAGGCCCCTTTCACACGAGCGCGATTCCCGCGCAGGTGCAATGCGTGACGTGAAAGCATTGCACCAGCACTGAATCCGGACCCATTCATTTCAATGGGGCTGTGTACATGAGCGTTTTTTTCACGCATCACTTGTGCGTTGCATTAAAATCGCAGCATGTTCTATATTCTGCGTTTTTTATGCAGCCCTAGTCCCATAGAAGTGAAAAGGGCTGCGTGAAAAACGCATTTCATCCGCAAGCAAGTGCGGGTGCGTTGTGTTTCTCACTGATGGTTGCTAGGAGATTTTGTTTGTAAACCTTCAGTTTTTTATCACGCATCAAAACGCATTGCACCCGCGCGGAAAAAACTGAAAGCAATCGCAGGCAAAACTGAATGGCTTTGCCTGTGAAATCGCACAGTTTTCACTGAACGCATCCGCAACGGATCCGGACACGCTCGCGTGAAAGAGGCCTAAGCCCTCTTGCACACAAACGTATGGCTTTTTCAGTGTTTTGTGGTCCGTTTATAATGGATCCGTTTTTCGCTTCCGTTGTGTTTCCGTTTCGGTTCTGTTGTTTCGTTCTGTTTTTCCGTATGGCATATGCAGTATACAATAATTCCATAATAAAAATTAGGCTGGTCTTAAAATTTTCAATAGATTGTTCAGCAAAAACAGAACGAATACGGAAGACATACGGATGCCTTTCCGTATGCTTTCCGTTTTTTTGCGGACCCATTGACTTGAATGGAGCCACTGAATGTGATTTGCGGACAAGAATAGGACATGTTCTATATTTAAACGGAACGGAAAAGCGGAAACGGAAGGCATACGGAGACACTTCAGTATTTTTTGCAGACCCATTGAAGTGAATGGTTCAGTATACTGAACTGAAAAAACTGCCAGTATACGGTCCGCAAAATACTGTCGTGTGCAAGAGGCTGGAAATAGAGACAATTTGCTGCTCATCATCTAAACTCAGGGGACGGTTTGAATAATGGCCCCCCATATACATTAAATTATCATCAATCAAACCCTCTGACTATCCTGATGGACTCTCCCACGATGATGATGATGTCGGGAGAAAGAAGGATCGGGCAAGATGAAGTTCAGTGCCTGATCCCTTTGTTCTGGCTGAGCTGTCTGGGAGCAGCGTTCTCCTATTTTGAATTAAAAACACATCCATCAGGGATCCCAAGTCTCCCGGACGTTCAGGGAGTCTCCCGCTATTAGATAGCGGCTCCCCGACGTCTGCATGTGAAACAATATATCCCGGAAAGGTTTACTCGCAGTAAACCTTTCCGGTGTTCCGTGAAAAGATGGTACCTGTTAAGACCCTCGTCACTTCCGGTAGTGACGTCGCAGCACCAAAGACTTCAAAAGAAGGTGTGAGCTCGGCACGATTGGTTTAAAAGAAGGCGGGTTGGCGCCTGCGCAGTACCAACTTGGGTACCGCAATTTCACAGTCATCGCCTGTGAACGCGCGCAGGGAGGTAGGAAAGGAGGGAGGGTACCTTTGATTTACGAGCCAATGCGAAGGAGCCGAGGAAGGGGAGTGACGCAGGGAGGGGGGCGGGGATTGACCGCAATCTGATTGGTTATTGCCCCTGGGGTACCATAGTTTAACGTACCCTCCCTCCTTCCCTGCGCGCGTTCACAGGCGCTGAATGTGAAATTGCGGTACCCAAGTTGGTACTGCGCAGGCGCCAACCCACCTTCTTTTAAACCAATCAGGTGCCGAGCTCTCAGCTCACATCTTCTTTTGAAGCTTCCGGTGCGGCGATGTCACTACCGGAAGTGACGAGGGTCTTAACAGGTACCATCTTTTCACGGAACACCCGCAACCTGTAGCAGTGTCCCCTTCTCGGCCGCTCCTCTGACTCCTCGAGAACTCCGACTGGTGACGTCACGTCCTATGACTTGCCAGTCGGAGCTTTAGCCCACCTGCAGCTACTGCGCGTGCGCCAGCCTTACTCGAACTACCGCCACTGCGGCTCCGCGGCATCACATGCCACCGTCAGAAGCCTCAATTCCCCTCATTGCGCCGTCACCCAGGCACAGTAGAAAGTTCTTTTTGGTCATACATTATATAATGTTTCACTATGTTTCGATATATGTTTTGTTCATGTTATACTTGCCTTTATACTGCATCAGCGCAGTGACCTTCTTATATGTTCTGTTCTGCATATGTTTGGAAAATGTAATAAAAAGTTCGTCAAAAAAAGAAAACCTCCCTGAAATGAGAAGTGCACCTCCCAGAAATGAGTTTTCGCAGGTTGGGATGTCTGCATCCATACTTGTCTGAGCTGAGCATGCATGTGTCTGGGGGCTCGTGTTGAGCGTGATCACGAATTTTAATCGCAAATATCGCCACTTCGAGAATTCGCAAATATTTAGAATATAGTGCTATATATTCGTATTCGCGAATAGTGTTGATTGCGAATATTCTAATCGCGAATATCGCCACTTAGCAACATCCCTAGCAACCAATAGGAAAGTTGCCTACCCCTTAGTGTTGATCGCGAATATTCTAATTGCAAATTTTTATCGCGGATATATTACATTGCCTATTTTCATAATCAAGTAAATAATGATTAGAGATCACGAATATTGGGCCAAAAATTCGCAAATATCGCAAATTCGAATATTGCCTATGCCACCTATCACTACTGGGCGCGTTTATGGAGGAGGAAAAGCTGTAATGTGTCTAGAAGACATACCCCATATAAACCTCAGCAGTATATCAGCTTGAGGTACAGATATCACTGGCGCGTTTCTTCGGAGCCGTCGCTTTACCTGTGCAGTCACGGCCGGGTCAAACGCGTTGACCTGTTCTGCTGTTACACAGAGATATTGAGCAATGATTACGCCTATAGCTGCAGTAACGAGGCCGCCATTAGCGGGAGCAGTGCTGCATACTGACTTGTTAGAAGCCATTGCTCCAGGCTAAACCGATTAGAGATCCACAACATGAGCCGCATTGACGTGTGGTTGAAAGCTAGCAGACAGCAGATACCAATGCAAACTGCAGCCCCGTACGTGAACTCGAGTCCCAGCAGGAATCCAACAGGGCATACTGGGGGTTGTAGTTTAGGAAACGCAGGTTGCCTAAGGAAACGTCCTCACCGGACAGAAAAAGCAGCGGAACAAATCCACAACACGTCAGTAAAATGTGCAAATCTGCAGGTAAGGCAATCTTCACACCGCTGTTCTATCATTCGCTTAGCAGATCCGTTCAACATACGCCAAAAAGATGGATGCCAACGGACGGGAATACGCGTTAGGGTACTTTCACACTAGCGTTAAACTTTTCCGGCATTGAGTTCCGTCCTTGGGGCTCAATAACGGAAAAAAATACTTCAGTTTTATCCTAATGCATTCTGAATGGAGAGAAATCCGTTCAGGATGCATCAGGATGTCTTCAGTTCAGTCCCTGTACGGCGTTTTGGATGGAGGAAATACCACAGCATGCTGCAGTTTGGTCTCCGTCCAAAATTCCGTAACACATGCCGCAATGTCGAATCCGGCATTCATTTCCATTGCAATGTATTAGTGCATTAAAAATACCGCAATGACGGATCCGGCATTCCGGTCTGCGCATGCTCAGACCCTAAAAAATGTTAAAAAAAAATACTGGATCCGTTTTGCTGGATGACACCAGAAAAACGGATCCGGTAATGCAATGCATTTTTCTGACTGATCAGGCATTTTTCAGACCTGATCAGTCAGAAAAAATTACATGCATTTGCATACAGTTTGCCTGATCAGGCAGGCAATTCAGGCATCGGAACTGCCTGCTGGAATCAAACAACGCAAGTGTGAAAGTACCCTTAGGGTACTTTCACACTAGCGGCATAGATATCCGGCAGGCTGTTCCGGCGGGTGAACAGCCTGCCGGATGCGCTATGCCGCAAGTACTCGTGCACTGCCGCTCCGTCCCCATTGACTATAATGTGGCGGGGGGCAGAGCTACGTCGCAGCACGGCAAAGATCGACCTGCAGTACATTTAGTCCGGTGATCTCCGGCCGTGCACTGCTGTGTCATAGCTCCGCCCCCCCCCCATTATAGTCAATGGGGACGGAGCGGCAGCACGGCAGTGCACGCGTAGGTACTTGCGGCATGGCGGATCCGGCAGGCTGTTCACCCGCCGGAACAGCCTGCCAGATGGCTATGCCGCTAGTGTGAAAGTACCCTTAGAAATACTGTATATGTCTGTGCCTAACAAAAACACTCACCTGTCCACAGTCCCACTTTTTCTGCGCAGCTGCCCGATTCTGACGGGGACGGAAGTGCTTTGGTCCCATGACGGCAGTGGTCAATCAGCTGCAGTGATGTGCTGTTCATGCACACATGGTCACTGAGACCAGTAACTGGCCGCAGCAGTCACAGGACCATGTGCCGATTCCTGAAGCAGCTGGGAATGGAGCGGCGGCATGGAAACAGCAGGGCTGTGGAGGTTTGGGTTCTTTTTTGCACAAAAAGAAGTCCTCTTTTTGCGACTTTTTAAACATCCGTGCAACAATATTTTGTCGCATGGCCATTTTTATGTCGTCTTAGTGGCGAGGGCCGGGCCATCGGTAAATCCTTTATGCCTGAAAACAGGCGTAAAAACGACTCCATCACTGGCTAGTCCTGGCGAACGGACTGCCAAAGGCGCGCCTAATTTATGACAAGGAGAACGTCTTGCCATAAATTAAGCGAATCCTCCAGTATCTCCAGGGAATCAAAGCCTTTGTCTTTGTAAATGACCCCCAATGTTTCTGCAGTGCACGCCCGTCCATCATCACGGCTGCTTTTATAGGAACAGCAGGAGGGGACATTTGGGAAATGTGTTTTCCTGGTGAGCAAAACACTTCACTCTCATCAGAGCAGTCATATAGCGGTAATTATTTCCGCACCGCGCTCGGCTCTCCTAGGTTGGACGATAGATATGATGCGTCACTTTTCTCTGCCAGAGAATGAATTCATAGATTGCTATATACAGTAGGGAGACGGTACAGGGACTTTGGTCGCATGACATGAAGATCAGACGGCCACGTCCCTGGACTCGCCACGGTATGACTGCATGCATACGGCTATATGTGGTGGATCCACTGCTGAAACTCCGACTGCAGAGCGTGCAGGGGACGATATACGGCTTACAGTGCGGAGGAGGAGATTCCGCGTGACAAGAAGGGAACAACTACATTGCAACATGTCGCGCAACATTTTTAGCTATAACAGTCAATGGTGTTGCCCTGCGACGCCACAGTCGCACGAAAATCCAACTTGGATGGATTTTTTGTGACTGTTGCGTCGCAGTAGCAGTGCGACACCATTGAGTATCATTAAAATAATGTCGCGCAACTTTTCTGCGACGCATGTCACCGTGTAGCCCTAGCCTTATGGACGACACAACTGCAAGGTGTATTCAAAATTCTCTGCACGGAAGAACCAATAATTCGAGGACTGATGAGAACTGGGACTGTTCAGTTCTGAAAATCTGCGTTTTGCTAGTGTTTAAAGCGTTTCCGGTGACTTTTCAGAGTAGGCTGTTGTACCTATATAAGGAATAAGGCTAGGGCTACACGGCGACACCGCTCATGGCCAGGATAGCTGAGTAGCGGCTCACCATGGCTGGATTTCTTGCGGCGATCCTATTTATTTCTATGGGATCACCGCTACTCCGCGATCCTGGCCGTGACCGGTGTCGCTGTGGTGTTCTAGCTTAACACTATACATGGCCACTGGGTGACTTGACTTGAAAAGGAAAATGAGTCATTTTGAGTCAGGGAGGCTAGCCCTTTCCTCCTTGAAGTCAGGCATTCCCCGTCCGAACCCTGCCTCTTGAACCTTGAAGGAATATATCATTCCCTTGCCCCCGGAGATTTCGCAAACGTGCATTTCTGCAGCACTGTACGCCGAATGCAATCGGGCACACGCCGGAAATGAGAGGGAACTGCACCGGGGCGAGATCTCTGGAAGCAAAGGGACGATGTTCCCTGCCATAGAGGAGGCAGGATTCAGATGGGGAAATGCTTGACTTCAAGTAGGAAAGTGCCAGCCTCCTATGACTTTGCATACGGTGCAAGCCTGGTATAACAAAGCTGCCGTGGATCCGCTGCGACACTTGAACAAATTTGACTTCTAAGGGCATTATCTAAGTGGCCTTCACCCTATAACCTCTGTACAGGGATCTGGACTCCGGTGCAGGGGAACTACAAGGCCACTACCCCAAGGTACCTGTTCAAGTGACGACCGACACACGAGGGCAGGGGTAGGCAACCTCCGGCTGTTGTAAAACTACAACTCCCAGCATGCATACTTGCTCTGCTCTTCCTAGAAATATAATATATATGAATGGAGCATGCTGGGAATTGTAGTTTCACAACAGCTGGAGTGCCGAAGGTTGCTGACCCCTGCACTAGGGCCAAGTGAAATCAGTGAGGAGCACCAAAGGATCAGTCAGATCTGTATTAACCGCTTCAGCCCCCCTAGCTTAAACACCCTTAATGACCAGGCCACTTTTTACAATTCCGCACTACACTACTTTCACCGTTTATTGCTCCGTCATACAACTTACCACCCAAATGAATTTTACCTCCTTTTCTTCTCACTAATAGAGCTTTCATTTGGTGGTATTTCATTGCTGCTGACATTTTTACTTTTTTTGCTATTAATCAAAAATTACCGAAATTTTTGCAAAAAAATGACATTTTTCACTTTCTGTTGTAAAATTTTTTAAAAAAAACTACATTTCTATATAAATTTTTCTCTAAATTTATTGTTCTACATGTCTTTGATAAAAAAATCCAATAAGTGTATATTTATTGGTTTGGGTAAAAGTTATAGCGTTTACAAACTATGGTGCAAAAAGTGAATTTCGGCATTTTGAAGCAGCTCTGACTTTCTGAGCGCCTGTCATGTTTCTTCAGGTGCTAGAATGCCAGGATAGTATAAATATCCCCCAAATTACACCATTTTAGAAAGAAGACACCCCAAAGTATTCGCGGAGGGGCTTGGTGAGTTCATGTATCATTTCATTTTTTTCACAAGTTAGCGGAAATTGACACTTTCTGAGAAAAAAAAAAAAAAAAAGTTTCAATTTCTGATAACTTCTGGCAAAAAAATAAAAATCTCAGACGGACTCACTATGCCCTCAGTGAATACCTTGGGGTGTCTACTTTCCGAAATGGAGTCATTTGTGGGGTGTGTTTACTGTTCTGGCATTTTGGGCGGGCTAAATTGTGAGTCGCCATGTAAAACCTAAAGGTACTCGTTGAATTTGGGCCCTTTGACACCCAGGCTGCAAAAAGCGGCACTTATGTGGTATCGCCGCACTCAGGAGAAGTAGGGCAATGTGTTTTGGGGTGTATTTTTACATATACCCATGTTGGGTGAGAGAAATATCTCTGTAAATTGTCAACTTTGTATAAAAATTTTAAAAGTTGTCGCTTACAGAGATATTTTTCACACAAAGTATGGGTATATATAAAATACACCCCAAAACACATTGCCCTACTTCTCCTGAGTACGGCGATACCACATGTGTGCCACTTTTTGCAGCCTGGGTGCGTAAAGGGCCCTAAAACCAAAGAGTACCTTTAGGATTTCACAGGGCATTTTTACGCATTTGGATTCCAGACTTCTTCTCACCCTTTAGGGGCCCCTAAAATGCCAGGACAGTATAAATACCCCACATGTGACCCCATTTTGGAAAGAAGACACCCCAAGGTATTCTGTGAGGGGTATGGTGAGTTCATGCAAAATTTTATTTTTTGTCACAAGTTAGTGGAATATGAGACTTTGTAAAAACAAAATTAAAAAAAAAAAAAAACAATTTCCGCTGACTTGTGCCAAAAATAAAAATTCTGTGGACTCACCATGCCCCTCACGGAATACCTTGGGGTGTCTTCTTTCCAAAATGGGGTCACATGTGGGGTATTTATACTCACCTGGCATTTTAGGGGCCTCTAAAGTGTGAGAATCCAAATGCATAAAAATGGCCTGTGAAATCTAAAGGTACTCATTGGTTTTAGGGCCCTTTGCATCTTGGCTGCAAAAGTGTCACTCATGTGGTATCGCCGAACTCAGGAGAAGTAGGGCAATGTGGTTTGGGGTGTATTTTTATATATACTCATGCTTAGTGAGAGAAATATCTCTGTAAATGACAACTTTTTACATTTTTTTATTCAAAGTTGTCAATATACAGAGATATTTCTCTCACCCAGCATGGGTATATGTAAAAATACACCCTAAAACACATTGCCCTACTTCTCCTGAGTACGGCGATGCCACATGAGTGACACTTTTTGCAGGCAAGATGCGCAAAGGGGCCCAAATTCCAATGAGTACCTTTTAGGAGGGCATTTTTACGCATTTTCTTCTCACGCTTTAGGGCCCCTAAAATGCCAGGGCAGTAGAAATACCTCACGTGTGACCCCATTTTTGAAAGAAGACACCCCAAGGTATTCCATGAGGGGCATGGCGAGTTCATAGAATATTTTTTTTTGGCACAAGTTAGTGGAAATTGATTTTTATTGTTTTTCTCACAAAGTCTCCCTTTCCGCTAACTTTTGACAAAAAGTTTAATTTTTCATGAACTCATTATGCCCCTCAGCGAATACCTTGGGGTGTCTTCTTTCCAAAATGGGGTCACATGTGGGGTATTTATACTGCCCTGGCATTTTAGGGGCCCTAAAGCGTGAGAAGAAAAATGCGTAAAATGCCCTCCTAAAGGTACTCATTGAATTTGGCCCTTTGCGCATCTTGCCTGCAAAAGTGTCACTCATGTGGTATCGCCATACTCAGGAGAAGTAGGGCGATGTGTTTTGGGTGTATTTTTACATATACCCATGCTGGGTGAGAGAAATATCTCTGTATATTGACAACTTTGAATAAAAATGTAAAAAGTTGTCGTTTACAGCGATATTTCTCACACCCAGTATGGGTATATGTAAAAATACACCCCAAAACCACATTGCCCTACTTCTCCTGAGTACGGCGATACCACATGAGTGACACTTTTTGCAGCCAAGATGCGCAAAGGGGCCCTAAAACCAATGAGTACCTTTAGGATTTCACAGGCCATTTTTACGCATTTGGATTCTCACGCTTTAGGACCCCTAAAATGCCAGGGCAGTATAAATACCCCACATGTGACCCCATTGTGGAAAGAAGACACCCCAAGGTATTCTGTGAGGGGCATGGCGAGTTCACAGAAAAAAAAATTTGGCACAAGTTAGCGGAAATTGTTTTTTTTTTTTTTTTTTTTACAGTCTCATATTCCACTAACTTGTGACAAAAATAAAATTTTCCATGAACTCGCCATACCCCTCACGGAATACCTTGGGGTGTCTTCTTTCTAAAATGGGGTCACATGTGGGGTTTTTGTACTGCCCTGGCATTTGAGGGTCTCCGCAATCATTACACGTATGGCCAGCATTAGGAGTTTCTGCGATTCTCCGTATATTGAGCATACGGGTAATGAGATTTTTTTCCGCTCAGCCTCTGGGCTGAAAAAAAAAATGAACGGCACAGATTTTTTCATTCGCATCGATCAATGTGGATGAAAAATCTCTGCCAAAATCAGTGACTGCGGTGCGGTGGGCTGGGCGGTAGCTACCTAACAAGTAGCTAACTAACTGGCGGTGATAAGGGACCCTTATGCCCCATTCATACGTCCGAAATTCTGTTTGCGGAACGGAATTGCGGACCCATTCATTTCTATGGGGACAGACTTTGTCCCGCTCGGATCCGGAATTACGGATCCGCGCTCCGGGTCTGCACTTCCGTTCCGCAAAAATATAGAACATGTCCTATTCTTGTCCGCAATTGCGGACAAGAAAAAGCATTTTCTATATAGTTCTGGCAATGTGCGGATCTGCAAAATGCGGAAAGCACATTGCCGGTGTCCGTGTTTTGAGGATCCGCGGATCGGATCCGCGGATCCGTGAATCCACGGATCCGTGAATCCACGGATCCGCAAAACACATATGGACGTCCGAATGGAGCCTTACAAGGGTGTGATCAATGACAGGGGGTGATCAGGGGGTCTAGATGGAGTGATCAAGGGGTTAATAGGTGAGGGGGTGGGGGTTAGTGTAGTGTTTGGTGCAACTTTTACTGTAGTTACCTGGTCCTCTGGTGGTCGATCCCAGAAAATGGGACCACCAGAGGACCAGGTAGCAGCTATATCAGACGCTGTTCATAAAACAGCGTCTGATATAGCTGTTTGATGCGATTTATATCGCATCTACAGCCTGCCAGCGATTGATCATCGCTGGCAGGCTGTAGTCCAACTCTCGAGCCGCGCTTCACTGTGAGCGCGCGCGTTCACAGGAACTCTCGCGTCTCGCGAGATGACGCCCCGGCGCGTCCAAACAGAAGATCCCGGCCGCCCGCAGGACGCAATCCTGCGTACGGCGGTCGGGAACTGGTTAATCAAAAAGCGTTTGTGCGATCCGATCCACAGTCTGAGTCTGGGTGGGCAGCTCGGGGTCAGAACAGAGACCAGGCAGAGTTCAGGTCAGGCAGCAGAAGGTCAAATCCAGAAGTCAGGTAGAAGTCAGTACACGGAACAGGCAAATGAACAAACAGCACACCTTTGCAGGAAACTAGAACCTGTTGCTCGGGCAGCCCCTCCCACAGGAGAAGGTATCCCCCATGGTAACTAGACATTGCCTGGGGACAATGTGTGTGCATGAGCTGACACTTTAAGAGCCAGAGAGAGCACACGTTCACCCTACAGCAGAGAGGCAACGCCAGGAGGCAGCGGGCCTCAGCCTGCGTTTAAGGAGCATCATTACTCCAACGGCCAGGACTGCTGGACAGGTTCCCCAGCATGGCCGTGGTAGCATACTGAGCAGACTGAAAGGGTACCGTGAGCAGCTTATATCATAAAAATGAGCTGATCCATACAGTATTGGGCATGTCCACCTACTGAGGTGGTCGTACATGCTCAGTTCCACCCTTCAACTGCCGTCATCAATATCATCTGTGACAGTAACAGGGAAAGAGCTGCAGCAGAAAGGACACCCCCCTCCGAGCTGCCAGCCTGAAGAGACTCTAGCACCTAGTGCAATGAATGGGGGGCTGACATCACCCTTTCCTTGTGTGGCTGCAGCGGCACAACTAGAGCTAATTAGCGAAGAGAGTCTGTCACCTGTGAGCATACCGCCATGCCAGATAGTGGGCCCCAAACATAACCATACCTTTCCTGTGAAACCTCATCACGCCTGGCCCTGTCAAAGTGCAGAGAGAGCAGAGCCTCTAGGTGTAATGGTAACGCCCCCGTTGCTCCTAGAGGCTCATTTGCATATAATAAAACATTATTTTTCTCAGCAATGCGGACACATATGAACATGGGACCAACACGGATGCCTCCATCTGCCAAGAGCACATGTAACAGGTCAGCCGGTGTCATAGGGACAGATCTGCTGACAGATGGCCTATAACTCGGGAAAGCCCTTTAAGGTCTCAGGTGACACATTTTAGGGTTTGCACTTTGCAAATAAAATTCTGACAGGTACAGACCATCCCATTCTGCTTCACACTGATGAGAAATATGGACTGAACTCACACCTGTAAAAGTTTGTATAATCTGCAGTGTCAGAACTTTTCAGCAGGTAGTCAGCCGCTGGCAGGTAGTAGTCAGTCACCAGGAGGTAGTCAGTCACCAGCAGGTAGTCAGCCGCTGGCAGGTAGTAGTCAGCCATCAGCAGGTAGTAGTCAGTCACCAGCAGGTAGTCAGCCATCAGCAGGTAGTCAGTCACCAGCAGGTAGTCAGCCGCTGGCAGGTAGTAGTCAGTCACCAGGAGGTAGTCAGCCGCTGGCAGGTAGTAGTCAGTCACCAGCAGGTAGTCAGCCATCAGCAGGTAGTAGTCAGTCACCAGCAGGTAGTCAGTCATCAGCAGGTAGTCAGTCACCAGCAGGTAGTCAGTCACCAGCAGGTAGTCAGCCGCTGGCAGGTAGTAGTCAGTCGCCAGGAGGTAGTCAGCCATCAGCAGGTAGTAGTCAGTCACCAGCAGGTAGTCAGCCATCAGCAGGTAGTCAGTCACCAGCAGGTAGTCAGCCACTGGCAGGTAGTAGTCAGTCACGAGCAGGTAGTGGTCAGTCACCAGCAGGTAGTCAGCCGCTGGCAGGTAGTAGTTAGTCACCAGCAGGTAGTCAGCCGCTGGCAGGTAGTAGTCAGTCACCAGCAGGTAGTCAGTCACCAGCAGGTAGTCAGCCGCTGGCAAGTAGTAGTCAGTCACCAGCAGGTAGTAGTCAGTCACCAGCAGGTAGTAGTCAGTCACCAGCAGGTAGTCAGCCATCAGCAGGTAGTCAGCCATCAGCAGGTAGTCAGTCACCAGCAGGTAGTCAGCCGCTGGCAGGTAGTAGTCAGTCACCAGCAGGTAGTCAGCCATCAGCAGGTAGTAGTCAGTCACCAGCAGGTAGTCAGCCATCAGCAGGTAGTAGTCAGTCACCAGCAGGTAGTCAGCCATCAGCAGGTAGTAGTCAGTCACCAACAGGTAGTCAGTCACTAGCAGGTAGTCAGCCGCTGGCAGGTAGTAGTCAGCCATCAGCAGGTAGTAGTCAGTCACCAGGAGGTAGTCAGCCATCAGCAGGTAGTAGTCAGTCACCAGGAGGTAGTCAGCCGCTGGCAGGTAGTAGTCAGTCACCCGCAGGTAGTAGTCAGCCATCGGCAGGTTGTCAGTCACCTGCAGGTAGTAGTCAGCCACCAGCAGGTAGTAGTCAGCCATCGGCAGGTAGTCAGTCGACAGCAGAAGGTCAGTAGTCAGTCATCGGCACAGGTTGTCCATGGCCGGCAGGTAGTCAGTCACCAGCAGGTTGTCAGTGGCCGGCAGGTAGTCAATCACTAGCAGATAGTCAGTAGTCAGTCACTAGAAGGTTGTCACCAGTTTAGATTTATGTTATATGTCATGTAATGGACAATCAGACAATCCTTTGAGGGTGGCCTCATGTTCTGTGACAGGGATGTGCTCATACTGACTCCACACTGTGCAGGGGACGTGTGTGGCCACAATACATCTTCCCTCCTATCACAACTGCTGAGCCTTGTAGTTCCATTCTGTCTCCAGGTCACGTGGCTCCTCTATAACGGACGCTCATTCCTAAGGTCGCGCCTTTTCCAGGTCACATGATCAGTCAGGCCCCGCCCTTAGGGGCGTGTTTTGTTGTGGGAGATCGGTCATGACGTAATTCCGGGACACGGCGCCCACGTGTTGAGAGCCCTGCTGCTTCTCGGGTGTCCGTGACGTCACTGTACGGAACCGGGTGGATTGCCCGCTATGAAGATCACCAGGCAAAAACATGCCAAGAAGCACCTGAGCTTCTACAAGCACAACTTCCGCTTCCGGGAGCCGTATCAGGTGCTGGTGGACGGGACCTTCTGCCAGGCGGCTCTGAAGAACCAGATCCAGATCAAGGAGCAGCTACCCAAGTATCTGATGGGGGAAGTGCAGCTCTGCACAACCCAGTAAGTGCTGACGTTTTGTCGCTGCCAGTCTATTGTGTTTTACCTCTCCGTGGCACCGTTGTGATTTGCCCCTGCCTGTGCGTGGCACCGTTGTGATTTGCCCCTGCCTGTGCGTGGCGCCGTTGCGTTTTGCCGCTGCCTGTCCGTGGCGCCGTTGCGTTTTGCCGCTGCCTGTCCGTGGCGCCGTTGCGTTTTGCCGCTGCCTGTCCTTGGCGCCGTTGCGTTTTGCCGCTGCCTGTCCTTGGCGCCGTTGCGTTTTGCCGCTGCCTGTCCGTGGCGCCGTTGCGTTTTGCCGCTGCCTGTCCGTGGCGCCGTTGCGTTTTGCCGCTGCCTGTCCGTGGCGCCGTTGCGTTTTGCCGCTGCCTGTCCGTGGCGCCGTTGCGTTTTGCCGCTGCCTGTCCGTGGCGCCGTTGCGTTTTGCCGCTGCCTGTCCGTGGCGCTGTGGCATTTTGCTGTTTTGTGGCACCTCTGTGCTTTGCCGTTACCAGTCCAGCGCACTGTGGTGTTGTGCCGCTGCGGCATTAATGGCCGCCATTCTGTAGTGCCATTGCATTTTGTCATTCCCGCTATCTAGAGCTGCACTCACTCTCCTACTTCCTATTGGAAACCGCCAACCAGTCTCCTGTCAAGACGCGCCCTTAAAGGGGTTGTCTGAGATTTCATTGATCACTGTGATGGTAGGAGCCGTAGTGGTCAGCTGCAGCCAGGACCTTCTATATACCTCTGCAGCCAACCATTGGCCTCAGCGGTCTTGCTCCATACACCGTATAAAGAAGACTCTTACCCAGAATGTAAATCCCTAGAACTAGATCTGTGCCCACAGGGAATAAAGGGAAATCTCAGCTCTGAAGTCTGCAGAATTGTGCATGCAGCTCTGGAGTATGTGGCTCAGTAGACGATGAGCAGTGTCTGTATTCTGTCCAGTATCGCCATGTGACGTGATGTTTCTTTTCCTAGCTGTGTTATTAAGGAGCTGGAGTCCTTGGGGAAGGAAGTGTACGGAGCCAAATTGATCGCCCAAAGATTTCAAGCGCGGAGCTGCGGTCATTCCCAGAGCCCAGTCGGCGGCTCGGCGTGCCTGTTATCCATGGTTGCGGATGACAACCCTCACCATTATTTCATCGCCACCCAGGTATCTGTGAGACAACAATTTATTGCACGGGCGGCTCGCTGCCTGCTTCCAGTTTAGTTTCTATGGAGAAATGGGAGACTTGCGGATGACGCCGGGAGCGTTGGGAGGGGGGGGGGGGGTGTGAAAGTATAATGGTCGGCGGGGGTTGGGATACGAAAATTTTGATTGGATTACCATAAAAAAAATAAAACTTAAAAAAGCCGCATTTTACGGAACGTCCAGCCCATAATAGAACAGTCCGATCCTATTTTTGGGGTGGTCAAGGTGACAAAAAAATGGCAAATCGCGTGGTTTTATTATTATTATTTTTTTTTCTGTTACGGCATTTACCGCATAGAACCCATTTTTTTATGTATTAATAGTTTGGACTTTTCGGACGTGGCGATATGTAATATGATTATTTATTGTTTATATATTTTTATATAAACAATAAATCCGTATTTTTTTTTTTTTTTTTTTGCAGTTCCGCATTTTACGGGCCGCAAAATACCTACAGTTGTGTGAATGCACCCTTAGGGGCTCATTTATGACCAGATTATGACTTTTGTGGCGTATTTCTGGCACAGATTCTGTCTCATGCCATGGTGCGGCACAATCTGCGACCTCTTCTCTGCTTACGCCAGGTCTAAAAATATGGGCGTGGAAGGGAGCGGAAGACCCGTCTCATTCACCTTGTGTTAGGTGTAGTAAGAGATCTATTAGGGTGAATAGGATTTTTATGCCTCGCTCAGTATGGAGAAAGCCATGGCAGGCCTGGATCGCTTCAGCAGCGTCCAGGCTGCCATGGCAACTAACCGGAGCCCCGCGATTTCACTGCGGGGGCTCTGATCGGAAGGCAGAGGGAACCGCATCCCTCTGCCCTCACTCACAGGTGCCGCGGCACCCGAGGGGGTTAAATGGCGTAAGCGGCGCGATCTCTCTGGGTTGCCCTTCAGCCTCTCTGGAGGGTGTATTCCCCTGTAACTGGGGCTACTATGTCAGCCCCAGTTACAGGAGAAATCAATAGTGAAAAAAATGAAGTTAAATGTCCCCCAGAGGTCTTGTATGACCTTATGGGGGACACAAAGTGTAAAAAAAAAATAAAAAAAGTGTTTTAAAAAAAAAAAAGTTTCACATTTAAAAAAAATAAAAATTCCCCCGAAATCCGTTACTGTATTTAAAAAATGTTAAAAATAGAAGAAAAATGAATAAAATCGACATATTTGGTATCGCCGCGTCTGCAATGACTGGCTCTATAATGATGTCATATGATCTACATCAGGCATGCTCAAACTGCGGCCCTCCAGCTGTTGTAAAACTACAACTCCCACAATGCCCTGCTGTAGGCTGATAGCTGTAGGCTGTTCGGGCATGCTGGGAGTTGTAGTTTTGCAACAGCTGGAGGGCCGCAGGTTGAGCATGCCTGATCTACACCATCAGGTGAACGCCCTAAAAAATAAACATTGCGCCAAAACAGATTTTTTTTTTAGTTAGCTCACCTCACAAAAAACATAATGTTAATCAATCAAAAAGTCGTTTGTACCCTAAAATGGTGGCAATAAAAACGTCACTTCATCTTCATCCCGCAAAAAATTAGCCCAGACACAAGACCATAGCCAGAAAAATAAAAAAAATATGATTTTTAATTTTTTTTTTTAAATGCTCTTATTGTGTAAAACGTAACAAAATAAATAAAAGGCATATTTGGTATCGATGCGTCCGTAATCATCGTATCTCTAAAAATATCACATGATCTACCCCATCAAGTAAACGGTATCAATTTTTCTTTTAAAAATGACACGAAACAGCTTTTTTTGTGACTTCACCTCCCAAAAAATGAGAGAAAAACCAACCAGAAAGCCAAATGTACCCCAAAATGCTGCCAATAAAAACTACAGCTTGTCCCACACAAAATAAGCCCTCACGCAGCTCATTCAATAAAAAAGTTATCGCTCTTAAAAACCATGACAGAAAATTCCATGTTAGAAATTCCAGATGCCGCTCCTTCCCTTCTGAGCCCTGGCGTTTCCCCAAATAACAGTTTATGACCACAGTTGGGGTCTTACTGTATTCAGGAGAAAGTGGGTAGCAAATTGTGGGGGGATATTCTCCTGTTATGTTTTGTAAAAAAGAAAGTTTGGGTCTAAAGCACCATTTTCTTGTAAAATAAAAAAAAAATTATTTTTCATTTTCACACCCAAGTATTAAAAATTCTATGAAACACCTGTTGAGTGAAGTGCTCGCTACACCCCCTAAAAATTCCTTGGTATGTAGTTTACAAAATGTGGTCACTTTTTGGGGGTTACCTCAGGGCCTCTTCAAATGCAACATGGTGCCCAAAGACCATTCCAGCAAAATCTGCTCTCCAAAAGGCAGCTAAACCTAACTAGCCTATTCTTACTTTTCTCAGTCCTCTCCTTTATTTTTATTACCCTGATTCTGCAGAAACACCCCATATGTGCTTGTATACCGCTGTATGGGCACATGACAGGGCACAGATGGCAAGGAGCGCCATATGGTTTTTGGAAGGGTTTCTGTCACCAGGTTTAACCCTATGAAGTTTGCTGACATTAGCGATGTGCTAATGTCAGCTAAACCTAACTAGCCTATTCTTACTTTTCTCAGTGCCTGCATTAACCTAAAAATCGAACTTTTATAATATGCTAATCAGGCTCTAGGAGCAGGGGGGGCGTTGTTCCTGCTCCTAGAGCCTCATCTCCACCTGGTCTCCTCCTTCCAGGTCTTGATTGACAGGGCCAGGCAGCGCTTGCGTCTGTCTGCCAGCCCTGTGCTCGGATGAAATCTCGCGCCGTTCTGAACTCAGCGCAGGCGCGGTGAGGGAAAGACTCTCGTCGGCTGCCAGGTTCCTCACCGCGTCTGCGCTGAGTTCGTAACGGCGCGAGACTACATCCGAGCACAGGGCTGGCAGACAGACGCAAGCGCTGCCTGGCCCTGTCAATCAAGACCTGGAGGGAGGAGACCAAGGTGGGAGAAGGGAGGCTCTAGGAGCAGGAACAACGCCCCCCCTGCTCCTAGAGCCTGATTAGCATATTATAAAAGTTCGATTTTTAGGTTAATGCAGGCACTGAGAAAAAGTAAGAATAGGCTAGTTAGGTTTAGCTGACATTAGCACATCGCTAATGTCAGCTAACTTCATAGGGTTAAACCTGGTGACAGAAACCCTTCCAAAAACCATATGGCGCTCCTTGCCATCTGTGCCCTGTCATGGGCCCATACAGCGGTATACAAGCACATATGGGGTGTTTCTGCAGAATCAGGGTAATAAATATTAAGGTTTGTTTTGTTGTTAACTCTTGATGTGTTCCAGGAAAAAAATTATTAAAATGGAAAATCTGCTAAAAAAAAAAGTGAAATTTAGTAATGTCACCCCTATTTTGCTTTAATTCCTATGGAATAGTTAAAGGGTTAACAACATTTCTAAAACCAGTTTTGAATAATTTGTGGGGTGTAGTTTCTAAACTGGGGTCATTTTCGGGTTGGTTCTATTATGTGAGCTCCACAAAGTGACTTCACAACTGAACTGGTCCTTAAAAAAGTTGACTTTGGAAATTTTCCTGACAATTTCAAAAATTGCTTCTAAAATTCTAAACCTTCTAACGTTTTAAAAGAATAGAATTACATTGCCCAAAATGACGCAAACATAAAGTAGACACATGGGGAATGTTAATTAATGAATACTTTATGAGGCATCACTATCTGTCTTAAAAGCAGAGAGAGTCGAAAATTCGGAAAACTGAATTTTTCCAAATTTTCGTTAGTTTGGATTTATTTTTTTATAAATAAAGGTAAAAGATTTTGAATCAAATTTTACATTTACATGAAGTACAATGTGTCACCAGAAAACATTCTCCGAATGGCTTGGTTAAGTAAAAGCGTTCCACATAAATTGACATGTCAGATTTGCAAAATTTGGTCTGGTCAGGAAGAGGGTGAATGGCCCGGTCTGGAAGTGGTTAGTTACAAAAACTAGAATTGCGCATCTTGGGATCTACTATTCACT
Source organism: Bufotes viridis (assembly GCA_033119425.1). Classification (NCBI taxonomy): domain Eukaryota; kingdom Metazoa; phylum Chordata; class Amphibia; order Anura; family Bufonidae; genus Bufotes; species Bufotes viridis. Next base: position 63,605,392 of record CM065593.1, read on the forward strand.
GGTAACTTTTTAAAATGCATTATTTTTTTTTTTTTTTTACATTATGTAACACGTTTTAATTTTATTTCCCAGGACCATGACCTTGCAAACAAAGTGAAAAAAAGGGCAGGCATCCCCCTGATGTTCATTATTCAGAACACAATGGTGCTGGACAAACCATCCCCCAAGTCTGTGGCCCATGTCCAAGCTGTGCAAGCCGGTCAGCTACTCCCCGAGCATCATAAACACAGCATTGAGCATTTGAAAGACGAGCAGGGGATCCCACTGGTCACAGAGCGCAGGGGGAGGAAGAGGAAACGCGTTGGGGGTCCTAACCCCTTGAGCTGCTTGAGGAAAAAGAAGAAAAATGATTCAAAACCCACAAGACCAGCTCCTGAGCAACAGAAGAAAAAGAGGAAAAGAAAGCGGAACAAGCCCTCAGGAAATCCCACTCCACAGACTGCATAACGGAGCCGAGACCTCAAGTTTACAGCTGCAGAGTTGATATTTGTTATAACAAGTTGTATGAGATTAGAAAAACATGGCTTTTTTCTAGAAACAGCGCCACTCTTGTTCATTGGCAGTTTCTGGTATTACAGCTCGGCTTTGTTCACTGGAATACCATACACAACCCTTTCGGTCACGCTTTTCTAATCTCGCCGACACGGCTTTTATGGAATTGTATTTATTTCAGTAAAGGATGGCGTTGTTCACACTAGCCCTGACATTGTGTACACAGTTTTACTGCATTTTGCTCAATCCGTGCACATTACTAATACATTTTGCTTCCTCCATGGTCGAGTCCGTTTTTCTCCTGCGGCTGGGAGTCGTAGTTTCTAGTTTCACAACCTCTAGACGCCCCTGGTTTAGACGATCCTATGGGAACTAAACAGTTTGTACTTTGAGCTGATACATAGGTTTTAACAGTTTAACTATATATATATAAAGTGAAGATAAGGCAGCACTCTGTATACGTGAAAAAATGGATCCCTTTATTCACCTCTTGCAACGTTTCAATCGCTCATTGCGATCTTTCTCAAGCAGTGATTACAAGTGCACAGGAAGTTTATATACAAGTGAAACTCATAAATCAATCAAGATGTCTGATTCATAAACAAACATTAGATAATGGCGTGCATACAAAAAATACACAACAATATAGAAGTGTACTAGTGATCATAAACATTACACTGTGTAATTTGTGTCGTAATATACCAATACATTTAATAAAGTCATACAATTTGTGTATTGACGTGCATATCGTGTATCCAAATTAGTGATGTCACTAACACCCAGCTGTGTAAAGTTAAAATAGATTGGTCTCCTACAGCATCGGATATACAATTCCACTCACCATGTGAGAATCGCTCCAGCGTCCGGAACTGAGCACTGCGCCTGCGTCAGTACCGGAATGGTAAAGCTGATGTCACATGATCCAAGAAGAGCGACGTCATCACTGACGTTCACACTTGCCAGTTGCCTGGTCAGGGCGGAAGAAACAAACCTCCACATTGCGCATGACAGTACCCGGTCCGGCCAATGAGGAAAGACAGAGCCGTCGTTGCCATGGCGTTACATATACACTTGGCCGGGTGAGACAATCTATAGGATTTATAACGGGATCGCAATTTATTTAATCTAGTTATTGTGTATTCAGCTACTTGGTTACAAGAGAGAGACCCATCCAGAGGGCAACACCTGAGAGTTTCAATCTCCGGGTCGCACTCCTCGTTCCAGTGAGGATTCCGATCACATCCCTGTGTCAGTCCTCACTGTCAAAAGGTCCTCATTATGTCTCCATCATAGCCACACAATGCACACCTTCCATCCGCGGTCCCACTTATCGTTACCTATTTATCAATGTATCACCCAGCACTTATTAAAAAGAACACTATAGCCCCATCACCTGCAACTGGCAATCCCGGTATCAGTGATCATACTGCTAATTAAATAAAACAAAGAGCGAGTCACAAGTAGAATGGCCATCCTCTGCTTGGGGACCAATATTTTCCAGGATGGCCATTCTACTTGTGACTCGCTCTTTGTTTTATTTAATTAGCAGTATTGTTGTGTATTTTTTGTATGCACGCCATTATCTAATGTTTGTTTATGAATCAGACATCTTGATTGATTTATGAGTTTCACTTGTATATAAACTTCCTGTGCACTTGTAATCACTGCTTGAGAAAGATCGCAATGAGCGATTGAAACGTTGCAAGAGATGAATAAAGGGATCCATTTTTTCACGTATACGGAGTGCTGCCTTATCTTCACTTTATAATTTTTGGCTCACATCCAAGGGCAACAGGAATTGCACCCGCCGGTTTTTCTCTGGAGTGCTGCTGCCTTACCTTTTACCTATATATATATATATATATATATATATAAGCAAAAATCTTTCCTTTCACTGAATGCAAGCAGAGATATTGACTGTGGTGTGGAATTCAAACACAAAGTGGTATGAGAAAGTTGAAGAAATTTTTATAATACATTTTAAAGGGGTTTTCTGGGATTCACTATATTGATGGCCCATCCTCAGGATAGGTCATCAATATCTTATCTGTGGGGGGTCTGACTCCCTGTACCCTCACCATCAGCTTTTTGAAGGCCATTGATGGGACATTCATCAGTCACATGGCCTGTTTGAAGCTTAGTCCTATTCAAGTTAATGGGTTTTGAACTGCAATACCAATCACAACCTTGGTTAGCTGTGAGGAGGCTGCAGTGCTGACCAGAGTCCACAGCCTCTTCAGCTGGTTTGCAGGGTTGCTAGATGTTGGACACCCTTCTGATAAGATGCAGATGACCTATCCTGAGAATTGGTCAAGAATATTGTACGCCAAGAAAAGAGTGGAAAACACATTGGGAGGAGATTTATCAAAACTGGTATAAAATAGAACTGACTCAGTTGCCCATAGCAACCAATCAGATTCCACCTTTCATTTTTCAGAGCTCCTTTGGAAAATGAAAGGTGGCATCTGATTGGTTGCTATGGGCAACTAAGCCAGTTTTGATAAATCTTGTCCATTGAATAGGGATGAGTGGTGCGCCAGTAGCTTATTCGGTTTCAGTAGGAGTCTGGTTCTTGGTATTCCTTGACTATCGAGATTCACAAAAATAAGATCACCTTGTGTACCTCGCATGGCCCAGAACACACAGCTTTCATTCCTCCCTCTCTTTTTTTTTTTTTTTTACATTTCTGTGAAAAAGATGACACAAAGCCTTGTGAGGATTATTATTGATTACAGCAGTTTGAGACTGTGCTGTCTAGAGAACCTTATATGTGTATGTAGCGTATAATGTTCATATTCTGTCTACTCTAGGCTTTCAGCAGTACAGTTGAGCTGTTATTTAACCCCTTTCCTTCTATTGATAAGGAACAGACTCTGCTTGTTCTGCCTCAATCTGTACAGCAAAGCTCCCAAGTGACCTATAGAAAACAAGAAGCATTAACTGTGTGCCCTCTAGTAAGCATCAATTTCTAACGTTAAGGCTACATTCACACGACCGTATTTTTCATTCCGCATCCGATCCGCATCCGTTTCCGTTTTTTGCGGAATAGATACGGTCCTATTCATCTCTATGGCCTTTTAAAATTTGCGGACAACTTTCCGTAAGTTGTCCGCATCCGTGTGTCCGCATATTTCATCCGCAAAAATATGAAGCATGTCCTATAATTGTCTGCAAAAATCGGTCCGCAGCCCCATAGAAGTCAATGGGTCCGCAAAAAACGGATAACATACGGAAAGGTTTCCGTATGTTATCTGTATTTTGCGGATCCGTTTCCGTATTATTATTAGAATATTTTATGGAAGAACATTATTTTTTTTTCCCTCCCTCCAGTTCAGTATTTTGCGGATCCGCAAAAAACGGAAGACATACGGAAGCCTTCTTCCGCAAAATGCGGACATACGGCTTCCGTTTTTTGCATCCGTAAAATACGGATGAAAAAAATACGGTCGTGTGAATGTAGCCTAATCTGTTTTCCCTTAGTTTGTGGCCCCTTAACAGCAGCACAATATGGGGCATTTCTGCCCCAGTGAACTGGTGGGACAGATAATGAGATAATAAAAGAATCCACCTATAGGAATTGTACCCTCCCTACCTACAGTGTGTTAATGATAAAGAACACAATTGCTGCTGTTAGGAGTAAGGGAAAACAGTATCGAGAGCAATAAGCTAACCCAATGGCCTCTCTAATCCATCTCCCAAAAGTAGGTTTAGACTCTTTGGATCCCCCAGTTTACAAAAATCTGAGCTTCTGGCTAATAAATTCTCAGAACCCTGGAAGTATCCACAAATTGAAGGTTTGATGCTTGATTCTCTCCGGGGAAGAAAACTGGAAATTACCTGATTTAGGTTAAAAAAAAAGAAGGTAGGTATCTCAATAAAAATCTGTCAGGAAGAAATATGATGTAAGGTTCAACAAAAAATAAAGTCTGGAGCTCTCCAATTCTCTTAGCTGAGGTGCGGCCAAAAGAAAGGTAACCTTAATAAAAAGAAGCCTAAGATCACCTTCTTAAGAAGTTTAAAAGGGGGCTAAACACAGACGCGTTAGTACCACGGATAAGTATCACTGAGATATAGGTTTTAAAGGGTTTTTGCTATCACATACTAGCAATATTCCCGCACCTACTGTACTGTAACGAGAATAGAGTGGGGAAATGAATGAAGGGTGCACTGTGCATGTGCAGCTGCCCTCCATTCATTTGAATAGGGCCACTGAAATTAGCTGAGCGCTGGCTCTGCTATTTCCGTCGGCCCCATAGAAATTAATGAGAGCAGGGGCCACGCGTGCCCGGTGCGCTCCCATTCACTTGGGGTCCTACAGCCACAGCTCTCCCCGCTCCGATAGCCCCCCATTGTATGTGATGGGAATACCCCTTTAATACGTATGACCTTATTCTGGTTGCTCCTTTAAGAAATCATTTAATTAACCACATCCCGACCGGATTTAATTAACCACATCCCAAGGATCGCGACGCCAGGAAGTTTAACTACAGCCTGCCAGCGCTGATCATGCGCTGGCAGGCTGTAGATCTTAAAAAAAAAAAGCCATCTGAACCGCATATCAGACGCTGTTTTGTAAATTCAGACATCCGTATGTGTTTTGCGGATCTGCAAAGCACGGACACCAGCAATGTGCTCTCCGCATTTTGCGGATCAGCACATTGCCAGAACTATATAGAAAATGCCTTTTCTTGTCTGCAATTGCGGACAAGAATAGGACATGCTCTATCTTTTGCGGAGCTGCGGCCGGATGTTTCAGGGCCAAAACCCGGAAGGTCGCGGTCGCAGCTCTGCAAATGCTGATTTGGAGAGCACATAGTGTGCTCTCTGCATCACCGCCGGCCCCATTCACACTGAATGGGTCTGCAGAATTGCGGAATAGATGCGGACATTTTTGCGGACGTGTGAATGGGGCCTTACTTTGCAAGCACTCCTATGTCCTTTCCCCTCTTTTTTTTTTTTTTGCACATTTTTTGGCAGAGATTTTTTCATCCACATTGATCGATGGGAATGAAGAAATCTGTGCCGTTCATTTTTTTTTTCAGTCCAGAGGCTGAACGGAAAAAAAATCTCATTACCCGTATGCTCAATATAAGTAGAATAGCAGAAACTTCTAATGCTGGCCATACGTGTAATGATTGCGGAGACCCTCAAATGCCAGAGCAGTACAAAAACCCCACATGTGACCCCATTTTAGAAAGAAGACACCCCAAGGTATTCTGTGATGGGCATGGCGAGTTAATAGAAGATTTTTTTTTTTGGCACAAGTTAGCGGAAATTAATATTTTTTTACCTTGGGGTGTCTTCTTTCTAAAATGGGGTCACTTGTGGGGTATGTATACTGCCCTGGCATTTTAGGGGCCCCTGATTCGTGAGAAGTCGTTTGGAATCCAAATGCGTAAAAATGCCCTGTGAAATCCTAAAGGTGATGCTTCCTCCAAGCATTCCCTCACTAACCTTCCCTTTGATGGTTCGTGGCTTTTTGGGACCCAGCTGGATGAGTTCATCTCTGTGGCAACTGGGGGCAAGAGTACTCATCCACATCAACCAAGGTCCAGACGCCCTGTTCAGGCGGGGTCTTCCGGTTCCAGGTTCCATTCCTTTCGCCGCTTCTCCTCTGCAGGTCGTCGGCTTCCTCAGCTGGCGGGTCTCAAGACTCCCGTAAGAAGCCCTCCTTCAAGTCCCAACCTTCCTGGCGCTCGAGGGCTCAGTCGACCCGTCCTGCGGCCCCAAAGCAAGCTTCCGCATGAAGGGACGCCCCCACCTCTCTCAGTGGGGGGCCGTCTGCTCTCCTTTCATCAGGTCTGGAGGGCTCACGTTCAAGAGGCTTGGGCTCTAGAAATTGTAGCATCCGGCTACAATATAGAGTTCGAATCCAGACCACTGGAACGCTTCTACCCTTCTCGCGTTCCGGGGGACCCCGCCCGAGCTTCGGCTCTCTTGATGGCGGTTTCCTCCCTTCTGGACCGAGGTGTGATCACCCCTGTTCCCCTGGAAGAACGGGGCACAGGCTTCTACTCCAACCTGTTTATTGTCCCAAAGAAGGAGGAGTCCGTGCGTCCGATCCTGGACCTAAAACTTCTCAACAAGTTTCTGCGGGTCAGAAAGTTTCGCATGGAGTCCCTCCGCTCGGTTGTTGCATCTCTTCTGCCAGGGGAATTTCTCACGTCGGTGGACATTCAGGACGCTTATTTGCATGTCCCTATAGCAGAGTCACACCATCGCTACCTACGGTTCGCCATTGGGGACTGTCATTATCAGTTCGTCGCCCTCCCTTTCGGGTTGGCGACTGCTCCTCGGATCTTTACCAAGATCCTGGCGCCTCTCATGGCCATCCTGCGTTTAAGGGGCATTTCCCTGTTGCCCTACTTGGAAGACAATCTAATAAAGGCCCCCTCTCTTCCGCAGGCCGAGGACAGCATCCCGATCACCTTCCAAACTCTGGAACGGTTTGGCTGGTTAAGGAACCGCCCCAAGTCATCTGTTCTTCCCTTCCAGAGACTCACCTTCCTGGGGATGCTCCTGGACACGTCGGTTGCCAGGGTTTTTCTGCCGGACTCCAAGTCCTCCCAGATTCAGGAGGCAGTTTCATTCCTGCTACGCCCCCAGTCTCTTTCCATTCGGCAGTGCATGCGGACCCTGGGCCTCATGATGGCCTCCTTCGAAGCCATTCCGTATGCCCAGTTCCACAATCGTCCGCTGCGGCGGATGATTCTTTCTCTTTGGGACAAGTCCCCTCAGGGGCTGGAAACCAGGATCCGTCTCCCTCGACGGGTTCGGGCTTCCCTGTCCTGGTGGCTGTCCCCTCCGACTCTGGCGTCAGGGAGGTCTTTTCTCCTGGACGATCGTCACTACCGATGCCAGTCTCTTGGGCTAGGGCGGAGTGTTCCAGAGTCAGACGGTTCAGGGGGTTTGGTCGGCGGAGAAATCCCGCCTCCCAATCAACATCCTGGAACTGAGAGCGATATTTCTCTCCCTCTCCCATTGGACTCCTCTCCTTGTGGGTCTACCGGTGCGGATACAGTCAGACAATGCCACGGCTGTGGCCTACATCAACCATCAGTTTGGGACCCGCAGCTGGGCGGTGATGCACGAGGTGGAGAGGATCCTCCAGTGGGCAGAGTCTCATGTCCCGGTGCTGTCGGCAGTGTAAATTCCGGCAGGGGACAATTGGATGGCGGATTTGACAATTGGACGGCGGATTTTCTGAGCCGCAACAAAGTGGCTCCGGGCAAGTGGTCTCTGCATCCGGAAGTCTTTGAGGACGTCTGCCGCAGGTGGGGCCGTCCGGACGTGGACCTGATGGCGTCCAGATTGAACAAAAAAGTGCCGGTGTTCCTGGCTCGGGACCCGATGGCATTTGGTTTGGACGCGCTGGTGTCTCCGTGGCAGCAATTCAGCCTTCTTTATGTTTTCCCTCATCTTCCCTTGCTGCCGAAGGTTCTACGCAAGATCAAGGTGGAGGGGATCCCGACCGTTCTCATCGCCCTGGACTGGCCTCGCTGCGCCTGGTTCTCAGACATCGCGCGCATGCTGGCGGATGCACCTTGGCCTCTTCCCGACAGAGACAACCTGTTGTCTCAAGGGCCTCTCTTCCACCGGAATTTACGGTCGCTGCATTTAACGGCATGGCTGTTGAGACCGCTATCCTAAAAAAACGGCGATTTTCGGATTCTGTGGTGAGAACCATGATCAAGGCGCGGAAGCCGGCTTCCTCTCGGATTTATTATCGTACCTGGAAGGCCTTTCTGTCCTTTTGTGAGTCCTCGGGTTTCCCTCCTCTTCGTTTCTCCGTTCGGGTAGTACTTTCTTTTCTCCAGTCGGGCCTCGAGATGGGTCTCTCTCTCGGCTCTCTGAAGGGTCAAGTCTCGGCTCTGGCTATCTTTTTTCAAAGATCCCTTGCCCTGCTTCGTCCTGTGCGAACTTTCCTTCAGGGTGTGGCACACTCGGTGCCCCCGTATGTTCCCCCTCTACCATCTTGGTACCTTAACTTGGTTCTACTTGCTCTCCAGGGGGCCCCCTTCGAGCCCCTCAGGGAGGTGTCTCTTACCTTCCTCATCTGGAAGGTGGTTTTTCTGTTCGCCATAACTTCCATTAGGCGAGTGTCGGAGCTGGCTGCGCTCTCCTGCCGGGAACCCTTCCTGGTTTTCCATCAGGATAAGGTGGTGCTTCGTCCGGTCCCGTCTTTTCTACCCAAGGTGGTGTCTGCGTTCCACCTTAATAAAGACCTTGTACTGCCCTCTTTTTGTCCCTCTCCGGCTAATTCCAAAGAGCGTGCTCTTCATTCCCTAGATGTTGTTAGGGCTCTGAGGGTGTATCTGACGGCTACTGCATCTTTCCGCCGCTCAGATTCTCTGTTTGTGATACCTGAGGGGCCTCGTAAGGGTCTGGCGGCCTCTAAGGTCACTGTGGCGCGCTGGATTCGGTCGGCTATTGCTGCGGGTTATCGTGCTCGTGGCAGGATTCCCCCGGCTCGGATTACTGCTCACTCCACTAGGGCAGTGGGAGCTTCCTGGGCAAGACGCAACCGAGCTTCCGCGTCCCAGCTGTGTAGGGCGAACACTTGGTCGTCCTTGCATACTTTCACAAAGTTTTATCAGTTACATTCGCTGGCTTCGGCTGATGTGGTCCTTGGGCGCAAGGTTTTGCAGGCTGTGGTTCCTGTTTGATTGTTGGACTTTCTTCCTGGAGGTGCTGGGGGTATAGCCCGAGGAGAAGGAGCCTTCTTTTGTATTTGCATAGTGTCCCTCCTAGTGATACCTCTAAGTTATACTCATGGTCTGTGTCCGCCAATGGAAAAGACGAGAAAAAGAGAAAAAGATTTTACAGGTGAGTTTCACAAAAATCTCCTTTTTTGTCACAAGTTAGCGGAAAGGGAGACTTTGTGAGAAAAAAAAAAGTCAATTTGCGCTAACTTGTGCCAAAAGAAAATCTTCTATGAACTCGCAATGCCCCTCACGGAATACCTTGGGGTGTCTTCTTTCCAAAATGGGGTCACATGTGGGGTATTTATACTGCCCTGGCATTTTAGGGGCCCCTACAGCGTGAGAAGAAGTCTGGAATCCAAATGCATAAAAATGCCCTCCTAAAAGGTACTCATTGGAATTTGGGCCCCTTTGCGCATCTTGGCTGCAAAAAAGTGTCACTCATGTGGTATCGCCGTACTCAGGAGAAGTAGGGCAATGTGTTTTGGGGTGCATTTTTACATATACCCATGCTGGGTGAGAGAAATATCTCTGTAAATTGACAACTTTGTATAAAAAATTTTTTTAAAGTTCTCATTTACATGGGTATATGTAAAAATACACCCCAAAACACATTTCCCTACTTCTCCTGAGTACGGCGATACCACATGTGTGACACTCTTTTGCAGCCTAGGTGTGCAAAGGGGCCCAAATTCCAACGAGTACCTTTTAGGAGGGCATTTTTACGCATTTGGATTCCAGACTTCTTCTCACGCTTTAGGGCCCCTAAAATGCCAGGGCAGTATAAATACCCCACAAGTGACCCCATTTTGGAAAGAAGACACCCCAAGGTATTCCGTGAGGGGCATGGCGAGTTCATAGAAGTTTTTGTTTTTGGCACAAGTTAGCGGAAATTGACTCTTTTTTTCTTACAAGGTCTCATATTCCACTAACTTGTGACAAAAAATAAAATTTTACATGAACTCACCATACCCCTCACGGAATACCTTGGGGTTTCTTCTTTCTAAAATGGGGTCACTTGTGGGGTATTTATACTGACCTGGCATTTTAGGGGCCCCTAATGCGTGAGAAGAAGTCTGGAATCCAAATGCGTAAAAATGCCCTGTGAAATCCTAAAGGTACTCATTGGAATTAGGGCCCCTTTGCGCACCCAGGCTGCAAAAAGGTGTCACACATGTGGTATTGCCGTACTCAGGAGAAGTAGGGCATTGTGTTTTGGGGTGTATTTTTACATATACCCATGCTGGGTGAGAGAAATATCTCTGTAAATGGCAATTTTTTTAATTTTTTTATACAAAGTTGACAATTTACAGAGATATTTCTCTCACCCAGCATGGGTATATGTAAAAATACACCCCAAAACACATTGCCCTACTTCTCCTGAGTACGGCGATACTACGTGTGCCACTTTTTTGCAGCCTAGGTGCGTAAAGGGGCGTAAAGTCCAACGAGTACCTTTAGGTTTTACAGGGCTGCTCACAATTTAGCCCCACCCAAAATGCCAGAACAGTAAACACACCCAACAAATGACCCCATTTCGCAAAGTAGACACCCTAAGGTATTCACTAAGGGGAATAGTGAGTCCGTGGGAGATTATAATTTTTTTTTGGCCAGAAGTTAGCAGAAATGGAAACTTTATTATTTTTTTTTTCCTCAGAAAGTGTCATTTTCCACTAACTTGTGAAAAAAAATGAAATCATACATGAACTCACCATGCCCATCCGCGAATACTTTGGGGTGTCTTCTTTCTAAAATGGTGTCATTTGGGGGGTATTTATACTATCCTGACATTCTAGCACCTGAAGAAACATGACAGGTGCTCAGAAAGTCAGAGCTGCTTCAAAATGCCGAAATTCACTTTTTTGCACCATAGTTTGTAAACGCTATAACTTTTACCCAAACCAATAAATATACACTTATTGGATTTTTTTTTATTAAAGACCTGTAGAACAATAAATGTAGAGAAAAATTGATATAGAAATGTAGTTTTCTTTTAAAAATTTTAAAACAGAAAGTGAAAAATGTCATTTTTTTGCAAAAATTTCGGTCATTTTTGATTAATATCAAAAAAAGTAAAAATGTCAGCAGCAATGAAATACCACCAAATGCAAGCTCTATTAGTGAGAAGAAAAGGAGGTAAAATTAATTTGGGTGGTAAGTTGTATGACTGAGCAATAAACCGTGAAAGTAGTGTACTGCAGAATTGTAAAAAGTGGTCTGGTCATTAAAGGCTCTGAAGATATAGATCTTCATAGGCCAAGAATCCGCAAGATAATCGCTAACGAGCATTGGTAAGAATGCTGGATAGGCATTATCTGGCGGTGTAAAAGTACCGCCGATTACCTGATGAACGAGCGCAGTGCTCGTTCATCGGGTAATAGATTATTCATGCAGACACAAAAATCGTTGTATGCCAGCAGCAGATCGTGCTGTGTAAACAGCCTCTACTGCTGGCAAACAAGAGTCTGTATGGGGAAGAACGATGGCATTAGCGATCACTCGTCCCCACACTGTGGAGAAGATCGCTGCATTCATTGACTAGCATTGCCTACTGTATCTTCCCGTGTAAAGGGACCTTTAATGTAGATGCACTAAAGCCTTTATCCAGACTGTCTTGGAGGAAGCTTAGTACAGATTGTATTGGCGGATCTGATCCATTAAATAGAGTAAAGATAATTACGAGGAACTGGACAATCGTGCACCGAGTGTGTTTAGAGGACCTCCAATCCTCTTGTGACAGCCTAATTTAACAAGAAACAGCCAGATAATGTAATTTCACTGATTTTGTATTATATATCAATCACGTAACATCATTGAAGCGACTTATAAAGTGATCGGCTCAAAAAAGCAACATCCAATGTATAATCCAATACATCAATATTTTATGTCAGAGCAATTCATAAACCTCCTTCACAACCTCCTTCACAACCTTCTTCTGAATAAATTGTATCACAGCTTCTTCTAAGATAAAGTGTTTATTGGGGGGGAGAGAATCTTCTTCCTTTAATAAACTTGTCCATCGGAGTAAATAAGAAGTCGATCTCATAACCTGCAATGATCTTTAGGACCCATTGATCTGAGGTTACCAGGAGCCATTCTTTTAGAATGTAAGACAACCTCCAACGGTAATCCCTGGAGAATGAAGACCTCTTGAGTCAGAAGCCTGCTTTAATTTTCCCAACTTCTCCAGGATCACACCTAAAATGTCCTCTCCTGGGTTCACCACCGCTTCCTGATTGTGTTCTGCATTCTTGCATTCCTCTGCTGGGTTCTATTGCTTCAAAAGCGATTGCGCCTGCCCTGAAGGAGCTGCCAGATAGACCTTTCTTGATCTTGTTGAGCTCAGATCCAAACAGTCTGCCTGGGTCAAAAGGAAGGCAGCATAAATTATGTTCAGATGTGTTGTTTGGCACACAGGGATTGTGCCATGGCGACCTGCTACCCGCAGTTGATAACTCCATGGCCCTGGCTGCTAATTGACTTGCTGGAAGGCAACAAACAAGAAGTGAGAAGCAAGTGTCCATGTTTTTAAATAACGATAGTAAATCATATCTAGGGACTCCATCATCTAGATCTTTCTGGATAGACTGGATCCAGTTACGTAGCTTATTTGCAACCTCACTAGAAGCTACAGCAGCCGAACCAGAAGCCGAGGCCTCAGCGTAACTAATGCGCAGAGAGGCATTCATGCGCCTGTCCATGTAATCCTGTAGATTAGCACCATCCTCCACTGGGACAACCATACATCTGGACAATTTGGCGACACGGTGTCACTCATTCGCACTGATCCTGCCTAATAGAAAATATCTTCCTAAATCTTCTAGAAATTACAGGGTCCTTTTATGGCTTTTTCCATTCTGCCTATTTCCTTTTTTAAGGCTTTATCCAGTTTAAAGGCCCTCTGCCCCTAAAGGTAGATTTTGAGGCTTCCCTTTTATCAACATCATGGTCCCCCGACCTGATGGACTAAATTAATTTCTGTATTTTCTCTGAGGGAAATAGAGGCTTTACAATATCTTTGTCCTGTTCTTCTTCAGATGATGAAGATGAGAAACTTTCGTCGGTGATCTGGTATTCCTCCTCTGACCAGAGAACCAGGCTGCAATGCTCCGGGCAAACAAGTAAGCACTAAAGATTATAATGTTAAAACACAGCAGACATGAGCCCCAACCTAACCCACCTCCCCTCCCACATGCCGCACCCGACCGAGAGCCAAGTAAACCAGCAGCATAAGGAAAGAAAAAAAGAAAAACACACTGTAGGTAGGGAGGGTGCACCTCTTCTAGGCAGGTTAATTGTTTAATTATCTCATTAAAAATTCCATCTGTCCTACTACTTCACAGGGGCAGAAATACCACATATTGTAATTCTGTTTAGGACGTAAGGGAAACAGTGTAGCAAATGGAACATTTCAAGATTTAATGGGATCATCATGGACAATGGGGGCATATCGCTAGGATATGCCCCCATTGTCTTGTAGGTGCGGGTACCACCGCTGGGACCCGCACCTATATCGAGAAAGAAGCCCCGCAAGTGAAGGAGGGCGCACTGTGCATGCGCAGCCGTACTCTATTCATTTTCTATGGGGCCAGCAAAAATAGCCGAGCACTGGCTCGGCTATCTTCGTCAGCCCCATAGAAATAAATGAGAGCGGGGGCCGCGCATGTGCCGTACACTCCCATTCACTTCTATAGGGAGCCGGCTTGGTGGTGGCCGGACCGGAGTCCTCCAGCAGTGGGACCCGAACCTATGAGACAATGGGGGCATATGCTAGATATATGCGCCCATTGTCTATGATGAGACAACCCCTTTAATTTCTTAATAGGTAGACATATAAAAATGTTTTTATAAAACACCAAAGCGTCTTCAAATATTTTATTGATTACTGTAGGCTTTGGAGCTGAATACCAAGCCTTATCTGTGAGTGAATAGTATACGGTACTCCTATCCTGCCTTATCTGGGCAATGAAGTACAATAAAGCCGTCATTAAATGCCATGCCCTTTTATGATAATGAGAGAACTCTGCTCAGTCTGCCCCAATCTATACAGCAAATCTGAAAAGTGAGCTGCAGAAAACAGGAAGCATCAGCTTATTACGTCTTCTCGATTTAAAGTGGATAGTCATATAAAAAACAGCAAAAATGTTTAAACATGTTTTATTTATAAAAACCTGATGTAAATAGTATGTAATCTTTTTATAACATTGTCCCTTTAACTCATTTTAGGATTTTAGAACAGAAAACAAGAACTCTTTTGTACTTTGAGAACTGAACTTTGGAAACATATATTTTGCTGTAGTTTGGTGAAAACTTGATATGTAGACGCAACAATACAATGAGCCGAACCTTGAAAACTACTTTCTACTTCCAGATTAATGTCACAGTACAGCGGTTCAAGGCCCAGCAGTAAGTCTGGATGTCTGCGCCATCAGCTGTGAAATAAAGTTTGTTTGTTGAGGTGACCGAACTAAAATGCTCAATGATTAAATGAGCACGGTGAGCGCAATAAATCTAAAAAACAGCGTGATTACTGTCTATTAGGGCAGTTTAAATTCAGGCAGCCTGGCCACAAATTACCGGTACATTGTACAGATGGAGTTTTATTATATGTTTATTATGGAATAAAGATGAGCGAACCTTTTGAGACTTTTGTTTTGCCATATCTTTTAAGAATTTCGGTTTGGACCCGAATCTCGAAACAAAGTTGCTTTAATTGCCCTGAAAATTGGTATATAACACCCTCTAGTCTCCTAGAACTCAGAATTTTCAGAAGATGTTATCGCGTTTTATTTTTTTTTAAATTATTTTTTGCTTTTTCTCTCCCCCCTCCCTAGGATCTTGAATGCAATGACAGAAGTAGAAAATAATGGCAGAGTGACACTGAAATATATAGCTATGGGTAAACGCATGGTTGATGTGTTAACAAAGAGTGTGTTAGTCCTCACCCTCCCCGCCACTTTTATCAGACTGTGATATATCATGGTGGACTTCTTGGCCCCGCTCCCATCTCCCTGGTATAAACTTGCCTAGAGTGCCACTGTCGCTGCCACTGCCCGCACTACCAATACCGCGGCTACGGGTGGCACTATTACTACCACCACCACAGCCATACATGGAGTCTCTTGCCTCCCCTGAACCACCTCCTTGACTATCTACTGCAGGGCGCGGTGGGGTTTTGTTGCCTCTTCTTAGGTAAAAAAAGAAGGCACTGTACTAGGAGGGGACAGTGAAGACACGGTGTCAGACTCAGAAGTCACCTCCACGTCATCCTGCTGTGACTGACACTGACACTGTACCAGTTATGTAGTACTATGTACTATATATTGTCAGAAAATGCCTCTGCCACAGCCTGATAGCCATGCACAAAGGGAACACCTTGGTGCTTTCCTTAACCATACTAAGATTTCGGCTCCCCACAATCACTGATGTCTGAGAGAGGGAACCTCTACTTCTAAACCACATAGATTCCACATTCGCTATTGACTGCGGCATCTAACGGCTTGGATCACCGCTTCTGCTGACATCATAACAGAGCCGAGTGCCTGGTCTTCTCTTTATGGGAGACTTGTACAGCGCTTAGACTAGCCTTCCGTAAAAAAGCTGCAGCCTGGCCTAAGGCCAATTAGTGACCACCATAGAAAGGTGTATTGGCACTCACTAACGGGGTAAGGAATCGGCACAGAAGGTTGGACCTAAAAGCAACATGGTGACAAAATGTGGAGATTCACCGTAAGCTTTGTGAACTACCGGCCTCCAAAACTGTCCTGCTTCGTCAGCAGTTTATTGCCCATTGTCTGTGGATAAAGTATAGACGCCATGCATTATCATCGCCATCACTATGACTTACAGGCCGTATAAATCATACTTCCATTTCTCCAAACCCATTAACAGAATGAAATGGATAAAATGCAATGAATGGGATTTGTGTATGGGAAACAGGCAGGGGGGAGAAGTCAGCAGCAGCAGCATGGTAGATGTTACTGGGTGACATATTTCAAGCAAGGCCTGAGTCGCTTGTAATAGATTTACTGCCATTGGCAATGTTCATTGCGTTTACTGGACTGATCAATCCTGCTCGCGGTGACAGTCCTTTTAATGCCATGTGCTCTATTAATACACTGCCATCACCGCTCTGCACTTGGAAGGTCTTTGCAATACATGGCATTGCTGCTTTTATTTTATTTTTTTATAATTCCTAGTACAAAAGGGGTTAAAAAGAGCCGGATTTCCTTCCCCGTCCTGCCTGTCAGAGCTGTCTCCTTCTTGTGCACTTGTTTAATGCTCTCTGTGCTGCGCTGCATCCTGGAGAGAGGCGCCGGCGCGTTACAAGGATACATCTTCTGCGCGGGCTCAATGTTAAATAAGAGATGCCATTATTTGCAGACAGTGTTATATGGTGCGGGGCCTTCTCTGGGGTAATTTACACAGTGTTCCCCACATTGATTCAAGCTAATTGAGTTATAATTCTCGCCGTTAGCAGACAGAAATCCCACCATGTATTTATCCGCTTGTCATAGCCCAACACAAACCGCATATATTGTGGGTGAATGTCATCTCTGTCCGATTGCAGGGAGAGTTGTAAATCACGGCCTCGTATTGGCCTGGTGCTTCCTTCTGAGAAGAACCGTAATTCAGAGGTGGCCATTGGATTCTGATCTCTTGTCCTCGCGGTTTCTTGATTACTTCTGAGTATATATAACATTGCACCTGCACAATTTGGCGCGCCATAATATATGATCAGATACACCACCTATTTCCCTGTACATTTTTCAAAGAGGGGCGTATATGAGGGCGTCACACTGCAAAAGTATGTGGACGCCTGGATGTCCCATTCTTGTGTTGACCTTCCTTCCAAAAAGCAGTTAAGGTGGCCGTCGATCAAGTTTTGTTTTTGGCAGGACGGGCTGATCGTCTAATGTCTATGGGAGTGTCATGACTTTTCCTCGAAGGCAGATGTTGGGGGAAAATCATAAACTGGTGAAAGAGACCGTGCATTAAACACTAGGTCACTTACCTCTTTGTCCCATTCTCCATAGGATCATCAACATCAGAACCATGAGAGTCCGACACCGATCTGCTGGCAGTAGCTAGAGTTCCAGAGGTAAACACTGTCTGAGCCAGAACACCACAGCTCCATACTCTGTGTAGTGGCCACTCTCGGGTACTGCAGCTGTCACTAACAGGTGATCGGTGGAGATGCAGGGTGTCAGACCCCCACTGATCTGATACTGATTTATCATCCTGTGGATAGGGCACTATTGCTCTTCCTCTAACATGCTTTGTTAGGGTATGCTCACATGTTGGTTTTCAGCACTGATTCAGAGCCTAAATCGTTCCCATGCATGTGAATGGAGTCTCCACAACCCTGTTCATGTTCATATACATTGGAAATTTCCGCCACAAAAACAAGTAGCACGTCTCTTACTTTGAATGGAAATGCTAAGCCCCAATTTACTACAGCTGTATAGCGACAGGACAGGACTACTGCAAAGGGTTAATTACCATTGAGAAAGTTAATGCAATGTTTACTGAGTTTAATGCTGTACTTTGTTATGCAAATTAACTTAACGACATTGTATGGACAACGGACGTATGGTTAATGACTTTTCAAATTGTGCCAGGTTGTCAGGAGATGGACTAGGTCCGCAACCTTACTATTTAGTGTTGAGGGAGTCCAGTCTAACCATTCCAAGGGAGAAGAAGTGTGTTACAGCTTGTGCACAGCTAGGCCTAAGTTCAAATTACCCTAACCTCTTAGCCAATTGCTTTGGAAGTAACCCTAAAGTACTCCTGAAAAGAGAGAGAACGGACATGTAAAAAGTTCTAGAATCCAGAAAGCTTCAGACAGGAAGGCAGAAAGGCTTTGATGCTGTGGAAGGGAATATTGCTGAGGCATTCCCCATACTTTGAGATGGATTGGCCACACGTATCTCTTCTGCACACCTCAGTCCAGGAACTACAGAAGGACTTACCGTAATTCTGCTGAGAGACTGCAAAGTGTCTTTAGAGAGAGGGAGTACTATAACCACCATCATTGCTGCTGTTCATATATTGCTATTGAGAGAATATTGCACTGTTGCATACCATGGGACTTGTCGGGATAATAATAATTCAATTAGGAATTATTAATTATGGTCATAAAATTATTAACCATGAATTTTTCATAATTTTTAGAAATCATTACCTGGTAAATTGTAGATAATCCATGGGCGTAGCTATAGGGGGTGCAGAGGTAGCAGTCGCTACCAGGCCCAGGAGCCTGAGGGGGCCCAAAGACCCTTGTGCCCCATAAGAAGACACACAAAGCACTAAGGGAAGGGGGGCCCAAGCTGAACTCTTGCACCAGGGCCTATGAGCCGTTAGCTATGCCCCTGAGATAACCCAATAGATACAATTCACATCTTAGGCCGACTATTTTCTCAGATAATAAGTTATTTTCATGTGAGATGACATTAATGCTAAAGATATAGTTTTGACATTAAATAATAATACGCAGGTATAAAAACATGCAGATTTATTGGTTACAAGGTTATAAATATAAATAAACACAATTATAAATGCAAATGAATATATACGGAGTTGAATTTAAAGCATTACAAGCTTAAAATAAGTAAATAAACACAATGATATCATCGATATAAAGCAATATAAGCTTAGCAATACATGTGGGGAGAAGCAACTTGTCACGTTATTACAAAGCTATTATTTGGTTAGGATACAAGAAGTTAAATTATATACATCACTTCTGTCCAGAGAAAACCTCATGATATCAGGATGGGCATGTCTAATCCTAGACACCAATATGGAATGGTGAATACATTCTGCCCCCCTCTAACCAACTACACCTCACATGACTTCAGGAATGGGCAAATCCATCCAAGGAAGGAATCCATCCACTTGAAGAAGAGATAACGGTATCCTTCCGCCCCATCCTGGACTATTTTCACATGTATGACTTGGTAAGACTATTAAGACAAACAACAGAAATGGGAAGAACTTGGAACAAGTCTTTCTAGTGGGAATTTATCACCTAGCTTGGCGAAGAATGCTGCTATCAATATATTTATATATGCAATCATTTAATACTCTGATTATGAGTCTTGATTCTTCAACAGGTAGAATGAAGCCTCACAATATCCTAAGACTACATCTCAATATGGAGATGATCAATTAATTAATGTGTTTATGTATTCGCCAATCTAGATGGTGTGACTTCACCCACATTATCCAATTAGTCTTAATAAAATGAAATATCATTCTTTATGTCTCTTACCAAGTCCTAGCAGGAATCACACTTCTGCTCCTAGGAAAGCTGGGTGGTCCATCATCGCATGTCTCACCATGACTCTCATATTGATAGACCCCTCTCTCTTGGGTGTTCTGGCTATGATGATGATCCTGATGCTCTATCCTGGAATCTCGGAATGTTCTCTGCTTGTTTGCTTTTCGGAATTTCCTATATTCCAACAGTAATTATTCCAATCCTTTTCTCATGTCACATCCTCCTGGATTAAGATCTTCCAATCATACGCTCATATGGTAAAGATCCTATGAGATCATATTTACCCATAATGCGACTGTGGAGGATGGTATCATGATATCCATCTGTCTCCGGATGGCACTATTGTGTAAGCTATTAGCACCATACTATAAAGACTTAACTATGGCACTCTTGTATTGTATACATTTGACCTTCGTCGTCGTAAATTAGAGATAAGGATTAACGTGGACATTTTAAAATAACTAAAGACAGACCTCTAGGCGTCTCTCTGAATGTTTCTCACACTGTTGATCTATGGATCATAATGATATGAATGGGTCTTGTTTTCTTCAGACGGACATGTCTGGAGCATCCAATATACTCCCAAAAGATAAGACCACATCTGTGGCAATAACTTTTTAAAACAATATACTCTGTATTCAGTATTCAGTAAACTTTTACACAGACCGAACTCTGCATGACCTCATGTTGTCCTGTTTCAGCCATGTATCAAAACTTTGGTTCAGCCTGTCTCTTAAAGACAATGAGCATCTATTTTGGACTATAATATGATCAGGTATCATATACACTCATGAAAATGCCCGACAGACTGTGTCTTGCTGCTATTTGTACTACAACTCCTATCATCAACTTAGTTGTAATAAAGAAAGCATCTCTTTACTAACACGCCTGATCATTGTCTCCGTAGTTCACCGATCTTGCCTTGCGTGCAAGGCAGGATCGGTGAACTACGGAGACAATGATCAGGCCTGTTAGTAAAGAGATGCTTTCTTTATTACAACTAAGTTGATGATAGGAGTTGTAGTACAAATAGCAGCAAGACACAGTCTGTCGGGCATTTTCCATCGATGGCACCCCAACCAACATCAGGCAGGAGCCCCAACACCAGGTTGTGACCCAAGTGAAGAAAGGGTGCATCCCCCAGTCACTGCACAGCCATAGGGAGCACAAAAGTGGGGATTTCCACCATGATCTGTGACTACTACCACCACACTCAGAGCCACAACTACCTCTCCTATCCTTCACTCATTCCTCCTGGGTATCTGCAATTCCACATCAGAAATCCCAGGGTGCAGCTCCAGATTTTTGTCAATGAAAAATGCATTGGATTTTAATGTGACATGTGAAGGTACTTTTACATTTCTGGCTGCCTGCAGCCACCACTAGGGGGAGTTTAGAGCGTACAGATTTATACAGCTAATATTGACATGTCATGGGGGCCAAGATGATCCTCAGTCCATCTCTGCCTTGATGTTTCTCCCTACACAAGGCTATTTCTGACCAGATCTTTAGACCAGTCTTACTGGGGGTATTTTGGATCTCTATAGAAGGGCTGTTTGTTCCTCTGTGTACTTCACATTTGTACAGATACATAAAAGATGATTAAAACATAGTGAAATACCCCTAAAGATGATACAAACATGCACACCAAAATCCGCTTATTTGCATACTTTTCTCAGGAAGCATTGTCTGTAAGGCTGCCTGCCCAAGCTGGATTTCCATAAGGAAAACTAGTATCTTCCAAGACCCTTCGAGCTCCTAACAGTTCCTCCGGCTTCAGGCCGTGTTTTAATGTCAGTTAACGTGGATTAATTGCCGAATTATAATAACGTAAATATGTGTTAGAAGAATTTTGCAGCAATCATCTTCCTTAATAAGTAGATGACGACATGAATCCATCCATACTTCTGGTTGATGTCAGTATTAGCGGGAGGGGATGGAAGGGGGGGGGGGGTGCATTGGGATGTTTATGACAGAAAGAAATATGTTTGATTCCTGCTATAGTATCAAAAAAAACAGTCAACCAGTCACCATGCATCACCCGTTGTCCCATTCATTACTGGGATATTTAGCTTGTATGCCCCATTGTCTACATGGCCTTTCTTCAGAAACCTCAATTTCCTTGGAATGCTCCAAATATTAAATAATCTATCAATTAATTTTTTTAAAGAGTTGTTAAAAGGTGTTGTCCAGCTTTAGCAACCTTTCTGTTGCACCCCCTACCTTGCCAGACTTTGGAGGAAAGCATATTTACCTGCTCCCCGCCGCTGGGTTCCATCTCGTTTGGTCCACCGCGGTGGCCTTGACACTCTGGACTCCTGGAGTTAAGGATGGTCACAAGGGCCTCTCCAGCCAATGACTGGCTCCCGATCTATACATCACTGAGTCACATGCTGCTTGGAAGACACATCACCAATGAAGCCAGTCATTGGCTACAGCTACACACATGACATTTGTCCACTCTAGAAGGTGACAAGCAAGGACTAAAGCACCCAGACTGCAGCGATGGATCAGAGTAGAGAGAACCCAGCTATGCTTCCCTCCGCACTTTTGGCAAGGTGGTGGTGAGGGTGCTGGAAAACCACTTTAAAGATTAGAAAATATTATTATGTTCCAGAAACTGTGCCACTTGCCAATAGTTTGTGACTGGTATTGCAGCTTTCACGTGAATCACGCTGAGCTGCCATACTGGACAGAAGGCCTTAGGCAAGAATGGCCTTTTGTCTAATCCTGGACAACTGTTTAAATGATTTCACAGCTTTAACCCAGAGACACAGTGGAGTGGCAATGTGAATAGTTTACTTGTCTTAGGCCTCTTTCACACTTGCGTTGTGTGGATCCGGCGTGCACTTCCGTCGCCGGAAATGCCCGCCGGATCCGTCACAGCGCAAGACAACTGCAAAGCATTTGAAGACTGATCAGTCTTCAAAATGCTTTCAGTGTTACTATGGCAGCCAGGACACTACTAAAGTCCTGGTTGCCATAGTAAGTAGTGGGGAGCCAGGGGAGCAGATACTTAAAGTCCGTGCGGCTCCCGGGGTGCTCCACAATGACGTCAGAGGGCCCCACGTGCATGGATCACGTGATCCATGCGATCCATGCTCATGGGGCGCTCTGACGTCATTGTGGAGCGCCCCGGGACTCGGGAGCCGCACGGATGGTCATTATACTTCTCCCCTGCCTCCCCACTACACTTTACCATGGCAGCCGGGACTTTAGCCTCCTGGCTGCCATGGTAAACATTCACAAAAGCTAAACATCGGATCCGGCGATGCGCCGAAACGACGTTTAGCTAAATTCCAGATCCGGATTAATGCACTTCAATGGGCATTAATTCCGGATCCGGCGTTACGGAATGTCTTCCGGATTTTTGGACGGAGACAAATCCACAGCATGCTGCGGTTTTGTCAACATCCAAAAAACGTTCACATACTGAACGGAAGACATCCTGATGCATCCTGAACGGATTTCTCTCCATTCAGAATGCATTGGGATAATCCTGATCAGAATCTTTCCGTCCTAGAGCCCCGAGGACGGAACTCTAGGACGGAAAGCAAAAACGCTGATGTGAAAGAGGCCTTATCACGTACTATCAATGAGTTACTCTGTATGTTTTTTTCAAGCTGGCCTAAGAGATGAAACTTTTATTGGTGGATCTGAAGATTTTGTTAGACTTCACTGACAACCACACATACCATGACGGTATTGTCCTGGGGGTCCTTGGATCTACCAAAAGAGATGATTCTGAAAGTCCACCCTCATCTATACAGAATATGTATGTCCACTTATAATAAGTGTAATCATTGTACAGAACATCATTCATAGGATCTAATAGGTTATTACTAAATCATCTCATAAGAAAAAGACTCTAGAGGTAAGTGATTGGCTACAAGGTCACCACCAAATAGGACTGTCTTCTGAACTGAGGCCTATGAACATTGGAAGATCTTCTGGTATTCTAAACCAGTCCAACCGAGTGCCAACAACATCTCCCATTAGGTAAACATTGATCAGACAGGTTCTTATGTTGTGTTCCCACAGACAAGTAGAACTAGATGAGTCTCCTTCCCTCAATAGAAAGAACGTGTTAACCGTAAGCTATCTTCATAGTTGCAAAAAAAAAAAAATGGAACTTTTGCCCCCTCCTCGGGACTGCATGGGCTACCCTCACAAACTGCCGACTTTTGAGTAACTTTGCACAAACCTCACCCCTTTGTGTTTCGCCTGTTGCCAACTATGCATCTCACATCTAATTAAAGGGGTTGTCTCACTTGAGCAAGTGGCATTTATTATGTAGCGAAAGTTAAGAGTTAATACAAGACACTTACTAATGTACTGTGATTGTCCATATTGCTTCCTTTGCTGGCTGCATTTTTCCATTACATTATACACTGCTCGTTTCCATGGTTATGTCCACCCTGTAATCCATCAGTGGTGGTCGTGCTTGCACACTATAGGAAAAAATGTCGGCTTCTCTGGTGACCGAGACTGTAGGAACTCACAGGGACTAGTGCTTTTTTTATAGTATGTAAGCACGACCACTACAGATGGATTGCAGGGTGGCCGTAACCATGGAAACAAGCAGTGTATAATGTGATGGAAAAATGAATCCAGCCAGCAAAGGAGGCAATATGGACAATCACAATACATTAGTAAGTTGTTTGTAATAACTTTACGTAATAAATGCTATTTGCTGAAGTGACACAACCCCTTTACGTCGTTAGGTCACATTGACCCCATAACATTGTCAGTCATACAGTGCTAGCTGTGCTAGCCATATTGTAGTAAGAGGGTTGAAACTGATATGGAGTCTGAGTATACCTCACCTCCTAATCACCCTGAGCTGTATTCTTTGATAATGGTCATGCCATGGCAATGCTACGCGTGATGCACTACTTGGACATTGCACTGGTTGAGAGTCGAAATACTGTATTTGCAGTCTATGGTATCCATGATCAGGACAGAGGAGAAAGAACAGAGCTGCCACGTGGTGATGGCACTGTCTGGGGGCTGAAGGTTTGGGATAACTGGTCTTATTTGGGACAAAATGACTTTTTGCAGCTTAGTAGAAGATGGTGTATGGTGACTGGTGGTGTACAGAAAGATCCGAAATCATGAAATGGTCAAATCAAGAGGAGCTCAAGCATAAGACAGAAACAGATCAGATTGCTAAAGACTATAAACCATATATAAACCCATAAATCAGATATAGCCTAACTGGTAGCAGACTTCTAGTGCAGCCTCAAGCTTGAAGTGAATTTCCATTTTTTCAATTTTCCCCCAAAAAGCCTGTTTCACATAAAAAATTTCACCACAATGTAATTCTGTCCACCTCCTAAGCCCCCTGCGCCATATCTTAATCAGAAACAAATGGAGGAGGAGGAGACAGAACATGTCATCTACTGATGGCCACAACAGATGGACAGCTTGTGGGGCTCTGTGGTATATGTTTCTGCTGGGGCAGTATTTTGCGGTACGGTATTACTGGTCCTGCCTATTTGTGTTGCCCCACCTTCTGTCAATTTGGACACCCCTACAACATGGGGCCACTTTTAGTTTTTTTTTTTCAGGGCCACTTTAAGTTCCCAGTCCGCCCCTGTATATAGTATATACAAAGGAAAATCCTTCAGCTTTAGATTGAATGTGAAAAGATGAGACGCGGAGAGCTCGGCGCTATGGAGTACAGTAATGCAGGCTTATTGGTAGAGCCGCACATAATCTCATCACTGGGAGAGGGAGATTGGAATTCTAAATTGCTCTCCTGGGAGCCCTTTATGATTTAATCCGATGCCATTAGATACAGAGCTTTCAATGGCTATTGATCAGATGTCTCTTTTATGAATCTATGTGTAATGAAGGCCATTGTTACCAGGCTGTTGCTGCGTTTCGTTGTTCTTTGCTGCTCATTGCTGTCTTCTTGTTTCATATAGATATCTAGAGGAATTTTGTTTCTGCAAAAAGGACAATTACTGGTATTTTAGGAGCTCGGTTATTTATAATGAATTCTAATTTATTTGCAGCAAAATATTCGCTACATGTTAAAATCACATTTGAGCCAACACTTCAGTTGATCGTTATGGGGAAGGAGTAAATTTATGGCGTCAGAGTCCTAACATTACTTGCAATAGTCCAAAGGTTGTTGGTGACTGTTTTTTATATATCCATCCATCGCCGATGATATAATATTAATATAGTGTGAACTTTACATTTTCCATAAATTTCACCCAAAATCCAAATATTCCTAACTTTTTGTGAGTAGTGTATATGCTGCTGTTCTGTATATACAAGTTCTGCACAGCACTACTTCTGTCCTGTATACCGGGTGTAATCCTCAGTATCTGCTCTTATTCTGTATATATGGACCCTGCACAGCACTACTTCTCCTGTATACTGGGTGTAATCCTCAGTATCTGCTCTTATTCTGTATATATGGACACTGCACAGTACCACTTCTCCTGTCCTGTATACTGGATGTAATCCTCAGTATCTGCTCTTATTCAGTATATACAGACACTGCCCAGCACTACTTCTGTCCTGTATACCGGATGTAATCCTCAGTATCTGCTCTTATTCAGTATATATGGACACTGCACAGCACTACTTCTGTCCTGTATACCGGGTGTAATCCTCAGTATACTGGAGCCAGTCGACGGGTGTGGTTGTGTTTGGAGGAGCTGCTGATTGCTGACAAGCTACCATGGATTTTTTTCACCTTTCCCAGCCCAGGCCCTGCCTCTCCCCAGGGAGGTGGTGGGGTCCTGGGCAATGAAGCGACTGAAGACCCAGGATCCTACTTCCCGGGGTAGGCTGGCGGGAGGTAGGGGAGGTGAGCTACTGGCCTCAGTTCCATCTTCCGCCCCGGGGGTCAGAAGATCTTCCAGGAGTCGTGGTGTAGCGGCCCCTGCAGCCCCCGGAGGTGAAGCCGTGTCCTTCGCCGGCAGTTCCAGGAGGGCGGACGGTAGCCCTCCAAGAGGTACGCAGAGTGCTCCTGGGGGTGGGCCGGGCTCGGTTGAGGCTGACTGGGGCACCATGAAGTCCCAGGAACTAATCACCGTTTACAGCTCCCGGATCACGGCCTACCTCCGGGAGTATGAGGAAGCGAATAGGACCCTCAAGAAGATTAGGGAGAACTTGAAGCTTGAGAGGGCGAAGGTGGACAAAGCGGCGAGGAAAAACAGGCCAGAAATAACAAATAAAATAAAAGGCCTAAAAGACATCATTAAAGAGTTGAAAGAAAGAATGGCGTCCATTCTGGAAAACAGCGGTCCCTTTAAGGAAAAACTCAAGAATGACGCAAGGTTTAATGAAATGGCTAAAAGCCAAAAACAGCAAGAAGATGACATGGGGGGGCAACCTGCTGGAACAGGTATCACCACAGGTATCCCCGCAGAGCAGGTATGCCTGCCCCCCACTAGTTCCGATGAGGAAGGGGAGTTCTGTGAGAGCAGCGGAGTTGGGGGCAACTTATGGCTGAAATACACCACCTGGAGTCCCCCAAAATACGTGATGACATCTGCTTTGGTAATGAATTACCTGAAGATGAGCCGATTGGAAAGAGTAGGAAGAAAAAGCCAGTAAAGCCAGAGGTGAGGTATGTCTATGTGACCCACCCTGCGTGCCCTGGGCCAACTGAAAAGCCAGCTCAGGGCACGAACCCCACCATCCTCCCTTGCCCAGTCTCTGCTGTGGGACCGGTGCGTAGGAGTGGGGAGAAAGACGCGACAAAGATGGCACAGGACGCCGTCCCTGTTTGTGGTAACAGGGGCGGTGAGGAGAAGCAGGAGGGGTCAGACAGGAAGGCTCCCAGGACGGGCGGCGAAGGGGACATGGCTGGTGGTCAGGTGGCTCCGACCACCTCTGCTAGGGCACTGGACAAGTGCCAGGTGGAGGCTGGAAAGACTGTTAAAAATGTGTCCAGCATGAAGATGTTGGAGGTCAGCTGGCCACTGTACAAGTGGCCGGTGCGCCTCATGTAGCCCCTTTAGAGGGGTCTGGAGTGGCACCTGCTGGGGGTGGGGGTGGGCCTGGTCCCCATTGTCCTCCCCATTACCAATGTCTGGTGACGGTAACTTGCAGCAGCAACTTCTAGAGGCTCTAAGGAGAGGGGAGAATTCCATTACAGTAGGGGGGCAGCAGGTGGATTTATCCTTCTGGATAGACAGGCATGGCGTGCGTGCCTTCCGAGAGCAAGGCGGGGGCGAGACCACCTGGTCCTCACCCACAACCGGCCCCGGGTCAACCAGACGGAATGTTGTCTGTCTGAAATGGAGAGGCAATGAAGCGTACCCTACCAGGAAGAGGGTGGCAGAGCTTCTCTTTCAGATGGGCATCAGGGCATGTGACATCTTTGCCCTGATACATCCGTATGGCACCCGGGAGTTTAATGTCAGTTTTGCCCGGCCAGAGGGTCTTGAACTTTTCTGGTCTGGGTATGAACTGGCAAAAGACCAGCCAGACTGGCAGGGGTTTTTCGTGCAAGCGATAACCCGCCAGAATGAGGTCAAGAAAGTGACCGTTCTGACCCGTAACGAGTCACTTTCTTGTGTTGACATCTTGACCTGGTTGAGCAGGTATGGGGACGTTCAGGGTCTTCCTAGCAAGAACCTGGATAAGTTTGGCATCTGGTCGGGTGCCTGGACGTTTCAGATTAAGTTGAAACATTCAGGGGGGTCGGTTTCCCACATAACATCATCTGCTTTCCTTGGTCGGGATAGGATCATGGTGTTCTATAGGGGGCAGCCTAAGCTGTGCTACAAGTGCGGCAGCCCTTCGCACTTCAGCGCCAGCTGCCAAGTGCAGAGGTGCGCGTTGTGCGGGGGTGAAGGCCATCTAGCTGCATCTTGTGGGCAGATTAGATGCAACCTGTGTGGTGAGCTAGGGCACCCGTTCAGTCGTTGCCCACGCTCTGTCGCCAACGTGGCTCGTGCACGCGCGGAGGTGAACCGGGAGGCCCCCACCGCCGAGGCGAGTGCTGGCGAAGGTGACAGGGCAGTGGGGTCGATGAAGAGAAAAGACGGCCCGCCCAGCAGAGACGGAGGGAGAGGCGTCAAATGGAGAGGGGGCAGGTGGAACCCCATCCTGGGGTGATGCCTGCGCCCTCCCAAGAGAATGCCTCTCCTAGAGCTGAGACCCTGGGGGATAACGAGGTGAATGAGGAACTCAGCAGACTAGACCGTTCCGAGGTGACTCTGTCCTCTTGCTACGAGAGTGCAACAGAGGGGAATGTGACAGAGTCTAAAAGAACAAGAAGGAAACATCTGACCAAAAAAAAATCTAGCCCGACCAAAGTGGCCGCGGAAGGCGAAGCCAGCTCCCCCCTGGACCTCTCTAATCCTGACTCTCTTCCCCTGGATCTTTCCAACCGGTACCTCACCTTGGATGAGATCTCCGCCTCCTCTTTTTCTGGGGAGGAGGTCGAAGGTGGGGAGCCGGAGGGGAAAGAGAAGGAGCCTCTGGAAGGGCCCGTGCCCCCCCTCCAGTGAGGATGCAAAGTCCTCGGGAGGTGGGGCGGGTCC
The DNA here is from genome assembly GCA_033119425.1 of Bufotes viridis. NCBI lineage: Eukaryota > Metazoa > Chordata > Amphibia > Anura > Bufonidae > Bufotes > Bufotes viridis. The sequence continues at coordinate 63,634,383 of CM065593.1, forward strand.
AGACACTGCGAATGGGAATGACAAGGGTGGTGCGAAGGGGGAGGCGGTGGTGACTAATGAGATGGACACCACTGTCTCTCTCAAAAGAAATCGTGCCACCTTAGGGGGTAGCCCCGGGAGGGGTAAGAAGAAGAATGGGAAGGGAAGGAAGAAGGCCGTCTAACTTAATCACTCTGTATGGCAGCACTCACTCCGTTGACCCTGGCGACCATTAATGTCGCCAGTATTAAATCGGATGCGGCTAGGTTTGCAGCCTTTGATTATCTCAGCCGGGTTGAAGCTGATATTTTATTTTTGCAAGAGACCAGGCTGCCAGATTTGGCGGCTGTATATAAAGCAAAAAAGGAGTGGAGGTGTGGTCCATCATATTGGTCTCTTGCGGCTGAGCCGTATAGCAGAGTGGCGGTCCTTTTTACCGCACCAGTAGAAAGCCGACGAGTGATTGAGTTAGAAATGGGGAGGTGTTTGATTTTAGATGTCCTCGTGAAGGGTCAAGAGCTTCGCCTGATAAACATCTATGGTCCCCAAACCAAGCGGGATCGGAAGCATCTCTTTTTGAGGATCAAACCTTTCCTTTTTACGAGTCGGCAGGTGGTCTGTGGCGGGGACTTTAATACAGTCACAAGGTCCCAAGACCGGGGAGGCGCCAGAGACCGGCTGGCTTATGATAGTGTATCCCTGAATAGTATAGCTAGCGAGGCTCGCCTGGTGGATGTCCACATTAGGCACACCCCAGGCCACGGGGGTTTCACTTACAGTCATGTGAAAAAATTAGGACACCCTTTGAAAGCATGTGGTTTTTTGTAACATTTTTAATAAATGGTTATTTCATCTCCGTTTCAACAATACAGAGAGATTAAAGTAATCCAACTAAACAAAGAAAACTGAAGAAAAGTCTTTTCAAGATCTTCTGTAAATGTCATTCTACAAAAATGCCTATTCTAACTGAGGAAAAAGATAGGACACCCTCACATGTATTCCCTCTTAAATTGGCTCAGATCTCACACAGGTATATCACACCAGGTGCACATAATTAGTAGATCGTTACTCTGCATGTTGAATGAGGCTTGCCCTATTTAAACCTCAGACATTTAGTTTGGTGTGCTCCTGACTGTTGAAGTGAGAGTGAGCACCATGGTGAGAGCAAAAGAGCTGTCAGAGGACTTCAGAAAAAGATTGTAGCAGCCTATGAGTCTGGGAAGGGATTTAAAAGATCTCCAAAGATTTTGAAATCAGCCATTCCACTGTCCGGAAGATAGTCTACAAGTGGAGGGCTTTCAAAACAACTGCCAACATGCCCAGGACTGGTCGCCCCAGCAAGTTCACCCCAAGAGCAGACCGCAAGATGCTAAAAGAGGTCTCCAAAACCCTAAAGTGTCATCTCGAGAACTACAGCAGGCTCTGGCTACTGTTGATGTAGAAGTACATGCCTCTACAATCAGAAAGAGACTGTACAAGTTTAACTTGCATGGGAGGTGTGCAAGGAGGAAACCTTTGCTTTCCAAGAGAAACATCGAGGCCAGACTGACATTTGCCAGAGATAAAGTTGACAAAGACCAGGACTTCTGGAATAATGTTCTTTGGACAGATGAGTCCAAAATTGAATTATTTGGACACAACAGCAGAGGACATGTTTGGCGTAAACCAAACACAGCATTCCAAGAAAAGAACCTCATACCAACTGTGAAGCATGGAGGTGGAAGTGTCATGGTTTGGGGCTGCTTTGCTGCAGCAGGACCTGGTCAGCTCACCATCATAGAATCCACGATGAATTCTACTGTGTATCAGAAGGTGCTTGAAGAACATGTGAGACCATCAGTTAGAAAATTAAAGCTGAAGGGGAACTGGACCATGCAACATGACAATGACCCAAAACATACTAGTAAATCAACCAAAGATTGGCTGAAAAAGAAGAAATGGAGAGTCCTGGAATGGCCAAGTCAAAGTCCAGATTTGAATCCCATTGAGATGCTGTGGGGTGACTTGAAAAGGGCTGTACGTGCAAAAAACCCCTCAAACATCTCACAGCTGAAAAAGTTCTGCATTGAGACCGATGTCGAAGACTGGTAGATGGCTACAAGAACCGTCTCACTGCAGTTATTTCAGCCAAAGGAGGTAACACTCGCTATTAGGGGCAAGGGTGTCCTATCTTTTTCCTCAGTTAGAATAGGCATTTTTGTAGAATGACATTTACAGAAGATCTTGAAAAGACTTTTCTTCAGTTTTCTTTGTTTAGTCGGATTACTTTAATCTCTCTGTATTGTTGAAACGGAGATGAAATAACCATTTATTAAAAATGTTACAAAAAACCACATGCTTTCAAAGGGTGTCCTAATTTTTTCACATGACTGTATTATAGAGGTAGTCAGATTAGGTCTAGAATAGACAGGTTTTATTTAAAGGAGGAGACTACTTTTTCACCTTTAAAGGTGGTAGAGGTGGAATTCTCCGATCACTGTATGATTATGTTCTCTTTGAATGTTGCAGAATCCCCCCAAATGGGAAGAGGCTATTGGAAGCTAAATTCGGCCCTCCTGGAGGAAGCAGAGGTGAGACAATCCTTTGAGGATTTCCATCAGACTCAGGTAGAGTTGCTGGATCTTTGTGACACTAAGTCGGAGTGGTGGGAGATATTCAAAGATCGGGTGGCAAAATTCTTCCGCCAGCTCTCGAGCCTATACTGGACAAGTATCGCTTGTATCAGGGTCTGAGGAGGAAACTCGAACAACTGGTCTCGACTGGAGGTAGCCGAGAGGATATCTCCAGGGTGAAATCTTTGCTTAAGAGGTGCCAGTACGATAGGCACACATCTTTGGTTTTTGAGAGGGATTTCGGGAAGTACCGCTCGCCCGACCCTTACAGAAACTGTAAGATGTCAGTGAAAAGTAAGTTGGTGACGGGACTGGTCGATGGTACGGGATCTCTGGATAGGTCCAGATCAGGGATCTTGGAAATCGTCAAGTCCTTCTACTCGTGCCTCTTGAGGAAGAAGGATCTGAATCGGGACAGGATTTCGGCTTTCCTGGCTGAAACCATCCCTGAGTCAAGAGTAGACCGTTCTCTTGGCGTTTTGATAGAAGAAATCAGAGAAGAGGAAGTCAGCCTGGCGATCGAAGGGCTTGCCCTAAAGAAGTCGCCAGGCCCGGATAGCTTAACATCCGAGTTTTATAAGACCTTTAAGGACTTCTTGGTTCCCCTCTTGACTAAGGTATTAAATGAGTGCCTATCCCCGGTTCCTGTGCCGAGGTCAATGAGGAGGTCAGCTCTGATCCTTATATCAAAGGGTAAAGATCCGAGCCGTATTGAGAATTGGCGTCCCATAGCGCTTCTCAGTACGGACAGAAAGATCCTGGCCAAGATACTGTTTAATCGGTTGGTGCAGTTTGCACCCCGGCTCCTTTCGGAGACCCAACATTGCTCAGTTCCAGGCCGAAGCACGTTTAGTGCTGTGCTCGGTGTCCGAGAGGCAGTGGAGCAGGGTAGTGCGAATAACTGGAAAGGGTACATGCTGGCCTTAGATCAGGCAAAGGCTTTTGATCGGGTTAACCACGAGTACCTCTGGTCAGTCCTTCTGAAATATGGCCTGCCGGGGGGGTTTGTTGATTGGTTAAAGATCTTGTATGCAGGGGCAGAGAGTTTACCGCTGGTGAACGGTTGGTCTGGCAGCCCTTTTGAGGTCAGGTCTGGAGTCCGCCAGGGTTGTCCATTGAGCCTGCTCTTATACATGTTTGCGATTGATCCTTTTATTAGGAGGATTGATCGTGGACCGTTAGCGGGAGTCAGGATGAGTCTGGAGGAGCCAGAAGCCACTCTGAGGGTGGTGGCTTATGCCGATGACGTCACTGTTTTCGTGTTCTCGGGAGGGGAGGCGGAATACGTGATGTCGGAGGTAGAACGCTACTCGGAAGTCTCCGGGTCCGTGATTAACCGGGATAAGTGTGAGAGTCTCTGGCTGGGAGGGGGGGATCCATCTTTCGGTCTCCCGGACACCCTCCCAGAGCCCCAGTCGTCAGCCAAAGTCCTAGGCGTTCAATTCGGCCATTGGGATTATCCCACCCAAAATTGGGATAGCAGGCTTAAGATCGCTGCTCAGAAAGTTGACCAGTGGAAGGGTTGGTCTTTGACCCTCAGGGAAAGGGTGAGCCTGATCAAGACCTACCTTATCCCTTTGCTTATCTATTTGGCCAGTGTATGTGTCTTGCCAGAACCTCTCTGGACTCGGGTTTACAGTCTGTTCTTCCAACTGTTATGGGGGAATAGGCTGAACCTAGTCAAGAGAGAGGTGACATACCGTACGAGGAGACTAGGGGGGTTGGGTATGGTCAACCCTGTGGTGTTCCTTGTGAACACCTTTGTTAAGATCAACCTGGCAAACCTCTGGAAAGAGAGGGCTCCTCCATGGGTAGTCTCTTGCAGGGGTTGGTTTCGGCCTTTCTTCTAGGAGTGGGAGACTGGAGGGCAAGTGAAGGATTTGCGCACACCTCACGGATATCTTCCGGCTTATGTCACCCCGATTCTGAAGGTGATCCGCCGGTGGGGTTTGGGAGTGAGGGAGATCAGGACCCAGTCAAGGAGATCCCTTGATGAGAGGGTCTTGTTGACCCACTTCCAAAAGCCCCTGGCCCTTAAGTATTGCCCAAGCCGGGATCTAGACAAGGGGTTACAGTTGTTAAATTCGGCAAGGATCCCCTTGAAGTTTCGGGACTTGGCTTGGAGCTGCTTTCACGGGAAGCTGTATGTAAGGGGCAACTTGAGGTATAGGAACTCTGATGAAAGAGGTTTTCCCTGGGAGGAGTGTGGCGACATACTGGAAAGTATGGAGCACTTCCTGCTTCAGTGTCCCTTTAATACAGAGGTATACAAACGGGTGGGTGCATCCATTGGCTGGCCTAGGCTAGCCAACCTCTCCTATGCGGAGTGGGCTTATGGAGCATTCAAAGGTTTGGGAAGAAGGGACCCATGCACAGCTTTTATAGTTAGCATAGTGGTCAGGTACTTCACATGGAGCGCCCGGTGTTTAGTTTCAACCCAGCAGAAAGTCCTCCCTGTGGAAGAGGTGTGTAGGAACATTCTAGGTGACCTGGTGAAGGTTCGCTCTCTCGAGTGCGAAAGGTTGGGTACAGATGGGGTCTCTTACCTCTGGAGAGGCTTCACCTTTGATGTGCCTTATCCTCAGTAGCATTGATGGTGTTGGGCTGAGGCTTTCAAATTAGGTTTTGTTTTGTATTTAAGATGAGTTTTTGAAGAAAGGTTTGCAAATGACTGAACTTGGGCCTTCGGGTGGATTTTAATATTGGTTTGTATAGATTGATATGGTGGTTATAAGTTAGATATATTGTATGATAGGGTAAGTGGGTATAGTTAGGTTGGGTGGGATGGGGTTCATATTTTTGTGTGGGGAGGCCTGCATCCAGCCCTGGACTATGCGGACATAGGAGGACATGAGGCGAGGGGCTGGGTGTGGGTGGTGGAGGAAGGGCTGGCCTCATGGAGGGACAAGAGGCAGAGGTTGGCCCTGGGTGAAGGTGATGGGATAGATAGATTGGTAGGGGTAGTATAGGTTTGTATTTTCTCATAATATGTGTGTGTAAAAAAATAAATAAAATTGTTATCTCATATTTCTATTATGATTTCTATTATGATTATTTAATTTGTGTTTTTTATTTATTGTGACAAGTTGTCATTTTTTTTTTTCTGTTATAAACAATTTGTATTAGGTTAGGCTAGGTTTCATTTTCTCTTTTTTAGTAGGTATGAATGAGATAGTCTGCATGTAGCTGGGCCAGTAGGGTAAGTGTATATACTTTACACCTTGTTTTATATCTTGTTTGGAAATTTTTATGGGAAAGTTTTGGTATTTTTGTATCAAATTAATAAAGAGTTCCTCAGTATCTGCTCTTATTCTGTATATATATACACTGCACAGTACCACTTCTCCTGTTCTGTATACTGGATGTAATTCTTAGTATCTGCTCTAATTCTGTATATATGGACACTGCACAGTACCACTTCTCCTGTCCTGTATACTGGGTGTAATCCTCAGTATCTGCTCTTACTATGTATATATGGACACTGCACAGTACCATTTTTTTGTCCTGTATGCGACACAGTGTTTCATGGTAAAATGCAGCTTTATTTTTTTTTTTACCAGGGAGCCTGTTAGAATTTTACATTGCCTTTGGTTCGCCTACCAGGAGGCTCTTGACAGGTTCCATTCAAATGACTGTGAAGACATCAGAAGAAATGAACAATGTTGGGGGGCCCACTCATGAAAGCTTTGCACTGGGCCCACCTATGTATTAAAATGCCCTGCATCAGAGTACAAGATGAGGCAGGGACACATTAATACTGGGTGGCATTTCCCCTTGCTGCATCTCTGGCTTGGTGACAGTCATACGGATGCTGGTTGTCCTCCTATGGTATGTCATTCCAATCTGCTACGATTTGGACCCATAGTTCAGCCATGATGGTTTTTGTCTACTGCTGTGTATGAGAGACCCGTTGCTCTATCCAGTCCCAGACATTCTTGATGGGGTAGAGATCTGGCGATGGAACTGGCCAGAGGAGCTGCTGGATACCCTGAAGAGCACATTGTGTAGAGCAGGTAGTGTGTTGGAATTCAACGTCAAAAAGGTCAGTAAGCAGTAGGACTGGTTCCACAATGTTCTTGACATACAGATGGCTGGTCAGTGTTCCCTCCACCAATACCACATGGAAATGACCATGGTACCCAATGGTGTCCCACATCATGAGGCCTGGTGTGGCTCCTGTGTGTCTCCACATTAGGCACGATGGCAGTAGGTGCTCTCCAGCCCTCCTGCAAACACTAATGATCGTTGATCGAGCACCACCACTGACTTCGTCAGTCTAAGCTAAATCACCCTAGGTTTTACAAATGTTCTTTTTCGATTTCCAGTAATGTGTCTGTCTATCTGTCTGTCTATCTATCTCATCTTCTCTCCATCTAATATCTATCTATCTACCTATTTGATTATCTATCTCATATCTATTTCTTCTTTTAATGATCTAATATCTATCTCTCCATCTAATTATCTATCTAGCTGTATGTCTCTCTCTATGAATCTGCACTATATGTGAACACATAGGTACCTCCTCTTTAACCAGGGTAAAACCTGTATACTGAGATACCCTGTCTGTGACTGATTTCATGTGTGTTGTGTGACTGGATGTAAGTGAGGCGTCACAAAGCATCTTGTATGGCGGATTTCATTAGAATGATTCTTTGTGACGTCATTACGAATGTGATATCTTGTAAATTACATCTTGTCCTGGGACGGTGCAGGGTGATCTGCTACCTGTGCTCTGAACACATTATATAGATGGATGCTTCAACCTCTTCTCTGTTTTTCCCGTATTGCATTTCATTAAATTCCCTCAGTACTGTGCTTGCTGTGCTACAGGAGAATGGAGCGTGGAGGTCTACTGCCCCCTGTAGGCTATACTGTGGTACTGACACGCCTTAGAAGTCATTCTGTCTGTCTGCAGATCTCATATTTATGACATTTTACAAGGTCCCGTGTTTTGGAACAATCCGACATCTCTCACTTCCATTGTGGAAGGAATTTCACAGCAATGGACTCTCAGAACCGTGGTGTTACTTGTATGAATCGGGCACGGTGCCCGTTAGATAGGAAAGCACGTAATGCTTCCATGCCATCTTATTATTTTTTACTAGCTAATAATGGTGAATTTGTGTCAAAGGAAAATTACCCTATAAAACGTAACTTTGTTCAGGAGCTGAATCAAAACACCATAGGCCTTAAAATCACCTCAGAGAGTCATGAACAGAGTATCAATTTTTTGGATGTCCGTATCTATAAAGAGGATGGGATATTGCATACGGAGACTTATCGAAAGCCAACCTCAATGAATAGTCTCCGCAGATGGGAGAGCCATCACCCCCCTAGCCTTAAAAGAGGTATTCCCAAAGGGCAGTTTCTGCGGGTTCACAGAAACTGTTCATCTGTCCAATCCTTTCATACCCAAGCCCGGGATTTGGAACAACGGTTTACCCAAAGGGGTTATCCGAGGGAAACAGTAAGAACTGCTTATCAATTTTCCCTAAAACAGGACAGACACTCCCTCCTCACCCCTAATAATGATAGAAAAGAGACTAAATGCCCCCCTCGCATTATTGCCACTTATGATGAGCAAAATCAGGAAGTTTTCAACATCTTAAAACGTCACTGGGGCATTCTCCGGTCAGATACCACCCTGGCCGATGTGATCCCACCTAAGCCCCTTGTTACATATCGTGGGGAAGGACCATTAGAGATAGACTAATTCATAGCCACTACGTTCCACCAAAGAAAGGGGGAACCTGGTTGGATCGCAGACCATGTGGCACTTTTTAGTGTGGTACGGACTGCATTTGTTGTCCGTTAATTTACAAATCCCAAAACTTTAAAAGTGCCCCAACTGGACGGTTGTACATTATGAGGGATTTTGCCAACTGCAAAACCGAGGGACTCATTTATCTCTGTACATGCACTTGCCCGCTTAGCTATGTTGGAAAAACTAAGCAGGAGTTGAGGCGGAGGGTCGGTGATCACCTTGGTGATGTTCGACATCGACGGGATAAACCCATAGCCCGTCATGTTCATGGATATCATGGAGGAAATCCAAGGTCACTCACTTTCCAGGTCATAGAAGTCATCCCCAAACCACCTAGGGGAGGCGACTGGGATAGACGGATTCTTCAAAAGGAGGCGCAGTGGATCCACTAGGACTCAATGAACAGATATCATTTACATGCTTTCTCTGAAATACCTTTCTATCTCTAGCTTTTAACCAGTGTTACTTGATTGTTTCATCAGGGACTCTATTAAGCTGCACCTGTTATTTCTGCCATTATTTATTGTCATCATTATCTGATAGGGGATCCCTCTGTAATTAATTTCTAGGACAGAGGGATATCTAATCTCCCCATTAATCCCCCCACACTTATTTTGGCAAGCTATATTCATACACATTTTTTTATTTTGGCCACTCGGCTTATATACATATGTCTTTCACCCCAAATTAACATACACCACTGTTGACACATTGGTACAGTATACTTTATTCAGGACTACCCCCCCCCCAACCCCTCAAATGTAGCATTATCATTAGGCACTGTATCTTATTGAAGTCAGTCGCCATATATTACGATCGTATCAAATACAGAACACTATGCGTTCCAATGGGGGGAAATTACGTCAAGCTGTGTCGCAAAGAGCGGAAGAAGTCTTGCATTTACTTGTAATCATTGATTTTTGTGATGCGTTCCAAAACGGCGGATGTGGCGTCATTCTGCGTTTCAACTAGCGGAAGTGACTTCCGCCTCCACACGCTCTCTATCACAAGCGACATCTTTATCTTAAATTAGGGGTTACTTTTTAGATTAATCCCAATCGCTCTTTTGTGTCTGTACATTATCAGCATAATTCTAGTATTTATGTACTTTAATTACAGTTTTTCAGTGATGTGACGTCAGTTCCTTGCGGTTCAAACGGCGGAAGTGACGTCCATCACCTAGCGTCCGGCCTTCTCATCACAGCCGGCAACATTTGAATCATGGTGGGTATTTAAACAGGGGGTAAGCGCTCAGCCAGTGCGCCTTCACATCAATGGTTGCCATTATCCTCTAAGATCACACTATCAGCTCTGGCTTATGTCCCCTGATGAACCAACTCTGGGGAAACGCGTCGGGACCAAGATTGTTACAGGGCATTAATAGGGCTAGCGATACAGGGTTTAGCCACCGAGAAGTGGGGTCGCCCCTTTCGGGGCGGGTGCTCTGCTTGTAGGCAGGGATAGCCCGCAGGGTGACCCTAGGGAAAACATCATCCCGACTAACCATCTCTTCCGGTGTGCTGACTCTCTAAAACCCTCCTCACATAATGAATCCTTTGGTCATCTTAGTATACAAAAGAGACTCATGTCAACTTACAGTATTTCGGCACATTTTTGTATCAAACATAATAAAATAATAAAAAATTGTGGGTATACAGTATGTAAATTGGCGAATCATTGTAGGAGTGGGGATATTAGAGAAAAACGTTAGCAAAGAAACAGACCTTTCCCCCTTTTCTGGAAAGCCTCACTCCGTCCAACAAAGGAACGCCCCTTGGCGCACTCACTTTAATAAATCCGGGCCTATGTTTCAGTGTTTTTTTGTAGTATAAGGTCTCATGCAAACAACCATATCCATCTTGCAGTCCACAAATCGCGGATCGACAAACTACAGATGCGGTCCGTGTGCCATCCGCATTTTTCTTTAAGTCAGTGGGTCCTCTTTCTGCATTTTGCGGACAAGTATAGGACTTGTTCTATCCATTTGCACAACGAACATACGGATGCCCAAAGCGCACAGATCATCAGTCACAGTGTGGTTTTCTTCATCCATATGTCCATTGCGCATTGTCTATAGACTATCTCCGGAACACACGGACCCATTGAAAACAATGGGCCCGCAAATAAAATGCAGGCGTATTATACGAATCTGCGATTTGCAAGGTTGATGCGGTCGTGTTTATGTAGACTAAAGCAGTGCGGTTTTCCTCTTTTAGGCTCGAGCTACACAAGGATCTTGGCTGCAACACCCGTCGCATTACCAATAATCTCTGTGTAGCAGTGCAGCCATTGACCTGAATGGGCTCACAGGGAAAATCGCAAGTTTCAGCGACCTCAACTTAAGAATGGCAATCCTACATTGCTGTTTTTTTTTTGGGAGATTCAGGGATCACAGAAACTTGCAAGACGCCTTAATCCCATTAAGACCAATGGTTGCAATGCAACATAGCAATTGTTTGTAGTGAAAAGGGGGTCGAGGCCAATATTACCGTGTAGCCCCAGTCCTGATCTAAAGCCATGTGTGATATGACTGCTCGGAGGAACCTGGAGCTACAGGTTGGACAAGAGCACTTGGCCAACAATGAGACAGAGGTCTGGGCAGCATGGAAATTCTAGATGAGTGGTGAGAGAAGCACTTCTTGATAAGTAATCACAACAATATTTGAACAGTCCGACATTTAATATACTGTATACTTAGAACTATGTATAGTCTATGTATAGGACTCTGTTTTCCCTGTTGACCACCTGGACAACTATTAATGTACAGGGATGGATCTCTGATGGTTGTAGAAAGATGCACACTCATTTCTGACCTTCTGAAGAGTAAGTTATATCACAAAAAAAGTAAAAATAACACAAGAAATATATATTTTTAATGATATAAAAAATAACCCTAAGTAGGCCTCAAAAACATGTCTAGAGCCTTAGTCTAGACACCCGTCCACTAACCATGTTGTTTTATATATTAAAGGGTCGCTGAGCTTTCCGAAAATGTTGATGCCTCATAGAGACATATCAAAGGTTTTATCGGTGGGAGCCTGAGAGCTCAGACCTCACTGATCCCTAGAACGAGGAGAGAGAAGCTCTCACATATGGCACACACTGTCCTTGCTGCAGGATAAGGAACTGAGATGGCCCCATAGACTTCTGCAGCGTCCCACTCCAGAGTTGTGGTACACTGCTAAGTGCAGATAAAAGTATTTCTGTGTAAAACATGCATTTGGTGTATGTTTTATGCACCGGGCATGAACAGGCCGTATCCACAGCCACCATTAGATGGGGCTGGTGACATCCTCTATATATGGAGAGCGAGGAACATTCTAGTCAATCACACTAATCGGAGAGTTCACAGTTCAGGTAGAGACTAGTCAGACAGTCTGAGCTTAGTCTCAGCAGTGAGAGGAGCACATGGGTCATAGAGGATAACTACAGAAGAAGGTCAGATGGAACACGGAGGTTTCGAGAAAGCCCAGTGTAGTGGTAACTTGTCTGCAAAGGACGTACTAACTCTACGGCATCCATGTCAAGGAATTGCCTTTGGTGCTTGAGCACACCAGATAACAGTTTGACCCACTGTTAAAGAATCTCCACATCCTAAGGTGGATTTTGTGGACATGTTCAAAAAAAGAGCAGAGTTTTTGCCTGCCATTAGTGGTAACCGCCCTGATTGTTGTATCGCGTTCCCTAAAGTGTACACCCCATGCCTGGATGCTTATGTCAGAGTCAAGTAGTGAAGTGCAGAGTAAGGAAGACTATTTTAAAGATACACTTTGGCCTGTCAACTATATGTAGAGCCTGTGGAAAGTGCATTCTGTGTAACATCTTCCAGTGCAAGTTCCAAGAACTGTCCTGATCTGTTTGCATTTGAATTCTTCAGTAAAGAACTGTTCTGCTGCCTAATTGCCTTTTGATTGCGTTCTGCACTACTACACTGAAAAGTGTTGGTGTCATGAACTGAGACCCAGCCTTGCACCTCAAAGCCTTCAACACCGAGGGCACCTCAACCATGATCAGGCAGGAGAATCCCAGAACCGAAGTGTGCTCCAAAGGTAAAAAAGGTGATTTCTTCCACCTCACTGCACGCTGGCCCCAGGACCTTGAGTACCAAAATGACTACCCCCATTCGCGCACTCACTCAGAAACACGCCCCTGCGGCCTGGTCCCTGCACTTCCATTGAGTGTCTCTCGCATCCTCTCCTGCAACAAAGAAAGAGAGCACGATATGCGTGAGCTTCTCTCACCTCGTTTCAGCAATTGGTGCGGGTCTCAGCACTCAGACCACCACCTTTGATACACAAGTGTCTCTATGTTATTTCAAAAGTTTTATGCAAATTCAGTGACTGTTTAAAATAAAGATTAGACACAAGCAGATACAGATATGTGATTTTTTAAAAATTTAAAAACTTATTATTTTTTATTGAAAATGCAGTAATTATAAAAAAACAAACCCAAACGTATTTAGAAATGCCAAAAAAAATAAAGCACCATCTGTCATGAAAAATAAAGATGCACAAATGACTTTAATAGCATAAAGAAATAAAAAACTTATACCAGTCGAATCGGCATGAGGAGAAAATAGCTGAAATTGGGCTGGTCATTAGTAGGGATCTCCACTCCTTTATGATGGATGGCCTATCCTCAGGACCGGCCATCATCTGACTGCCAGGAATCCTACACCTGCATCCCTGCCGAACAGCCGTTTCAGCGTAGCTTCGGTGCAGGAAGTCATCACCAGGACTGTACAGCGCCATCTATTGTGTAGTGGACAGATCTGGTTACTACAGAGCGGCAGTTCAACAGGTGGCAGATAAATGGGTAACGATAAACAGTGGCATCCCTCACTCACAGGATATAATGACATCCATTTAACGTATACATTATGAAAAGCCGCTGCAAAGCTCATGACGGGTATCTTATATCCTACAATGCGTTTAATGGATGGGCATGGCATCCGTCACCCATAGGCTACCTTGTAAAAAATATATATGTTTAACAGATGCATTTTTTTTACTATTCTTTCCTGGAAGGAATCGGAGAGGGGGGAGAGAATATAAAATTTCAATCATCCTAGATTGCAGAAGCAGTTACAAGCAATATAAACCCAGGAGGGAAGGTGTGTATGAGGAATCCAGACTTAGGAGGATGAGGGGAGTCATATTCTCTCTCTTTCCAGATAAGTCTCTTCATAATCCACTCTTCCGATATCTCCTGTGATAGAAAGATCAGAATCTAATGCCACCCTTAAAGCTACTTCCCCGAGAAGCCATTATTAAGCGTGTCAATGGAAGGCCACCAACGCGGCACAAAATATCCGCACACCAGAGAGAAGGGCGAAAGGTGACATCACAATGCATTGATTGGGCCTTCAAAAATGCAGACAAAAAGTGGGCGACATTTTGCCAGAATAGGGAACGCTGCCTCCTGCTGTCTGCATTTATTTTTGTGGACGCCGCTTTTAATTAGAGGGGTCAGCCACCTCTCGCAGGTACAAAAATGTACCATGCACTATTGATGTTTAAAGTAAAATGGTCACCCAGGGATGAGCAGGTAAAGGAGTAGGCAGGGGCCTAGGGCCACAATATGGAGGGAACTATTTTAGAATTTCTCTTTTTCCTGCCTCATCATGTTTGATTTAAACCGTATTTGCATCCCCAGGACACAGATATTATGGTGTGGCAGGGTGACATCAGCTGTCAGTGGCTTGGTGTAGGCAGGTGGAATGCAGTGACATCATCACACCTGCCGGGCCGCAGAAAGCACAGCCTGGAGCAGATCTGCACTGATCTGCACGTTCATCATGGGAACAGGACTAGGGGAGTATTATTATTGGAGGGGGAATCTGTGTGGGGGTAAGCATTAAGAGAGCATCACACTGTGAGGCGGTACTTATGAGGCATCTTTACTTTGAGGGGACATCACTACTGTGTGGGAGTACTTAGGGGGGACTCTTTACTGTGATGAGGTACTAATGGGGTGTCTTTACTATCTGGGGACACTAAGGGAGCATGTTTAACGTATGGGAGCACTAAGGTGCATCATTATTGTGTGTGGGGGCACTAAGGTGATGTCCTTAATGTGTGCAGAGACACTACTGAGGGGGCACTAAGGAGACATTTATACTGTATGAGAGCACTACTTCGGGTGTACACCTTAAGGAGGCATGCATACTGTGTAGAGAGCACTTAGGAGGCATAGTCACTGTGCAGGAACACTAAGAGGGTGGTCTTCCTGTGGGTGCAGTACCCCAGAGCAGGCGGTATCTGCAAATGGCTTGTTATGTAATAAATTATTATGTATTGTTATGTAATGTATTGCACCCAGTATAATTCTGTATGGATGTAGGAGGTTAGATGTGGGCTGTCCCCACCCTTAACATTGAGTCAGTCTGGAGGGTCTGTGGGGGTCATTTTGCGACCCGAGTTTCCCTATTGCCCAAGTCCTTGGTTCTGGGCAGGCCATTAGAGGTCTGGCCTGAAGAGCGGAAGGGGCCCTCTGTCTCACGAGTCCTGCGGGAGTCTTTTTTGATCCCACAATTGCCGGACTCTCCATCAGAAGAAAGGGTGCCCCTCTTTTCACTGTGTTGCCCTAGGGAGTAAAAGGTGTGAGGAGGGCCACTGTGATTAAATGTGACGGCCAGAGCCACTACTGCTCCCATCCTCCGCTTCAGATGCTCCTGGGTTCACTGCATGGGGAGGTGGCAAAATCAGCGTGGGAGGACAATATCACTGTGTACCACACAAAGGACATTAAGAAAGCTGTGGTGCACAAATTTTCCCTCTTTGCATACTTAATTAGGCATAATCTCATTATCATCATAGGTAGGATTACAATGAAAGGTAACACCTCTATTATAAAGCTGGATGCCGGAGCTGCCACTGACAATTCCTCCCCCTTCCTCCAATTTTCCTTTTTAATGTGTTGTTCTCTCCAAGGAGAATTCTTTAAGTCGTAGATGGAACTAATATGAATAAAAAGGGCCTACATGTTCTACATCCCAGTGATGGTTGTAAAGTGGCTCCATTTTAGTGTCCGTATTACGGCGGGAACACCTGGACCTCCCGCGGTTCAACCGAACCGATCTTAGTAGGTGACCACAATATGGCCGCCTGCATGTGACGTTACCATGATGCCGTGCCACGTCCCGCCCCTTATTTCCCACGATCCAGGCTCAGTAACATTTATCCGCCATGTCATTTTCCTCAATACTCTTTTACAATATTATTGAGTTATTGAGTTTTTCTTTTTTTTGTCGTTTCGGTCAAGGCCCTTTAACCTCAAAGCTTAAAATGAGGTGGGAATTTATCAAAATCACGTTATATTTGACACGTCTAGATGTGTAATATTCCAACACAGCAAAAAAAGAGGGGGGGAGCATGATTAATACCGCCTATGCTCCTACTGCAGCCCGGAATGCCCGCTGAAGCTTTGATGGAAATAAATTAAGTGAATTCATAAGACAGAAACTAAATCAATGCTCTCAGAGCGAATTAAGGTGGAATGAAAAATGCGCGCGGCAGATTCTGGACAGCGGCGTTCGCGGGCTGCACTTTTTTTATTTTTTATTTTGAAAATGATGATACATTATTTATTATTTTCCATATAATAAGCGCTCGGCAGGTTACGAAATATTATAGCAAATATTTACTTATACGCTTTAATAAAACCTGACTGCTGGGAAATTAATTGAATCTGTTCACAGTTTATATAGTAATCCAATTTAATATGGACAAACTTGTTTCGGGGGAAATCCATATCTCTTAACTTTATGTGACTTGCGGGTTACAGTCTGCTGCCTGGGTAGGCTTAATATAAATGAATCTGCAATTCATAACTGTGATTTCTGGGTGGCTCACTAAGAGGGAGAAGAAAAGGGGAGGAGGTGTGAATGCAGAAAATCGATGTGCTATGGACAGGATGATGAAACAGAAGCGTATTTACAGCAACGATCATGTGTGCAATGGATACTGGTGCTACGTACATACAGGTGCACCGAGGGTGCACCCTCCTGACATGTCTGTTAGTAAATACGTGTAACCCCTATGGAAAAAACAATTCCGGAGCATCTTTTCATAAAGGTTCGCATTGTAATTTCCCTTCTGTTATTCCTTCAGGAAATGGTTGTGCACGAGTCCCCGAAGTGCCGTTCCAGAGGATGGAAAAGTCTCTGATAAGAGGTTGTGTCACGGTGTTCTCCCTGAGGATCGGTGCAATAGAAAGGTAGTTGGAAGACTATAACTTGTGGCACATCCAGCAGTATTAAGTATAAAGTGCTTTCCGGCACCAGGTATGGTGGCTGGTTGTGTGGCAATTAAATGGCACTTGCAGGCACTTGTGGATATACATGTGCACCGTGTGATACAGTCTTGAAGTTAGTATGGTCTGGAATATATTCTAGGTGATGGGTGATTGATCTGTTTTCCCTCACCGGCAGCAGCGTCTGGGAATCTGAATCTTGATCTGAATCTTTATCCACAGTAGCTTTTGGGAAAGCTGTATCTTAAGGGTCTCACAGAAGAACTTTTCGGTTTTCCTAAGAGTAGGAGCTCTGGTGTGTGCTTCCTCTCTCTTTGCTGTTTAACTAGAACTACCCCTTCTGGCAGCAAGTAGGACCTGCCAAATCCTACCAAGAGGGGAGGAACGGGGTGGTTAGCCCTGTTCCTGCCAACCATATTTCCTCTGCTGGAATACATGGCCTAAACACAACATAACAGCACATAATAAAACATTTGCAGATACTGCCAGGCCTGGGGTACTGCATATGACTAAACTGACCACTGGGTGTTATGTTTTCCCATGTCCGGAGGGTGTGCCAGCACTGATTGGATGGTGTTAGACTGTATAGAGTGACGTCCCATTGACAAGGGGAATGGTAATATTCGATTGCCAGTTGTTTCCTAAGTTTCCAAGAGGAATAACAAAGGAACAGTAAAATGTAGAGATGATGTACCAAAATTGCTATTTCCTGGAAGATGCAAGTATTGGCCAAAACAGGCATGTCAGGAGAGCGGACAGGTCCTCTTTAAAGGGGTAGGTCCACTTCTTTATTATTGTTGATAACTGATTGGCGGGGGATCCAACACCAAAATCCCCACAATCAGCTGTTCTGCAGAAGCTCCACTACCAGAACTATACACAGCAGTGGAAGGAGCTGGTGACTGCAGCACTGCACATGTTGAAGTGAAAAGGATCTAGATGTCTAGTTCCAGCACTTACTTTGAGCGTCGGAAGTAGGTGCTGATTGGTGGGGGTGCAGGATTTCAGATCTATCCTGAGAATATACCATTAATAGTAAAGGAGTGGACAACCCCTTTAATTAAATCTAAAGCTTTATCATTTACTAGCAATAGGACTCGGCTTCGCACGGGTATATTTCATCTATTTCATTTAATGTTTCTGTGTGTCGTTAAAAGATATTGACAGTATCCCCCATAACAGTGACCTCCACAGTGCCCGCCCCCTTAACAGTGACCTCCACAGTGCCCGCCCCCTTAACAGCGACCTCCACCGTGCCCGCCCCTTTAACAGTGACCTCCACAGTGCCCGCCCCTTTAACAGTGACCTCCACAGTGCCCGCCCTTTTAACAGTGACCTCCACAGTGCCCATCCCTTTAACAGTGACCTCCACAGTGCCTGCCCCCTTAACAGTGACCTCCACAGTGCCCACCCCCTTAACAGTGAACTCCACAGTGCCCGCCCCTTTAACAGTGACCTCCACAATGCCCGCCCTTTTAACAGTGACCTCCACAGTGCCCATCCCTTTAACAGTGACCTCCACAGTGCCTGCCCCCTTAACAGTGACCTCCACAGTGCCCACCCCCTTAACAGTGAACTCAACAGTACCCGACCCCTTAACAGTGACCTCCACAGTGCCCGCCCCTTAACAGTGACCTCCACAGTGCCGCCCCTTAACAGTGACCTCTACAGTGCCCGCCCCCCTTAACAGTGACCTCCACAGTGGCCTGCCCCATTAATAGTGGCCCCTGCCCCATTAACAGTGACCGCCACAGCAGCTGCTCCTTTAATTGTAACCCCTGCCAACTAAACAGTGTCCTCCACAGCACCCTAATAGTGGCCCCATCCCATTACCAGTGACCTCCACAGCGCCCTGCCCCTTTAAGGCTAGGGCTACATGATGACATGTGTCGCGCAACATTTTTTCGAACAATATTTATAATGCTAGGCTGTGGTGTCGCACTGTGACATGATGCGACTGCGACACAACAGTAGCAAAAAATCCATCCAAGTTGGAAGCATGTAGCAGTGTAGTTGTGCCCTATGTGTCGTGTAGCCCTAGCCTAAAGCTGACCTACAGCAGTGAAGAGGAATGGCTCGGTTGTTATGGAAACCTGGAGTAAAGCTGTGTGTATGTGGAGACTAAGTGCCTGCGAGCTTCTATTGGCTGATAAGAGACGTGTGACCGTGTGTATGGCAGTTGGGATATGAAGAGAAAGACTTGCAGGCTTGTATTGGCTAATGCAGGTCATTTTTTGGAAATATCTCAGGAACGGTGTGTCCTAGAGAGCTGTGACCCTCACAAGATTTCTTTCCAGGTAGCAAGGGATGTGTATCCCAAGTTTCGTTGAAATCAATGGTTACGTTTTTGAGTGATCGCGGAATATACACACATACATATATACGTCCTTCTTCATATATATATAGATAGTTGTATTGTGAATTACTTGGAAAGAAACCAGATAATGGGAATTTCTCATGAAAAATAAGAATCACCAGTAAGTATTAACCCTTCTACAATCTCTGCTCCAAGAGGGGTCTTCATCCAGATCTCTTAGACTCCTGTGTGGCTATAAGGAGATAGGGTGAGTCCTGCGCATGTTCACAAACCACATACAGTAGCATCGGGGAAGAGGCTTGTTATTGCCCCTTACTCTATTCTAATGGTCCCCATTGCAGCTATCTTTAAGTGTCAGTCTATTGATAACTGTTATGAATATCGTTGGGTTATATGTTACTGTGCCTTTAAACTAGCAGCCATTACCTGCTGTAATGTTCTTTCATAAGTGATTTTTACAGCGATGTGCATCCATTTCATAGACACTGAGGTTTGTATGGCTTGTTATATCGATTGATATGCTGCCACCTAGTGGACATATCGTGTTATGTTATGGCAGAGTGTACATGCAGTAGGACCTCTTGGTCATGTGACCCTCTTGTGAAGGTTCTAGGGAAAGAAGTAGAGCAGGACCAATGTAAGTCATTGTAGAGAGTCCTGGGGCAGAGAGAACTGGTGTCTGCTGTATGTGGCCACTGTCTAACTTTTTCAGTATTTGGGGACTTATCTATCTTTGGGGACCTGATTGGGTCACATACCTTTAATAATTGGTATTTCCACCATTTTATGAACTGCGATAAAGTGTCATGTGTTTATGTGTAATGTTATGTAACATTAACTAGCTGTGGTCCACCAACTATTCCCCCTGACTCCACATATACATGCATGGCAAACAGCTATTCCTTCCAAGCCTTACACATGCGTGTGTTCTCCATAGGGGTGAGGAATAAGCCAATGCCACACACTACTGGCACTGGCTTCTCTCCCTTGAGGACCAAAGGATCAGACATATCGAAATCCAGCTGCCCTATCCTTCTCTTCCCTGACATCCAGCATTGGGGGAGAGTCATGATACCTCCATACACTTTAGATAGTTGGCTGGTCCTGCCTAAATCGCTGAGATTGACCCACATTTAATGGTCTCCTTGATTCCTGATTTTGACCTGTCCTCCTCTATCTTGTTTATAGTGGCCTTGCCTATCTATATAGGTAAATTGTGGTGGAGAGGCATCTTTATCTAGAAGAAAGACGATGCTCGGGTTCGGTAAGTTGACTACAAACATGTCTTCTTTCTATGACAAAGAGCTGTAGACATGAGCTGAGACTGGAAGTCAAAGTTAAAGAGGATCTGCCACCTCTCCTGGTTTTGTAACTACTTGTATGCCCCATGTAATAACAATTCTGGAGCATCTATTCTTATAACTATATCTTGTGCGTTTGTGATTCAGTCGCAACAGGCATTTTTACGCTGCCCTTGCCAGTTCTCGAAAAGGGGACTTGGTGAGGGTGGGGCTTGGATGGAGCCATTGCCCCATCATATTTATCATTATTATTATGAGAGAAACTATCAGAAATGATTACTCAAATCTATGTCAGCTACAAGATGGAGTTAATTTCAATATGGCTGTGCCTTGTCTTAAAATAAATGCCTCCTGCAGGGGTGCAGCCCCCACAAGATCAGCATGCTACATGGTGGTCTTAATAAATCAGAGCCATTGACCTGACCTGCATTGGACTGTATTCAGACTACGCTATTGCCTATCTCCTTGGTGTTTCGCATCGGGGTCTTTGACTCTTGTGGGTCAGCAGCCAACTACACCAGGACTACTGCAGGAGGTAGCGTCCTGGTTGGTTTTTTGTGGCAAAGTCCAAATCCCTTTACAGGGGTAAATACCAGGGAACCAGCAGGACGATGCCCTTAGGTTTAGCCTAAAGCCAAATTGGTTAGTTGGCACAGTGGGTCCACACCCACTGTCCATAACAGTAAGCTCAGGCCATGGACCAGCCTTACTGCCAAGTCTAGGGTAAGTAGGAGAGGCTGCCCTAGGTGAAGATCAGGAAATTTCCTGCACCAGGCCGTGGTGAATCAATACCAGATACAATTTCAACAGCTTGAGAGACCTTTGTTGGTGCCATCTGTAGATTGATATGATCTCTCCAAGCCAATTTAGTTTGTCACTGCTCCTCTGGATCTACAAGTGGGTGGGCTTCACTCAGAGAATCTGGTGAGATTTTATTTGGGGGGTCAACCTATTATTCCAAATGCCTGACTCCTCTACGTTCCACATCCTCCAGTACCACAGAATCTCCAAGGCCTGTCTGAGGCTTATCATAGTTTTACTGATATCTTCAACAAAGAAGAAGCTGAATCCCTGCCACCTCATTGTCCTTATAACTGCGCAAATGGATTGCTGCCTGGTACCATGCTTCCTGATGGCACAGTATACCCTCTGTCTCCTTCTGAGACCCAAGCTGTGGCGGATTACATCAAGTTTTATTTGCAAGTCTTCTTCTTCCGTGAGAGCCTGATTCTTCTTTGTCAAGAAAAAGGATGGGTCACTCTGACCCTGTATTAACTATCGGGGCTTGAACTCCATTGCTATTAAAAACAAATATCCATTACCCTTAATCCCAGAACTGTTTGACCGCTTGTGTGGTGCACATATCTTTACTAAACTGGAGCTACGCAGAGTTTATAATCTAATCCGTATTCACAACGGTGATGAATGGAAGACTGGCTTTAACACTCGGGATGGGCACTATGAGTATCTGGGGATGCATTTTGGGCTAAGCAATGCCCTGGAAGTCTTTCAAGAATCTGACATCTTCAAGAACCTCCACTTTGTGTGTGTGTTGTCATTTATCTTGATATCCTGATTTTCTGTCCAGACATCATCTCACATCGTAGACATGAGACACATCTATACAGGGGGGCTATTCATCCTGTAGTGATCTATACTGATCATAAAAATGTAACTTAACGCAACGACTTAATCCTCGACAGGCCCTCTGGTCTCCTTTGACCTTAACCTACTTCTGAGGCTGCGTGGCAGCAGATAGCTTTGGACTATATCGCGGACTTGCCCTCTTTCAACGGATGTACAGTCATTTGGGTAGTTGTTGACCGCTTTTCCGATATGGCTCATTTTGTCCCTATGCCTGGATTACCTTCAGCCTGTGAGCTGGCTAAGAAGTGTATTGATCATATCTTCTGGCTCCATGGATTTCCACTACATATAGTGTCCAATAGACATGTCCAGTTTACCTCAAAATTCTAGAGTGCCATTTGCAAACTCATGGATGTGTCTTTGGACTTTTCTTCCGCATGCCATCCACAGTCGAATGGGCAGGTTTGAACGGACCAATCAGATCTTAACTAATTATCTCCGTTACGCACATCAAGATGACTGGTCTGATCTGCTTCCTTCGGCAGAGGTTTCTCATAATAATCATACCATTAAGTCCACAGACAAATCCCCATTCTTCATTGTTTTTGGTCATGAACTCAGGATTCCTCTTCCCGTCTCATCCACATTTGACGTTCCAGCAGCAGTTTCTTCTGTGGAAATTTTTTCCAAAGTCTCACAGGAGACCAAGACCACACTGGAGAGATCCACAGTCCAGATGAAGAAATTTGCCGATTGCAAGCACAGCTCTCCTCTGCAGTTTGCTCCAGGTGACAGATTATGTCTTTATTTTAAGTACATCAAGTTAAAGGTGCCTTCCTATAAACCAGTTCCTTGATTTTTTGGACCCTTCGAACATATTTATGAGGTCAAGGACATTCTCAATATAAAGAAAATTAGGGGGAAAAAATGTACTATTTGGTGGCCTGGAAATGTTTTGGTCTAGAGGAAAGGTTTTGGGAGCCTCTGAAAAATATTGATGCGCCTCTTCTGAGAGAACAAGAGGCATAAGGGGAAGAACTGTTAGGCTGGAGGCTCATGTCTGCCATTGTCCTGCTGTTTTGGGCAAGTGCAAGGATCGCTCCATTCTCCTTGTGCGTACTGGGACTAGTGTTCTGTGAACTCCTTCCAGCATTAGGAGAGTTAATCCCTTTCTCCTGCCCCTGTCCAGGATCTGGTTAAGTTGCTGATCAGTCTCCTATTTAGCTGGGCTCTGGATCCACCTCCTCGCCTGAGCGTTGAGGTTATTCTTGCTATGCACCAGTGAAGGTGATCTCGTCTGGATATCCGTGTACCAAACCTTGTCTGTCTTCTGATTTTGCTCCTTGCTGCCTGCCTTGACCTGGGAACTGTGACCTGGATAATGCAAGATCTCTGCCTGCCATCACCTTAAAATTGCTATTTGGAATAGGCACGCACTCAGCCTGCCCTGACTATTGGACTGTATTCAGACTATGCTTCTGCCTGTGTGCTTGGTGCTTCGCACCAGTGTCTCTGACTCTTATGGCTCAGCAGCCAACTACACTAGGACTACTCCAGGAGGTAACAGCCTGGTTGGTTCCTTGCAGCGCAATCCACATCCCTGTACAGGGGTTAAAGGGAACCACCAGGACAACGTCCTTAGGTTTAGCTGAAAGCCAAACTGGTTAGTTGGCACAGTGGGTCCACACCCACTGCCCATAGCAATTATTGAGGACAAAGAGGATGAGGTGGTGGTCACTGACACTGTGCCCTGGAGCCGGGGTCACAGAAATCCTCCAGCTTCTCCTCCTTGAAACCCTAGATATGCCTTTCAGTTGCATCCTCTCGGTCTTCACTACCCCCTCCTTGTGCGGTGTATTCTTTTTTTTTCCTAAGAAGAGGCAACAAAACCCCAACACATACTATAGAAGATACTCAAAATAGTCTTCCTGTTTATGACTTGTGTGAGAACAGTCAGTGTATGGACTGGCATGAGGAGGAGGTTCATAGGGAGGTGGGGGACCCCATGCATAGCTGTGTTGGTGGTGGTGGTGGTGGTGGTAGTAGTGGCACCTGTAGCCATGGTGGTAGTCTGATAAAAGTGGCAGGAAATGTGAGGAAGATGAGGACTGTGTGTTGGACAGGACCTGGGAGCCAGAGTAGGGTGGCAGCAGCAGCAATAAAGAGCAGAGGCAACATACAGACGGAACCTTCCAAAAAGCTGCCACTGCCAGATTTGCTTCTATTATGATCAGTTGGTAATTTGTGATGCTGCTGACACTGTGGGTGCAGGCTTAAAACGTGCCAGACCTAAGCCAACCTCGGCTGTTGCTATCCAAGCAATCTGATGATTACTGAATAACTATGCCTTTATACCCTTGCTATCAAAACAAAATGGGGGAATGTTTTTCTGTTGCTAAAATAGAGGCCAAATTACTTTATTACCAGGATACACTGTGTATGCAGCTTGCCACAGCTTTCAGAGAGCAGACACCTACCACTCGCATGTCTAATCAGGAGGCTCCTCCCTGTCTCCTGCAGAGTCACCTGCCTCAAACTATTTCCACTACTACAACTAGCAGAAGTGCAGCAGCCAGTTTAGGCTACTTTCACACTTGCGGCAGAGGATTCCGGCAGGCAGTTCCTGATACGTCAGAAAAATGCATTGCAATGCCGAATCCATCTTTCCGGTGTCATCCGGCAAAACGGATCTGGCATTTATATTTTTTGCATTTTTAGAGGTCTGTGCAGAACAGAGTGCCGGATCCGCCGTTGCGGTATTTTTAATGCTGGATCCGGCACTAATGCAAGTCAATGGGAATTAATGCCGGATCCCGCATTCCGGCATGTGTTCCGGCATTTTGGACGGAGATAAAACCGCAGCATGCTGCGGTATTTCCTCCGTCCAAAACGACTGACAGTGACTGAACTGAAGACATCGTGATTCTCTGCATTCAAAATACATGGGGATGTTACTGATCAGTTTTTTTACGGAATAGAGCCCCGACGACGGAACTCTATGCTGGAAAAGAATAACGCAAGTGTGAAAGTAGCCTTATTATCATCAACATGATGGAGAAATTTTTCCATGTGCTGCGACAGGCTGATGCAAATCAGCAAACAGAGATGTATCAAACAGGTTCAGTTCCCCCTGGACTCTGGCCTTTTTCCGCAACATTCCCTGATACCATGCACTTCTGGGCAAACAGATTGGAACAGTGTCCGGAATTGGCCCAGTAAACTCTCTGTCTCTATTGTCTTGCCCTGCCTCCAATTTCATCTCAGAGAGGCTTTTCAGTGAAGCAGGGGGCATAATCACACACTAATGGAAAATATTGTCCTCCATCATTGTGCAAAAAATCATTTTTGTCAAAATGAACATCTGGCCGATAAATAGATCTGCCCTTGCTAATGGTGCCCCGTCATGCCACTGCTGCTGTCTGAGAAGGAAAGATATAAAAATCTAGGAAACCTCAGTGTCATACACCAATTTTCTGAAAATTTGGAGCACATTTGTTTCATGTAGAATCAATTCTGACACAAATAAAAAAAAATTGAAAATCAGACCAGGCCATGTTCTTCTATTGCTCCATGATCTAGTTCTGATGTTTGTGTGCCCATTGTAGGAGCTTTCTGAGGTGGACATGGATTAGCATGGGCACTCTGATGGGTCGGCAGCTATGGAGCCTGTGTGTTCTGACACATTTCTATCATAGCCTACATTAGATTTTCAGCAATTTGTGCTACAGTAGCTCTCCTGTGGGATCTGACCAGACGTTCTAGCCTTCACTCCCCACAACCATCAATGAAGATTAGACACCCACGACAATCACTGGTTCACCAGTTTTGGACCACTTCGGGTAGGTACTAAACACTACATACTGGGAACACCTTACAAAATCTGCATTTTGGAGATGCTGAGACGCATTCGTCTAGCCATCACAATTTGACCCTTGTCAAAGTCTCTTTAGTCCTTACACTTGCCCATTTTTCTGAGTGGTTTTAATGTTAAGAGTAATAGGTGTAAAAGTACCAGAACTTTTGGCTGCAGTGAGGGATTTCTACAATCTTGATGGCAGTCATAAACTGGAATATTCTCTACTAAAAAACAACTTGGAGATAGCATGGGGGAAAAAAGTCAATTGACAAAATAAGTGAAAAGTTTTTGAGACACTTTGCATTGAGCAGTTTAGAACTTTCTATCCAGTAATATCTTTTTTTTAGATTTTATATATTGATTTAATAAAGTCTATCATGTAGAAAGTCTAGTCTTCCTTACAGACCTGCGGCTTATGTTATTGCTTTTCACAGCACATGGTTAGGACTATAAAATGAGTCTGACTGTAATAGTTTGGGTGTTGACTGACCTCCCCTGGAGTGGCAGACCAGTGTTGCTCTCCTCCCACACAGTTCACATTTTCTAGTTTACAATGAATTGCATGAAACACGAATCTCTCAACGCATGATTCATCCGAAAGAAAATCATATCCGCAACCTCAGGCCTTACAGACACGAAAGATACTGTTCTTTATTTTGAGATATTTGGAAAGACGCGGGTCTTGTCAAGAGGCAGGTTGTGGATGTAGATGACCCATCAGAGGCAATGTTCATAGGGTACTTTATATAAGTGCAGGAGATCATCTCATTCCTAGGAATTTAGTAGATTAAACCACATTTGCTCACTGGACAATTTCACACTTTTGACAAACACAAATGAAAAATTGTAAAATTTTAAAAATCATATAATATCTCCATACTCATATTTTCCCAACGGTTACGTAAATAAATGGCACTTTGTAGAACTTTACAATCATCAGGACATGATTAGATGTGTAATTATTATTATTCTCACTGCTTCAGTATTATAAAAAATTACCACCCTCCAAATGTGGCAATCAGAGATCATGTATCATCTCTGATTGGTAAGACGGGTGATAACATGAACAAAAGCTCCTGTAATCACCAGGAGGTTACTGGAGGCTGTACAGACATAGAGATGCCAACAACACGCTGTGATTTTTTCTCACTTGTAGCCCACCATATCCTCTTTTAGGCCCCCTTTACATGCTTGTGTCTGTGATGACATCCGTGACAAGATGGTTAGTGGTTCATCTGTGAAGATGTCCGTGAAGAATCCGTGTGTCCAATTTATGCCCTCCGTATGTCAGCCATATTCCATGGATCCTGCAAGGTGAAAATTAGTTTTCAGTGCATCTCCTGGTCCGTGAAAACCATGGAGCAAACACAGATGTGCATGAGGGATCTATAAACTATAATGTGTGTGAGGGATCCATAATGATGGACAAAAATAGGGCATGCTTTCGTGATGTCACCACAGAACCACAGTCTGTGGAAAACCACTGATGTGTGTACACACACATTAAAATTACTGGATGTGTGAGTAGTCCGTCGAGACTATGAATAGCACATGTCTATGATTCACAGATGTGTGAAAGAGGACTTACCAGGGCCGTATTTGTAACTATATACATGAGGTACAGGGCCTAGGGCAACACCCAGCTGGTGGGGGGCAGTGACCGAGAGTTTTTATGTTTTTTATTTTTATTTTTTTTACTTCCCCACACCATGCCAACAGCATTACCTGGTCACAAGGGGGGTATCTGCTACCGTGCAAGAGATCTGCGATGATGTTTTGATGATGTAACTGTCATGTGATCAGTGCAGGAGGGGGTGGAGCTTAGCAGCTGAGAAGTGGTGTGGAAAGACCGGTGAAGATGTCATATGACAGTGTGGAAGATGCCCTCAATCAGGGCTGATTATGTTTGCTCTACTGCTCCATATTAATAGTAACCCAAGGGTTTTACGTGAATGGAAGAAAATAACAGTGACACACACAATGGGTCAAAGCAAATTCTCATTTATTACAGGAAGTACAACAGTTTATAAAGACACCAGAGGGGCATTCCTCCTGAGGCATGTGGCATTGTTACATTAACTAGAATATGAAAACATGAAAATAGATAACACTTGGCATCTGCGCATTGTGCATTGTTTTACTAACTCTGGTATGTAAACTATGTAATATGCAAATATAGGCGCAATGTTGTAATGAAGTCTTCACTAACAGCAGAAAAGCATATTTGACTTAGCAAGGATACGCGTTCTCTTCGGTAGGATGAAACCTTCGTGCTCTGGAGAAGATAAGGTGTCTGAGAGCTGGAGTATGGGAGCTTTCTTAGCAAATTCAAAGAATGAAGTCTACATCTCTATCAGTCCCCCCTTGGACCTCATTTTTTCCCTAATAAAGCCTAGCACATCTGTCCCAATGCTCCAAATCCTCTTCACCAGCTTCCATGACAACCTAATCAACAGAACTAAGTGGACTTTGTCTCCCAGCCTCTTGAAATTCTCTCATGAACATCTCCAGGGTAGTCTCAGTTACGGCTTTAAACAGAAGCCTCCTAATGCAGGGGATGACACAGCAGACAATTAATGCAATTAGCAGAATTAAAGATAAATTCAGGAATAGGAAGTAAGCCCTTTTAGGGCATTCATGACCTGGCCATTTATTATTGTGAATATAAGAACCATTAATACTGAGAATCTTTGGGCAATAGTATCAATGGCTCACTGGGCTAGAAGCATCAGACTGTTCTTCACTTTGTACAACTTTTCACTAACCCAGAAACCTATTTTTATTATCTCAGTTAGAATCCATATTCTTTTAGTCAAGATCAGCATTCACACACGGGGAGCAAGAAACATTCTTTCAAGTCTCCAGACTCAACACTTTCTTGCAATGACTGGCGTAGATCCAATTGGGTTTTCCTTTGAGCTTCACTGGTGTGCGTGCGGTCAACAACACTTGGAATGTACCATCATAACAGGGTTTGAGGACTTTTTAAAGTGTTTTTACCACCACCCCAATCTCCAGACACAAGTGGGTGGGTTCCTGGTAAAGTGAAGCAAAAACTCGAACGTATTTTAGTCAAATGCTTGTGCAAACTGATCACATAATCTGTCAGACAACCATGTTGCATCTGGAGCTGCTGTGGGAAATGCAATCCTGTACTAGGGGCTGACCCAAAAAGGACCTTATAGGGACTAAATCCTGTCTTACGGTTAGAGGTATACCTTACTGAAAAGAGGGCTAACAGCAGGCACTCTGTACATTTTGAATTTTTAACTTTAGTGTCCCGTTCAGTTCTTTGTTTACTACCCTACAGCTGCTTTGTGGATGGTACGAAGCATGTAAGGCCTGTTCGACACCCAAAACCTTCATCATCTCCTGCATCACTTCACCTGTAAAGTGAACACCTCTGTCACTTTCAATGATCTCAGGTACCCCATACCTGCATACAACTTCGGCCATAATCTTCTACCGGGTATGCTTCTGGCATCCTGAAAACAAGTCATCACACATCAATACAGACTCATATATGCCCACCTTGGGTAGTTGAAGGTAGTCTGCAAACGTTGAAACAGATACAAAGGGCAAGATGTGTGTTCCTTGGGTACCTTAACTACCTTGCCGACGTTGTTCTGGGCACAAATCATACATCCTTGAGTATATCTGCTACAGTGCTGTACCCTGGGGCCTACCATGTGCTATGTACTAAATCACACACAGCAGTTTCTGACTGGTGCGTCACTCCATGGGTTGCCTGTGCCATCGCGAGGTATGGGGACCTGGGAAGGCAGAGTTTCCCTTGGAACTGTATTAGGTCTTCCTCATTTGTAGTCCCCCTTTTCCATACACCAGTCCCTTTCTTCCTTCCCCACCTAGTTCTGTAAGGTCTTAAGAACTTCCAGTGTGACAGGAGGAGTTATTTCATGGACCTGAGCTGTGGCCACTTAAGGCAGGGGTCTGCCTAAGCAATTTGGCTCTATTATTTTTTTATGACCGCCACTCAAGTTAGTGACATGAGGGCTTCCATCAAAGACGCACACTTATTACCTTCAATACATTGCCTTGTTATTTTCTCTTAGTATTGCAGACAGTGTTCTCACTATCACACATTCCAATGTAGTGACGTCCCTCCCCTGCAGCTGCATCCCCCCCCCGATGTCTCCCTCTATCCTCAGCCATATTCACTGGGCAACAGAGACACGCATGGTGCGGGGCACACAGCACACAGACTGAGACGAGACACAATACTTACTCATCGCTGCACTGCATCATCACTCAATTTTCCACAATGCTTCACATGTTTACTACCCTCTTCCCGGGCCACCAGCTGGTGGGCTGTATATTCGCCCTCGGGCAGAGAGTGCGAGTGCCCCAAGGATTTACTCACTCATTTCACACACAACCAAGACAGAAGCAGGCATCTTCTCCTTCACACTCCCAAGCAGAGCTCACCCCTTATGCAGGATATTAACTGTTTCTTCCCTGGCTACCACATCTGGTCCGCCAGTCCAGGACTAACCCTCCGCCACTCCAGGCAGGTAATTTATAGTCCTCCCGGGACTCCCCGGGGCCACAACCTCCATCACCAGAATAATTTAGTGGCCCTTAATTTAAGTCCCACCTGTGGCTACCCGGGGTCACACCCTCCATCACTAAGACAGATAAATCAGTAACCCCTAAATCAAGCCCCGTCCCGGAGCACCCCGGGGCTACACCCTCTTTCTGGACAGGACAGATAATTTAGTAGCCCCTAATGCAGCTCTGCCCCCGCCCCCCCCCCCCCCCTCCTGCCAGGGGAAATCTCTTGCTCTACTTAATTGTTAACTGTGAAGGTGCCTGACACAAACCACACCACCAACAAAACACAAGCACAGAAGAGCAAACTCAAATTTTCCTCTAGGATTCTAGGAACTCGGGAGTTTACATCAACTGAAGTTGGTACTAAATACATAACATCAATAGCAGAACAGACTACCACGGCACAGTTGAGCAGCAAGAGGCAGATGAGATAACCAGAATTTTCTCACCTTGTCTCTGAGGCTGCAGTCCTCGTCCTCAAGCGTGATCCACAGTGCTCTGGAAACCCCAAACTTCGGTTAGCAACGTTACTTCTCCTCCTGAGCCCCACGTATCGGATGCCAACTGTGGAAGATGCCTTCAATCAGAGCTGATTATGTTTGCTCTACTGCTCCAAATTAATAGTAACCCAAGGGTTTTACATGCACGGAAGAAAATAACAGTGACACACACAATGGGGTCAAAGCAAATTCTCATTTATTACAGGAAGTACAGCAGTTTATAAAGACACCAGAGGGTCATTCCCCCTGAAGCATGTGGCATTGTTACATTAGCAGTGGCGTAACTAGAAATGACTGGGCCCCACAGCAAATCTTTGAATGGGGCCCCCTCCCCCAGTCATTTTTTCACAACGCCTTCCTTTCATGCTGCCCCCTTTCCTGTGGCTAGTAAAGATCGCTCTCTCAGACCAAGCCTGACAGCTGTTCCATCCGTCTATACTGCCACTGTATATAATTTCATTGTGTAATAATGTTGAGGAGCCCTGACAAAATCTTTTAGTACTTCTCCTCCTCTTGGATGGGCCCCTTCTGGGTCAGGGCCCCAAAGCAGCCGCTTCCCCTGCTTCCCCCATAGTTACGCCCCTGTACATTAGCTAGAATATGAAAACATGAAAAGAGATAACACTTGGCATCTGCGCATTGTGCATTGTTTTACTAACTCTGGTATGTGAACTATGTAAATATGCAAATATAGGTGCCATCTTGTAATGGAGTCTTCACTAACAGCAGAAAAGCATATATGACGTAGCAAGGAGGCGTGTTTGGTAGGATAAAACCTTCCTGCTCTGTAGAAGATAAGGTGCTGTCTGAAACTGGAGTATATGGGAGCTTTCTTAGCTATTTCAAAGAATGAAGTCCACATCTCTATCAACAGGGATGGAGCTCTATGTGGACAGATTCTCCCTTCTGAGCTATGGTCTCTGCAGCTCCTCCAGAGTAACTATGGGCCTCTAGGCTGCTTCTGTAATTGGTGCTCTCCCTGCCTGGGCTGTCAGTTTAGATGGACAGCCATGTCTTGGTACATTTCCTGTTGAGCCATACTCTTTTTGTATGATGGATTGAACAGTGCTCCGTGAGATATGCAGAACTTGGAATATTTTTTTATAAGCTAACCCTGCTTTACACTTCTCCACAACCTTATCCCTGACCTGTCTGGTGTGTTCCTTGGTTTTCATGATGCTGTTTGATCACTAATGTTCTCTAACAAACTTCTGAGGCCTTCACAGAACAGCTGTAGTTACTAATTAGGCTTTTATTTAGGGGTATCAGAGTACAGGGGGCTGAATACAAATTTACAACACACTTACATGATTTTCAAAAATTTTAATAAATAAAAATCTGGAATCATTTTCTTTTCACTTCACACATACTTGCTACTTTGTGTTGGTCAATCACATAAAATACCCATTTTGTGGGTGTAATGTGAAAATATGGTGGAAAAGTTCAAGAGGTATGAACACTTTTTCAAGGCACTGTGTACGTATGCAATTGCTTTGGTAATCATGAAGAGAATTGATCCATCCACAATATATTGCCCATTCCCCCGTACATAGTCAATTGGCTAGCCCTTTACTACAATACAGCATATAAATCATGGCTCTTCTCATCAGGAGCCCATTTCACCTCCAGAAATACAGTATTGTAACCTCGCACGCTTGTAGCGAACGCTATGCACATACATTCATTTTGCCTGGGATTTTAATCCCATGTTTCACAACAGATAAGCTAATGAATAAAATGACTTTATTGAACATAAAGCCCATCAGCAATGTTATCAAGTATGCCGTTATATCAGCGATATGGACATTAAACCGTCCAGTGCATCCTCATTAGTAGAGACAAGACAACCCCAACCATTGAGGAAAGTGTAAACTACAGCACTGGGGCTGGAGGGGGTGTAATGTTCGCTATTAATCAACCAGCTATTAGCGGTATTGTGTTATCCTCACAGCGAAGATAACAAGGTCGTCTGAGTGTGTCGGGTCAGCACTGGAACAGGACCGTGGAGGTGGTAAAGGGGTTTTCTAGGATTAGTAAAACATGGCTGTACCCTTGAGGTAAAGTTAAAAGGGTTGTCATTTTTTTGTAATGGCAAGTAAGATCGTTTCTTACCCCGGCATACACTATGAAGCCCCCCGCTACCCTCGGCATACTTACCAACATTTGTGTCAGTAAATTCTGGACATTTAGGCTCCACCCCCTGGACACCCCCAAAACTCATCCAGAACACCCACTCTCGGCAGGATTTACATAAGTCCCACCCCTTTAGCGACAATTTCAACACATTCGGTACTGGTGACAACTATTTTATGGGTCCCCTTTGTAAACCATGGCTGCTGTGTTCATAGCTCCCAACCTAGAAGAGCTTCTTCCTGATAAATAATATGTCATAGCAGCCTTAAAGGGGTTGTCCAGGATTATAAAAACATGGCTGCTTTCTTCCAAAAACAGCTCCACCCCTGTACACAGGTTGTGCGTGGTATTGCAGCTCTGCCCCATTGACTCCAATGGAGCGGAGCTGCAATACCAGACACAACCCATGGACAGCGATGGTCCTGTTTTTTTGGAAGAAAGCAGCAATGTTTTTCTATTTTTGGACAATCCCTTTAAGTCTTCATATGGGTAATGGATTGTGGTAATTTTTTTAGTACTTTTCTTGTAATACATTTTTTAGCACTTTATTTATAAGATTTTCATAAATGGGTCACCGTGTACACAGACATCATAGGGCCTCATAGTAAAATGTATGTCCCCTGATGATAATTCTGATGAATTTGTCATGTTTTCAGCCACTTTTCCCGACTTCTATGTCAGAAAAAGTAGAACAGGTGCTTTATAAAGATGGAGCTCATTCTGAATGTTCGGGTCATTTACAAAGGCTAAGCGCTGGTTTTCTGGAGTACAAAAGTTGCAATTTTCTTTTAAGAAAGTAGGAGTGGTATTTACACCAAATGACTGGCATAAGTCCAATGATATATCTCCTCCATACTGCTTTAGGTATCTTGCTTATCTTCATGATAAAACTGGCTGCCTGCGGCCACCACTAGGGGGAGCCTAATGCATAGGAATGTATACAGTTAGAAAAAAACTCAATAGAAGCTGTAAAATATCTTTCCACTGAGTTCCTCCTAGTGGTGGCTGCAGGAAAATGCTATGGATTTATGTTAGGAACAAAAGATGGAGTTCAGGGCCCCCCTTCACTATGGGCCCCACAGTAGTGTCATGGTAAGCCTCCATAGTATGACATATGCCCATAGCAACAAATCACAGCGCATCTCTCAGTAGCAGAAATGAAATGAAAGCTGTGCTGTGATTGGTTGCTATGGGCAATAAATACAGTTCTTGTTTTAGACACTTTCATGAATCTCCTCAACGTCTATAGGAAGCTTGAGGCTGGACATTGTTATAGGGATCAGCACTAACCTGTGTAATTTTAAGCATGATCTGGTGGTATATTGCAAATCCTTGACCATTCTGAAATAAAAATAGTACTTATCTCCTACGCCATAATCTGCACTATCCGTGCACCCTGGAAAGCACACATATGCATGCTGCTCCATATTTTCTATATGCCTCTGTATGAGTGCCCACCTCAGTGACCCCATAAGAACATATTATGCCAAGGAGAGATGACTGTGCAGAAACCTGGCCTTATCCATCAAGCTCAAAGGGTGGTACAGGTGTTTCAGGCCCTGAAAAGCACCTGTAAAAAAGACCAGCTATACGGCGCCAATCAATGGAAGGGACAGGTATTACAGAGTGATGGAAGAGCCAATTGTGTAACAATTTCTCTGAAAAAGTGATAATAAATTGGAGCAAGACATGGACACTTACACTAGTAAAAACATTCCGAACCATAAAAAATAAAATAATAATAATAATAAGAACTAACTTCACCCAGGAGGGTAATGTGGGATAAGCACATGACACCCACATTAGTACCTCCTGCGCCTGGATTGCCTGTGGCAGTGTCAGAAAGGACGGCAAACCACTCAGGGTGTATCTTGAACCTTTCTTTAATTCCAAAAGCCAGGGTAGGGGAGAAGAGGATGCTCAACGCGTTTCGGGGCCACTGTATGGGACCCCTTCCTCAGGAGCAATATACAAACATGTGTACACAAACAGAGTTTTATTGTGAAACTAAAAGCAGTCCTTTGTCGTCCTTTCTGACACTGCCACAGGCAATCCAGGCGCAGGAGGTACTAATGTGGGTGTCATGTGCTTATCCCACATTACCCTCCTGGGTGAAGTTAGTTCTTATTATTATTATTCTTTTATTTTTTATGGTTCGGAATGTTTTTAATAGTGTAAGTGTCCACGTCTTGCTCCAATTTATTATCACTTTTTCAGAGAAATTGTTACACAATTGGCTCTTCCATCACTCTGTAATACCTGTCCCTTCCATTGATTGGCGCCGTATAGCTGGTCTTTTTTACAGGTGCTCTTCAGGGCCTGAAACACCTGTACCACCCTTTGAGCTGATTCGATCACCTACCCTCATCTGAGGGTCAGGTGAGACCGCTGGCAGCCTTCATTCCTTTTCCCTCATCCTGTACTCATCCTATTTCCTTCCGTCGCCTTTCCTTTGGCGCCCTGCCAAGTTATTCCAGGCCTTTTCCCCGAGTCTAACACTCCATCTGACTTATCCATCAAGGAGTGGGATGGACTGGCAGAGAAAGCAGAAAGAACAAGGGTGCACAGTGTGGCTTGGGACAGCCCTTGGTGCACTTAACTGCTCATTTGCATATAGATTAAAAGTATTTTTTCTCCAGAATGAAACTATGGGTCACAAAGTGAGAGGTATCATTACATTCAGCTGAGCTAACCCTACAAGACACTGTGCCTGGAGTATCAGTGTATTTCCTGGTGAAGGGCTCCATTTAAATGTGGGCAAGTATGCAAGACAGCATGTTGAAATACCCACTTAGGTACCAAGCGCACTGACCCCATGAATACCATCAAAAGTGACCCCACGCATGCCAGGTGCAGTACCCTTACAAAGACATACAACGCAGAGACGTAGGGCACCTTCATATGCTGATCATTTTCACGACTGAAAATCAGTTTCATTCATGTGAATGGGGCAGCGAGCACTTGGATTTCTGCACGCCCGATTCAGATGAATGGAACGGATTTTCAGTCTCAAAAATTTCTGCACAAAAACTGCAGTCTGAAGGCTCGCTTAGGGCTCACGCCCTGTTGTTGTTGCTTTTTTCGCTTCAATGGGGCCGCAAAAGATGCAGACAGCACTCTGTATGCTGTCCACATCCGGTGCTCCATTCTGTGGAGCAACGGACAAGAATAGGCATTTCTATTATGGCTGACCCATTCTGTTCCGCAAATTGAGGAACGCATGCGGACAGCATCCGTGTTTTGAAGATACGCAATTTGAGGACCGCAAAACACAGAATGCTCATGTGCATAAGCCCCTAGGCTTCTTTCCCACATGCGGCAGAGCAATCCAGCAGGCTTTTCTGGCAGAGAACAGCCTGCTGTAGTTCTCCAGAACCGGCACAGCCAGATAGTACTGCGTGCCCGCAGGACCCCATAGGATATAATGGGATCTGACGCGAATCTGGCCGTGCCCAGGATTCGGCCAGTCAAATATCACAGCATTCTACAGTTATTGTCCGGGCCGAATGCCAGCATAAATGCAGGGGAGCGTCCGGGTCCTCGCCGGTTTCCATTATAATCAATGGCGGTGAATGGCAGTAGCGTGATGGATTGCTATGCCGCATGTGTGAAACCAGCCTTATATTTTCAGGTTTTAGTTTTATATTTTGGGGAGAAATAATCTAATATTCTATAGAAAAAGCAATAATTCAAGTAATCCTATCGATACTGGAGCTGCTGGAAATGTCTTTTATGGTGGACTGAATGTACACAATATATGGACCCCCGCCAGCACTAACCCCCCAGATAGCGGCACTGTATATAGACGGTACATGCATGTAATGAGGTGAGCTCTGTCATTTACAGTATATATGTAATCACTCAGCATGATCACTCGGAGCCATGGTGGCAAATGACAGGGCGCGGCTCAGACTGACTATTTATATCTGCTCTCTGCGCCGTTGTCAGATGTAATGCTTCCAGCCCTCAGTCCACGCCGCGCTCTTTATCAGTCCACCTTACAGTATCTGACAGTCTGAGATATTGTAACAATCCTGCGCTCTCTGGATTTTGCTATAATTCAGACATCTTCAAAGCTTCTTGCCAGTCTCTGTCAGAGTCTACGTCAATCTCAATCTCCGGGAGTTGCCTCTGATTTATCTCCCAGTCACTCCGTGCCCGAGTCTTCCTGTCCTACAGATTGGGAAGTCAGAAGGCTTCTGTCACAATCTGCATCACTTCTCAAAGTCACGACGGAAGATACTCTACTGTCTACAAAGGCGATGAGGAAAGCCATTACCTCAAAGGCGTTCAGGTTCAAAAACCCCATTTTCAACTACTTACAGTTAATGGAGTGGAGATCCCAGTTCAGGACCCTTATCTGTTCACCAGAGCACCCACAAAGAGTATCTCTCCCTCTGGAGGACCCAACGTGTCCATGTCCATGTTTACACGGCCCATTGATTTACATAAGAACTGTGTAATGCTTCATTTCTGCGGTGGTGCCGCAGGAAAGCTGAACACTTGCTGCCAAGTTCTCGCACATATGTGATTGCGGAAGGTTTCATCATCATGCCCTGAATAGTACCAATACCTGTCACCCCTTCTATACCGTACCATACAGCGTCCAAAAACACAATAAAATAGTGCAGATTATAACATATCTAAATGACAGGGCCACACAGGTCGCACGCCCCTAAGGCCAGCCTGGAGCAGGACACCATCTAATCAGTCTATCAAACAAAGAAGGCCAACCTCTTAAAGGTCTGCTGTATACTGTACAGTCCAACACACCAAGGCCATAATGGTCCAAATTTTAGAGCCATAGGCACTCTCTGTGCAGTATGATGCTGCTGGGACCTAACAATTGCGGCCCCCTACAGGTATGCCAGTGACGTGTGATGTAAAGACTACGGGGGTCACTTCAGCGCATCCAGCGCCAGTTCTAAATGTAAGACCACTTTTGGGCAGTCTTACATTTAGACCTTTTTGTACACCTAATACAGATGTAGAAAATGCCGGACTGTCCCCTTCCCTGCCCACGCCACATCCACAATTTTAGACCTGGCATGACCGGGGCAAAATCTCAGATAGCAGGGCAACTAACCGTTGCGCCATCATCTACTCCTGAAATATAGGCATATTTCAGTATAATAATTGATCCCCTAGATCTATTAGCAGAAGATGCTCTGTACAGAGATTGAAGCAGTAGGGAATCGCCTGTATTAGTTAGAACTCAGACAGGCCGGTGTCTATTTTGTTGTTTTATGCTTTGTTGTGGTGGTGCTGGAACCTCACCAAACCCAGTGACGATATAACTGGGATGACCTCCTGTATCGCTGAAGTAACCTAATAAAGCACAGTTTGCACTTTGAAACCTGCTGTCTCCTTGGAAATCTGTCATTTTTATGTACATTACATTTTCCTCTCTGGCAGCGCCCCCTGCTGTTTAACCTTCTAGTCCACCTTCCCCTGCATTTAGTAGTGGACAGTCATGCTCAGTAGCATCCCTGCTCCCTTCCTCCACTCAGGAGCAGGAGCTCTGTACAGTATTGAGGTACCTTGGAACTGAACCCGAGTTTGGGAAATAGTTTTTTTCAGTACAAATTAATTTATGAAGTTATTACACGAAATCTCGTGAGACTTCGTGAAGCAATAACTTTGGCTCATCGGAGCCAATACATTCTAATACTGTATGGAGCTCCTGCTCCATACAGTATTAAAACAAAGTTTTATGCGAAGCCACTTCGGATGTTTTCTCCGAAGTCGATTCGCTCATCCCTATCTGATTGGCGGGGGTCTGACACCCAGCACCCCCACGATCAGCTTTTTGTAAGAGAAGGCGGATCTCCATACGAACGCTGCTTCCTCTTCATTACACTGCCCGTCGTCTCCTGAGGAGTGGCGGAATAGTGTAATTACAAGTACTAGATCCATTCAAGAGAACTGAGCAAGTACTCCTATTACACTGCACTTCTGAGATGAAGCGCAGTGTAATGAACAGGACATGGAGCGCCGCCTCCTTTTTTTCAGCTGAGCAGGATTTCAGATCCCCGCTGATCAGATATTGATGACAATATAACCTATTTTACTTGGCTCTGCCATGAAAACAGACAGAAAACATCCCTTTAATGCAATTATGTGTACGCTCTGCCTTTTTGTGGCCATTATCACAGCATAGCCCCACGGAAAATGGGTATCTATTACACCACACTGTAATGTACCTGTAATGTAATAATATAGTTTATGACGCTGAACATCCATCTGGTTCATCCTATCATCCTGCAAAGTTCATCCAGAGGAAGGCAAAAAAAAGGCGGGGTAGAAGTCACATTCCGCTCTTAAAGGGTTCGTCCACGATTAGAAATAAAATGGCCACTTCCTTCCAAAAACAGCACCACCCCTGTCCATGGGTTGTGTCTTGTATTGCAGCTCAGTTCCATTTGAGTCAGTGAAGCAGAGCTGCAATACTGCACACAACCCGTGGACAGGGGTGGTGCTGTTTTTTTTTTTTTTTTTTTTTTAAAGCAGCTATTTTTTTCTAATCCTGAACAGCCCTTTTAAGGCCCCATTTGACAGGCAAATGATTAGGTAATTATCAGAAAAGCAAAGTGGGCAGAAACACTTCAAAAATAGAGACAAAGCAAAAATTAAATCCATATGGTTATGCCCAACAGTGAAAAGTTTGATTTTATTAAAAAATAAATAAATAAAAGGTGCAGAACCTAAAATATGATCAAACACCCAGTGTTAAGCCACGCCCCCAAACCACACCCATTTTTAACCTGTTTAAACTTAGCCAGTATTTTTTGTCGGGAAGCCTCCTTAGTGGCAGGAGGCTTGATAGTGTGTGTTGGGGTAAGGAGAGATCTGTTTTAAAGTTTCACTTGCCAGTACATGAAAATGACAGCCCCTTTAATTTTAGCTGAATGGTACAGCCATGTTTTTCTAATCCTGGGCAACCCCTTTAATTTTATCTGAATGATATAGCTTTTCCTATAGAACACATTGACACACAAACCACTTCTCATCTCAGAGGAGTTAATTTGGTTCCATGAAGTTTGTTCCTTTCTCCTAAGCGCAGACTAATCAGATCTTTCTCAATGGAGCGCCGAGAGAAATCGATAATGGACTTGAACTCTCAAGAGGGAAGAAACTGATTTCTCTTCTTCATTTAAATAACAACAAAGGGACTGAGGAGTGAGAAACGCGTCGGTGTCATTAGAAGACAATGCATTTTGATGTCACACTAATCCTTGTCACTCAGGAGATAGCATATCATACATATGTATGTGAGCGGGGGAGGGAAACGGCTGATTAAGGACAGAAATGGCAGTAATACCGAACAAGGGACAGGAGGTAAGAAAATAAAGAAGAAAGTAATCAATAATTAAACAAATTGTATATTGACTCATGGACTAAAAAAAACTAACTATAAATATAGATATACACCACTCACAAAAAGTTAGGGATATTTGGCTTTTGGGTGAAATTTATGGAAAACGTTAAGTTCCCGCTCCGGTGATATTATATTATAAGGGTAGGGCATTTAAGTAGAAGCTGCAATGGGGATTTCCTCATCTCAAACAATTTGTTGAAACAAAAGCCAACACCAATGCTGGGTATACCGCCACAAATGTCAATGTCTCAATAACCTGTCATGTGGCCTTGAACATCAATTACAGCTTGACAACGACGTCTCATGGTGTTCACAAGTCGACTTATTGTCTGCTGGGGCATGGCATCCCACTCTTCTTGAAGGGCGGCCCTCAGGTCATTGAGGTTCTGGGGTACAAAATTAGGAGCCTCTACACGGTGTCTCAGCTGATCCTATAGGTTTTCAATGGAATTCAGGTCTGAAGAAAGTGTAGGCCGCTCCATTTGAGGTCCCCCAGTCTCCAGCAGCCGTTCCCTAATGATGTGACCTCAATGAGCTGGAGCATTGTTGTCCATTAAGATGAAATGAGGCCTGTGTTGTTCAATAAGAGGCACAATGACTGGATAAATGATATTATTTAAGTAGTATTGGCTTGTCACAGGACCATTCACAGAGTGTAGGGCAGTTCTGTATTGACTAGGCACACCTGCCCGCTCTCTAACACCACCACCACCAAAGGCTCGTCTGGTGACAACAGTGGCTGATGCATAGCGCTCGCCTTGGCGCCTCTAACATCGTTGGCGGCCATTATTTCTGCTCAGTGTGAATCGACTATCAACAGTGAACAGCCCACCGGTCCCTCATCCAGCATAGATGCTCCCTGGCCCATGCAAGACGATGACGCCTATGGTCAGGTACCCTTACTCCTCCCGTCTCTCTGTATTTCTGTTAAAACCTGCTGATGATACTCTGTGACGTTCTAAGCTCAGTGGCCTCTTCCATCTGAGAACATCCTGCTTGAGGCCTCGCAATGGTGAGGTACTGTTGATCAATCGTTAGGTGTTGTCTTGGTCTCATGATGTCAAATGTTAACAGCATGATTAGGAGGACTGTTTAAATACCAATTCTAATTGAACCAGGAAAATTATTAGGCGATTCATGTATCAAACACCTGTTGTGAATTTTGCCATTAAGCTCCTGGTTAGAAAACAGCAAAGTTGTCCAAAAAGTATTGAAACATTGAACAGATGTGCATTCAAAAGTATCGAAAAGTTCACCTGTAAAGGTTAGAGTGCATTTTAGGATCATCCTGAAATTTCACCCACAAGCCAAATATCCCTAACTTTTTGGGAGCAGTTGCCCATAGCAGCCAATCAGATTCCACCTTTGATTTTTCAGAGCCCAGTTTTCCTTTACACCAATTTTGATAAATCTCCCTCAGTGTTTGAACAGTGATTTTCATCAGTGATTGTGAGCCAAAACCAGATTCAGGTAAAAAAAACACAGAACAGGAGCTATTTTTTCCATGACACCTTCTCTCTTTGGAGACTCTACTACTGGTTTTGGCTCACCATCACTGCAAAAAATCACTGACCAAACACTGACTGTGTGAAAGTGCAATAAAGGAACCCTGCAGGCAAAACTGATCACTGAGGGAGAGTTATAAAACTGTTTAGCAACCAATCATAGTGCAGCTTTCACTTCTAAAAAATGAAAGCTGTGCTGTGATTGGTTGCTATGGGCCTAGTGTAGGGTCTCAAGGGGCACAACATGACACATGTACTCTCTTTGGTGTTTTGTGAATCCATGTTTCATGCAGATTTCAGTTGCACCTTCTGCTGGCCTCATTTCTAATGCTACCTAGCAGAAAAAGCTGGCCTTGATGCTCACAGTGCAGTCTACATGTGCAGTACTCCAGTACAGAGGGTATCTGCAAATTGTTTGTTCTATTTTGTAATGTTCTGCAGTGTAATGTTATTCTGTGCCATGTATTATACCCAGCATAGCTATGCACGGTGTAGGCATAGCCAGGGTTAACTAATCCTGGCCCACCCCTTTAATGAGCGTAAGATCTGGGCTTGCTCCACCTCTAGCGTGTTCTAGTCAATCTGAGGGAGACCTTGAAGAGGGAGGAAGCAAACACCATGTTCTCCTCCCCTCAGGGCAAAAACCTCAAATTTCAGAGATACACAATTCTCTGCATGTTCTTAGAGAAAGAAAGTTTTAGAAGACAGAGAATCTGTATAGCTGAGTGAGGAGTCAGTCAGCATTGTAACCTTCTACTTCAGCTATTCCAAACTTTTCTGCTGTGGAGGGATAACGAGTTAAGACATCCTACATACTTATACACGATTTGGCCAATCATAGTCATTTGGACCAGTACGCCGCAGTGCGAATTGCAGGCATTATTGCAAGAATACAGTCGCTAGCCAGAGATTCTACTGAGAGATATTTTAGCAAGACAAGAGGGCCATAACTTCCAGCATTGCTAAAAGCCATACATTGCTATCCGGGAAAGGAGTTGTTCTATGTACAGTTGAGACTGTGTTTCCTTGTTGTTGGAGGTACTACAACTCCTTTTTTTGCTGTACAGTAAAGAAAGAGACGTGTTTTAAAGCCAGCTTCATTTTCTGAATCCTACATCACCGTGTGCTGGCCATTACATGCTCTACATGCCCTGCCTTGCACCCATATGAATACTCAGGCTGGAACCCC
The DNA here is from genome assembly GCA_033119425.1 of Bufotes viridis. Classification (NCBI taxonomy): domain Eukaryota; kingdom Metazoa; phylum Chordata; class Amphibia; order Anura; family Bufonidae; genus Bufotes; species Bufotes viridis. The sequence goes on from CM065593.1 coordinate 63,677,329, forward strand.
AACTACAGGGAGCGCTCCAAGGGAAGAAGGGGGTTTCATTCACTGCACCGGCTCTAGGGGGCTTGCGTGAAAAACAGAGGGCATTCGGAAGCAATGCAATTTTCATTAATTGTTCTGAATGTCGTACTTTTATTCCGCCGCCGGAACTCCGGCCCGCCCCCAGTCAATAGGGCCGGAGCGGTAGTCCGGGGGCATGCGTGCACTAGCGGCACCACAGATCCTTGCTGCTAGTGTGAAACTAGCCTAAGGCTGACAGCAGAGCAGAGTAGGATGAGAAGTAGTCTGAGAGAGAGAAGCAGATAGAGAATTGATGATGACAATGACAAGGACACTGTACTGCACATGGATATGTCCTTTCTGCCGTAAAAAAGACCGAGAGGTGGAGGCTGCACTTGTTGTGCTAGCTGCCACCCACTTGTATTTTCCACAGTACCTGGTGATGCTGCTTCGTGTGCTACGATAGAGCTGTTTTGCCTGCAGCTCTTGCACATGGCAGTGCTTTTGTCTATCGCCACTGTGGATATAACTGCCAGATGGGAGATACTCAAATATTCCAGAAAGAGTTAGCAGCAGCTGAGCTTGGCTAAGATGTTACACATTTTGAGCCTGCGCCCACAGTATCAGCTGCATCACCAGTTCCTGAGCTGACAATAAAAAAAGCAGATTGGGCTCTGCCAGTTTTTTGGGAGGTTTTGGCCATACGTTGCTTCTGATCTTTATTGCTGCTGCCACCACCCCCTCTCCTGATGTTACCTCCTCCATAGCACCCTATTCTTCTCCCAAGTCCTGTCCAACACTCAGTCACCCTCACACTCCCTGCCACTTTTATTAGACTGTGATATGTCATTGTGGGTTCCTTGACTCCTCTCCTGATTCCCTGCTCTGTATTTATCCCGAGTGCCAATGTCACTACCACTGCCCCTACTGCTACCACCATGGCTGCAGGTGCCACTACTACCACCACCAACACAGCTATCCATGGGGTTCCCCGCCTTCCTCTGAATCTCCTCCTCCTCCTCTTGGCAGTCCAAATGCTGACTGTTCTCACACAATTCATCAAAAGGGAGACTATCTTGAGTATCTAGAATAGCAAGTGTTGGGGTTTTGTTGCCTCTAGGAGGGGGCAGTGAAGATGGGGAGAATGCAACTAAAAGTCTTTTCTGGGGTTGCAAGGAGGAAGAGCAGGAGGAATGCTCTGACCCCTGGCTCTTAGGCATAGTGTCAGACTCAGAAATAACATCCGTATCATCATGTTGTGACCTAGAGGAGAAGTGAGCATTCTAGTCCACAATCTCATCCTCTTTGTCCTTAATAATAATGTGGCGCCCATCAGAAGCTAGGGAAAACTGTGGCAAACTAGAACTACTACTACTGGCCAGATGGCTGATGCTGCTTCTGCTGCTACTACCCACATTCTGACTCTGGGATGACAAGGGTTGGGTCTTTTGTTTTGCACTCTTCTGTTTTGCAGACATTTTATTATAAGGCCAATAAATGAAAAGTCACGGGCTTCCTATAAATGAAAAGTTACAGGTTTGGTACACAGATTATTGAACTGTACTAGCAAAATTGCTAGTGTGTTTTCTGTGATTTAAAACATCCTCAATGTCCCTCCTTTTTTTACAAACTGCACACTGGTTTTGACAATTTACTTTGGTAACAATGCAATGTTTACAGTAAAATGTCTTTGAACTATGCGTTTAATAGCACAGTTATAACCGCAATTATTGCTGTAAAATGTCTTTGAACTACATGGTCTAATGCATTCATGCATCTGCTAACATGTATACAACAATGCAATGTTTGCATTAAATATATTTGAACTATACATTCAATAACATGGGTATAAAAAGAATGTTATTGACTTAAAATGCTGTTGCTATAATGCAGCACATTTAGTAACATGGATATAATAAACTGAAATGAAATTTTTTGAGGAAAAAAAAATGCAATTGCTCAGTGGTGGAAGCAGAATGCTATTGGGATGCTGTGCTGGCTATAACCCTATGAACTGTAGAAACCTGAGTTTCAAATTAGTTTCATTTTCTTGCATCTCTTCATTCTTGCTGCTGGCAGCTCAGCTGTATTAAACACAGTTTGACCAGCCCCTTACTCCCACAAAGCTTTCTCTAAAGCTTTCCCTGATGAGATTCCCTAAATTCTACAACTATACCTCTCTATTCTCTCCCTATCACACTACATTAATGGCTTGTGTGTGAAGATACTGCTAGACACATCCTTCCAAGTCAGAAGCTGAACACAGTATGGCACTTCTTCTCTTTGAGCATAAGGATCTCCCTGCTTATTTTCCCCCAATTGGCTGATGAAGTTATCTTTCAGACTCCCCAATTCCGCCCAGCATCATGTGATGCTCCATCGTCTTCCTCCTTTGTGGTTTTCCCTACCAATATTCACAATAAAATGGCGCTGGATGCAGTTTTTACGCTGCTTGTCCAAAACGAATCGCAAATGCTTCGGATTTGTTTGGTGCATTAATTTTTGTGACATTCGTAACGAATGGGATTTGTTTAGAATCGATTTGCTTATCCTCAATCAATATCTAAAAGGCGGAATACTTATAAATACCTAGGAATTATAATGTTTCAGAATATGAGTTATTAAATGTGCAGCTCCTGACTACAAAGTTCTGTGAAAAGGTGAGACACCGATGCGAGCTTATGGATATTGGCCTACCCTAACCAATCTGGTCAAAGTGATCTAATGCCCCAGTTGTTAGATCTTCTGCATCATGCACCAGTATAGGTTTTGGTTAAATTCTTGCATAAGTTTAATGCTTTTTTTAGGGACTTAATCTGGATGCAAGGTATATCACGGATTCAGCCTGATACCCTTCAAAGGCCAAATAAAAAAGATGGGGCTTTACACAGTTGATGGTTATAGTATTGTAGTATTTGGCTATTCGGATGGGAGGAGTGAAAGACTGTTTTCCACCTCGGGAACTATTGTTGAAGATGAACATTTAGTAGCAGCTCTGGAGACTGGGTCCTTTAACTAGGAAATGCATACTTAGCTATAAATACTATTCCTAGAACATGGTGGAAAGTCAGACAACGTTCTGGTGTTACAGGCTATACTGATCATACTCCAGTATGGTCAAAGCCATGCATGTAGAATTACAGAAGCTCCATAAGTTTAGTACATTTAGTATGATGCATCTTTATGTGGCAGGGAACCTTAAAAGGGGCTGTTTTACCTTTATGTGTTACTTTGTAATTCAGTATGAAAAACTAGTTACATTTATAATTTACTTTCTGATGCAAAAATGATCCAGTTGTGAGATATTCTCTTTACTTCTTTATACCGGTCTGTATAGTAATGTGCACGTACACTTACTGAGATGGTTGCACATGCTCAGTTCTGTCCTTCAGCTGCCACCAGCTCTATCTGGCAAATTGCAGTCCGCAATGCATGGGCACGTCTGTAGGGCCGCCGCATGCGGACGCGAACCTATTGACTTGAATGGGGTCCGCGATCCGCATCCGATGGTCTTCACTGCAAAAAAGTATTGTGTGCACTACTTTTTTGAGCTGCGGAGGCACGGACAGAAACCCCATGGAAGAACTCTGTGGTGCTTCCGTGCCTCTATTCTGCAAGGACCTTTCGGATTGCGGACCTATTCAAGTGAATGGGTCCGCATCCGTGATGCGGGGTGCACACGGACGGTGCGCGTGTATTGCAGACCCGCTGTTTGCAGGCTGCAATACAGCCACAGCCGGACAACGACTGTGTGCATGAGGCCTAATTGTGTATTAGACACCCCGATCACACAGACGATTGTTGGGTGGGAAGTGTTTCCTCCCGGCAATTGCCTGCTTGCTTGCTGAGGAGACCTCTGCTATTACATGCAGCGACATGGGGAGGAGCGAGACATACGTACTGCATACGTACTGTAACCAGTATATATTTTTTTCCTGGAACCAGAATATCTTTTAACGTCCACAATTGTCATTGCAGTAATGCAGAAATTCCAGTAATCAGGCACATAGTCGGCTCTGCTTCATTCAGGTTAAGAGGTTCATTACACTTGAATAGAAATCTTCATTATTAGAGTGAACACATATTATTAGTCACTGACCCTGAAGAAATTGCTGAGTTTACTCCTGTCTGTGCTAACGCAGGAAATAATAAAGGAGACAGGGACTACATGGTTCATTGACATCCCTTCAAAGATACAGAGGGAATATTTATTCTGCCGCATCTCGGCATTCTGCAGTCCAGACAGGTTTATTTTATACTCGGGTCTTGCTCTGCTGCTGCTATATAAATTGTCAACTTTAAACATTGCCCTTTAGATCTGGGATTTACGATGACAGCTGTGAGAATCCCTTGGGGTGTTTTATTACTGCCGCGTTTCTTCAGTTACAATTGTACAGTTATCAGGTGTGACTCGAAATCCGATCCTACCACCCTTTTAAAAAGTCGCTACAGAATCGCCTTGTTTTAGAGCTATTTTAGTTATAGTTGTCTAGCATTTAAAGGGGAATTCCCAGGGGCGTAGCTAACGGCTCATGGGCCCTGGTGCAAGAGTTCAGCTTGGGCCCCCTTCCCTCATTGGTTTGTGTGTCTTCTTATGTGTAGCATCCCCAAGTCAGGGCAATGTGTGGGACTAACCTGGGGAATGCCAGTGATGGAGAGGCCGGCACGCTGTTCCTCTGGGGCACTCTCTGGGTTCTTGAGGGACACAGCCAGGTGGAATGCGAGGTGCCCTTGGTGTTGTAGTTTAACGTGCCTATGGCTGAGTCCCTGAGGTGTCGTGACGCCAGTGCCAGTAAACGGTGGCACACCGTATTTATAGTAGGAATAACAGAGGTGCAGACTTGTAACTTGAAAACAGAATTCCAACTTTACTGAGAACAGTGGAAATTACAGCAGGCAACCTCTTAACACAGTTCTTGTTGCAGAAAATAGACGCTTGTACAGTCGCAGTTACAGCAGGCTTACATCCAGCAAGGTATAACAGAGGGTAAAATAACAGGACTTAGAATTGCAGGTGAACCTTACTTTCTTCCTGACTTGTCCTGACTGGAATTGATGCTTCAAGGCCCCAATGCCCTATTTCTGGCTTATATCCTTGAATCTCCAGTTGACAGTGTACCTCCTCTTGACATTCAGTACCTCTTGCTCTAGGGATTGCCTCTGCTTGATTTCTGCTGACTTGCTCAGGCCTGTGACATGTGGCCTTCACAGACTCCAGGGTCTGCACTAACACTAGCCTGCCTTGGCCTAGCTATATCTATCCCTGCTCACCAGTTCCCCTAGTGGTCTAATACCTACATGACGACCTTCACATTGCTGCAGGCAATTATATGAAACACTTAAAGGAACATAACAGATTGGTAGTAAACGGGTATTAAAGTGCCCGTATACTGCATACCCCACGACTTTAAACTGAGTACGACCTCGTACTCCCACAGGGGCCCACCCAGCTGGATTCTTCTCCTGAAAGACAAAATGAAACATGCAGGCATACATAGACACAAATGAATGACATCTGCATAAATAATCATATCAGGTCCAGCTGGAAAAGATGGAGCGCGGTGACAAGGGCGACGTCCTCTGCTTGCAGGCTATTAATGCAGAGCTATGATGCTGACCTGGTACAGCAAATCAATGGTTAACACCAGGATAGTCCATAAGAGAATGCCAGAGTCCATAATAAGAACATAATAAAACATCACATAGTCCATATGAAAATGTATAAGTCCATAATAAGAACATATCACAGAGGCTCGCACACAGGGAGTCCATCTCTGGGTACAAACTTAAAAAGGATGATGCTCACACAGAGGTTTCCTGTCGGGAAACACTTCCAGTACAGTCATAGTTTTCAAAAAGTACTGGTAAGCGCCCCCTAGTAGACCGGGTAGACCTCCTTAGGGCCAAGGTCTCCTCTTGCCCGGATACAGGGGGACAAGAAGGATCCACATCAGTGGGACCCTTTCAGTAGCACCCTGAGCGGGGCCTGCTACGGTTGCAGGTTCAGCAGGTGCCGGGGCAGGCACCCCAAAGTTTAACCAGGGTGTAAGGAACCAGTGGAGCGGCTCAGGATCATTCAGCAAATCCGCTATGGCCTGCATAGGTTCAGCAGGCCGAGCAATGGAATCTGACTCAGAAGACTCGGATCCGGAATCTCCAACAACAGCCTCCTTGTCACTGCAGAGTTTTAGGCGGTTTCTGTGAACAATTTGGGGACCCTTACCCTCTCTGGTGACCTCATAGGTATGAGTTTCAGCATTAGGGATGGCAGACACAAGATAGGGAGTTCTCTCCCATTTACTGTCCAGCTTACTGGTACGGTGATTGTTCTTCAACCACACGGTGTCCCCACAACCAAGGGCTCTGCATGGGCCGCCAAATCATAGTCTTTTTGTTGTCGCTCCCGGGCACCTTCCATGCGCTCCTGGACAATTTCTTTGGCATTAAGCAAGCGCCTTTGATGTTCCGTTACCCAGTCAGTTTTAGGCAGGGGATTAATGTCATCCAGCACTTGTACATCCAGGGAATGATCTGCAGGCAATTTACCCTGACGCCCAAACAACAGGTAGAAAGGAGTGTATCCAGTGGAACAATGGATAGTATTATTGTACGTATACATGAGCTGTGGTAGCAGGTTAGGCCAGTCTCCTCTGGTCTCAGGAGGCACGGCTCTCAACATTTCAATCAAGGTCTGATTCATCTTTTCACAGAGTCCATTACCTTGTGGATGATAGGCCGTGGTCCGGACCTTTTGGCAATTGTGTAGTCGGCACAGCTCCTGGAACAGATGAGACTCAAACGCAGACCCCTGGTCGGTGAGGATCTTCTCTGGGCAGCCGTAAGGCAGGAGGAAGTGTTTCCAGAACAATTCCGCGGTCGTCTTGGCTGTCAGGTCCTTCACAGGCACTGCTACGGCAAACTTAGTAAAATGGTCAATAATAGTCATAGCATAGGTATACCCTGAGTGACTGGGCTCCAACTTTACGTGATCAATAGCAACCAGTTCAAGAGGGGCGGTACTTATAATAGGGTGCAGCGGTGCTCTCTGATCATGGTGTTCACCTCTCTTTAGGGCACAGGCTGTACATTCCCGACACCACTTCTCAATGTCCTCTCTGATTCCAACCCAGTAGAACCGCCTACGGATAGTGGCCTCAGTCTTTTGCACCCCAAAATGTCCAGACCTGTCATGATACATTTCTAAAACCATACCTGCATCACGACGCGGGATGAGGATCTGGTGCACTCTGTCGCTTGACACTGGATCCAGGCTTCGCCGCAGCAACAGGCCTTTCCGAAGGAACAGTTGTTGACGTTGCCTCCACAATTTGACGAGTTCTGGGTCTGCGGTCTTTCGCCTAATTCTTTCAGGGGTTCTGCCACTGATGAAGAAGTCCAGCAGTTCACCGAGAACTCTACTCTCTGATTGCAACTTAATCCACTTTTCTTCTCTGGATGCAGGCTTATCAAAGGATGGAGGGTCAGAGGTTCCACTGTTGGCAGCTTGAGCTTGGTCCTGTTGAGCAAACCTGTTATAAAATGCTGGCATCTCCACATCTTCCCAGGCATCCCGTTTGTCATCTGGTGCTATTTCAGTGGGGAGCCTTGACAGGGCATCAGCATTATCGCTTGAACGGCCAGCCCGGTATTTTACAGTGAAGTCGTAATTAGCAAGGCGGAGGCCCATCTCTGTTCTAAGGCCCCCAGTTTAGCGGTATTCAGGTGGGCCAGAGGATTATTATCAGTGAAGGCAATAAATGGAGTGGCAGCCAAATAGTCTTTGAATTTTTCTGTTACCGCCCACACTAAGGCCAGAAACTCTAATTTGAAAGAGCTGTAATTCTGATCATTCTTTTCAGCTCCCTTTAAGGACCGGCTGGCGTAAGCTATCACCCTCTCTTTCCCTTCTTGCACTTGAGCCAGCACTGCTCCCAGGCCTTTCTTACTGGCATCTGTGTAAAGGTGAAATGGCTTACTGTAATCTGGGTACCCCAGCACAGGAGGTTCAGTCAACTTCTTCTTTAATAACTGAAATGCAACCTCCTCTCTTCATTCCATTCAATGGGGACAGGAGTCTTTGGGCTCTTTTTGGTTGCCCCTCAGAAGTTCCTGGATTGGATCCGCTATTTGAGCGAAGTGGGGGATAAAGCGCCGGTAGTAGCCAGCGAAGCTAAGGAAACTCCTCACTTCCTTCACTGTAGTGGGGACCGGCCACTTCGGACAGCAGCCAACTTATCAGGATCAGGCTGGACCCCTCTGCGCTTACAACATGTCCCAAGTATTTTACAGCAGGTTTCAGCAGGTGACATTTGGACGGTTTAATCTTGAGGCCGTATTTAATAAGGATTTCAAACACCTCAGCTAAATGCTTTAAATGGTCCTCATACGTTTTAGAATAGATGATAACGTCATCCAGGTACAACAGCACCGTCTCAAAGTTCTTATGGCCTAAGCACCGCTCCATTAATCTTTGAAAGGTCCCGGGGCATTACACAGTCCAAATGGCATGCAATTAAATTCAAACAGGCCCATAGGGGTGGTGAAAGCAGTCTTTTCCCTATCTTCAGGGGCCATGGGCACTTGCCAATATCCGCTGGTTAAATCTAAGGTGGAGAAATAGGCGGAGGAGCCTAGAGCAGTTAGGGACTCCTCAATACGTGGCAATGGATAGGCATCTTTGTGAGTGATCTGATTTATCTTTCTATAGTCTACACAAAACCGGATGCCACCATCTTTCTTTTTACTAAAACCAGGGGGCAGCCCAGGGACTACGACTGTCCCGGATTACGCTTGAGTCTTTCATTTCTTGGATCATCTCTTTAACAGTTTGGTATGAAGTTGGTGGTATGGGTCTATACCTCTCTTTAATGGGAGGATGAGAGCCAGTGGGTATGGTGTGTTGGATGACACTGACCTCTCCATAGTCCGTTGCATGCTTACTGAAGGCTTGATGGTGTTGCTTTACTAGGTTCAGGAGTCCCTCTAGTTGATATTGCGGGGTAGCTTCGTCCCCGACATGGAGTTCCTTCCACCAGGGCACTGGAGAGTCGTCCGCAGGAAGAGGTCCTCGAGTGGCAGCTGATGGCTCCTCGGTGACAGGCAGGCGGATGACATCCTGGAAGGATACCTGGGAAAGCTGGGCAACAGGACAGTGCTTAGTAAGCACAGCAGGATGATCGCTGAGGTTAATCAGACGGACAGGTACTTTACCTTGGGAGACGGTCGCCAGGCACTTGGCAGCTCTCACATATGGGTAGTTCTCCATCTGGACAGGCTCCACCAGGGCCGGATAATCTTGGCCCTGGACTCCCAGGACAGCACGGCACCACAGGAGGGTTTGAGAGTTTGGAGGTAGAGTCACTGGTCTATTATCACGGATCCTGGCGGTGCAGATCTCTCCTTTTCATTTGCAAACCTCTGCTGAGCACACAGTACGCTGATAGTCTTTTGAAGGACCTTCTTGGAGGCAGAGGAAGCTGCAGGCAGGGACTGATGGAGAGCTTCAAGTACCTCAGGGTAGCAATTTTTGAAAACATTAGTCCCAACAATCACAGGGTGACCCCTTTATCCCCGGTTTGTACCACGATCACTCCTTGCTGTGGTAAAGTGGCTTCTCCCACCTGGAGCGTGGGTTCCCAGTATCCATGGACTTTTATGGGCTTACCATTGCTTGCAATTATCTCCAACCAGGACTCAGGTGGCTGGGTAAGCAGGCTGGAACTCCAGAACTGATTAAAGGTGGACTGCTGAATAGTGGTGACTTGAGATCCAGTGTCCAGCAACGCTTCAAAAGGCACTCCATTGATCCGGACGCTTATTTTGGGACGGGACCCCACATAACGGGGCATCCAGTTTGGATCCCTTGGACCTGTTGTTCTACCTCCCGAGGGGCGGTCCTCAGCCTCGAGGGTGACCCGCTTAACTGCCAGCAAGTAGATTCAGTATGACCCAACTTTTTGCAGTAATTACAGGAAGGCCGCTTGCGGTTCCTAAACCGGTCACTTGGACGTCTTCCAGGATCTCTGGGATAAACTTCTTGATACGCAGGGGGGCCAGGCTTTTGAGGCAAAAGGAGTTCATCTTCCAGCATTAAGGGTTTCTCCCACTCTTCCAGTTTCCTGCAGACTTTTTCCAGGCTCTTAGTGAGGTAATTGACCTGTTCCATCAGAGCAGCTACTGTATCAGGAACTGGAGTCTGGGCGGCTTGGCTGGCCCCTGGCAGGCTGGTATCCGTCAGCTTAGGATTACGGACAGGAGGCTCGGGATGGGCCACTGGTTCCGTTGGCAGATGTTGTCCCAGAATACTGATGGCCAGTTCCTTAAAGTCCAGGAAAATACTGTTAGGGTGCTGAGCCGACAACATTTTCAATTGTGTTTTTAAAGATTCGCTATTCACACCCGCAATAAATTGTTCTCTCAGAATTTGATCCTGGGTGTCAACCTCTCTAGGGTCTATATGAATGACGGCCCTCCAGGCCTCTTGGAGAGATAAAGCAAAATCACGGAGTGACTCACCAGGCTTTTGTTTCTTACTGAAGAAGCGCATCTTTATTTCAGACACCGTCCTGACTTCAAAGGTAGTGCTGAGGCGGTCGAAGATCTGCTCTATGGTACTCCTCTCAGAACTGGGCCAGGACATGACTTCTCGACGGGCCGCTCCTTCCAACTGGGCTAACAGAATCTCCATTTGCTGCTCCGGGTTAATAGGATAGAGCCGGAACAGAGCCAGGATTTTGTCTTGGAAGTCTTTTAAATTATGAGCCTCCCGGCGTAGCGGGAAACCATGGGGCCCCAAAATAGTATGGCATCGTCAGCGGCATCATGTTGGCAGGCGCAATACCGTTGGTGGCCACTGGCTCCCTGGGGGCAGGCTGCTCGGCTACTTCTGAGTCCGACATGATGCAGATTAATTGGTTGAGCGGTCCCTTTAAGAGGTAGCGATAGGTCCGATGTCGCGCTGGCGGGGTTACTGGCCGGTGAGCGCGATCGATGGACAGAGTCCGGTATCCCCTTTTGGGCCTTACTAACCAGGCGACCCCTCTCCGGTGTAGAATTATTTCTCCCAGGAGTTTGTACTTACTCCGGTGCAGGCGGTCCAAATCTCGCGAGATCCGGAAGGACGTCTTCGGGAATCCCTTGCGCAGCGTCCCTTCCCGCGAGGACGCCGGGCTGGAGGGGCGGAGCTCGGACTTGCTCCGACGGGGAACAGCGTCTGCGTTCTTCCAAGTCCAAGGTAGGTGGAGTCCAGCTTGGGAAATTTGCATAAGGTGGTGACGCTGCAGAGTTTGGCGCTAAGTTTTCCCGCCAGCGATGAGTAGTGATGGCGCAGTAGATACGTCCACAGTTCAGGCGGCCATCTTGGGCGCCATGATGCATCAATTCAATGACAGCAAGCAGCGGTAGTAAAACAGCATAAAAGTCCACAAAAATGCACTTTGAAGTGGCGATTTTCTTCCTCTTGATAGCGCAACACTGCCCAGCGCTTTCTAGAGGTTTTTGGGACACTTTTCTGTACGTTTTAGGTCCACAAAGTTTACTTCAAATAAACAGGCGTTTTGTCACTTGGCAAACTGGTTAAGGCACAAAGTTCACGTTTTGCTCACAGTCCGTAAAACGTGCGTATCCTGTTCGTGACGCCAAAATGTAGCATCCCCAAGTCAGGGCAATGTGTGGGACTAACCTGGGGAATGCCAGTGATGGAGAGGCCGGCACGCTGTTCCTCTGGGGCACTCTCTGGGTTCTTGAGGGACACAGCCAGGTGGAATGCGAGGTGCCCTTGGTGTTGTAGTTTAACGTGCCTATGGCTGAGTCCCTGAGGTGTCGTGGACGCCAGTGCCAGTAAACGGTGGCACACCGTATTTATAGTAGGAATAACAGAGGTGCAGACTTGTAACTTGAAAACAGAATTCCAACTTTACTGAGAACAGTGGAAATTACAGCAGGCAACCTCTTAACACAGTTCTTGTTGCAGAAAATAGACGTTTGTACAGTCGCAGTTACAGCAGGCTTACATCCAGCAAGGTATAACAGAGGGTAAAATAACAGGACTTAGAATTGCAGGTGAACCTTACTTTCTTCCTGACTTGTCCTGACTGGAATTGATGCTTCAAGGCCCCAATGCCCTATTTCTGGCTTATATCCTTGAATCTCCAGTTGACAGTGTACCTCCTCTTGACATTTAGTACCTCTTGCTCTAGGGATTGCCTCTGCTTGATTTCTGCTGACTTGCTCAGGCCTGAGACATGTGGCCTACACAGACTCCAGGGTCTGCACTAACACTAGCCTGCCTTGGCCTACCTATATATATCCCTGCTCACCAGTTCCCCTAGTGGTCTAATACCTACATGACGACCTTCACATTGCTGCAGGCAATTATATGAAACACTTAAAGGAACATAACAGATTGGTAGTAAACGGGTATTAAAGTGCCCGTATACTGCATATGCAGCAAAGGCTCTTTGGGCCCCCTCAGGCTCCTGGGCCCGGTAGCGACTGCTACCTCTGCACCCCCTATAGCTATTACCCTGGGTATTCCCATCAAATATAATGGGGGCATATCGCTAGGATATGCCCCCATTGTCTAATAGGTGCGGGTCGCACCTCTGGGACACGCACCTACAACGAGAACGGAGCGGGGAGAGCTGTGGCTGGTGGACCGCGGATTTCCCGAGGTACGTCCACCACCTAGCGCTGCTCCCTGCTGCTGCCATAGAAATTAATGGGAGAGCACCGCACACCTGCGGCCCCTGCTCCCATTCATTTCTATATGGCAGGCGGAAATAGCAAAGCCAGCACACGGCTATTTTCGGCGGCCCCATTGAATTGAATGGAGGGCGGCTGCGCATGCGCCCTCCGTTCATTTCCCCGTTCCGTTCTCATTGTACGTGCGGGTCCCAGAGGTGGGACCCGCACCTATCAGACAATGGGGGCATATCATAGTGACATAAAACATTTCAGAGGAACAGAGCATAACGGTTACAAAAAGTCACACTTAGCTTAGCGGTTACAGTCTCAATCAGGCACAGTGCTTGCCGGTTTGTCTCTGATGAGCACACAGTTTACTGGTTCCAGTCTATGATGAGCACACAGCTTACTGGTTCCAGTCTCTGATGAGCCTGCATAGCAACTCATGATACTAGGTTAAAGGGATTTTCCTTTGGATAAGGGCTCATGCACACGACCCTATGTATTTTGCTGTCCGCAAAAAACGGATCCACAAAAAATCTGGATGACATCCTGTGCATTCCGTATTTTGTGGAACGGAACAGCTGGCCACTAATAGAACAGTACTATCCTTGACCGTAATGCGGATGATAATAGAAAAAGGTCTACTTTTTTGCGGAACGGAAATAAGGACATATGGAAACAGAATGCACACGGGGTAACTTCTGTTTGTTTTGCAGACCCTTTGAAGTGAATGGTTCCGCATACAGTCCGGAAAAAAACCTGAATGGACACGGAAAGAAAATACATTTGTGTGCATGAGCCCTAAGTCATCAGTATCTGATCAGTGGTGGTCCAACACTCGGGACCCCTGCCGATCAGGTGTTTGAGAAGGCACAGGCGCTCGCAGTAGTGCTGCAGCCTTCTCTCAGCAAACCAAGCACAGCGCCGTACACTGTATAGTGGCTGTATTTGGTATCGCGCTCAGTGCCATTCACTTCTATGGCGCTGAGCTACTCCTAGGCCACGTGACTGATGAACTTGACGTCACTGGCCTAGGAAAAGCTGGAGAAGGCCACGGTGCTACTGTGAGTGCTGGTGCCTCCTAAAACAGCTGATCGGCGGGGATCCCAGGTGTCCAGAGGATAGGTAATCAGTGTAAAACTCCTGGAAAACCCCTTTAAGGTAGGGCATATGTGGACTTGGCACAGTTTCTGTCTCACATGCAGGGCTGACACTGTTTCCACTTACCCACAGTATAGGAACATACATTGACCTAAAGAATTATTAGGAACACCATACTAATACAGTGTTGGACCCCCTTTTGCCTTCACAACTGCCTTAATTCTACGTGGCATTGATTCCACAAGGTGCTGATAGCATTCTTTAGAAATGTTGGACCATATTGATAGAATAGCATCTTGCAGTTGATGGAGATTTGAGGGATGCACATCCAGGGCACGAAGCTCCCGTTCCACCACATCCCAAAGATGCTCTATTGGGTTGAGATCTGGTGACTGTGGGGCCATTTTAGTACAGTGAACTCCTTGTCATGTTCAAGAAACCAATTTGAAATGATTCGAGCTTTGTGACATGGTGCATTATCCTGCTGGAAGTAGCCATCAGAGGATGGGTACATGGTGGTCATGAAGGGATGGACATGGTCAGAAACAATGCTCAGGTAGCCCGTGGCATTTAAACGATGCCCAGTGGGCACTAAGGGGTCTAAAGTGTGCCCAGAAAACATCCCCCACACCATTACACCACCACCACCAGCCTGCACAGTGGTAACAAGGCATGATGGATACATGTTCTCATTCTGTTTACACCAAATTCGGACTCTACCATTGAAGGTCTCAACAGAAATCGAGACTCATCAGACCAGGCAACATTTTTCCAGTCTTCAACAGTCCAATTTTGGTGAGCTCGTGCAAATTGTAGCCTCTTTTTCCTATTTGTAGTGAAGATGAGCGGTACCCGGTGGGGTCTTCTGCTGTTGTAGCCCATCCGCCTCAAGGTTGTGTGTGTTGTGGCTTCAGAAATGCTTTGCTGCATACCTCGGTTGTAACGAGTGGTTATTTCAGTTAACGTTGCTCTTCTATCTTCTTGAATCAGTCGGCCCATTCTCCTCTGACCTCTAGCATCCACAAGGCATTTCCGCCCACAGGACTGCCGCATACTGGATGTTTTTCCCTTTTCACACCATTCTTTGTAAACCCTAGAAATGGTTGTGCGTGAAAATCCCAGTAACTGAGCAGATTGTGAAATACTCAGACCGGCCCGTCTGGCACCAACAACCATGCCACGCTCAAAATTGCTTAAATCACCTCTCTTTCCCATTCTGACACTCAGTTTGGAGTTCAGGAGATTGTCTTGACCAGGACCACACCCCGAAATGCATTGAAGCAACTGCCATGTGATTGGTTGACTAGACAATTGCATTAATGAGAAATAGAACAGGTGTTCCTAATAATTCTTTAGGTGAGTGTATGTTTCGCCTGTGACTGATCATTACTCATTATTAATTAGTGTGTAACACAGATTGACACTGCAGTAATATTGGTCTTCATACTGCTTCTTCAGCTGCAGTATGAGGGCGTTGTTCAGTGTACAGTGCAGTGGTATTCTTTAAATACTGTATGGTAGTAGTATTCAGTTACTATATGGTGGTATTATTTAGTAACAGTATGTGTTATTCAGTTGCTGTATGATAGTAATGGTTAGTCACTATATGGTGGTATTACTGATTACTTAGTAATGGTATGTTTGTGGTCTTTAGTCACTGTATGACAGTATTATTTAGTGATGGTATGTTATTCAGTTGCTGTATGCTAGTACTGCGTAGTTACTTATTACTTAGTAATGGTACAGTATGTTTGTGTTATTCTGTTGCTGTATACCAGTATTATTCTGTAATTACATTGAGGAACAGAAATATTTGAACACCCTGCGATTTTGCAAGATCTCCCACTTAGAAATCATGGAGGGGTCAGAAATTCCCATTGTAGGCGCATTCTCACTCTGAGAGACGGAATTTAAATAAATCAGGAAATCACATTGTATGATTTTTAAAGAATTTATTTGTCTTGCACTGCTGCACATAAGTATTTGAACACCTGAGAAAGACAGTGTTAATATTTGGTACAGAAGCCTTTGTTTGCAATTACAGAGGTCAAACGTTTCCTGTAGTTCTTGACCAGGTTTGCAGACACTGCAACAGGGGTTTGGGCCCACTCCTCCACACAGATCTCCTCTAGATCTGTCAGGTTTCGGGGCTGTTGCTGAGCAACATGGAGTTTCAGCTCCCTCCAAAGATGTTCTATTGGATTTAGGTCTGGAGACTGGCTAGGCCACTCCAGAACTTTGATATGCTTCTTACGGAGCCACTCCTTGGTTATC
The DNA here is from genome assembly GCA_033119425.1 of Bufotes viridis. Lineage (NCBI taxonomy): Eukaryota > Metazoa > Chordata > Amphibia > Anura > Bufonidae > Bufotes > Bufotes viridis. Next base: position 63,693,388 of record CM065593.1, read on the forward strand.
CTGGCTGTGTGATTCGGGTCGTTGTCATGTTGGAAGACCCAGCCACGACCCATCTTCAATGCTCTGACTGAGGGAAGGAGGTTGTTGCTCAAAATCTCACAACAGTCGTCCTGTCCCCTTCGCAGAAAAGCACCCCCAAAGCATGATGTTACCACTTCCATGCTTCACAGTAGGGATGGTGTTCTTGGGATGCAACTCATCCTTCTTTTTCCTCCAAACACGACGAGTGAAGTTTAGGCCAAAAAGTTCTACTTTGGTCTCATCTGACCACATGATATTATCCCATACCTCCTCTCCTCATTCTACTAATTTTGGGCTACAAATCATTTCAATCGGTATTTTAATTTTTTTTATTCTCATCCCTTTTCTCTGTACAGATTCATCCTCTGTATTTTCAGACCAGCAAGCTTTCTGTTCAGAGTGAGTTTTGTCAGATAGAAGCCTTGTCAGCACATGTGAACTCCTGACAGCTTATAAACAATTTAAGGGGGTTATCCAAAGTCTAAAACATGTTCCCCAATGCCCAGGCCCCTCATGTAGAAGATTATACTTACCCCGCACCCGCATCGCCCTTGATCCCTGCACGGCTGCCGCTGCATCTCCTGCGCTGGGGGGAGCACCGAATAGCAGGCCACGATGTGGATGAGCCTCCCTAGCATAGTGAGTGACGTGAAGTATAATCTATATGAGGGGCCCGGGCATTGAAGGGTATGTTTTAGACTTTGGATAACCCCTTTGTAACCCCTTTGAGCCATATTATCAGTTTAATAAAACTTTAGCTATGATGAGTGTTCATGAGCTGTCAGGAGATCAGAGATAAGGCTTCACATGAGCCGTTAACTGAGGACTGTTATTTGCGTTGTTTAGTGACTGTATAGTAGTATTATTCGGTTACTGTACAGTGACATTATTTAGTAATGTCCGTTATTTAGTCACCGTATGGTCATATTGTTTAGTCACTGTACATTGCCATTATGTAGCAATTAATAAAGCTTAATGGTAAATTATTTTATTGCCTATTGTTGATCTTTGGCTTCATTGACACGGGGAAATTATCATTACGATCGTTCAAAATAAGCAAATTGTGACAATAAGTGTCCAATATTAATGTGCCTTTAAAGGGAGTAATTAACCTTAGCACCTAGGGCAGAATGAGCTGCATGACCCTGGGATGCTGTATTTGCTAATTTGCCCTTTGATCCTGGGTCTAGGTTTTCTGGAACTTGAGACTTTTACCCTTACCCTGGGTTCACACCTGAGCGTTTCTGAGATGCGCGTTTTACGCGCGTTTTTGCAAATAGGAAACGCGCGTCATACGCGCGTTCGTGACTCTGGGGACCAATTGAAAAAGGCATATCTACACTTTAACGCGTGTTAAACGCGCGTTCCCATTGAAGTCTATGGGTGCAAACGCGCGACAAAACGCCACAAAGAAGCTCAAGAACTTCTTTGAGCATAGGGCGTTTTACAGCGCATTCAAACGCGCTGTAAAACGCTCAGGTGAGAACCATGCCCATAGGGAAACATGAGTTTTCTCCTGTTGAGCGTTTTACAGCGCGTTCGAACGCGCTGTAAAACGCGCAAGTGTGAACTGAGGGTAAGTTCACACTTGCGCGTTTTACAGCGCGTTCGAACGCGCTGTAAAACGTTCAACACATGCAAACCAATGCTTCCCTTTGGGACTGGTTCACATTTTCGCGTTTTACAGCGCGTTAGAACACGCTGTAAAACGCCCTACGCATAAACAAGTACTTGAGCTTTTTTTGGGGCGTTTGTCGCGCGTTTTGTGATTGACACCACAGTAGTCAATCACAAGAACGCGCGTACGACGCGCGTTTCTAGAACGCTCAGGTCTGAACCCAGGGTTAGGCCTCTTTCACAGGAGCGGGTTTTCCATCCGGATGTGATGCGTGTAGTAAACGCAGCATCTGGACTGAATCCTGATCCATTCATTTCTATGGCTCTGTGAACATGAGCATTGTTTTTCACGCATCATCTCAGCGTTCAGGAAAAAAACGCAGCATTTTCCATATTGTGCATTTTTTAACGCAGCTCTGGCTCTATAGAAGTAAATGGGGCCTCATGAAAAATGGACGGGATCCGGATGCAATGTGTTTTTCACTGATGGTTGCTGAGAGATGTCTTTGAAAATTGATGCATGCAATCCAGATGGTTTTGGACACAATTTCAATTAGTTTTTTTCTGCAATTGCGTTTAGTATGTGCATTTCTTCTGCCCGGATTGCATGCATTTTTCACGTGTGTGAAAAAAAAAAAGAAGAATAAGGCCTTATTCACACGTCCGTAGTGTGTTGCGCATCCGCAACACAGCTTGCCACTAGCCCTATAGAGATGCCTATACTTGTCCGCAATTGCGGGCAAGAATAGAACATGCTCTATATTATTGCGGAGCCGCCAGCCGGGAGATCGGCGGCGCGATCCGCAAATGCGGATGCGGAGAGCACAGTGTGTGCTCTCCGCATCCATCACTTCCCCATTCAAAATGAATGGGTGCGGAACGGGTGAGGATGAACATTGCGGACGTGTGAATAGGGCCTATCAATCTACATCTCCCTGGAACTATCAGTGGAAAACACATTGCATCCAGACATCTTCTGCACAATATAGAACATGATGCAATTTTTCCTGAATGCAGAGATGATGCGTGAAAAAGAATGCACAGACCCATTGAAGCGAATGGGCTAGCATTCCCTAAACGCATTGCATCCGGGTGGAAAACTCACTTGTGTGAAAGAGGCGTAATACAGCACGGCGTTGCGGTTTTACCCATTGTTCCCTCTGTGCTGCTCTTATAGGTTTTTCTTCCTTGGCTTGTATAAGGGAGATCAGGCTATATGGACAGAAAGAGACATTGCATCAATTCAGCCGCTGCTAAAATTTGCCTCCGTGGGGATTCTGTTGAGCCTTAGAGCTGGAAACTGATGAACGTCTTTGAAGGGAACACGAATTCAAGAATTTCACACTCCCCGTAACCAAGCTCAGAGGAATGGGAGAGATACAGAATTGTTCCGATCCTGACCATGCATAAAATGTCACATTTAACATAAAAGCTGCTATTCTGATGGAGAATACAATGTACAGGAATAACGTCGATTTTTTCTTAGGCATGAGGTAGATTGGAGCCCTTAAAACGCCAGCATCATCCTGTGTATAATATATTATCTTTAGTGCGGCGTTCTCTTGCATCGTTATTGTCCGACTGAGATATTTTTAAAGACATTTCAATAAGGTACCAACAACAACCAAGAAGAAGCTTTGATTGCTATAAAGATAGATTAAAGAGGTTTTCCGGCACTGAGACATTGATGACCTATCCTCAGGATAAGGCCTCTTTAACCCGGCCGTATGTGTCTCGTGCTGCGGACCGCAAATTGCACTGGGGCGGGGGAGAGCTGATGGCACTGGGGCGGGGGAGAGCTGAAGGCACTGGGGGGGGGGAGAGCTGATGGCACTGGGGCGGGGGAGAGCTGATGGCACTGGGCGGGGAGAGCTGATGGCTCTGGGGGAGAGCTGATGGCTCTGGGGGAGAGCTGATGGCTCTGGGGGGGGGGAGAGCTGATGGCTCTGGGGGGGGGAGAGCTGATGGCACTGGGGTGGGGGAGAGCTGAAGGCCACTGGGGCGGGGATGAGCTGGTGTCACTGGGGGAGGTGATGGATATGGCAAAAGCTGATTGGTAGGGGTGTCGAACCCCCACCAATCTGATATTGAGAATGATCTATCCTTAGGATAGGCCATCAATATCTAAGTTTCTTAAAAACCCCTTTAAGAAATGAATCAGCACGAACTATTGGACTGAAAATAAATAAATGTCTAAAGGTGGGCATTTTTAGTCTCTGAAGGAGTCTACGTGGTGGAGCTTGAAGCCTTGTTCAGTGACTGGCTCTAACCAATCACATTCACGATAGCTCAGCGGTGTATGTGAAGAGAGATCAACAAAGTTTTCAAAAATTAAATTTGGCTGCTTCGCTGAACTTCGACAAGAAATTTGATTAGTTGTGAATGGCATTCCATTGTATAGAGCAGGTGCAAAGACGGGTAATAGCGATCACAACAACCCCTGTCATTTAACCCCCTTAGATGCCGCGTTCAACGCGGATCGCAGCGCCTGAGAGCTACATTTGGCCTATCAGGCGGTTAATACAAAAAAATATATACACTCACCTCATCCATTTGATCGTGGAGAGGCCTACGCAGCCATCTTGACTGAAGAAAACATGCCAATACTCGAGCGCGCTGACATCACTACGCTGGCCCAGTGTCATGTGATGACGTCACATGTCAGCACGTGCGAGATTTGGAGTGTTTCCTTTAATTAAGATGGCTGGGACAGACTCTCCACCATCAAATGGATGAGGTATGTATTTTTATTTTTTACAGCCATTTCAGGAAAAATTAATTTGCTACCACAATGCACCAGGAAACTAGTGGGAAATCAAATTTTTCCGGAATTTTGATAGAATTCCACTTTGTTTTGCTTAACACTGTATGTGAAGCCACAGGACAGGCCACTCAGCTCAGACAGGGTTAAAGGGGTTTTCTGACTGGTTTACACTGATGACCTATCCCTTTAAGTTATATGCAGCTGGTCAGTAATTGAGGCAGTGCTGTGTGTTCCTGCATTGAAAGGTCAAAAAAGAGCTGCGTCCTAAGAATCTATTTTACTCTATTTTATGGCCACAATATCAATCTTCCGTGGATCAATCTGACCAGGAATAAGATCCCTGTGAAGTGTTTAAGAGAAGTTGACCCATGTAGCATGATGGGGACACAGCAGAGTGGCGTTATAGATCTCTATAGGGTTAGAATGCCCCTACATATGGGCGCATTTATTTCTGATTAGACCTGCAGTTATATCAATGTTCAGAACATTTGATAATTGGGACCTAGTGCCGGGTCACATACTATACTGTAGTAAGTTGTAGGACAACGATTCACTCAAAGTCCGCTAGAGTTCCTTCATGGGATTCAGATAGCAAGACCGCAAAGCAAGACATCCTCAGATTTCCTTTACTTGGCAGAACAATCTGTCAATATCAGGCTGCAGATGCCTCAGGCTGTTAGACAGGAACGAGACCATCTAATCTCATAGATAACTTGTCTTTGTTACCATCTGATGGGAATTTGGTATTTGGCATAAGGCTAGATCGGATTAGGATCATATCGACAACTTATCTTACTGAGAAAAGGAAGAGCCTGCTCCATAATGAAGTTACTTTGCTGCCAGGCAGTCTCAGGTATGTCTGCGGCAACTTTTTATCAAATCAAGCCACAGAAAACTATTGAAATTCAAGGTGATCCAAGTTTCGCCTTAAAAATGGGTCATCCCAAAACTTTAGAACTTTAGAAAATAGTCTAACATGCCCAAATAAACTTGTGTTTTTCTTCTTCCAGTCTACTATCTTGACTGTGGGTGGTCCTGCACAACCAGCGACCACCGCTAGACCCAATACTACTGAGCTAGAGCAGGCGCACACTCCCTTCTGCAGTCAGGTGTAACTGTGCATGACCAAGTCACTACACAAGGAAAAAGAGGCCCTGCAGGAAGAAAGCAGAAGTAATGAAGAAAATATCCAGTAGAAACAAGTAGCATTCAGGCTTTTTGCGTGGCGACTGTAGAAGACCGCTTTGGTTATGTGAGTTGATTGCATTTGCAATTGGAAGTGGGATGTCCAGTGCAATGTAAATTTTCTCCATTTCTGCACCAATTCCGAATGTATTACTTAGATTTTGATCTCTCTTTGCATCGCATATCCTCCCTAAAAATCCACACAAACACTTGACATGCTGTGGATTTTATAATCTGCACAGCAGGTTCAATGTCTGCACAGAAAAAGTATGCAAAGTGTTCATGAGATTTGTCAAATCTTTCACTTTGCTGGTACTGTACTACACCGTGTATAAACCGTACATAAACCTGCTCATGTGCAGGTAGCCTAAGTGCACTTACCCACGCAGGATGGAAAGGACAAACGAGATTTTTGTAAAACTTACCTGTAAAATCTCTTTCTCACTCTTCATTGGGGGACACAGGAACCGTGGGTATAGCTATGTCCACTAGGAGGCGACACTAGGCTAGAACTGTTAGCTCCTCCTCTGGCAGCTATACCCCCTCCAGCCTGGAGAAGGAGTTTCAGTTTTGTGCACAAGCAGTAGGAGAAGCAGACCAAACCACTAAAAGAAAGAGGAACACTCACAATGCCAAAGGACCCAAGCATACAAAGTCCCCCGCCGGCAACTACCGCCAATCTGCAGCATAAACAATACTGGGTGGGTGCTGTGTCCCCCAATGAAGAGCGAGTAAGAGATTTTACAGGTACATTTTCCAAAAAATCTTGTTTTCTCGCTCATATTCATTGGGGGACACAGGAACCGTGGGACATCGAAAAGCAGTCCACGGGAAGGGAAAAAAAAACACAGACCACTGAGGGATACCGCCTTTCTAGGTGTTCAGAACCCTGCCACCTGCACAACCACGAGGCCCAGGGCAGAGTCCGCCGATGCAAGGAATGCACCTGGCGAAACTCGTAAGTGTGCAAGGAACCACATAGCTGTCTACACAGCGGTGTGGCTGAGATACGATGCAGTCATGCCCAAGAAACGCCCACCGCCTCGGAGGAGAAGCCATGAAGCAAAGGGCGGAACCTCAAGATAGGGCCTGTGCGTCGTAGGAACTGGAGACAGATAAGAATCCTCAGGGCTCTAACCATATTCATATGAGGCAACTCCCTTCCCCGAGGGTGGGAAGAGGAGGGTCACCCCGAGGAAAGAACAATCTCCCCAGGGATCAGGAAGGTAGACTACCGTCGGCAGAATGGAGGCACCAGTCAGAGATTGCCTATCCTTGCAAGACAAAGAAAAGGTCTCCTCGCAGGAGGGCGCCGCCGACTCAGACACCCATCTCACAGGCGAATGGCCACCAGAAGAACCCTCTCCCAGGAAGGCGATGGAGCAAAACTCCCAACAGAGGCACAGATGGAGATAATGGAAGTAACCGCTAACAAGGTTCAAGACCTAAGGAACAAGAAACAGTACGGGGAACTGAATAGATCCTCCCTGGAGGAAGGAGTGATTGGGCCAAGGGTCCAGAGGACACTGGAGAAGGGGGACAGAGGTTACGCGTGTCTCTTAAGGACCCAGGCATAGGCCCAGGTCCAGTTCCGATTGCAGGAATAAGAGGGAATGGGGAAACGGAGCGAAGGACACTGCATCCCAGACAGAACTCAGATGATCTCTAGGCCCGGAATTAGAACCTGAAAGACGTTTGTTCCCTGCCATGGGTATGGTGCGTAAAACGCTGAGAGAGAAACTGCTCTGTTCTAGGATGCGGAACAAGTATCCATATCAGCAATGAGGGACGCGACTGCTGAAAGGACAGAATCAAGAGGGAGAACTGGAGCGCCACGACAGACTCAACACCATCAGGGAGCGACTCTGCTTGACAAAGAGAATGCGGTCATCAGTGTGAAGAATACCCCAGGCGGAGGGAAGGTGAAGACAATACCCCACAAGCAAACAGTACCAGAGAAGTACTGGTCGCAAGCGAAAACTAGTGTGACCGCCTGGATATTGACTAGGCAGGGGGGAAAAATACCAGAATAATGCGCAGACCAGCACAGGCAGAACATTCCCCGACAACTGGTTCCAGTGGTGACAAGAGCAACCTAGCCCCGTCTCTGCCTGGAGTGGGGGAGCAGTAGAGCAGACGGAAGGAGTCGAAAAGGGTCCGTCCAGAATCCGACAGACGCCCATAGGCAATTCAGTCTAACGAGACAGTGCTGATGATGCCACCAGAGGAACAGAGTTCCAATGTCCCACCTGATGAAAGCAATACGGTAGGCAGAGCCAAGGACAATCTTCGCCACCGAAGAGCCATCCTTATGCTAGGGCAAACCTCAGGAAGGGATGTAGATGGCCTTGCCACACAACGGAGTATATGTCAGCCACAACCCCAAGCACCATCAGGAAGACAGTAGTTGCAGACAACGGCAGTTTAAGGTAGAGAAAACCAATCTTGAGACTAGATGAGGTATAATTGTAGGCACAATCACCACCCCAGACTCCACACGAATGGGCTACCAGTACGGGGAGGAATGTGGAGGGGCCACAGCCTACCAGTTAGGGCCAAACATGGCAGGGGATAGAAGGCAAAGTGCTAGAAGCACTATATCAACCCCCAGTGCAATGCCGATGCGGGGGAAAAAAAAAACGGTAGCCCAAAAATCTGAGGCTAAGGCCAAAGCCCACCTGAGACTGGCGCCCGACAGAGGCAGTCGCGGTACCAAGCGGAAGTCCGCTACCCCAGCTGAGAGGCAGGTTGCACTGAGGAGAGCCATACGGTATGGCCCAGATACAAGCGCTCGGGGTCCTCTGACTGAAATGTAATCTTATAGCAGGACCACCGCCTATAACGATAACGCAACCCCCCTCCTAAAGGGGGAGGACATATCGTGGTAGTCACGCTAGTTGGGCACACAGCCTGAGGTCACAACATGAACTCTGGTACCAACTGCGTTAGCGAACACCGGTGAGGGAGCACTGTTTAACAGGAACAACCGCTGAAACCTGTCCAGGGCAGAAGCCACACCAGAGGGAGATAGATGCCCACAGCAGGAACTACAACTAGAGCCAGCGAGAGAGAAACAGCCAAGGCAGAGCGCCGGCATAATCACCCCAACTGAGAAGGAGTGGTGGTGGATAGAGTAGCTAGTCAGTGCGAGACAACTCGCTTGATAGAACTCACGATACTCTGTGTCCTGCCTGAACCTTGCAGAAGGTGAATACCATGACTTACCCGAAGGTGAAGGTCCCCGGATACTCTTGGGTGAGTAGCTGGGTGACCCTCTGGAGGATAAGGGTCGTTATGTCTGAACCCCAAGCCTGAGGATAAAACGAAAGAGATACAGTGAGAGTAGCCCGAACCTGGTAGCGGAGCCGCATAATACCAGATGAAGTGCATAGGGCGACCATAGGAATGAATCATACCACACTTCACCCAGAAGAGGAGAGGAGGGAATTGTAGGAGATGAGGGATCTGTAGCCATGGCAGAGCCATCACTGTATCCGAAGGTTGCTGCAGATAATCGCCCCTGTCCTTGCGATCACTTGCGTAGGACGGTAATGCAGCAGGAAGGGCGTAATGGTAGCTTGACTGACCAAACGGCATCTGGCTATAGTGTAATACTCCACCTCTGGAATGGGGTACGCATGTTTTTTTTTGCAATTTTTCAGCCACAGACCTTGGAAGGGGTAAACTACCCCTATTGCTAAGGGTCCAGACAGCAGGAGTCCCCCCAGTGCCGGGCCCCCCATTATTAACACTTACTGTGCTGGTCTGAGGGTGCTCGGATCAACGCAACAGGTGGCCGGGGGAGTGAACTGGGCGGGCTCAGCGCTGTAGGGGGGAGGAGACACGTCCGGGAGCGAAACTCACGCCCGGAGGGCAGAGCCCACCCCCCAAACACCACTGTGGAAGTCGCGGCCTAGCAGCCTGCAAGGTGTGGCCTTGAGTAGGCGCGGCCTGTTCGGGACCGGAGGGCCCTCGGAGACACCTGCCACTGTCTCCCCAAGAGAGCGCGGGGGCCCAGAGGAACGCTCAAGCCGCCCGTGGAGTGCATTAACTCCCTGAATCCCTTGCCCACACGCCTCTGTGTCTGCCTACTGTAATGGGTAGAGGTAGTGACCAACTGGAGCCATCCAATGCAGCTTGGTCATGGTGGGAGGGAGAGTGGGGTGAAAAGGGAGGCACAATGACCCCAGAATTAACCCCTTCGGGGGAGGCGGTACACTGGGAGGAGGCCCATACACCATACAGAGAAGACTTCAGGTCTTCAGGGCTGCCAGCCAAGTGAAGCTTTATATGTCGTTCATCATGTGGGAGGAGGGGGGGGGGGGACTTGAAGTAGTACTAGGGGGAGATGGTGGATGGAGAGGATTATACTTACCTCGTGTTCACCATACTCACCTCTTCTCTTCACCCTTCCTCCGTTCCAGCATGGTCACCTCTTCAGTTACTGGCACCGTAGTGGCAGGACACTGGAAGAGGGACTTGTGGCCAGGGGAGGCAGTGTGGCTGACCAAAACCTACGTGCTCTCCTGGGAGAACAGGGAGGCTAGGCGACCACTGTTTCCCACCTAAAAGAATAAAAATAACAAACCAAAATAAAAAATCTTTAATTAGGCCGCCAAGGTCTTGCCTCCTATGACACTAAGCTAAAACTGAAGCTCTCTCTCCAGGCTGGAGGGGGTATAGCTGCCAGAGGAGGAGCTAACCGTTCTAGCCTAGTGTCGCCTCCTAGTGGACATAGCTATACCTACGTTCCTGTGTCCCCCAATGAATATGAGCGAGAAAGCTGTATTACGTAGCCAGATGTGGAAAATGATTGCCAGGAGAGAAGCGTTCCCTCTCGACAATCACCTGCACACTAGTGGAGGAGACCAGTACTATTACACGCAGAGATCTCCTTCGCAGCATGGAGAGGAGCGATCGCCATGCTATGGCTCCTTCCTATGCTGTATAGTGCTTTGCCGACAGCAGATCTTTATTAGACACCACAATTTTCCGTCTGTAAATTATAATTTTTCAAAATGTCAAAAGATTTAGATTGCCCGATGAACGCGCTTTTGGCGGCAGTATTACACTCATGCAAAAGCTTGTTAGCAATTATCTGCTGAAAAATCAGCCAGTGTAATACAGGCTTAGGGCTCATGCACACAAACATTTTCTTCCCCTGTCCCATGATTAAAACGATTTTCTTGTATAGATTACATCGAGTAATCGTTGCAGCCCTAACTGCCACAGTACTCTGCTCTCTTAACAGTGACCTCACAGTACCCTGCTGCCCGTTTAACAGTGGCGTCCACAGTCCCCTCCTCCCTTAACCATGACCTCCACAGGCCCCGCCCCCTTAACAGTTACCTCCACAGCGGCCTGCCCCCTTAACAGTAACATCCACAGCGCCCTCCCCTTTAACAGTGACCTCCACAGTACCCATTCTCCTTAAGTTACCTCTACAGCTTTGTTCCCTTAAAATGTGACCTCCACAACACCCTGCTCCCTTTACAGTGGCTTCTACAGCACCCCGCCCCTTAACACTTACCTCCTTAGCAGACCGTCCCCTTAACTTTGACATCCATCGTTCCCTACCCCCTTAACAAAGACCTCCACAGAACCTGCCCCTTTAACAGTTACCTCCACAGAAGCCACCCCAGACTCCGTCCAGCACAGGGCCTGGACGGCCACAGGGATGTCCTTTTGAACAGCTCACTCTCAGACAGCAGCACAGTTCCCACTCCTGCAGCTGACAGAAGTTGATTTTTTTACCTTCATTTTTTAATCCCTATTGGCTGTGCAGTGGTAAGGGGCATGACTTATCAGGACATGGGGCCGTACCTGCCCCCTTGACTGATCTGCACAGCACTTTTCTCCCTCTCAAGCTGACTGACAGCAGTTTAGAAAAATGGATGGGTTGTTATGGAAACTAAGTGTATGTGGAGACTAAGGGCCTGCGACCTTCTATTGGCCGATAAGGGACATGTGACCGTGTTTATTGGAGGCTTCTAATGGCTAATGCATTTATTGGGAATATCTCAGGAACTGTATATGCTAGAAAGCCGAGACCCGGTCTAAAACCTTCCTGACGGATCAGATATACCAGTGTGCCAAATTTCGTGGTTGTAAGTGCGACGGATTCCTTTAACGGTTATACACACACATTTATATATTAGATATTCAGCTGTTCTTTCACAAAGGGTTAACTTTTTCTAGCTGTGTGACGGGTACTCTCACTTTTTTTTAATAAACCTTATCTCCAAACTACTAAGAGGTCAGCCACATTCTTCTCAGTAAGATAAGAACTGAGGTATGATGAGAGTTTATAATGTCAGAGCAGAGATAAGGAGCCCCTCAGCTCCCCAATTGACCTAAAAGAAAATTCTGAGGCGGCTACTAGAGCATCTCAGCTATGTACACAAAAAGGGCTCTTTTTTTTTTTTTTTAGATTAATAGAAAAAAATTATTTTTAGAGCAAAATGAGTACAATGCAATAATGAAAAAAAATGCCCCCAAAGTTGTACATAGCCTTATAAAATGTCTTATTCGTGCCTGTTTTGCAGACAAAGTATAGGCACTGGTATATTGGGACTGGGGAAAGTGCAGGATGCACATGGCCATTACCCGTAATTTGTGAAAATGGCAATGGCTGTGTGCATGACGGCTAAGGCTACTTTCACACTATCGTTTTTTTGCGGATCAGTCATGGATCTGCAAAAACGCTTTCAATACAATACAACTGCCTGCAACTGTCAATAGGGGACAGATCAGTTTTTTTATTGTGTCAAGAGAAAACGGATCCGTCCTCATTGATTTACATTGTGTGTCAGGATAAATCAGTCTTGCTCCACACCACACCGCGGACAGAAAAACGCTGCTTGCAGCATTATTCTGTCCTCAATGGGAGGGCAACCAATTAGAACGCATTTTGGTGCATTCCGTTTCGTTCAGTTTTGTCCCCATTGACAATGAATAGGGACAAAACTGAAGCGTTTTCATCCGCTATTGAGATCCTATGACGAATCTCAATAGCGGAATTAAAAACGCTAGTTTAAAAGTAGCCTAAACCAGGGGAGAAAAAAAAATTTGCATTGCAAAGTGTGAAAATCCACAACAAATAGCTATGCTCCAGATTTAAAACTGCTCTGCAGGCAAACTTTGCTGATAAAATTTTGTAAAATACAAGGGTCAGCGCTATTCCCTATATAAAGTCTCGATGGGTATATTGAGTTTAAGTATGTGATACTGAATGGAAATCCTTTTGGGTTAGGTCCGCTCCACAAGATAATTTGATAGGCACCGTTAGTGTGAATGAGGGGCAAGAGCGCATCCCTATTGTCCCTGGCCGCGGCACTTACGCACGCCTCCAGTATAAGGGCTCAGGTGACGTAGGCTCCGGAAGTGACGGAGCTGCCCTCACTATGCTCTGGAAGGAGGCAGGGCGGAAGTGAAGTCTGTGGTCGAGGGCCGGAAGGAGATGCGCCGAAGATACGCCCTGAGTGATTGCTGTCAGGTGAGTGTTTGAATGATATCGATCATGTGATCTACGTGGGGATCCATCATAGGTCAGCGCTCCTTATAAATCTCCCCAGATTTGAAAGCTCAGTATCTCCTCCTGACGAAGCTTACGCGAAACGCGCGTAGAGGGGTGCGCGGGTCCACTGTGATTTACCGCCCGGATTTTGAGAGGTATGCACTGGCACTTAGGCATGGGTTTGTCATTGGTGATCTGTATTGGATAGACTCCAATAGGAAAATATGATGTTTCTATGGGGCAAGGTGCAATAGTACGGGCGATGCAATTGGTATTGGATTAAGTAGGACAGAGCGCTTTTGGCAGTGGTTTTCACCTCAATTTTATATTTTGAATTAATGATGTCTGTAAGAGATTTTAAAGGATATTAATAAACAATGTATTTTATTGGGACAGTGTTGCTTTAGTGTTTTTTTTAAAATACATTGCGGATTATCCACTCCAGTGTGAACATACCCTAAACCCTGCAATAAGGTAACCCTGCATAGAGCTCTTCCCGATAAAACCAAACACCAGAATAAAGATTATCAAGGCTTTTATTAGAAAAGTTATACATAACACAGCATATCAACTATATTCATGAACAATTATTCTCAAGAAGCAATGAAAACCGACCAAATGGCGCGACAAGTAACAAGATTAATTTTCTATAATTAGAACATCCACGTTATCTACAATCTCTTTATACAAAGGGGAGGGGCTCTGAGGCACGTCAAATAGAAAAGAGCAAAGCGTGCTTAAAGCTTTTTTTTTTTAAATTATAGTGGACTGTAAAACTGCGACAAATGCTTAAATTATCTTCAAATACATAGATTTTTTTTTTAAGGGTGTGGGGGAGAGTTTGGGGGGGGTAATGAGAAATCACATTTAAAACCCTAGTGGATGATAACTGAGGAAAATAAAAAATAAAAAGTTGCTACAGTAAATGGGGTAAATTAAAGAGAATGCCCATTCGCGTCATTCAGGTCAACTTCTATGTACCTTCCTAGCTGCCACAGAGCTCCATATCCTCTGCATAGAAGTGAAATATTCATGATCGGACTGTTGCAGCCACCACTAGAGGGAGCTTAGTGCATACTGTGATCACACAGAGTTCAATATTAAACAGTATGCAGTCTCCTTCTGAGCTCCCTCTAGTGGTGGTCTTTAGGCTGACAAGGGAGTTGTCTATGCAGAGAATTAGGATCCCTCTGTCAGAAAAGCAAAGTTCAAACTGCTGAAGTTCTTGCTAATTTAAAAGAAAAAGACAGCCAAGTTCCTGGGTGGGCATTCAGTTTAAAGTGCCCCGCCTTCCCGTCTTATGGTCAAGGTCACACTAACATAAATAAAATAAAAAACAGATTTTAAAGTAAAATGGACAGTATCACAGAGGTCAGGGTAGGTACGTGTTGCACTACTGGTTCCTGTCCGCCTTACACGATGCAAATACAAGCAGTCAGTTAAAAGTGAACCTGTCCCATTGCACATTCACTCCTACCTGCAGCATGAACTGATTTGTGGGAAAAGGCTCTGTATAACGTATTTATTCAATAAAGTCCCTGCTTAGGAGTCCAGGGGGCGGTCCCATCAGTGATCCACGGCAGTCTATCTGCACACTCAGCTGTCCACCACTGACATGACCACCTACTGGACTCCTAGGCATATAAATAACAGGGATTTCAATACATTACATTTTGTCCTAATCTGCTCAGCTCCTCCTGCTCTATACCATGTAACGTGACAGGTTCCCTTTAATTCCTAGACATTAAAAGGGATCATTCATTAGGCCAAGTCTAAAGCAGTCAACTCCCATCATGTGGCTCTCCAGCTGTTGTAAAACTGCATTCCCAACGCATCCCGTGAGCCTGCTGGGAGTTGTAGTTTAACAGCTAGAGAGCCACAGGCTGGAGACCATTGGCCTAAAGCAGGGATGCTCAGCCTGCGGCCCTCCAGCTGTTGTAAAACTACAACTCCCAGCACTCCCTAATAACTGAAGTCTGTCCAGGCATGCTGGGAGTTCATTTTGCAACAGCTAGAGGGCCTGAATAGCGGTAATGGGAACTGCATACACCAGTCCTGCTCCAAGGAAGTGAACAAAGATTTTAGATTGTGAACCAGAACGACAGGAGTGTGCAGTATTAGCAATGAAATGTACAGACGTCAGAGAGTAATCCATGTAGTAGAGCAGATTCCACCCCACGTTCAGCAGGACATGATGAATTACTGGGAAGCCATGCAAGCTGCACATCACCTCACTAAGCAGCTAGCGCTAAAGCTACGCAGACAGGCAATTCTCTCCATGCTCTGGATCATGATGTGGATCATAATTGACACTTCTAATGTTCAGAGAGAAATGTAGTAATCTAATAATCCATGCATATTCCAATGATAAAGCAGAGCAGTCAGCTTTCCTGACAATGGAGTTTTTTTTTTTTTTAAAGCCCATCTGTCAGCAGATCTGTCCCTATGACACTGGCTGACCTGTTACATGTGCGCTTGGCAGCTGTCGGCATCTGTGTTGGTCCCATGTTCATATGTGCCCGTATTGCTGAGAAAAATTATGTTTTAATATATGCAAATGAGCATCTAGGGGCAACGGAGGCGTTGCCATTACACCTAAAGGCTATGCTCACTCTGCAACTGCCGCACCCTCTCCATGCTGATTGACAGGGCCAAGGGTGATTATGTTTTCACTGCCTGGCCCTGTCAAAGTGCAGAGGGTGCGGCAGTTGCAGAGAGAGCACAGCCTCTAGGTGTAATGGTAACGCCCCCAATGCTCCTAGAGGCTAATTTGCATATATTTAAACATAATTTTTCTCTGCAATGCGGGCACATATGACCATGGGACCAACACAGATGCCTTCAGCTGCCAAGTGCACATGTAACAGGTCAGCCAGTGTCATATGGACAGATCTGCTGACAGATGCCCTTAACTCTAATTGTGTAGTTTCTCTGTTCTCCCTTCTGCAAATGTATGAATAGATAACTGGGTATTACCATTTCTTTTTTCATTGGGGGCTTCTCTGCCCAGCCTCACACACAGCGGTCATCTTAGGCTGGGGCCCGCCCTGTAGCACTGCCTGTATCCCAGGTAAGTAAAGTGAGGCAGTGTTGTAACATCAAGTAGTCGTGACTTTGCTGAATTTTTTGCAACTTCGGGTGGTGCCAATCTGTGGGGAGCAATATGACCCCATTCACTTAAAGGGCGTTGCCTCATGAACATAACTCCCGTCCATAGGCCCCTATTAGGGCATATAAAGGCTTTCCACGCCCGTTCTATAATCCAGAGGGAAGGCTGCTCTATGTGATTAGCTCTCATTCACATAGCGGCCATTCATCTCCACTGGCTAATTCCTGGCCGGAGCAGGACAAGCACTGATTAGATGAAGGGGCCGTCTCTGGTTAGACAACCCTTTTAATATGGATGGACAATTTATTCCCATATGTTCAGTGGCCCCCGATTAGGGCCTCCTGCATTACCCAATAACCCCGGGAAAACTAGTGGAATCAGCGCATTTCACCAAAGTCTGATTTCAATGGGAGGTTGCATGGTGCCTTCCCTGCATCTAGGCTAATCACAGGGGTAGTTGCTTAATTAGAGGGACTGTCCGAAAGAACCAATGCCAAGTGCAGCCATGATACTAAACGGTCACAAAAACATATCCATGAATTATACCCAAGATGAACTGAACAATCCGCACACTACAAAGAATTACTGTAAGATAAGGGTAGAAAACGACACCAAGGATCACGAGGGGGTATAATCCACTCCCCTCTTACGCCCGGGGAATCCACTTAGTCAATAAGCAGATTCTACACTTTTTTTGCAATGAGAGAAAAATACAGAAAGACAGAAGCATTTATTAACTTTCCTTTAATGCCTTAATACTAAAATGTGTTACTATTTACAGGAATATTTTACATTTCCTACTACAAAAGTAGAATAAAAGCCAATAAAAAAAAAAGCCCCAATCCCCCCCCCATAAAATAGAGATAGGGCTGCCCATAAAGACATCGCCTTGTGTTGTAAATCTGGGGACCCCACAAGACATAAATAAGTGTAGCCGTGTCCTCACACGTGGAGCTGCCATTCTGCAGGCGAGGAGCGCTGCTCTGCAGTTTAATAACCAGGGTTCGTTTAGTTTTATACTAGAGGTTGTGACACCTTTTTTTTTGTACACACATACTGATACAGAGATGGGACCGGTCACTGCTCCAGACAGCCATTTTAGTTATTTAAAGGGAAACTACACTTTCACATAAAGTTTATATAAAGAGAAATATCAAGTTTGATTGGTGGGGGTCCAAGCGATGAGATCCCTGGTAGTCACTAAAACGAGACGTTAGAATCTCCTGGAGCGCCGCCTCTGAAGACAGCCTCAGACTTTCCATGCAGACAGTCTTTGCTTTTTGTCTTCAGCAATAAGGAGACAGCGCTCAATGGGGATGAGGGGGATTTATAAAAAATGGTGCAAAGGAAAACTGCTTAGTTGCCCGTAGCAACCAATCAGCTTAATTCTTTCATTGTCCCAAGGAGCCCCGGAAAACGAAAGGTGGAAACTAAGCCCGTTAGCCGTTGCGCCACTTTAGCCAATGATCTCATGTTCGTTTTAGCGATCGGCAGGGGTCTCGGCACTCAGAACCTCACCAATCGAAACCTTTAATACGCCACTGTAAAATAGCAAAAGTTTAAGTGTAGTTATTTTTTACAGTACTCCCATGAAAAAAATAATTCTCAGAACTGTTGTGCTGTTCCTCTGTTATTCTTCCTGTAAATGTGTGAATAAGTTGACAACAGGAGGTTACCCTTCTCATCGTCAAACGGGTGTGCGTCTACACAGCCTGCCTTTCAGCACCAGACTGTAGGGACACGCCCTTGACTGGTAACAACTAGTTCTCACTTTAGGCAGATTTCCAGGATGAATAAAGGAGGAACAGAATGTAGAATTCTATGAAAATATGCTTTAACGTTGTGACAAATACATTTAGTAAAACCCAAGTCAGGAATGTTGACAGGTCCCATGATACATATACACGTGTCCATGCAGCAGCACCGACAAGAAAAATGTAGTCACCATGATCTGATGGTCACAGAGACGTGTGGATATCACATTAGCGGTCTGACCTCGGAAGACCTTTAAATAAGCACTAGAGCCCAAACTACTTTGGCCCTACTCACAAAGTTTCACTAGAAATCTGACAATCTAAGAAAAGCACCATAAAATCAATGATGTATGCTTCAGATGTGGTCAGTTCCAGTAAAAAGTCTGAGCCGTGCCAAAGGGGGCTTTGATTTCTACAGAACCCTATCATTTTGTAAACGGACGGTGATTTCAGATCAGAGACTTCATTGATGTCATCTTCTCACATGTAGCCATGATTTATCTAGACCTCACCTGACTGATTTAGCTGGCCCACTGACCACAAGGAGATCTATATATGTGGACATCTGCACGAAGGTAACAAATGACGCCCGTCGGCTGCAGTTCCTAAGACATCACACGCCGTCTCTTGTATATTACAAAGTGTCCCAAAATTTTGTATCAACTTAACATGAACAAAGTTGTTAAAAGTGGACAAAAACATGGGGTGATGATAAAATGGAGAGAAATGAACAAGCCGAACCAACAGCAAAAGTTCAATCCTAAAAGTGATCATAAGGGTAAAACTCACAAACGTATAGAAATTTAAAACCAATAATCTGAGGTTTGAGCTTCTTATACAAAATCTTTTACCGGATATTTCTGCTGCAAACTACAATCGACCAAAGAACCTAAAAACGTGACCAAGATCTGACAAGTAGAAAATAAAAAACGTTTTTCCAGGCGAGTATACCGTGAGGTGGAAGAAGCGCGGCGATCGATACTGCACACCCCTGTCCTCAGCATCTCCTCACTGCTCTACCCTGGTTTGTCTTTTTTAACCTCAAGAACTTGTAAAATGAGTCTGCGACCAAGAACAAAATATCACATTCACCCATCCACATTTAAAACCCAATAAAAATAGATGTTACACGGAAGGAAAAATAAAAAATGGGGCAAACTTTGTACATATTAAACCAGCCAGAAACCAACAGAACAGCCAGGGGTGAGATCACCAACGTGACCTGGTGCGGACCGGCATGGCGCTCAGGGAAGCCTAATTACACCGCTCTGCCATGCAAGCTCCAGCATACAGGTTCGTACGGGTTGTGAAGTCGCTTGCTTTGGCTGCTGTTGAAGCAAATCACACCACGTGAAACCTTGGCCCTGGCGTGGCGATGATGTCACTGTAGGGCTCCTCCTGGGTAAGTTCAATCGCCTGTTGCTTTTTAAGGACGAGGAAGCTGTAGAACTTGGCTGCGGCTTGCTTCCGGTTTGTGTTTCGACACAGGTCAAGCAAACTGATGGACTCTGCACCAGTTCTGGCAAGGACTCTCTGCAAGTCAAAAAAAGAAAATGGCGTTTGTAAAACGACACTAGCAAAGATACACGAGTATACGCCACCTACACTCCATATGCGCCCTTCAAATGTAGTAACAGGTGCACCTTCACCGATTTACTTCCCCCTCTTTCAGTCTGTGTGATTGCACATCCGATGGAGAAGATCCATCACCAAGGAGAATATTTATATACTTAGTCTAATGGGGAGGGAAAACCAGCCAATAATGCCACCAGCACATCCATGCACCAGTGTAGTGACCACAATATGGGTCTATACCAGGGATGCTCAACCTGCGGCCTTCCAGCTGTTGCAAAACTACAACTCCCTGCATGCCTGGACAGCTTACTGCATCAGCCTACAGCAGGGCATGGTGGGAGTTGCAGTTTTACAACAGCTGGAGAGCCGCAGGTTGAGCCCCTGGGTCTATACGATACTTATAGGTGAGAATACCTCTAACATTATATGCATTTGAGCACATCACCAATTCCATACCCCCATACCAGAGGTATAAGATGGACGCCACAGATTACTAGGAACGTCTATGTGCATTGGGTCTAAAGAGACAGACGTGCATTCACACGACCGTAAATGTTCTGCACTATATAGAGAATGCCTATTCTTGTCCACAGTTGCTCTAAGCTCTATATTTTTGGCAGGGCCGAGGAATGGAACAATGCATACAGACAGCACACGGTGTGCTGTCCACATCTTCTGTGACCCCATTGAAATGAAATGGTCCGCACCCGCAAAATTGGATAATGGATGTGGATCCATTCATACGGTCATGTTAATGCACCCTTATAATTAGCATCGACCCAGTTCTCAGCCTGTCAATTGCTCTGCAACTAAAAGGACACAAAAATCTACGAAAAAACCTTCTGCAGGCCGCATCTCTTGGATCATTATAATCCAAGCTGTGCCTACCATATCCCCAGGTAACCTCATTCAGGGGGAGAGGGAGAGAAAAAAAAAAAAAGGCCCTTTCCATTAGCAAAGTAAACTTCATTGCCTATGCATGTTGTAGAATAAAGATAGAATAAAACATGTAACTGGATCATTTGTGAAATATTCATTATTCTGCCAAAAACAGTGAAATCTGAGCAGATGCACCAGCCCCTGAAACAAATCCTAGAAGATCCAGAGGATAGAACATTACACAGATGTTCAACATTTTGTGGATGAATGCAGAAAAAATTAGCTCTGGAGCTTCCCCGACTGCTACCACTGGACAATATGCCACCTGTAGACTGTAAAAACCAGCGGCGCCAACGTCAGAACGAGAGCCTACAGTGCACTTATCGTTAGCATAATCTGCAAAGATCAAGTTCATTACATACACCATATACACAAGACATGCAGATTTATAACGGATGAGGATGACCACTCAACATGGTAAGGGAGCGCTTCACTCATCCATTAGTGCAGTATTCGAATACTAAATACACACACAAACTACACATTTCCCTCAAGCTAATAACCACCAATGGACTTGGCCATGACGTTAGTGAGGGAAGAGTTTATCACCCACTAAATGGGGTGGAAGGGGGCCCAGTACCTGAAGGCCGTGCAGCATCTGCTGAGTCCTCTTGTTCCAGCGCCTCTCCTCCTGGTCCTGCTCGGTCCCTGTGGCATCCTCCTCCTGCAGAAACAGCCGTTCTGATTAATATTCATAGAACAACAAGTGAAGGAGAAAATGAATTCATATTTCTCAATATCTCACGAGCACCGAGCCCTCATTCTAAACTACCTGCCCGTCTGCTACACAGCAGATGAGTCTCCTGTCTCTGCACTGAAAAAATATTTAGCAAAGCAGATTTTTTTTATTGAGATGTTAAAATCACAGATGTTTTTAGTTGGCGGGAAAGATTACGACATACCATTTTGTCATTTCAGGAGCACAAACACAGACGGGTGACTGCCTGTGCCAATCGTCTAGAGACACTGAATATATAAGCTGCAGTTTACGGCTAAAGCCAATACTACAGAATAGTGAAGGCCGAGGGCACCAAGTAAACGGCCCAAAGAAGTGGCATAGATTCATGAAAGTTAGAGATGAGCGAATTTCATATTCTGAAATTTGTTCACGCTTTGTTTGGTGGTAAAAGCAGAATTGTGTTATGGATTCCATTACCACAGACCATAACGCAATTCTATCACCAAATGCCTTTAGAGTCTATGGGCTGCAAAACTGATCCGTCCCGTTTCCGTTATGCAGGGGAGTCCTAACTCCTCCCCCAACACACCTGCTCGGCCAAGTGTGCACGTGTTCTCCGTAGGGAGTTGGCGTAGAGGAGAGATGCTCTAGCTGTTGCAAAACTACAACTCCCAGCATGCACTAATAGCAGTCAGCTGTCCAGGCATACTGGGAGTTGTAGTTCTGTGACAGCTGGAGGGCCGCAGGTTGGGCATCCCTGTCCTACAGTAAGGATTGGACCGCAGACACTACTACACACCATACATGGTTAGACGGTCCTGCAGGTTTGTCTGACATATATCTTGTGTACAGCAGTGTTGAGGGAACTTGTTCTGAGTCCAAAGTTAGCGTTAAAGAATCCCGTTATGGATTCCGGTACCACGGACCATAACGGAATTTGGAATCCATAAGGGGATTCTTCCTTAACCCAAACAAGTTCGCTCAACACTGGCATACAGCAAAATTCAGACTTGCTTGAAAAGTTAACAGCTCAGCAGAACACTCCGTGATATCACTCAAACATTAGTAATAAGAACATCCGTCCTCCTTGCTAGCTTCTCTATTCACTAGGACCTGGTGAAATGAGAAAGAAACTGTTTTTCCTCAATGAGTAACATTTCTTTATGGTCTTTAGTAAATTTCCAGACTGTATTGCTGCCCTTATTGAACGGTAAGGTTACGTTACAACTCGGTTCCCTTTTCAAGTGGGTTAGATATAGCACATCCACATCATGCATAATGATCCAAACCTCCTCCTCCTCTTCATCCTCTTTGTCCTTTTCTTTCTCAGGAATAAGGTTGAGTTCGGGAATTAAATCATTGATATTCTGAGGCTCCTCTGGAGGAAGCTCCACTGGTGGCATCTCTATCTGTGGCTCTGGCTCTTGCTGCTAAAGAAACCGCAAGGAATATAAGTTTACAAATCAAAACATATATAGATTTGAGGTCTATAAATTATGCACATCATGAAAGTCATGAAATACAGATTTAAATGTTACACTTACAGGAATTAATGGTTCTGGTTCCATTTGTTGAGAATCCCGTTTCACACCCTGCTGCAGTGGTTGAGGAGGTGGTGGTGGAGGCGGCGGCATCACAGTTTCATCCAGCTGAGTCCTGCTTCCCTCCAACATGGACTCCTGTAGTCTACTAGCTTCCTCCAATATGGGCTGATCTGCATTGCAGGAACCAAGACTTAATTATACTAGCTGGTCAGTTTATACCATCATCCTCACTAGCCTAGTCATCTTTTAACCTACAAGGTCCTGATGCAATTCAGCACTGATGTAGGTGCACACAGTCTAAACCCTGGGCCTGATGTATACAATGGAACAAACAAACGAAAATACACAAATGTATAGCTCTATTCACCGAGCGTGCCAAAAGAATGCTTTTTGGCCTTCGTTGTACCGGTATGTCAGCATACAGTATAGGAAAGCATCCAGCCCTTTCCAAAAGCAGTGGTTTTTTTTTAACATTCCATGGGTGACATAAGCCTATACCACTGCATATTTTTGGAAATCTTCCTTACTTCGAGCCCCAATGAAAAGCTTGAAAGCAGTGCAGAGGTTTACTGGAAGAAAGTGAAAGTTTGAAACCAACTACGGAAAAGGTTGCACATACCAATAACATCCTGCTGCCTCATCTCCTCTCTTGGGACGTCAGGATTTTCAAACTCCCTAAGGAACTCATCTAAGTTGTCGGCTTCACCACCTTTCCTCCTCTTTCTGAGCTCATCAGGTACCAAAGGTGTGAGGCATCGCGTGAACAGCTTATAGAAAGAAAAAAAAATAATCCAAAACACATATGTTAAATACAGAGATCCCTCAAGATGCAATGGCTTCAGGATACAATATTTTCAACTTATAATGGCCCAGAAGAAACCATTGTATGTTGAAACCAGACTCAACATACAATGTCTCAGACTGCGATCCAACCAATGTGGCTCTCTCTCTAGAAGAACACCTGTATTGGCTGGCAGGCATCTCCTCTTCACAGTACAGTAGTACAGGTATTGCCCCCTATGCCAGGATGAACTGCTCTTTTGGATGTCAGGTGAAGCCGTCTCCATTTTATTTTCCTGGTACATTGTGTGCAATACAGGAATATGAAGAAGCTCCTGTCCTCAAAGAAAGCGATTTACTGCTTCTAGCATCTATTTCTGACTGCTATATGCAAGGACTTCTATTATCTGTCTTATCAGCTCATTCTTACCAATTCTTCATTTTCTCCTATTTTGGGATTTGGAACCAATTATTAGTTTTCCATAGAGTTATGGACTCAAGTTACAATGGTTTCCACATACAATGGTCACCCTGGAGCCAATTAATATTGTAACTTTAGGGACCACATAATTAATGTATTTGTCCATTAAACCATACCCCATTATAACAGAGTGAACACCTACTAAACAAGGTTTTTACCTTCAGAAGTCTGGAATTCCAGAGAGGCTGAGCCGGCAGAGAGAAGAGCTTCTCCACACCGCCCGTCTCCTTCCACATCATCAGCTTCTTTGTGGGAGGTGCCAGGTCCAGAGTGGTCACAATGTCCGAGTAGTCACTCAGCTGGGCACGGATGGTCTTGCTGTCCAGCTCCTTAACACTGTCAACGATCAGCTTCCTTTTTCGCTTGGCTTTAGTTTCCTTAACTAAAAAAATTGTGTGAGTGAGTAGTGAGTCAGTAAAAAATGAAGCTAAATGTTACTAGAATATTCAATTTCAGATGCAAGACCTTTGTTGAGAAACAGTTATATTAACAGACAAGGCTGCATTCCCATCCGAATGAAAAAATAAATAGTAATTAAATGTATATAGTTAGCCACAAATGTACATATTTAAATTATCACCTGTAATGTCAATAGGCTCCAGTGCAAAAGCTTCCTCTTCATTAGGTACCAAAGTAGTCTGGTCAGTCATGGTTGGCAGGGGCTCCACAGGATCCACAGAATCAGGACTGTCTGGTCCACCCACTGAAAAAGTTAAAATGGACATGAGTATTGTCTGCAATTCTGAGATGAGAGCATCCACAGCATGTGTAGAAGGACAATACTCACTTGAAACAGCATCATCGTCATCCAGGTCATCATCGTGAGCAGGCTGCTCTGGCAGAGCAACACCTTCCTCTGGAATAGCTGGTGGGTCGTCAAAAATGCCACCTCCATCATTGCTCAAAAGTTTATCATCTAAGGAAACGGAACAATAAGCTATCAGAGCTGCCAGTGACAAATTCATAGCCTAGTCATATTACAAGTATTTCTAATGCGGATCTGTAAGCTTAACATGCCTGATGTATATAAGGGTGGCATATTACAACTATAGGTCCGTACTCCTAGAATCCAAGAGAATAGGAATATATATGGCTAATAGCAGGTCTCAGGAAGGGGGGAGGGGGAGGCAGACTCCTAGTTGAAGCCAGTGTAGTCATGAGGGGAACACCAGGGCGACCCCATGTGCGGTGACCGACAGGCTGCTGTGTATGCACACACACTCAGCCTGTCAATATATGCATTAACAGTCCAAGTAACAAAACTCTGGTAAACTGCAGGTAAAGATCCGTACCCAGGATGCCGCCATCATTGACCTCTCCAAAATTGTCATCTTTATACTGCTCTTCAAACTCCAGGTGGTTGCTCTTCTCGGCCAGCTGGCTCGGGTTCTGTTCAGGCTCCAATAAGAGGTTAGTGGCACTGGTGCTGACCAACATGTCATCCTCAAATGCACTGCCTTCTCGCATCATCTCTCGGTCATCCATGCCAAAGTCACCTGTAAAATGGATACATCTTTACTCCCTCTGCGAATGCATCCCTCAGCCCAAGCCACTGTGCTTAATTTGGTGCACGTCCAGACAGCCTAAATTTACGCCATCTACAGGCATACTACATCTGCCCAATTGTATTTTTCTTGTGACATTATACTAATAGAGGTACACAAATAAGCACATTTCTGATCTTACAGCAATTTAGCGAATGCATCAAAAGCATCCCTTGGATCAAATTAAAATGGATCATAGCTTCCACTGTTGGCTCGACTGCCTCCTACACGGTGAGCCAGTCATCTGCTAGCAGCTCTGACACTGCAGCAGTAAATGTATAAACTGAACGCCAGCTTTAAGAAAAGCTCTGAGGGCGAGGGTCATTAAGGAAAAAGCCCCACTTATAAATCTTTTCTATATCTTTCTCCCCGGAATGCCTGTGTCTTTTGCTCTTACACATGGTTGGAGAATGAATGCCACATGATAAATATTCGTGGCATTAGGCTACTTTCACAAATGCATTTTTGGCTATCTGGTTTTGAGATCCGGCATGGGATCTCAAAACCACAGCAAAACGCATCTATTCGAATACTACAAACGGCTGCATCTGTTCTGATCGGATCTGGTTGTATTATATCGAAAATGAGCATGCTGGATCCGGCACTAAAATCCTTGCAAGTCAAACACGAAAACACACAAAAAAAAAAAAACAGCATGTTCAGTCTCCCATGCCGCACACAAACATTGCTTGCAGTGGTTTTGTGTCCAGCATGGGAACGCAAAAAACCAAAACCGAACGAATTCTGGTGCACTCTGTTCCGTTTTCTTTTCCAGTTTTGTCCCCATTGACAATGAATGGGGACTAAACTAAAGCGGTTTCCTCCGGTTTGGGATCATCTGCCGGTAGGGAAAACGCAGATGTGAACGTCGCCTTAGATGTGGCTGGAGAAAAAAAAAAAAAAACACCTACCAAAGTCATTGTCTTGAAGAATGTTAATGTTTCCAACCTCTTCTCTCATGGTGATTTCTTCCACTCGACTCTGGTTAAGGCTGAACTGCTGGGCCACATCAATGTCACTTAGGAAAGAGAAAACATAAGGTCACTTCCCTGCCAGAGAAGACGTCACACTCACAGACTGGTCATGCCGGGTGACACGCTGGAAGAATACCACCGAGGCTAATCTGATAAGTGAGAGTGCTTACTCGAGATCTGGCAAAGGCTGGTCAAAGTCATGGAACTCCTCAGGCAGTGTGATGGCATTGTATGCGGCTTCACGATTTTCCTCCGGTAAATCCACCACACCTACAAAAAGTGTTATTTGGGTTATTTAATAATCATTATTCATTATATAGCGCCACCATAGTCAAGAAATATATACATCAGAAGAAATGACAAAATTACAGGGTAATAAAAATAAAATAAAAACAATAGGAGTGAAGGCTCTCCTCGCAATCTACGATGAAACACCAAACTAAACCTTTGAATGAAATTTTAATATGATGTCCCTAATTATAAAATAAAAAGCAACTTTCCAGTATACTTAATTATGTAAAAGATCTAAATGAAGAGGGACACTCCTCCTTCTGGTATGTAAGCAAGACAAAAGGTATTCAAATAAAAAAGGTAAAAAAAAAAAAGGCCTCTCACAGCTGGTTGCTAAAACAAGCGGCTCCGATTCCTCTACGACTTGTATTGGTGACTTTGTTGCTCATCAATGATGAGCTGATGTAGTGGAGCTCGACATTTATTATCTTCCCTATATCGCTTCATTCTCAAGACACTGAGCGCTTCATTCCTATATATGGATTGTGGAACAGATAATCATGGAGTCTGATCGCGTATATATTACGGTGATGGATCTCTCTGGGATATCGCTATTCATTGTATTCATTATATACATGTGTCAAGCGGTGTATTGAGAGATGCAAATCAATGAAAAGTTTTATTATTAATACTGGGGACGATTACTTGAAAATGAATTATATTAACTTTTAATACTTTTTGCCTTTTTATTTGAATACATTTGGTGTGTCTTGCTTACATACCAGGAGGAGGAGGCGTGCCTATTTTACTTCTGTATTTTTATCTTTTACTCGTCATCTGTTTGGGTTCCCAAACAGATAACTGCACCCCCCAACATCGACTGTGTTTAGTGTGAGCCCTGCAGCTGACCATTTTTCTTAGTGCTTTTCCCTACCTAAAGTGCACCATTCCCTGTGCGCTTAAAACGCAGTTCTCCGTACACCGCTGACAGCTCAGCAGTGTACAGAGTGTGAAATCTATGAATGGGCCGGAGAGCATATTGCTGCTCCTGCACGTGTCCCCCGGAGGTTTACTAACTCCTGGCATAGCACATGGGTACCCTGTACTATGCCAGGATTAGGCGAGCAGAATGGGCTCCTGCTTCGGTAAGCTGAGAGTGCTGCATGTCAGCACTTAGCACCATAAAGCTGTCCAGTACATTCCAGAACTTAAAGGGTTACACAGCATCATAAAACAATATAATGCTATGTGACCCCAGCAGAGCTGGAGGTCCAGGACGGGAGCTGCTGTGCCAGTCCGCCGCGTGACACCTACTCGTCTGAAAGTGTCCAGCACAAAGTGAAAGCAAGATTCACACAGCTAGACAAGCCGTTAACCCCTTGTGACAGAACAGCTGAATATTTTTACAAAGACCAATTTTTAGCCCAGAATGAGTAAAAAGCAATCATTAAAAAAAAAAAAAAAAAAAAAAAATGAAAAAATAAAAAATGCCCCCCAGGCGTACATAGCCTTTCATGGTTCCTTTACAACTTCCCATTTATTTCAGGATTTTACGTTGTTACCTGCTGTCCCAGGCACTCGTCCAGATCCTGATTTAAGACTGATTACGCGTCACCTTAAATTATAGCCACCGCAGATACAATCTCAGTACGAATTGATCAGGTAGATGCGGATCTTATCGCACACGAGAAGCGGTGCGCACTACATCCAGCATCCTGCTCTGGAGTGATAACGTAAATGTCATGTCACAGGGGCAGGGAGATAAATGGCAAAGCTGGTCATTTAATGGTGGACAGAAAAAAAACATTCCCCGTTTAATCTGTGTACTGTGTGAAGAAATTACCGCTTTCCATTCTGATGGAAAATTACTTTGGAGATAAACAGATCAGAAAATACTGCAGAGAGCCTTTACTTACCAGGCCGAAAAGCCATCTTTATTTTGATGAAAGCTTCATTGCAGTCGGCGAGGAGGTACTTTGCCTTCCTGTGATAGATTCTCACGACTCCCAAGAGGAGGTGACCAGAAGTACGCAGAGCCATCTTCACCTAGGACAGAGACAGGGACTCGTCAGAGGCAGAAAGCACGACCTGTGTAGATGCAGCCGAGTCATACTGAATGGGTTTCATTACCTTGGGGGATATGATGCTCTCCACACTGCTTTCCAGGTTGCACTCAAACACGTGGGCCTTGGTCAGTTTCTTGTCCCAGTGGGCCGCCAGCCAGATTTTGGCTAGCGGCCCTCTCTTGCTCAGAACAAAGTGTGCGTAAAACATTTTCCAACACTTTAGTTACCTGAAAGAGGGAATTTTACATGTTAGTGTGACCTTTTCTTACCCATGGTAACCATTAAAGAAGTTTCCGAGACTTTAACCTCTGGATAGGTCATAGGTATCCGATTGGTGGGGGTCCGCCACCTGAGACCCCGTCAACCAGCTGTTTGAGAAGGCACCAGCACTACCATGGCTTTTCCTAGTTCATCGTTCCCATGGCCTAGGAGCAGCTCAGCCCCATAGAAGTGAATGATACCGAGCACAGCCGCTGTACAGTGTACTGCGCGGTGCTTGGTGAGCGAAGAGAAGGCTGCAGTGATCACAGGAGGAACAGGTGATCAGTGTTGGACCCAGTTGCTTGACCCCCACCAATCAGATCCTGAGGACCTATCCAGAAGATAATTCATCAGTGTTAACATGTCAGAAAGCTCTTGTACGTTTGTCTGCAATCGTCAACCCTTCATTCAGACGCCGGCTACTCAGTTTGTAACGTGCTCCTATTCTCAGACTTGCTAGTTTTCAGGGGTTACGACCACGCTGCGATCCGGCAGCGGTGGCTGTGACAGATGCAGAGGCGCATGCGCAGAAGATCCCATCCACCTCATATCTGCCCTGTAGCGGTGGTTGAAACCCTTGGAGATGAGCAGTGTATAATGTGATGGAAAAAAATAAAAAAAATTCACAATATGCAATATTAACCATCACAATACATTAGTGTCTTGTATTTACTTTCTCTACATCAGGGCTTGACAAATTTCCCTGGAATCTAGGAGCCAGCTAAAGAAGTTAGGAGCCAGGCGGAGCCGCGTCATAAAGCCCCCAATAGATGCCCCCAAAGTGCTCCTCCCCCTCTTCTCCATTCGGTCCCCCATAATGTGCGAGTATATAGGGCCCCCCATAATGCTTCCCCTCTTCAATAGCTTATATGACACGTCAGACGCTACAGCACTACAACCCCCAGCTGGCGCTCAGCCTCTGCAGTCCCCGCATCACTACAACGCCCAGCTCTTTCCCCCTCTTGTCATTCCCCCCCCCCCCACCTCTGGTGTAGCGTGGCCGAGCTCTGTATGGTCCACGGGTACAGGAGCTTTAGTTTCCTGTACCCGGGCGGACTGACAGGAAGTGCACACTGTGTGCACACTTCATGTCAGTCCGGCCGGGTACAGGAGACAGATGCTTCCTGTACCCGTGGACCATACAGAGCTCAGCCACGCTACAATCAGGGAGTGACAGGAGGGAGCGCTGAGCGCTTCCCTCCTGTCAGTCCCTCTCTTCATGCTGCGCCCGGGCGGTGCGCCTTCATGGACGCGCCAGCCCGGGCAGTGCTGCAGCCGCCTGAGGCTCTCTATAGAGCGCTCAGGCAGCTGCAGCATGACGGGGGCCGGCACTCCTAGGACGCGCCGACCCTGCGCCCGACCACCTTTGCAAACAGGCTGACAAATGTCCAGGCGCCAGGACCAAATTCCTGGTCACCATGGCGACCTAGGATTTGTCAAGCCCTGCTCTACGTGATAAATGCAATTTGCCGAAGTGAGAGACAGCCCCTTTAAAATGAGGTGTGAGGTCCCTTTTTATGAACGGCCGTGTGTTCTGTGTAATGCAGTAAACGCTGACTGGTTGGGTGATCATCGTTCACATGGTACATGCAGCTATTTGTGGGCAGCACATTGCCCTGTGTAAGCACACGTGCATGGGGACAAGCGATCCTTCATCACCAGAGAAGTAAGCAGCTACAGGGATTGTATACAGGAGGGATCAGCAACCTTCGGCATTCCAGCGGTTGTGAAACTACGACTCCCAGCATGCTCCTTTCACTCCTGTGGGAGTTCAGAGAACAGTCAAGAAAGTGTGCATAATGGGAGATGTAGTTTTACAACACCTGGAGTGCTGGGGGTTGCTGATCACTGGTATTGAAGATCGACCATGCTTCAAGAGCTTCCACTCAGCGCTGTATGATTTGCTGAGAGGCATCACACGGTGCCTCCTTATTGGCACACAAGTGGCCACATCATGCCTCTTGGTCAATTAGGCTGGGAGGCCCTGTAACTGGCATACATCATATGCATATACACATCAATAGTGAACTAAGGCTCAATACTGTGAGCACCCAATAGCTGCACAACCGGCAGCAGGGGACTCATTCCGGTGTTTCGGTGCAAAAAAAGACCACAGAGGGGTTTTAATAGAATAAGGCTTCGTTCCCATCGCCGTTCAGCCTTTCTATTCACCTGCTCTGTTTAGGAGCAGGAGAAGGGAAAGGATGGATTCAGCACATAACTGAGCCCTAACTAAGCTGAAAGACCCCATGGACTATAATGGGGTCCGTTATATGTCCGCTCAGAAGATTTTGTAGCGGAGACAAAAGCTGTGCATGCAGGACTTTTGTCTCCGCTCCAAAATCATCTTCTGAGCGGACACATAACAGACCCCATTATAGTCTATGGGGTCTTTAGGCTCCGTTCAGCTCAGTTATCTGCCGAATCCGTCCTCTCTGTTCTCCGGATCCTAAACAGAGAGAGAGAATGGAAAGGCTGAACAGTGATGTGAACAAAGCCTTACAGAGACCGCACCATTTCTGTTGCAATTTCTAGATAATTGCCGTGAAGGGAAAAAAATAATAAATAAATAAATATAGAAAAGTTTATTAAATCTACATTTGAAGCTACGACACCTAAGCCAGGGCTCCCGAACATTGGGATTTCTTTGAGATGTGCAGACAAATATAGGTCAGCAATAAAAGCAGCCGCAGTTGGGACCCTCATACAGCTGCAATTAACCAAGAACTTCCTTCAAGTTTCTCAACATATAAAACACAAAACAAAAACCACGTGTATAAAAATGTCCTCCTGCAACAAGCAGCAGTTTTGGTGAAATCTTGCTGGCAGAGGGAAGCATTTTTCTCCTCGTCTCCATCTTTGGCTGCAGACAGAAAGGCTGCACCATCGTGACATCACAAGACCAGCAGCTTATGGGGCGGCTTAGTAACCCTGGACTGTACTGGGAGCCCATTACCTGTACGGTGCAGGAGGAGGCAGAGCCGTCCAAGACAAAACAGGAATAGGTGAATTGTGTGTTGAAAAAGGGGGATTAAGGCGGCTCCGCTATTAGTACTGATGGCGGAGGAGCAGGTCTGCTGACCGATTCACCCAATCAAAAAGGGAAACCGGATAAACTAGTGTAACAAAAGTATCGGGCACTTATCCAAAACCATGGGAAATAGTTATTGAAAATGCTATGTTTGAAAGCAAATGTTTTAGCATTTTTAATAAACATTTCCCATGATTTTAGATGAGAGTGCCTGCTACTTTTTTGTTACACTGAATTGTGTTGGTCGCTGGAGTTCATATTGTAGTCAGAGCTTTCAGCATTTTACTGTAAAAAAACAAACAAAAAAAAAAAAAAAAAAACACATTGCTGTTACTACAGTGCACCAGTCAGGTAGAGCTGGTGTTACTGGGTGCACTACGGCTGGATTTATTTCATACTACCACTGTTACTAGAGTTGTTTCGATACCAAAATTTTGATTCAGTATCGATACCATAAAAAAGTATTGATACTCTATACTATGCGAAAACAAAAAACGCCAAAAAAATCTGCGTGCATTTCACATTTTATGGAACGTCTGGCCCATAATACAACAGTCCTATCCTATTTTTTGTGGGGACAAGGCGACTAAAAGAAAATGGCGATTTGCGCATTTTTTCTTTTATGGCGTTCACCGCATAAAAGTGGATTTTTTAATAGTTTGGACTTTTGAGATGCGGCGATATGTAATATTTTATTTATTTATTGTTTTTATATTTTATATGTAAAATTGGGAAAGGGGGTGATTTATACTTAATATTTTGGTGTACTTTGTACACTTTTTTTTCTTTTACAGTTTATTTATTAACTTAGGGGCTAGAACCTGGGAGCATTTTCATCCTATTCACCCTGATACAGCTCTATTAGGGTGAATAGGACTTCACCCTCTCCATGCTGCCCTGTGCACAGTACACACTGCAGCAGGGAGCAGACTATGGCAGCCAGGACTTCAGTAGCGTCCTGGTTGCCATGGTAACCAATCGGAGCCCCAGCATTACACTGCCACTAATGAGGAGGAGGTGAGGGGACCCTGTGGCCACTGCCACCAATGATTTTATTACTGGGGGGAGGGAGGAAGGTGAGTGAATAACAATTATTCTAAAGGCATTCCATCATAGAATCGCGTTATGGTCCGTGAAAAAAGAATCTATAACGCACTTCACCTTTTACCAGTAGGCGAAGCGTGAATGAACTTAATAACTTGAAATTCGCTCATTTCTAATTACATTCTTTATGGTCTGCAATTGTCGTATAAGACCGGAGTAAGAAAGAGTACGGAGATTGTGTTAGGTTTGTTCTTTTTATTTCTTTATCGCCTTCAGACCACCCACTGACTATACGCCTCTGGGGCAGTGATGTTGAACCTTTTAGAAACCAAGTGCCCAAACTGCAACCCAAAACCCACTTATTTATCGCAAAGTGCCCACGCGGCGATTTATCCTGAACACTACAGTCCTATATAGTCGACTATAATTTAGCTATAACAGCTGCCTACATTCAGTGCGCTGCCTGCGCTGTCCATAGCGCGCCCTGCGCTGATGAATGGCAGGAGTAGTCTAAGGCAGGCATGCTCAACCTGCGGCCCTCCAGCTGGTGCAAAACTACAACTCCCAGCATTCCCGGACAGCCTACAGCTATCAGCCTACAGCAGGGCATGGTGGGAGTTGTAGTTTTACAACAGCTGGAGGGCCACAGGTTGAGCATCCCTGGTCTAAGGCATATGGGTACACCATAGACTTTCAGGATGTGGGTGCCCACAGAGAGAGGGCTCCGAGTGCCGCCTCTCGTGTCTCTGCCAGTTTCACCACCGCTCATCTAGGGGGTCTGAACAGGGGGAAAAAAAAAAAACCCTCACCACTGATTCTTGTACTACAATGACCAAAACTTCTTTCCTCCACATCACTGGCAAAAACAGCAACAGCTTATAGGCCTCCAATCGTATGGAGCCCACCAACTACCGGCCACTAGGCCCAGATCTCTGTTACAGGACAGAAACTCCCAGGATACCCGATTTCTGATTTATCTTTTACACCCAGTCATGTCAACCAGCTTGTGTAAATACAGCGTATAATTGTAGGCTCCTAACCTTCTGTGACATCTAGTAGACCCAAGATTTAGGGCTCAAGCGCATGAAGGTATTATTTCCCAATTCACTTCAATGGGGCCGCAAACAATATAAACATTTCTGTACGTCCCGTCAGCAAAAAACATAAGGTGTCGCATTATTGTCTGCATTACGGACAAGGATCGGTCTGCTCTATTAGGGGCCGGCTGCTCTGCAGAATGTGGGATGCACACGGCCGGTATACGTTTTTTGCGTATCTGCAGTTTGCGGACTGCAGAACATCCGACGTGCACGCGAGCCGTTATCCAGTCTGACAAACAAGGGAGAAGACGGGATCCCAACCAAACAACCGCGCTCTGCATAGTGTCTGGAAGCAGCTTCGTGCCAGCAGTGCGGGGCTAAGGGGCAATGTTAGTTTTATTATTTTACCCCATTTAGGGGCACTGGGGGAGCCAAGGAGGATCTCCAGGGATTTGATAGATGGGCTATCCTTAGGACGGATCAGCAATATCCGATTTGCAGCTCCCGGTATCCCCAATCAGCTGTATTTCAGTAATTCCAGCTCGGCTCCCACTGAAATTAATGAATTTCTAACATTTTCAGGAGTTTGTTGTCAATTTGCTATTCTAAGATCTACCACTTCTCTTGATGTTATTTAGCTTTCCTTACTGCCCCTTGTGCCAATGATGAATCTCGCTGCTGTTAAGTTTGGCTTAAACAGGGTTTCCAGGACCCCCCATCCCTGTTTTAACTTAGCCCCAACCCCCCAGTGTGTTGGACCTACCTCAAATACAAGAACCATACTCATCTGGTTCCTGCCGGACGACCTTCCAGTCAGGCTATGGACGGGGGTCACGTGTGCTGCTGCAGCCGATGACTGCCCTCAGCGGTGATGTTTCCCCAAACACAATGTCACTTGCAGGGTCACATTCCGGGGTCACAGCCGAGGGCAGTCAGTGGTCCCTATACCTTGCCTTGGCGGAAGAAGAAAAATCCCGGGAGCAGAAGTCAGTCAGGGCACAGGAGCAGAGCAGGTAAGTGATTCTTGTATTAGGTCAAACATGCCCAGGGAATGCTGGAAAACCATTGAAGTCAGCCTGGCAGGTTAACTACTCCCACTGGAGTGATGGAACGATCCAAAAGGCTGCAAACATTTTTCTCATTAAGCCCAAAAAGTTGCAAAACCCAATTGAGGCCAGAACATTAGAGAGCAGGCCGTGTCTGGTTTAAGGGCTCATGCACACAAACATATTTTCGTTCCATGTCCGTTACGTTTTTTTTTTGAGGACCATATGCGGCACAGTTCATTTCAATGGGTCTGTGTGCATTCCGTATGTCAGTTCTGACAAGGATAGGACTGTTCCATTAGTGGCCAGCTGTTCTGTAAACTACGGAATGCACGCGGATGTCATGCGTATTTTTTGCAGACCGCAAAATACATAAGGTGGTGAGCATGAGGCCTAACAGCGAATACCCTGGTGACAGCACATGAACGGGAACAGCGCTGGAATAAGCGGCTCCGAGGACTTAGTACCGATGCAGCAGATTTGACGCTGAAACCGCCCCAGTCATCTGAATGTTGATCAGGACGCGTCCCCGAGCTCCGCTCAGATAAATGAGAGTCGACAAGTGCGAACATCCCCAGATCAGGCATAATCAGAGAAGCCAGAGGTATTACCAAAACAGCAACAGCCTGAGGGGGCCACATACAGCCCAACCCCTTAAAATAGAGGGGGGGGGCACATACAGCCCAACCCTTTAGAATAGGGGTGGAGGGCCACATACAGCACGACCCCTTAGAATAGGGGTGGGGGGCCACATACAGCACGACCCCTTAGAATAAGGGGAGGCCACAGTCTGAAACACCATTCTGGACCCTCTGGCCTAGGCCTGCACACTATCACCAACAAAATCGGTATTGCGATAAATCGCAGTCGCCAATTGGCAGACCCAAAAATGCTGCAATTATATTGCCATATTTTTCGCTTTATAGGAGCCCCCCTCCCCCAAAAAAAAAGTGGGGGGAAATGGCAGTGTCTTATAAAGCGATGGCTGACACTGATGCATCAGTTACAGAGGGAGGAGCGGCTGGAGGAAAGCCGTTATTTTAATGAACACGTGTTCTTAGATCTATTCATCTGCTCTGTGCAGCGCTAGTAAGAACATGGCAAGTTCTGCATTTTGTAGGAATGCAAATCTGTTATTTAGTTTAGTAAAAGATGTTTTATTTTGAAAAACGCTGCGCATTTCAGTTCTTGAGTTATAACTACACATCACATTATCAGTCATCTGTGTGAGCTTTTTCCTTGAAAATCCAAGCAGATAGACCTCTAGCACAATTCCCTTACAATATCGCATCTCATATCGTTATCGCAATTTTTAGGGCCCCAATCGCATAAAATTGCCGTATTGTGCAGCCCTGGTCTGGACACTGACATTTGTGTCTCTTGGCTGCTCACATGGTGAAGAGGATTGAGGTGTAGTGCGGGAGCAGGGACGGCTTTTACGTCTTCAAAGCTGTGCGCCGGCTCGTTTTGTAGGGTTTTATTTTGGAGTGTGTATGACATATCACTTTTTTTTAAATAAAAAAAAAAAAAAAAAGCAAATGGTCTATTTTGTTCCAAGTCCCCACCCATTACAGCGCTATACAGGATAAATATGTATATTTTAATAGTGTGAGATTTTGGGATGAAGAGACTGAATTTTTTAGGTTTTTTGTTTAGTTATTTTAAGCCGCCTTCTCCCATAGACTGCAGTAATGTAACACTGCAGTCTATGGGAGATTGACTGAGATCCTATTATGGAAGCATGCCACGAATCGGTGTGGAAGGCCTGGGGCTGCCTAAGCAATTGAAAGGCTTCCTGGATCTTGGAGCGGGGGTGCTGTTTGGGGCCCAGTAGTGCGGCGCTCCTGGGGAACGACGGCCACCATGGCGCGGTCACAGCTGACTATGGCATCTGAGGGGTTAAAGGGGTTTTCTATGATCCCGGGGAACCCACACATCAGCTGTGTGATAAGGCAAGTCTCAGAAAACCCCTTTAAATGCCCATGATCGGCATTACTGCTTGATGTACGCAGCACCCACCCAGGGGCATCAACTGTTCCGAAATTTCTGGACAGTCCGTAAATATATGCGATTTTTTTTTTTTTACTGTGTCCATGAAAAAAAAAAAACAGACACATGCGTGATTTTTGTTGAGGCTGGTGGTTGACTGGATTATTTTGGTGGTAATTACCATCATTTTAAGCTCCCAGTAAATGCTGGTAATGAGCTCTAATCAGTACGCTGGATCACTTATAATCATCATTACGGTTTTCCAATTTGTCCGTACACAGGGTTGGCAGTCCACGATTTTGGGATAAGTTGTTCAGAAGAAAAAAATAATTTCTGGCTGGCAACCCTGGCCGGTGGCACCTGCTCAGCTTCAGAGCGGGCTCCACAGAACGGACTGACAGGTCCGGCAGGGAAGACACTCAGGGGATTGTGCCCTGCGCACACGCTGTACAGCGCATGCACTGCGATCCTAAGAGATTTCAGGGCCAGTCAAAGCAAGGAGGGGATAGGAGCACAGGGAGCGGAGCCTCTGGGTGCAACTGCACCGCCCCCATTACACCAAGAGGGTGATTTACATATGATAGAACATTTCTCAGCATTGCGACCACCTGTGGTGACGGGACAATCGGCGCCACATTCTGCCGAAACCTCGACTGCAGCCGATATGTACGGGGACCACGGGAGGATCAAACGCGAGCCCTCCGTCTCCAACAGTTCATATCCAGCAGGACGCTCGCACATGCTGGGAGTTGTAGTTCTGAAGCAGCAGGTCACCAATGACCCATACAACACCTATTCTGTAATCTATTGCCGCACATAGATCCACCTATGAACCGCTCTCCACTGACTCCAATAGGAAATCTGCCAGCAGGTCACAATTCTGGCTTCTTCCAAAAATAAACATCAGAGGAAAAAACAAAAAAAAAAACAGCATTTCATTTCTGGCCACGGAGAGCAGCAGGTGAGTACATGGCACATATGGGTGACGTCATGCGGCATATCCAGAGCAGAAATCAGACTTCTGCAGTCTACTGCTCCCCGTTATCAGCCCCCAGTGTCTGGCAGGGGCCTTGGCACCATGATCTCGGATATGTCACTGCTCAGCATAGTAGGGGACACTGGGTGACATCCTGGGTGCAGGGTCCCTTTAAGTAGAACAAGCCCGGGCCTGTTCCCCCGCCACAGGTGGCCCGCCTCACGTACACCCGGTACCGTGCGGCCTCCAGTCCCCGGCCTTGTCCGGTCACTATCCCCACATATGTAACGTACAGGCTGGAAGCGGCTCGTAGAAGAAGCCGAGGACGCGAGCGCGGCCTCCTCCGCCTGCCGACAGCCCGCCATATTAGAAATCCGCCCCGGGGAGGACTGGCGCCTATATCCCACTAACCGCCGCGTTCCGGACACCAGCGCAGACACTTACCGCCTTGTGCTGGCCTCCGGTCTCCACTGAGGCGGCCGCCGCTCGGTTTTAGCCTCCCTTTCCGCCTCTCCGCCGCTGCCAGATCCACACTCAAACAAACAAGATGGCGGCCGCGCCCCTTCCTGCCGCCCAAACAGCGCGTTCAAATCCGCAGGATGTTTACTGATGAAATAACACAGGGAGCGAACGTCACCATAGAGAGGTGGAGAGGAGCGGGCCAGAGCGTCTGCGTGCGCGTGACGTAGAGGGGGAGGGCGGGGTTATGGCGTAGAGATGCCGCCATCTTGGTGCAGGGAAGAAAACCGAAGAGCTCGGGTGCTGTTTTAGGGTTACGGCTTTTGATTATTAAACGTTAAAGTGATAATTATCAGACGATGCCGGTTATTATGGGGAGGGGATGTCAATCGTTCACTCCAGTGGACGTGTGGGAAAGTGTGTGTGGGGTTAAATGGAAGTGGGCGTGGTTTCAAGTGAGTGTCGGCACGAGGCTGACTAAATATGGTTATAGTGTGCACAGTGCCCTATCCAAAATAAGTAGTATCCAAAATAAAACAGGAGGTTCCTAAGTAGCTGATGTCTTATAATGTGCTAACTGAAAAGATGGCAAAATTACAAGCACTGTAGGTCATGTACATTGTATTTTATGAGAATTTGAAATTCTCAATGCACACAATGCAGATTTTAAAATCCGCAGCATGTCAATTTATTTTATTTTACCTGACCACATTTTCTCCATTCACTTAGTAAAATCCGCACCAAATCTGCACCACGGATTTACCTGTGAACACCTGCGGATTCTCCGCACATGAATCCTGAACGTGTGCATGTACCCTCAGGTCTCCTCAATCAAAAATCATATATTTAAATATTTTCTATTCACTACGGTACAAATATACTTTTTACTTTACCGAAAGTAACACTGTCTTCCTAAAGACACCACGTGGTGCCACAGTGTCATATGGACCATTAATAACACCAATTTTCGGAATAATACCGCCATGCAGTGTGTTAATGCCACTATGGACTGTGCTTAGATACCACCATATGATTCTGTAATACCGCCATGTAGTGCACTAATGCCACTAGTGTTATGAATTATGCTCCAATGCCACCAAACAGTTCTGTAGTACCACCATATAGCGCATCAATGCCATTACTATTATGTATTGTGCTCAGATGCCACCGTATAGTTCTGTAATAACGACACCATCTAGCAGTTAACGGCACTAATATTATAGATTGTGCTGAGACACCACAATACCATTCTGTAAAACCACCATAGAGCAGTTTGTACCGCTAGTATTATGGATTGTACACAGATACCAAAGTACAACTATGTAATACTGCCATTTACCAGTTAATGGCACTAGTATTATGGATTGTGCTCAGATACCACCATAGAATTCTGTAATACCGCCATATAGCGAGTTAACGCCATCGGTATTATGGATTGCGTTCAAATACTATAATGTAGTTCTGTAATACCGCCATACAATTCCTAATACCTCCATATAGCGTGTCACTGCCACTAGTATTGTGGATTGTGCTCATATACCACCAAACAATTCTGTAATAACGCCATATGGCGCATTACTGTCACTAGTATTATAGATTCTGCTCGGATACCACCATACAATTCTGTATTACCGCCATATTGTGCACTAATAGTGCGCTATAAGGGACTGTTCACACATATTGGATTTGGGATGAATTTCATGCCGTAATTCATCTCATGCTGAATGCCATCCTTATCCCTAGGGATTTTCACAATCCCGTTCACCTACTACAGAAAATTTCTGCTCAGATTTCTGGTTTAGGACTCTTTCACACAAGCGGAAGCTGTGCGGGTAATCCGCTGCGTGAAAGAGAGCCAAGCCCTGTTCCGGACAGCAGAGACACAGAGCAGTAACATGACTGATAATGCTCCGTGCCTCTCTGTGACCTTTTTACTACAAAATCAGGCCTCTTGCACACAAACGATTTTTTTTCCCGTTTATGTTCCATTTTGTTTTGCGTTCCGTATACGGACCGTATACGGAACCATTTATTTCAATGGATCCGTTTTTTCATTCCGTTCAAAGATAGAACATGTCCTATTAATGTACGCTTTACGGACAAGGATAGGACTGTTCTATCGGGGGGCCAGCTGTTCCGTTCTGCAAAAAACGGAATGCACACGGACGTCATCCGTATTTTTGCGGATCGCAAAATACTAAAAAAGGCATACGGTCGTGTACAAGAGGCCTCACAGTGAGATAAAGTTGTCACCGTGAGGGCTCATATACACGAACGTATATTCTTTCCATGTCCGTTACCATTTATTTTAATGGGTCCTCAAGAAAAACGGAAGTTACTCCGTGTGCATTCTGTTTCTGTATGTCCGTATTTCCGTTTCGCAAAAAAATCAAACATGTTCTATTATTGTCCTCTTTACGGACAAGGATAGGACTGTTCTATCAGGGGCCAGCTTCTCCGTTCCGCAAAATACATACGGTCGTGTGCATGAGGCCTGATTTTGTAGTAAAAAGAGCACAGCGAGGCACGGAGCATTATCAATCATGTCACTGCTCCGTGCCTCTGCTGTCCGGAACGGGGCCTGGCTCTCTTTCACGCAGTGGATTCTACGCATGTCATCCGCTCGTGTGAAAGAGCCCTTACACTGCGGATAGAGGATTATGACAACGAGGCCAATCCTCATGCGGCTCCGCGGCCCTTTATACTGCACATCCCCACGATTTCTGCCGGCGGATCCTCCAGTAAGTAGTTGTAGGTTTAAATCCGACATGTGTGAACATTGTGAATACCGTCATGCAGTGCTGTAATACTGCCATATAGAGCGTTATGGTATCTAAATAATTCCACTCTATCTGGAATTTGGGACTGTGGTGGGCTCACACACAGGATTATATGGCAGTAGTCGTCTGCAATGTCTGCCATCTCTCTGGTCCCTGACCAGTCGCAGGAGTCAAGTGGACAGCAGAGCGCATGTACATGGAAGCTATTACCATGGACCCTGAGCAGCCTCTGAAGGGCCCTCTGTGAGCACGTTGCCCCTTTCCTACACACTGTGCGGGGCAAACACCAAGGGGGGAGATTTATCAAACTGGTTTAAAGTAGAACTGCCTTAGTTGCCCGTAGCAACCAATCAGATTCCACCTGTCATTTTCCAAAGTTGCTCTGAAAAATGAAAGCTGGAATCTGATTGGCTGCTTTGGGCAACTAAGCCAGTTTTCGTTTACACCAGTTTTGATAAATCTACCACCCAAGACCTCAGGATTTTTGACAATAGGAGGGCTTGGAAATGATAGGGAGTCGCTATTTAGAGAAAAGGGAGACAAGCCTACCTAGCATCGCGGGTGACGCTAGGGAGGCTCCTCATCGCGGCCTGCTATTGGCTGCTCCCCCCGCCGCCGGATGTTTCGATTAAATGCAGCAGTGGCCGTGCAGGGATCCGGAATGACGTGAGTGCTGGGGAGGAGGTAAGTATAATGTATACGGGAGGCTCAGGTGGGGGGGGGGTCATTATAGGAGTTAACAGCCCCACGCTTTCTCCAGTCTCGCAGGTCCGGTTTGATTCTGCCCTGTCCTTTAAACCACACATCCAATCCCTCACCTCCACTTCCGCTTTCAACTCAAAAATATCTCTCGTATACGCCCCTTCCTCACCCCTGAGTCAACTAAAATGCTAGTGCATGCCCTCGTCATCTCCCGCCTGGACTACTGCAACCTCCTCCTCTGTGGCCTCCCAT
This sequence comes from Bufotes viridis, assembly GCA_033119425.1. Taxonomy (NCBI): domain Eukaryota; kingdom Metazoa; phylum Chordata; class Amphibia; order Anura; family Bufonidae; genus Bufotes; species Bufotes viridis. The sequence continues at coordinate 63,735,747 of CM065593.1, forward strand.
CCAGCTCTCTCTCTCCCTCCAATCTTTCCTCAACTCTGCTCCCTGGTTAATCCACCTCTCCCCGTGTTTCTCCTCTGCTGCTTTCCTCTGCCAATCTCTTCACTGGCTCCCCATTGCTCAAGAAATTCAGTTTAAAATACTAACAATTACAACGGGCTGCCCCCCAGGGGCGATCGGGTCCCAGTGTTTAGGAATGCAGAGTGGTGATGCGGTCTTAATAATTTGGGTCACGGTGCTCCTACCTGGATACTGTAGCTCCCTGGGGTTAGGCTCCATAGCAACAAAGGAGATGTCGTTGGTGGAGTAAGTAGAGTCCAGACTTGATAAAGTTCAACGGTTTTTACTTGAATAAACTTGCAATAAACTTGTGTCATCCAAGCAATATGTGATCTTTCTCTTGGCTCCAGCAGGCTAAGTCGGCAGGTAAACTTGAATACTTTGCTTTATCTCTCTGCTGCTGTGCTCATCTCTGGCTTCAGTCTTTTTCCTATCAGTTTCCGTTACTGTTTCTTATGAGAGTGAGGTATCCTGGGACCCGTTTTGCTGAGTAGGGTGTCTTTGGCACCATTTTCCCTATCTGAGGTACTAAGTACTTTCATATATCAGGAATGGGCTGCTCTCTGAGCTACTTTCCCAAAGTTCCTGCAGCAGTGAGGGAAAAATGCTCCCTCACTGCCCCATGCTGCTTCACTCTCTCTAATTCCAACTCTCTCACTCTTACATCTGACCTGCTTTCTACAGGGTGGGCCATTTATATGGATACACCTTAATAAAATGGGAATGGTTGGTGATATTAACTTCCTGTATGTGGCACATTAGTATATGTGAGGGGGGAAACCTTTCAAGATGGGTGGTGACCATGGCGCCCATTTTGAATCCAACTTTTGTTTTTTTAATAGGAAGAGGGTCATGTGACACATCAAACTTATTGGGAATTTCACAAGAAAAACAATGGTGTGCTTGGTTTTAACGTAACTTTATTCTCTTATGAGTTATTTACAAGTTTCTCTTTGTTTACAGCCATTGACATGTCGCCGAGGTTAACACGTGAGGAGCGTATAGAAATTGTGTTGATGTCTGGTGAACGCAGTAACCGGGTCATTGCAGCAGATTTCAATGCAAGACACCCTACGAGACTACCCATCTCCCATGCTAGAGTTAGCAAACTGCTTGCTAAGTTTCATGAAACTGGTTCAGTGTTGGATTTGCCAAAATGTGGACGCATGAAATCTGTCACTAATGAAGAAACATCAGTGGCTGTCCTAGCTTCATTCAGCAAGAGCCCACAGTGTAGCACTCGCCGCATGTCACTGGAGAGTGGCATTAGTCGAACATCCCTTCGGCGGATATTAGCTACTCACAAATGGCGCCCTTACAAACTCCAGCTACTGCAGCATCTCAACGAGGATGACCCAGATCGGCGCACTGAATTTGCAGAATGGGCAAAACAAAAATTGGAACAGGACCCTCATTTTACGCTGAAGATTTTGTTCAGTGATGAGACAAACTTTTATGTGAATGGTGAAGTTAACAAACAAAACCACCGCTATTGGTCTGACACTAACCCACATTGTATAGATCCCTCCAAGACTGTTGGAACAAAATTGATGGTATGGTGTGGTATATGGGGTACAAAGATAGTGGGGCCATTCTTCATCAATGGAAACCTCAAGGCCACTGGATATGCAAAATTGCTACATGATGATGTGTTTCCCTCTTTATGCACTGAAGCTGGCACGTTCCCTGAGCTTTTCCAGCAAGATGGTGCACCACCACATTATGGGTGTCAGGTCCAAGCATTCCTAGATGAACAGTTTCCTGGAAAGTGGATTGGTCATCGTGGGCCATTTGAATGGTCCCCGAGGTCTCCCGATCTGACCCCCTTAGACTTTTATCTTTGGGGTCATCTGAAGGCAATTGTCTATGCTGTGAAGATACGAGATGTGCAGCACCTGAAACTACGGATACTGGAAGCCTGTGCTAGCATTTCTCCTGCGGTGTTGCTATCAGTGTGTGAAGAGTGGGAGAAGAGGGTTGCATTGACAATCCAACACAATGGGCAGCACATTGAACACATTTTATATGTGGTCAGAAACTTGTAAATAGCTCATGAAAGAATAAAGTTACGAAATTCCCAATAAGTTTGATGTGTCACATGACCCTCTACCTATTAAAAAAACAAAAGTTGGATTCAAAATGGCCGCCATGGTCACCACCCATCTTGAAAAGTTTCCCCCCTCACATATACTAATGTGCCACATACAGGAAGTTAATATCACCAACCATTCCCATTTTATTAAGGTGTATCCATATAAATGGCCCACCCTGTATATACATCCCCACCCGTAATCTCCAATCCTCATAGTAACTACTTCTCTTTTCTCCTCTTGTCTGTTCCTCACATAATCATCTAGAAGATTTCTCATGTGCATTCCCCATACTCTGGAACTTATTACCCCAATACATCAGGCTCTCCCCAACATCCAACCCTTCAAAAGTGACCTGAAAACCCACGTCTTCAGAAAAGCCCACCACCTGCAAAAAGCATGCTGCCACCACACAACCAGGCGAGCAGCCTTTAGCCTCACCTACTGTGTCCTTTGTCTTCCCTTGTAGATTGAAAGCTCTTGAGGGCAGGTTCCTCTTCCCCCTTTTTACAAGTCTGTTAATAGTTTCTTGTTTATTGTACTTGTGTTTTATATTATGTATGTGTAAGTCTTGTGCTTACTCCTGTCTGTGCTCCAGCCCTGTACCCGCCCTGACTGTCTGTTCCTGCAACTTCCAGTTTCATTTTCAGTTCTGTCCTTGTTTAAGTTAGGGTACTTTCACACTTGCGGCAGGATGGATCCGACAGGCTGTTTACCCTGTCGGATCCGTCCTGCCGCTGGACTGCCGCACAGTCCCCATTGACTATAATGGGGGCGGGGGCGGAGCTACAGTGCAGCACTGCAGTGCACGGCAAGAGGCCGCCGGACTAAAAGTACTGCATGTCCTACTTTTTAGTCCGGCGGCCTCTCTCCGTGCTGCACTGTAACTCCACCCCCATTGTAGTCAATGGGGACGGAGCGGCGACACGGCGAAATAGCGGCAGGACGGATCCAAAAGTACGCTAAGGCTAGTTGCACACTTGCGTTTACCGATCCAGCAGGCTGTTCCCAGATCCGGCATTGCGAGACGCTGCCAGAATGCCATCCAGCATTATATAATGGGGTCCAGCCGTGATCCTGCCTAAGTCTGGCAAATATGCGGAGAAAAGGCCAGACAAATAGGTTTTTGTCTGGGCCAATTTACCAGCCTTCTATGCTGGAACAGTTTGCCGGAAGGCTGTGCCAGCAGCGTGAAACGGCCTTATTCCGGCTGCCTTGTTCATGTTCCTGTCAAGTACCCAGCCTGCCGCTTTATCTGATGTCTCCATTCATCTACTCTAGCTCTGTGCAATCCAGATCAGGTAACCAGTATTTGAGCCTAGGTGACTGTTCAGATTGCTCCTGCATTTTTCTGCAGTTTTATTCATTTATTTTACTCACTTATTTAGCGCTATATTCCGCCACGCTGTACAGACATTAGCATTAAGCTGTCCCCAATGGGGCTCACAATCTAAGCTCCCTATCTGTCTTTGGAGTGGAGGAACCGGCGTAACGGCAGGAAACTCACGCAAACACGGAGAACATACAAATTCCATGTTGTCCTTGGTCGGATTTGAACCCAGGACCCCAACCCACTGAGCCACTGTGCTTTTTCGTGCATTTTCAGTATCCTGAGCTTCTGGTGCTTTCACCAGAGTCCCTGGCGCTAATGGGTCAGCTGCCAACTACACCAGGACTATATCAGGAGGTAGTGGTTTGGTTGCGTCCCTGCAGCGAAGGCCAGATCCCTGTACAGGAGTTAAAGGGTAAATACTTGAGAGCGCCAGAAATGGTAAATGATCGGCAAAATCTGTCCTTTCTGTTGTCTTTGATCTCATGTGTCTTTCTTTTGCGGATCCAATGGTTTCCCATTCATTTCTATGGATCCATTAAAAATACGGATGCCTCTTCCGTTGCCTGTCCGCGTCCGCTGTCTGCATTCTACGTCCGCAAAAAAAATATGGCATGTCCTATTCTTGTCTGCAAAAAACGGTTTGCGGACCCATAGAAGCCATCCGTTTGTCATCCGCATCCGTTTTTTTTGCGGATGGTTGCTTGAAAACCAGGGCACTTGTACAAGTACTTTAAGAAACTGGTTCAAGCCTTCCGTTTCTTTTGCGGATCCGCAAAAAAAACAGAAGACACACGGAAACACAACCTACAAAATTTGCGGACACACGGAAAAGATGTGGATGTGAAAAAAAAAAGGAAGACAGATCCACAATTTTCGGACAGCAAAAAACAACTGTTGTGTGCATGTAGCCTAACAAATCTAGAACCAGGCCTGGGCCTCACATGGATCCAGAGATCTCCACATTCATTGCTCCAATTGCTCTGCTACATTTATATCAAGCTGGCAGCTCAGAGGTCATGTCCTTTCTGCTGCAGCTCAGGAGGGATGTCCTTTCTGCTGAAGCTCAGGGGGGTGTCCTTTCTGTTGTAGCTCTTTCTCTATCACAGCTCATGATGCAGTTGAGGGATGAAATTGAGCATGTGCATCCACCTTAAGATGATGAGTTGACTCCCCTGACCACAGAACAGCACATTGGCAGCACTCCACTTATAGCAAGAGTCCACAGTTATTCCCATGAATATGTACAGCAATGTGTTAACTTGCTTGGGTCTTTCTTAAGCATAGAACTGTGTGCACATTCTCTGGCATTCCCTTACTGTGATGTTTGTTAAGTGGTACAAATTGTTGAAGTGGGTTATCTATGCACTATGGGGGTCATTTATTAACCAGAAATACACCTATATTAGGCATATTTCTGGCGCAGATTGCTGCACAAAGGTCCTTTGCGCCATAACCTGCGACTTCTTCCCCCTCACGCCAGGTCTAAATAAGTGGGCGTGAAGTGGGCAGGGACGGGCTTTACCATTTTCTACCCCTGGTTTAGGTCTAGAAAATGCTCTAAATGTAACACAGATTGGAAGCTGGCTTACATTTAGAAGCGGCGGGGGAACCGCCGAAGTTATGGAGAAGCCGGCGCCTCTTTATAACTTCGGCAGATCCACCGCCAGCACAGGGCCTTATTAAGGCGGGCGTCTAAAAGGGTTCCCCGGGCTCTTCAATATTCATGACCTATCAATAGGTCATTAATATCAGATCGGCGGGGTACGACGCACGCCACCCCTGCCAATTAGCTGTATAAGGAGACGGTGAGCGCAGAGCGCTTGTGCCGTCTCCCTTCTCTCTTCCTGCTCATTGCTGCTGTCTATGACAAAGCAGCAGCGAGCAGGAAGAGAGACGGGAGACAGAACATGCGCACTGCGCGCTGTCTGCTCATACAACTGATCAGCGGGGGTGCTGGACCCCCGCCAATCTGATATATCCAATATTGAAGAACCCGGAGAGCCCCTTTAATAAATGTGCTTCGAAAGGCTAAGTATGGTAAGGAAATAGTTAACTGGCAGTCCTTAGTGATAGTTTCCGGGTGGTGGGATGGCACCGATTTCCCCTATCTAGAGAGTTGTAGGCAAGAAAGCCAAGAGAGAGGACGTGTATACTGCTGCTGGTTTGTAAGCCCGACAAGCTGAAGTAGGAGAAAAGATTTCTTCTTCCTGTGAGTGAAAAGCTGCAAGAAAAGCAACTTTGCTAAGAACCAACCTTTGTGGGAAAGAAGCATTAAATGTTTCCAAAAGGATGAGGACCATAAAGGGACAATGTTTGGACAGAGCATGTATATGGCTATAGACTTTACTGCACATGGTTTGGGTTATATTGCTTCTAATGCCTGACACACTATTGAGACAGGCTGGCCATCTGATCTAGGACCGCACTCCGCAATATTGAGAGAAATGACGTGCCTGTGATCACTTTGGAAGAATGCATGTATCTATAGAAAGAGATTCATGGGAGGATCACCATCATAACCATCCCTATACACGCCCTTTGGGAAAAACCTACTCTTTGAAATACTTGTGAACTCGGTCTACTGCCTGGATTTGCGCTCATGATTCACTCAATAGTAAAGAGACTCTTATTTTATTATAATCCAGCCGGCATAGTCATTGGTCTGCTTAGCAGATTTGGTTTCCTGTTCTCCTGCCTTGGAACGTGCTGCTCACTTAACATCAAAGGGACCCCCAAATCCAGGGAGTGCTCAGAGGGGAAGAAGGGTTGCACCCTCCACTCACTGCACACCTGGCCTGGGATAGTGCTGGGGTAAGGAATAGCCACTGTGAGAACTGCTACCACCCTCATTGCCACTGCCACCACTCCCATCCTTTCTACTACCCCCTGTGAGCCGGCGTGTATAACATGTTACCTATCTAGTACAGTCAGCAGTTTGAAGACTCCTTTTAAAGACTTTGCACTGTTTTGTATTGTTCATTTACTTCCCCAATCAAAACTAAGAAACATTCTAAATGGTCTCCAACTCCTCATAAAAAAATACTCCTACCATTTTCTTCTGCAGAGTGTGTGTAAGTCCTTTATCTAACTGGCGGTGCTGCTGAATCCGACATAAATCCACCAGAGCTCTGCTCTTGTTTATGACAGGTCTTTCTGTTTCCCTATTTCCTTCTCTCACTATTAAGGATAGCAGCAGGGAGGGGGAGGAAGTTGTACGTGGCAGATAACAGAGAAGAGCGGGAGAACGCACCCTAGGAGGACAGCGTACACAGGTACACTAGCCAGTTTTCATGGGTAGAGATCACATAGAATGTTTAGAAATGTACAAAGAAAGCACGGCACCCATGGCAAACTCTACAGAAGGGGGGACACATTCCTTAGCAACAGCACAGGTAAGAGGAGGTCCCTTATAAGCTGAAGAAGGGGAATGAAGTTATAGTTGAGCTAGTGAAGACAGCAACATCCTGGACACACAGGCCTCGCATCTGACATGTGTTACTGGGAGTGACCACATGAGAAACGTCTGACACTAAGAGCAGGTTAAAATTATTAGCAAGGGTCTGAAAATGAATGACAGAATGAAGATCACAGCCTGAAACTTAGTGCACTTACTCAAGGCAACCACTAAGATATGTAAAAATAAATTCTCCATGTAAAAAGAGTCCATAGAATTTTACATCTTTACAAACTGCAGCACAAACTAAGCCAACTAATAGGATTTGCCCATTTTCTACAGTAGTTTTGCTAATGGATATAGCTCCGGGTAGCCCCAAGTTTGGTCCTCTCCACAATGCAGATAAATAATTCCCTCCGATCTTACTAGGCCTTATAGCACATTTTCAGACACGGTTCATTGGATCTTAATAAGAAAATGTCTTGGGTTTCACACGTGACTTGGTAAATTTGAGTAAAAATGAAATATGACTGTAATATTTAATGATTTATTACTCTTCTGGCTCTTTTTCTTCATTCTCCTTGGTGTAGTGAAGGAACAAAATTAAAATTGAGTTCATTTTTCAGGTTGTGTGTTTTATTATTTTGCATTGTTAGCGAACATAAAGCTTTAACAAAAGGAATGAGGGGAAAAAAGGAAAAATCTGCTTTGCCTGCCAGTACAGCCATTAAGTAAGACAAATTGCGTGTACCTTTCTCCTCGCCCAATCAAATACATCACAACAGGCAGATAATCTAGTCTTCTCCTGGAGCCGTGCTGGAATTTTAATATGTTTTATGTGCTGAGTCTCAAATCTGATGTTTTTCGCCTCACTAGAACAGGTGACACGGTTTTTCATCTTAGGTTTTTCTTTTTCCTTCTTTTCACTTGTTAACCTAAATTACAATGCTCCAACTCCTTTCAATATTCCCTATGTAGGCACGACAGAGCGTGATCCCTCATTTGGGACCACCTTGTATGAGCTAGAGGGGAGAGCTGCAAACAAAGAGGGGCTCTCACCATTGGCTTACACAGATCTCATAGGGCCCCATAGCAAAGCTTAATCACCCCCACACCCACCCAGTTACCCAATACATGTGTCAAACACTCCCAGGTGATGCATAACACAAAGTCAAACAACTCAGATTTCTGATAAATTTATGAGGGTTTTTTATCAAGCAGAAGAAATTTTTATGAAAAAAAAGTGAAATAACAAATGTCATCCTAGGCCGCACTCACTTTATTCAACTTCTGTGTTGGAAGAAGTGGAACAGATGCATCAAAAATATGAACACCGTATTTCTCTGTGCATTTACAATACAACTGGCATAAATACATTGATAAATCTCCCCCACAGAGCTCTAAATCACTGCTTTCCTTCAGATAATATATTATAAAACTGTCGGCCTGAAGTCATCACTAGGGGGAGCTCAGTACATAGGAGTTTATAGAGTTACCATTGACTGTAGTGAAAACTGTAATAATATCTTATGGGGAAAGGTGACCCCTGTTAAAGCAGAAGTTTATGAGTAGAGACCTTAGGGGGTCAATGGCCAGAACCCTGCATCACGGAGCAGTTAAGTATGTTTCCTTCCGCAGGTAATTTTGAGGTGAGGTTGGGGGGTCTTGCAGAAAGGCCCCCAAAGCTGGACAACCCCTTTAACGGGGTTTTCTCACTAAGATAACTCTGTTCCATATGCTGTATTAGGACATATGAATGTTATAGAGAGGATCCATCTCCGAGTGTCAGCAGCAGCAGAATGGACCTACACCCCCCAAGAAAGGGCATGCTCCCAAACGGAAGAGAACCTAGCAGAGCAAATAGAGCAATTAATGGGAAGATCTCTAGATCCATGTGAGGTACAGGACTGGTTCAAATTTGAGGTTACTGGAAACCACCCATTCTTTTAATTACCTTGGTCGTCCTGCTTTGCACACTTTAGGGGTCATCTATTAAGCTGAAATGCGCCTATATTAGGGATATTTAAGGCGCAGATTGTGGTGCAACTGCTAGTTACGCCACTTTCTGAGACTTCTCTCCGTTCACGCCATGTCCAAAAAAGTGGAAACCACAGGGTCTCAACAAGGAACTCACATTTGTGGGCTTCTATAGCTGAACCCCTTATTATATTTGTGTTTGTCACTTATTTTGTCATGTTTTATCACTACGTTTCACCATATTTTTTCACAGGATTTTGGGATTTTCATGACATGTCTTTTTTCAGATACAATTTTTTCCCTTTTTTTTGTGTTTATTGGTCAATAAACATCTAATGAATTATATATTTTAACTTTTTATTATGAGGTTATATATAAATATGTAATGTGTTATGTAATGGAATATATTATTTAGTTATTTAATTATTCATATATAATGAACATTCACTCCGATACATATTTTAGTTGATATGAGTGCTGATTAAGGTCGTTATATATATTTTTGTGATTGTTTACACTTTAGTGAACTTTCTATATAATTTTTTCCGTTTGTTGATTGGTTCAATAGACAAGGTTGATTATCACTATCCACGAGGGTTTAATGTCACTTTCTCACACTTGTATTTGATTGTGATTTTATTGCCCTTATATACATCCCAGTGTTCATGCATCTATTGCACTGTTTGACACGCATATGCGTTCCAGTATGTAGATCATGTGTCCGGAAGTGTTTCAGCGTTTCTATAGCAGCGCGAGCGCTTCTGGCCATGTGATTTAGATCACTTCCGGTGTCTGACACGTATCTGCGTCTCAGGCACAAAGATCTCACTTACGGTCACATATGTTTGAGGGTCCATTCACACGTCCGTGTGTGTTTTGCGGATCCACGGATCCGCAAAAAAAGGACATCGGCGATGTGCGTTCCGCAATTTGCGGACCGCACATCGCCGGCACTCTCATAGAAAATGCTTTTTCTTGTCCGCAATTAGGGACAAGAATAAGACATGTTCTATTTTTTTTCGGGAACGCGATTGCGGACCCGGAAGTGCGGATCCGCAATTGCGGACCCGGCCGGGACATCGTCTGTCCACATTGAAACGAATGGGTCCGCAATTCCGTTCCGCAAAATGCAGAACGGAATTGCGGATGTGTGAATGGACCCTTAATATGTGACTGCCTTCCCGCACAGGCGTAGTTGAGCGCCAGGCACACCACCTTAGCTGATACACATTATTCCAGCAGGTGAGACTTATTATACAATATTGGTTGCATATTTAAGGGGACACCTAGTGCATTTGACTCTGCACCCCTGGCGCAGCCAGAGACTACCGGCGAAACGTGTGGGGCGTTTCTTTTATTCAGCTGGGGTCCACTGGCCAGCGTGAGGACGGGTTATGGCATTAACATTATGACCACATGCGGTCCGGTTTAGATTGATGCAGCCATTGGTATATATGTATGTATTTGCTGTATGCCTTTATTGCACTTTATAATGAAGCTGGCTTGGATGATTTGAAGTCCATATATCTTGGACAAGAGTGGACTCTGCTTGACACTCAGTTCACACTTTCGCGTAAAACGCCGCTTTCGAACGCGCAAAAAAACGCACAACAGTACAGGAACCATGCATTCCAATGGAGGTGGTTCACACTTGCGCGTTTTAATGCGCGTTCGTAGGCGCCTAAAAACGTCCGACGCATAGGCAAGTATGTTCAAGTTAATTCGGGCGTTTATCCAGCGTTTGGTTCCAATAGACTTCAATGGGAAACGCCATAGGCGTGTTGTTCGGGCGTTTGTGCAGCGTAAAACGCGCCTATGGACGCAAGTTTGCAACATGCTGAAAAAGGCCAAAACAACATGTGCAAAGCACCCAGAGTTTAGCTGGAGAGCAGCCATGGAGGAGGCCTGTGATTCAGAAAACATTATCAGGCTGGTGCAGGCCAAACGGTGCCTATATGACACCCAAGACCCCTATTATAAAAACCGCAGGGTCCGACTACAAGCCTGGGAGGACATTTGCAAGTCCATCTGGCCAGAGTGGCCGCAGTTTACCAAGAGTGTCCGACAAGGCAAAGGTATGTGTGATTTACTTTCTGACCTCAAAATCTAGTGTGCACTGGTGTTCAAAATATTATATGTAATAGCTCTGGCCATCTCTGGCAGTACGGCTTGAGGTGATGTCCAACTGCACCTACACAAATGGTGGCCTGTCTTGTACTTGCTGGAGCCTTGCAGGCATGCATGTAGCTGTATTTGGCCATCACCTACAGTGCCGCACCATCACCAAACTTATTATAGTATATGGGCACTCTTTTTGCATAGTTAGCCTTGCCTCATGGGCACATAACAATTTGGATACAGTACCCCCTGGCCTGTAGTAATTGCCTGCTGCTGTGTGTCACCTGTTTTATAGGTGTAATTATGCTAGCAAACGGCACAAACTGTGGGGGCTTTCAGAATGGTTATTTTCACCTCCTGCATGTTATGTCTCCCTTCTAGTGCGGTCTGTGTAGGAGTTGTATGTGGGATGTGTCAGTTGTTATGTGGCCAGTTGGTAGTTGCCCCTGCGCACATTATGGGTCAGTGCAATGGGCCAGTACTATCAATCACGTGGAAATGGTTCAGCTGAATAGTGTTTGTATGCGCAGTGTATGTAAGCTAATGTTGGGCAATGTAGAGATTTTGCTCTATTTGTGGCCTGGTTATGCGGAATAGTAACTTGCTAGTGAGGTGACGTATGTAAACCAATATGACTGATAGTGGCCTATGTATTTACGGACACATTTCTGTGGTGTATACGTCAGGGCAGTCGAATCTCGGCCCTCCAGCCGTTTCATACATGCTACTGTCATCATGCTCTGCCATAGCTTCACACACAGTTAGCATGGTATTTGTTGTGAGTTATATACCGCTGGCGGGCCGCGTTTTTGAAAAATATTTTCGTACATTCGCATTTATAGGCACATGAATGGACACATTAATTGCTCCCTCATTAGGAATGAATCTAATGGCGGAGTCTTTACCACAAAATGGTGTGACCTAATTTCGGCCACCATTTGCTTATTACCACACGTAATTGGAATATTGCCTCCTAAAGGCCACTCTCCATGGGCCATAATATATGTAAAAACTTGATGAGACAAAATGGCTCAAACCGAAAATTTAATAACGAAAATTATCAGCAAACAATAAAGAAAATGTTACTTATGACGCTAAATAACAGAAACTAAGTAACGCAAGAATATTTAAATAGCTTCTAACTGCCATGGTAACGCCCCATGTGGCGACATAAAATAAGCGGTAAAATGCTCCCGCACTGCTGCACCTTGTCTGTGGCCACGCACAACACTAGGACGATGACTGTGCAGGGAATGGGTGAGGGAATCTTCAAAATTATACCCGTCTCTTGCCCGAACAAAATTATGCAGTACGCAGGCTGCTTTAACGGCCGATATGGCAGTCTCCAATTTGAGGTGAATGGGTGTGTGGAGAAATCGCCATTTGTTGGCGAGTATGCCAAAAGCGCACTCCACAACCCTGCGCGCTCTAGTCAGCCGATAATTGAAGACTCGCCTGGCTAGAGAAAGTCCCCTGCTGGAATACGGCCTCATCAGGTTTTCGCCCAGTGCAAAGGCCTCGTCGCCCACAAAGACAAAGGGCATCGCTGGTGAAGTGGTGCCAGGCAGTGCGGTGTGCTCAGGGAGATCCAGAGCCTTGTTCTGTAGCATTTTGCCAAATTCAGAATGGGCAAAGACCGCAGAGTCTGACCTACTGCCATATGAGCCCACATCAATGTACCGGAAGCTATAGTTGGCATCACACATCGCAAATAAGACGAAAGAAAAGTATTTTTGTAATTATAATATTGGCTCCCACTTCGAACCGGCTTCTTTATGCGGATATGTTTGCCATCTATAGCTCCGGCACAGTTGGGGAATTGGCAGGTTTGCTGGAAGACATCCGCTATTTCCTTCCACTGCTCCTTATGCGGTTGGGCCATCACTGCTGCATGGAGCGCATCCCATATTGCCACGCAGGTCTCACGGATGATGATACTTGCAGTGGATTTCCCAACCAAAAAAGCATAATGTAGACTGGCCAAAGACTGGCCTGTACCTAGGTACCTGAAATGAGAAAAATATATAATTAGAATGAACATTTTTTTATATATTTTTAGTCAACACCATTAAAAAAAAATGGAAAAGTATCAAGGACGCTTTCATACGACTTCGCCGCCTAGAGAGGGAGCAGAGGAGCGGCTCATCACCCACACGCTCTTGTTATGTGCATGCGGAGCAAATGGCCTTCTTGATTCCCTGCACTGAAATGAGGAGGTTAGACATTGTACTACACATTGGGGAGAGGATGTGGCATTACATAATGTCACATATATTCACATTGATATGGTGAAGATACTTAACTATATTTTTCTCGTTAACAGCACAGAGAGTAGCTGGGAACAGAGTCAGGCTGCAGATGAGGCGGAAGATGACTCTGGCCACACTCGGGACAGCGAGCCAGGACCATCTTCTGCGGCAACCAGTCCACCAGGGACAGAGGGCCCTCCGACGCTTACAAGCCCCACACAGCCAGGCCCATCTGTGCCAGAAGCCACTCGCCAGCAAAGGGCCAAAAGGAGGAGAGGTGAACGGCAGGAGGACCGACTGATAGCCAGCCTGGATGCCCTGGCACATCCGGTACCAAAAATGTCCAGTAACGGGTATTTCCTTCTCAGTCTGGAGGACAGAATGCAAAATGTGCCCAGACCGCAACTCACCACAGTCCAAGAGATGCTGACCCGAACGCTGGACACTTTTGCGATACCGTTCCAGGAAACCCAGCCGGGCCCCCAGCAGGCCACACAACTGGCCTCACAACTGGCCACACAACTGGCCACACAACTGGCCATATAGCTTGAACCTGTAATGGCCCAACATCAGGCCCCGCAGCTGTCCCCACACCAGGCCACAAAGCTCGCCCAACAAGTGGCAACTGAAATGGCAACAGAAGTGGCCACTGAAATGACCACCAAAGTGGCTACAAAAATTGCTTCAATGCATGGCCCGATGCAGGCTCCTATGCAGCCTCCTCTCCCGGCTCTTAGGCAGCCTCCTCTCCCCGCTCCTAGGCAGCCTCCTCTCCCGGCTCCTAGGCAGCATCCAATTCCGGATCATAGGCAGAATCCAATTCCGGATCATAGGCAGAATCCAATTCCGGATCATAGGCAGAATCCGAATCCGGATCCAATGCAGCCTACTATGCAGGCCCCTAGGCAGGACCCCCAGTATGGCCAACAATATGGCCACCCACATGGTCCACAATTTAGCCAACATGGGGCAACAAATCCAACAACATATGGGCAAATATATCCACAGCAGTATGCTCCACAGGGATCACAATATGCTGAACAATATTCTCAACCTGCGGAACCTGTGCAACAATATAGCCAATACTATGGCCAACATTACGACTAACATGGCCCCCAAGAAGGTCCACATTATGGCCACCAGTATGGCCTGACCACATCCACAAGCACCACCACCAGCACACAGGCCAATGCCGAGCTTCAAACGCGGCAAAACAATCAAACAAGGCGGGATCCGGACCCAGAAACAACCGGGCAAGATTATGAGGACCTGTGAGAAATGCTACTGCGATTTAAAGTGCCGGTAGTTGAAGTGGCAACTACTTTAGTTATATTCTATTAAAAGGATTAACATATTTTGTTTGCATATTGCACAAATGTTATGTGCAGTTTTGTGTACTCCGTATAAACATGTTGGGGAATGTACTGAGTTTCTTTATTGCACCAAACATAAAAAAATAACTAACAATATGTTTGGAGTCTTTTTTTCATGGGAAGGGTTACACCTTGCAAAGGTGGCTACATGATGCATGTGCAGAATATTTATGGTAACAAGCATACGGCAGAAACAACACGACTACTAAAATGCAAAAACACTTATATACAGTCGCTACACAATAGACATGTTTGTGAAGGGCATGATGTATATAATACTTACCGCAAAGTTATGACCAGTCTTTCCACAGGTGGAATGCTGTCCCGCATGAAGGTGTCCTGGTGCATCAAACGACTCTCCAACAGCCCCAGGAGCTCGTCAAAGCTGGAGACGATACAAATTCAGAAAAATAAACATTACTACATTACTACACTCTCTGTAAAAAAAACAAAAAAAAAAAACACATCACGTATACATACTAACCTGGGGATGGACATTCTCATGTAGCCAAAAAACTGGTCCTCATGGGCACGTAGGTTCTGGTAGAGAGCCCAGAACTGGCCCCTCTCCTGCCACTGGGCAATGACCGGATGGACCCAGAACCGTCGCCTGCTGTCCCTCCTTCTTCTCAAACGCTCAAGTTGGATTCCAGTCACAACCACTGCAACATGTCGCCTCCTGTAGCAGTCCATTTTGCCCAAAACACACACTAGATCAGCCACCATGGAATTTCACACCTCAAAAGCACTCAGATTGGCCAAACTATATATAGCGAGGGCTGTTGGGTCATTGGCCCACTATGCAGTCAATCACATAAACGCGCGTCAAACGCGCCTACACTATTTACCAAAACGCTTGAAAAAAACGCGCCTAAACGCCTTTCTTGAACGCGCAAAAAACGCTAGGCTTCAAAACGCTCAGGTCTGAACCCAGTGTTAGTGTCGGCTCATATATTGCCTACACTTTGTTCTATTGTATACAATTTTTAATGTGTCTGTATTTTGTGTCCTTTGATTCATAAAACATTTTAGTTTTTATATTTGATCTTGCTGGATGTGCATTCTAATAGTGGTCGCTTTGATATTCTTTTGGTCGTGGTTTAGTGTAATTTTCTCTTTGACCACTGTTGCACTCCCGTGCTATATTCATTTGGGTGTGCCCCCTTACTCACATAAGTAGGTCTAAAAAAGTGGTCGTGGGGTGGGGAAGGGGACGGGCCGGCAGGCCTGTCTCATTCATCATTTTCTACACCTGTTTTAGGCGTAGATATATATACCAATATGTTTTTTCTCGCAACTATATGTGAATATATCTACCATACTAAACAGTGATGCAATAATTACTTAAGTGATTTACGATGTTTAACCACCTCAGCCCCCCTAGCTTAAACCCCCTTAATGACCAGGCCACTTTTTACAATTCTGCACTACACTACTTTCACCGTTTATTGCTCCGTCATGCAACTTACCACCCAAATGAATTTTGCCTCCTTTTCTTCTCACTAATAGAGCTTTCATTTGGTGGTATTTAATTGTTGCTGACATTTTTACTTTTTTTGCTATTAATAAAAATGTAACGACATTTTTGCAAAAAAATGACATTTTTCACTTTCTGTTGTAATTTTTTTTAAAAAAAAGACATTTCTATATAAATGTTTCTCTAAATTTATTGTTCTACATGTCTTTGATAAAAAAAAAATGCAATAAGTGTATATTTATTGGTTTGGGTAAAAGTTATAGCGTTTACAAACTATGGTGCAAAAAAGTGAATTTCCGCATTTTGAAGCAGCTCTGACTTTCTGAGCACCTGTCATGTTTCTTCAGGTGCTAGAATGCCAGGATAGTATACATACCCCCCAAATGACACCATTTTAGAAAGAAAACACCCCAAAGTATTCGCGGAGGGGCATGGTGAGTTCATGTATCATTTCATTTTTTTTTCACAAGTTAGCGGAAAATGACACTTTCTGAGGAAAAAAAAATAATAATAAAGTTTCCATTTCTGCTAACTTCTGGCAAAAAAAAAAAAATCTCAGACAGGCTCACTATGCCCCTCAGTGGATACCTCGGGGTGTCTACTTTCCGAAATGGGGTCATTTGTGGGGTGTGTTTACTGTTCTGGCATTTTGGGCGGGGCTAAATTGTGAGCAGCCATGTAAAAGCTAAAGGTACTCGTTGGAATTTGGGCCCCTTTGCGCACCCAGGCTGCAAAAAAGTGTCACTCATGTGGTATTGCCGTACTCAGGAGAAGTAGGGCAATGTGTTTTGGGGTGTATTTTTACATATACCCATGTTGGGTGAGAGAAATATCTCTGTAAACTGACAACTTTGTATAAAAAAAATTAAAAAGTTGTCATTTACAGAGATATTTCTCACACAAAGTATGGGTATATATAAAAATACACCCCAAAACTCATTGCCCTACTTCTCCTGAGTACGGCGATACCACATGTGTGACACTTTTTTGCAGCCAAGATGCGCAAAGGGGCCCTAAAACCAATGAGTACCTTTAGGATTTCACAGGGCATTTTTACGCATTTGGATTCCAAACTTCTTCTCACGCTTTAGGGGCCCCTAAAATGCCAGGGCAGTATAAATACCCCACATATGACCCCATTTTAGAAAGAAGGACACCCCAAGGTATTCTGTAAGGGGTATAGTGAGTTCATGTAAAATTTTATTTTTTGTCACAAGTTAGTGGAATATGAGACTTTGTAAAAAACTAAATAAAAAAAAATATATATCAATTTCCGCTAACTTGTGCCAATAAAAATAATTTCTGTGAACTCGCCATGCCCCACACAGAATACCTTGGGGTGTCTTCTTTCCAAAATGGGGTCACTTGTGGGGTATTTATACTGCCCTGGCATTTTAGGGAACCTAAAGCGTGAGAATCCAAATGCGTAAAAATGCCCTCCTAAAAGGTACTCATTGGAATTTGGGCCCCTTTGCGCATCTTGGCTGCAAAAAAGTGTCACACATGTGGTATCGCCGTACTCAGGAGAAGTAGGGCAATGTGTTTTGGGGTGTATTTTTACATATACCCATGCTGGGTGAGAGAAATATCTCT
This sequence comes from Bufotes viridis, assembly GCA_033119425.1. Classification (NCBI taxonomy): domain Eukaryota; kingdom Metazoa; phylum Chordata; class Amphibia; order Anura; family Bufonidae; genus Bufotes; species Bufotes viridis. The sequence continues at coordinate 63,753,408 of CM065593.1, forward strand.
GTAAATTGACAACTTTGAATAAAAATTTTTTTAAATTTGTCGTTTACAGCGATATTTCTCACACACAGCATGGCAATATATAAAAATACACCTCCTGAGTACGGCGATATCACATGTGTGCCACTTTTTTGCAGCCAAGATGCGCAAAGGGGCCCTAAAACCAATGAGTACCTTTAGGATTTCACAGGCCATTTTTACGCAATTGGATTCTCACGCTTTAGGACCCCTAAAATGCCAGGGCAGTATAAATACCCCACATGTGACACCATTGTGGAAAGAAGACACCCCAAGGTATTCCGTGAGGGGCATGGCGAGTTCACAGAAAAAAAAAAATTTTGGCACAAGTTAGCGGAAATTGATTTTTATTTTTTACAAAGTCTCATATTCCACTAACTTGTGACAAAAAATAAAATTTTACATGAACTCACCATACCCCTCACGGAATACCTTGGGGTGTCTTCTTTCTAAAATGGGGTCACATGTGAGGTTTGTACTGCCCTGGCATTTTAGGGGTCTCCGCAATCATTACACGTATGGCCAACATTAGGAGTTTCTGCGATTCTCCTTATATTGAGCATACGGGTAATGAGATTTTTTTTTTCCAGAGCAGGGGCTATGTGCAAATGGTTTGTTATGTAATATACTGCTATGTATTGTCATGTTATGTATTGTACCCAGCATAACTATGTATGGATGGCACAGCTGGGGTTAACAATCCTGACTCAGCCCTTGTAGGAGGTTAGGTGTTGGCTGGCCCCACCCCTAACTTTAGATCAGTCTAGACTGGAGTTTGTAGAGTGAGGAAGCTGTGACTTATGCTCCCTCCTCTTAGTCATCAAGTTATAGAAACTAACCAATATTTTCATGATCTACAGAGAGGAAGAGAGACAAAGGAGAGAACTAGAGAACTTGGAATCTGCATGGCTGAGCATTGGAGTCAGTAAGTAACCTGCTACCAAAGGCTGTTAAGACTTTACTGCAGTGAGGGACACTGTTAAGACACCCTTCACACCTGGACACAACCTAGAAAGTGGTTTCTCTAAAACCCTGTATTCCTCAGTGGACATTACAGCCAGTGATTGTTTTTACAAGTGGCATTCGCTATCAGGAATTGAACCCAGAGTGCTATTGGTACTAGTACTGTTAGTACTATTAGGACAAGTACTATTGCCCACCATAGATTCTGCAGGAAAAGACTTATAGAGACAGATAGAAAGAGAAGAGGGCCATAACTCCTATCCTCGCCTAAATCCATACATTGTTATCTGGGAAGAATTGAACTTTGTATAGTTGGAACTGTGGTTTACTATTGTTGACCCTAGGGACCAATGGTGAATGAAAGCCACTGTGATTGACTGTAAAAGCCACCACCACTCCCATCTTCCACTCCGACTCCTCAGGGGCTTGCTGCATGGCAAATGCAATTACAAATCTTACATATAGATACATGCCAAAATATTAAGGGTGAAGTTTGCGAACTTGGACCAAAACGGATATCTAGAAAGAAAGAGCTTTATAGCGATGTCACCCATTTGGCACTGCTCAGAGATTTCAGTGACTACAAATTGGACATAACATCCAAAGCAAAGGACCATCTGGATTTGGGTAAACATGACAAATATGCCTGTCAAGACAATAATAGGTAAACTGAAGACCAACTGTGACTCTGAAGACTAAGGACCCATGTAGACCTGACAGAGATGTAACATTGCAGGCCCCCAACCTACCATGTACAATTTATAATACTGATGTCTTACATGGCAAAAGGGTGTTTGGGCACCAAAGCCCAGTTGTGACTGCTACTTTTTACCCCGTACAGCTATATGCCTGGGCTATAAGTCAGGATCTGTAATGTAATGTATTCACAAAGTGACCTTTCCTCTAGGAGCATGTTGCTTAAAGGGGTTTTCTGGTACTTACATCTAATATATAAAGCTGAGTGTCTGTATGTATGTATGTATGTGTGTGTATGTATGTCCGCTAAAGGACTCCGCACCGTCGCATTTACAATCATGAAAGTTGCCACACAGGTACTTCAGGTGTCCAGGAAGGTTTTAGACCGGGTCTCAGCTCTCTAGGACGTACCGCTCTCTAGGAAGTCACATAACCCTTATCAGCCAATAGAAGGTCACAGGCCCTTAGTCTCCACATACACACAGTTCTACACCAGGTTTCCATAACAACCCAGCCATTTTTCTTCACTGCTGTAGGTCAGCTTTAAAGGAAATCTGTCACCAGAATAATCGCTATTAAAGTAAAGCCATAGCCTAATAGCACTTAGTACCAGATGTCCCTTTGTTCCAGCAATAGATGTTTATTATCCTCTAAAAATCCAGTTTATTTGGTATGCAAATGAGCCAGTAAGGTGCCCAGAGGGGCGTCATTCTTGCAGGAAGGAGCTCAGGCACGCTTCCTGCCACAATGTGTCCACCCACCCCTCCTATGTCACATTAAAGCCATAACTCTGCCCCCCGTTTCCCTGCTCCCAGCATGTGGGTGGGCTTGGGCACTAGCAGGAGGCGTGCCTGGGCTCCTTCCTGCAAGAGTCAGTGCAGGGGTAGGAGGGAGGGTGACTTTCTCCCTGCAGCTCATGCTCAGACAGCAGAGTGCTGCTGTCTGAGAGTGAGCTGTTAAAAAGGACATTCCTGTGTCCATCCATGCCCTGCATCGGATGGAGGACAGGGAGTCTGAAAGCCGGACAGTCTGGCCTAAAACCGGACCTCTGCCCACCCAAGGGGCAGGCTGCTGTGGAGATCACAGTTAAGGGGACGGTCTGCTATGGAGGCCAGTGTTAAGGGGCAGATTGATGTAGAGGCCACTGTTAAGGCGGCGGGGTGTTTCGGAAATCACTGTTAAGGAGACTGGGTACTGTGGAGGTCACTAATAAAGGGGAGGGCCGCTGTGGAGGTCACTGTTATGGGGGTGCGATGCTGTAAAGGTCATTTTTAAAGGGGCAAGCGCTGTGGAGGTCTCTGTTAAGGGGGCAAGGAATGGTGGAGGTCACAGGTCCCCCAAGGTCTGGAATCGGTCCTTCTCCACAATCTTCCTCAGGGTCCGGTCACCTCTTCTCGTTGTGCAGCGTTTTCTGCCACACTTTTTCCTTCCCACAGACTTCCCACTGAGGTGCCTTGATACAGCACTCTGGGAACAGCCTATTCATTCAGAAATTTCTTTCTGTGTCTTACCCTCTTGCTTGAGGGTGTCAGTGATGGCCTTCTGGACAGCAGTCAGGTCGGCAGTCTTACCCATGATTGCGGTTTTGAGTAATAAACCAGGCTGGGAGCCTCAGAAATCTTTTGCAGGTGTTTAGAGTTAATTAGTTGATTCAGATGATTAGGTTAATAGCTCGTTTAGAGAACCTTTTCATGATATGCTAATTTTATGAGATAGGAATTTGGGGTTTTCATGAGCTGTATGCCAAAAATCATCAATATTAAAACAATAAAAGGCTTGAACTACTTCAGTTGTGTGTAATGAATCTAAAATATATAAAAGTCTAATGTTTATCAGTACATTACAGAAAATAATGAACTTTATCACAATATGCTAATTTTTTGAGAAGGACCTGTAGATTATGCTCAGGATTAGTGATCAGCGAATCGACTTCGGATGGTAAAAAACCTTGGTACCGAAGTCGGGTTCCTAGTGGTACTTTGGAACCAAACCTGAGTTCGGTACCAAGGTTTTTTACAGTAATAATTAATTTCCAAAGTTATTACAAGAAGACTTGTGCGACTTTGCAAAGTAATAACTTCGGTTAATGGGAGCCAATACATTCTAATACTGTAGGAAGCGGGAACTCTGTACAGTATTACAACAAAGTTTTTAGTAAATCGACTTCCGATGTACCATCTGGAGTCCATTTGCTCATCTCTACTCAGGATAGGTCATCAATATCAGATTGGTAGGGGTCCGACACCCTGCACTCAGGTAACTGCTGTGACATCACAACTGTTTCTATTTCTACTCACTATTCCCCCATAGTCTACAAGTGTTAAATTGGTTTTCTGGGACCTAAAGTGGATTTACACGGTGCAATAATCGGGTAGATTATCGGGAACTAATGTTCCTGTGAACACTCATTCCCATCTATCTGCCCATCTAAAGGTGCAGCCGATCACCTGATGGACAAGAGAAACACTTGTTCATCAGGGGAAACTGTCGTTCATGCAGGCATCTAAATTATCATTTCTGTTCAGCAGATCATGCTGTCCAAACCGTGATCTGCTGCCCAGAAACAATGTACCTGTATGGGGACGGGTGATTGTAATAGTGATCCCTCATCCTCATACTGTGGAGGTGATCGCTGAAGTAAATGCAGGGCTTCATCTCCACTTAACAAGAAGCCTACTGTCAGGAAGGAATGCTTCCTTCCTAGCAATTTGCTGCTCCTTTGCAGGAGTTGAAAGTCACTTACCATTTTCTTGCCATTGTTTATTTAACGCGCTAACCATTCCTTTTAATTTGTCTACATCTATAGATATTGATGGCCTATTATGATAGGTCATCAATATCAGATCGTGAGGGTCTGTCACCCGGAACACCCACCGATCAGGTGTTTTGGTCAGCTGGGAACGATACTGTGTATGGAGCCAGAAGCAGAAGATTTTGTCCATTGTGTAGTTCCCAGCACTGGCATACTTGAGCTCAGCTCCCATTTACTTGAGAGGTAGCTAAGCCGCAATGCCCTGGCATGGCCACTATACAGCGGATGGCGTATTCTGCTTCCACGCTGTATAGTTTCCAACTCTGGCGACTGCCCAAAGCTGATCGGTTGGGGAGCAGAGTGTCAGATTCCCACTGAACTGATATTGATGGTCTATCTTGAGGGAAGGCCATTAATATCGTGATCCTGGTAAACCTACTTAACACTTGTAGACTATGGGAGACTAGTGTCCTTTCAGCTGTTGCCCAAAGATGTTTGTTCGGGGTGCCAGGTGTCAGACCCCCACAGATTTGATATTAAAAAGGGTTTTCTGAGATTTTAAAACAGTTTTCCTCTGGATAGGTCATCAGTATCTAATCAATGGGCTTCCAACACCCGGGACCCCTGTCGATCAGCTTTTTGTGAAGGCACCGGCGCTCCTGTGAGCTCCACAGCCTTTTCCATGCTTACAAAGCACAGCGCCGTACATTGTATAGCGACTGTGCTTGGTATCGCGCTCAACTGGGCTGTGCCTAGGCCATAAACAATGAACGTGACGTTACTGGCCTAGGAAAAGACGAGAGAAGGCCGCAGTGCTCACATGACAATGGTATTGGTTAGAGGTCTCACTAATCCCTAACTTATACCCCCCACCATTAAAATAACAGCCGGACAACGCTTCGGATTGAATCGGCCACAGCAGCCATTTTATTAAATAACAAATAAATAACAAATAAACATCCAACATAAAATAACTTAACCCTGAGTAAAGGGTTAAACGAGGGAGGTCCTAGAAGCCCCAATAACCACTGCACCCAAATAAACTGGCAACTCCATCTTGCCTCCAGCCGATGAACGCCAGCTCGGAGGCACCAACTGATGGACGCCTAATTCCTCCACTCCAATTCAACTATGAGAGTCCAGCCCCACTCGTGGGGCCCTCCCATTCTCAACTACCAACATATTCACCAACTTCGAGGACCTCCCACCGCCAACAAATGTGTCAAGTTGCGCGTTTCTCCACATCCTCAAAGCTGTCTCAATCCCTCCCTGAATCCCCAGGGACCACAAATCTATAACTACAGCGTTGAGGTGCACCCCATCTGCCCTCCAAAATTCACCCTCCCCTCCTCCAATTCCGAATGCTGCACCGCCACTGCCCCATTCCTTGCCATAAATCTACCCACTGCCTGATTCACCTTGATCCGAGCTCTATTAACTCGCTCGACCAATCTCGCCCCCTCCAAGACCGCCTCGTGACCATACAGTGATCAACTTCAGGAATAACGCCCACAACCTCAGCAAATCGAATTTAATGTCCCGAATGAACTCCTGGAATGGCTGAGACTCTAAATCGTTGCCCCCAACATGTAACACTAAAATGTCTGGGGAGCGATCCAACCTCACAAAGCGATGCACCACCTGCAACCCCCTCCCCCCCCCCCGATAACATACCTCTAATACCGAGCCACCACAACACCGCCGCGTCCCGCCCGAAACCAAGTTGTCAACCTTTTTGTCTGACGTCCGCCCTTTTCGCCCCAGAGAACATGAACGAATGCCCCAGGAGCCACACCAATGCCGCTTGTAAACCTAAGATCAGTAAAAAGAAAACATGCTAACATTAACCATTACAATGAACGTCACTCACAACCTACCCACTCTCACATAAGAGCGGAATCTAATAGATTCCCACCGACCTACCTTTTTTATCATCTCCTCACTCAAATCTAAACGCGCCACCTCCGTCGCTGCCTTAATCCGAAATAAGTGCCCTGTATAACCCTCATCGCTAATCCCCAATACCTTCAAGTATCTCCTAAAAACGGCCAAAAATTGGAAGCGCGGCAAGAACGATCCGTTCTCATGCCTAAGAAGAGGAACAGAGCCCTCCCCAAACGCCCCCTATGGCCCTGTAAACATTTTACCAGACAAAGGATGCAACCTGGGACCTCAAACAAAGTCAACTGCCTACCCTTTCCTTCCTGGTCTGTATTAGACTTTCTGATTCGAAACCACTAGTCTATCTGCATACATGTCCACATCCCCCAGCTTCAACCCCCCCAACTCTACTAACACTACTATTCACTAATTCCCCCAGCCTAAAAGCCCTAAAAAACACCAGTGAAAATGCAGTCTTAAAGGGATTCTGTCATCAGATTTTACTCCCTCCATTAAAGCATATGTACATGTCCGTCCTGATGAGTAGATTCTTTAGATGCCATTATTATCTCCCATTGTGGCTCTATTTATTCATAAATTTGATTTTTGTAATAGTCTTGAAAGAAATCAAGCACCCCATAGGCAAACATCTGTCCACAAAACACCCCTGTCCCAAAAACAACCGAACAAATGCAGACTATCTGGATGAACAAGCGAAACGCCTCTTCAATGTCGGTCTTCGCCAACAACGTGCCCGGGCCCAACTTCCTTACCCAAGCCACAGCCGCATCTATGCTGTCATTGACCGACGCCCCTTTGGGGAAGGAGAGATGGTGAATGAGCCGAAATTTATTCGACTCCTTCTTGGGCACTTCCCCCAAAGGTGAAACTCTCAAATTGACCAATGGCGGCTCCCGAAACGGACCCGCCATGCAACCCAATATAACCTCCTTAGCCAATTTCTCAGCAACTACCTCTGGTTGTTCTAGCGCCAACCTTAAATTCTTATGTACACTTGTACCCGGCAACGGAACTGAGGGAATACGGAAACCCCACCTAAAACCCTTTTCCAACAGCGTTGCCGCCTCCCGGTTTGGGTACCTATCTAGAAACCCCACCCCATCCTTTTCACCCATACCGGCGTCAGCCCCTTTTCCAGTGTTGTCGCTCCCTTTCTGTCTACCTCCTTTAAAGCAGCTATTAGCTCCTTAGGTGCCACCACATGTGGTGCACTCATGCTTAAATTCGCACTTTGTCCCGAATTAACAGTTTCCTTCGTTAAATAGGAAACACAAATCTCTCGCTGATGCCGCCGCAAGACTCCCTTGCCCGGACCCCCAACTTCCCCCCGAAAGGGCTGCCCCGATCGTGATGGCACCGTCACTCTAAGCCAGAGAGCAATATCTTTGTAGTTCCAATGCATACGGTGTCGCACTACCTTTCTCTGCCTAAATTGCTCATCATAACGGAGCCAACCTATACCGCCATACACCCTATACACTTCCCCTATCGCATCCAAATAACAAAATAACGCCAAACAACATTCCGGCGTCTTTTCCCCAATAGCGCTTGCTAAAATCACAAATGCCTGGAGCCAATTGGAAGAAGTGCGCGGGATCAACCGATACCGGCACTTTTTCTCTCCCGCCTCCTCCTTTTTCCCATCATCCTTTTTCCCCCTATCCAAATTAAGTCTCTCTAAGGGAAGTAAGGAAAAAATGTCCACGTACTTCCCATTCCAAAGTCGCTCCCTAACCTCCTGCTTCAAATGTGCCCCCAACGGGCCCGCAAAACACACATATATCTCGCCCTTCACCCCATCATCCACCTTCGACCTGTCCTCCTCCCCCCCAGCCTGAGTCTGCACCGCCACAGACGCCCCTGCCCTACTAGCTTGCCCCCCCACAGACACCCCACTCACGGGACCCGCTCCCCGAGCCGGCAGCGGGGACCGTCCTCCTTTACCTGTCAACCACCCCACCAGACCCCCCAAAAGTTGCCCCAACTCTCCCAGGTGTGCTCCTCCTCCAACGCCCACTGAAGAGCTAAGAAGAGCTAACAGGGGACCCCATGATATCTCACCAGGCTGCACGGGTACTGTGAAAACCGCCGCCGCAGGTCCTGTATCCCGCCGCTCCTGGTCTCCAGCTTCCACGATCCACTGGATGTTGTTGCCACGCCGTCCCTACCGTCTGGACTCCTGAAATCTTCCATGCTGGCTGTGCTTGTTCTTCTTTCCATCATGGCTCCTGCCACGTGGTGAGCGTGTCCTTCTCCCTCCTGTCCTGCCGAGTCAAAGGGCCTGTGCGCCTTCCTGCCTGCCTCCTGCACAGCCCCTTATCCTGCTTCCCTCCTGAACCTGGACAGGAGCTCCTCAAGGGACATGGTGAGCACTTGAGTTAGTTACCTCGCTACCTAACTAAAATGGCGCTCCTTTACCTCCTATATGAAGCCCCACAACCACTCCCCCTTACCCCAGCAACCCAGGACCTATTAACCCCTTCCTACCTCCTCCATTCACCAAACCATTGTCATGATGGCCTCCCCTTAGGTCTGCGCCCCCAGTCCGGCTCCAGCGTCGGTGCCTTCTCAAACAGCTGATCAGTGGGGGTCTCAGGTTTCGGACCACCACCGATCAGATACTGATGACCTAGCCTGAGGATAGGTTATCAGTATTAAAATCTCAGAAAACTCCTATAAAGATCTATCTTGAGGCCATCAATATCCTGAAAAAGCCCTTGTAAACCCACTTAACACTTGTAGACTTTGGGAGCCTAGTGTCCTTTCTTCTGTTGGGTTAAGTCCATGCTCTCCGCTAACTCCGTGCATCAGTGAATAGTTCCCCGCGGCTTATATTCTGCTGATTACATATCCGATCAGCTCATATTCAAGCTAAAGAAAGCCATAACCAACTAAATGCCTGAATGAAACAGTTGTGATGTCACAGCAGTTTACCCGAATAAAACTTACTTGTGATGTCACAGCAGCCTACATGACAGAAACAGCTGTGATGTCATTGCAGTTTATCTGGAACCCATCTGTGATGTCATGGCAGTTTACCTGACGTTAATGCATTTGTAATGTTACAGTAGCATAGCTGAATGAAACTTACATGATGTCACAGCAGTTTCCACATGTGATGTCACAGAGGCCCACCTGAATGAAACCCACACAAGAACATTGCTAAATGAACAGTTGTGCTTTGGAAGCAGCCTACCCGATGGAAACACATTTGTAATTAGTGATGAGCGGCAGGGGCAATACTTGAATTTGCGCTATTTTGTGAATATTTGGTAGAATATTCGTCATATATTCGCAAATTCGCGTTTTTTTTCTTAATTGTAAAAAGCGGCAATGTAATATGCCCGTAATGCACACGCAATACAGGCGTGAGTCACTATAGGTACATTTTTCAAGCTGCTAGAAGTTTCCTGAGACTGGAGAAAATGGTTCGCACGACAGAACATTATAATAGCTTTATATGCAGATAGAGTGCTCCAATATATTCGTGATTGCGCAAATCGGCAATTAATGATGCGCATATTTTTGCGCAATACATGCAACTTCACATTTTAGAAGGTCTGACTACATATTAGTGATTGGTGCACTAAGTATTGTTGTGAATTTGTGACATCACAGCACTATGTATGTATATATGTATGTATGGACAGCAGAACTTACAACACCCTGCACTGGAACCTATCAGCTCCACTATATCACTATCTAAACTACACTGACTATCTCCCACTAACTATCTGTAATATATATATAAGCTAACTGACTATCTACTGTAATGTGACACAGGAAACCAGAGCGCACAGCAATGACACTGCTGTCTCTCTCAGAACTGTAATAAACTTATATAGTAAGGGGTAGGCAACTTTCCTGTTAGTTGCTAGGGATATTGCTAAGCTCAGACAAAGACACTGCAGCCTTCTCATTGGCCCACAAGCAAGAAGGGAGGTTACTGATTGAAAAAAAAATCTAGAATATTCCAAATTACTGGGCTCCAGAAATGACATCCCATCCTTAACCCAGACCTTAAAGCTGGTAAAGGACGTGATGTCAGTGGACTACGTACTAATTTTCTGAAGAGGAGTGTCACGTGACTGGGCTTTCGAGCAGCCAGTCCATGCAACTTCAAGATGGCAAGTTTATTAGTAACTTTCTTCTACAGATATGAGTTATTCAGGAGTGTTTTAAGGGCCTACTGAGTTCAGGGAATCCCCTTTTAATAAGACTATTTATTGGACTTCAATCTATTGGCAGATCAGGGTTCCACCAATCTTCATTCTGCAAGCCAAGTTGGTCAGAATATTTAGGCGGAAGTGAAGTTCAAAGAGGAATTGTCTCCTCTACTGCCCGTGTGCTGTCCGCATCCGTATGTCCGTTTTGCAATCTATAGAACATTTCCTATTCTGGTCCATAAAATGTGGTCTACAGACCCATTGAAGTCAATGGCACATGGACAGTATCTATATCTTGCGGATCTATCATTTGTAGACTACAAAGTACTTACATTTGTGTGCATGTGGAAAATGTAGGGGAAATGCCTGGCAAGCGGCTAGTTTATCATGGTAAAATAATCTGTTTCCTCGGCTCTGGACCAGTGGTGATCAGAAGCTTGCCTGTAGATTGAAGAATCAGCTTGTGCTGGGCACTCAACACACAAATCCCAAACTACAAGGTTGCATGGTGGCTGTATCATAGCTTCTTCCTGGACCCAGTTAAAAGAATAAAAACAGGTCAAAAGCATAGCTAAAATATATGTACTAAAGCACAGAACATTGCTAGAACAAGAAGATTTTTCTTCACACTTTTACCTTAAGGATGTCAGTTTTGGGGCTTTTTTATTATAAGAATAGAAATTGATTCTTCAAAAGTTTTATAACGTTGAGTATGTGTGGCCTGGCTGGCTTTTTAGAAATGATTAATCTACTTGTAGAGCTTTTTGCAATTTTCAATATGACACTAATGTACCTCGGTAGCAAAACAACATACTTATGGGCAGCTCTAGAGAAGATTCAGCACATAAATTGCCTGTCCATTGTTCAAACCGCAACCTAAAAAGTCTGAAATTACCTGCATAACTCAATCTTATTTCCACCTTAGGAGACTTTTACGTAAAACGTAGACGTCTATTTCTGACTTTTTTTTTTGCAGAATCGCTTAATAATATCTATTTCACAGGCCATTTTCTCCTCCTGTTCGAACAAGGTAATGCAATCCATTGTGCGGTATCAATTGCCGAGATCACTTTGCCGCTAATATTGTTGCCGTCTATTAAGGAGAAGCCATTGAAGTCTTTTGTGTAAGATGACTTGATGCTCTTTGGAAACTATCACAATCGGGTAAAGATTTCTTTTTTTTAGAAGTTTGATGGTAGTTTAAGAAGATTAGTACATTAAAAAAAAAAGTATTGAGACTGGAAAGTGAACTGTCACTGTGGATAAAAAGGCTGTGTTATTCGGAAAAATTCCAGGGTCTTAAGATCTTGTCAGTGTTGAGATTGAAAATCTCTACTGGTACTAATTGAATTTAAGGAATTTTGACCACATTTTTGAGTAGATATTGCTGAAAATCTCAGCTAAAGTATGTTGAATGGCCTTTGTCTATTAGGTTTTGTGGGAACATGACCTTTACCACAAGCCTTTTTCGTAAAGCGGTTTTCAGGTGCTCAGGATTGACCAGCAAAATACTTGATCGGCAATGGTCCGACACCCTGCACTTCTTCCGATCAGCTGTTCTGCAGGAACTCCAGCGCCTGCTGCTCCCATTTAAGTAATCACTTTGTCCACTGGAAAAATGGACGGAGATGTGAATTTTCAGCACTGCAGAGAAGTCTGTCTTTGGGAGTGCGGGATGTCGGACTCCTGCCGATCAGATATTGATGATCTATCCAGAGGATAGGCTATTAATATTGAAGTACCAGAAGACATTGTTAATTTTAAACCACTGCAGTAATAGAGGCCACTGTTTTATCACCCCCTTCTTCTCCCCTCTTAAGCTTAGACCAATGAAGTCCAACTCTTGGTCTGGGGATTTGTACGGTCCTAGGCTCCGAGCTTGGGCGAGTACTGCCCGCCCTGGCTGCCTCCATCATTGCCCGCGTCTAGCTGCATTACAGGGCATGTAGCAGAGGTGATCTGCTGGCGATGTCTCTCCATGGACTACTCTGGTCCTGGACTCTGTACCTGCAGATGCTGTACCTTCTGTAATCCGCTCCACAGTTTCCTTTCTGGCCTGGATACAGCATGCCTTCTAGCCTGTTTCCTGTAGCACCTTAGTAAGGGCCAGCACGCATCACTTGCTGTGATGTGGGTGTTTTGCACATGTGACCTGTACGACCAATCCCAGCTATCCTGAACCTATTTTATTAGGTGCCTGGGCGTCAAAGGTTCTTGTGTCGAGCAAAGGCTATTGTTATCTCTGCTTGTGTTCCTGTTTACCTGACTCCTGCTTGTGCTTCTGGACTCAGCTACTTGTTTGATCCTTGCCTGCTTGGCCTCGACTCTCCTGTTGTCAACCCGAATTGCCTTGCCAGTGCCACCTGCCCTGATCCATTGCTTGTTTGACTTTGTCTCTGCCTCCTCCTTTGGTCCTGCACTGTTGCTCCTGGTTACGACTCCTGCTGACTACGACTGTCTCTTTGGTACCTTGCACTAGCACCTCCCAGTCCATCTGTACCAGCTGCCTCATGTGCCAATCAAGAGGTAGCGACCTGGTGTTCCCCGCGGGAAAGTCTATCCCCACCATCAGGGGTACTGTAAAGAACGAGGGGTTCACTTAGACTATGCCCTTAGAGGAGGTTGGTCACAATGGGTTCACAACTGCTGGTTTGTGACAGGTTTGCTTGCAACATCCAAAAGAAGACAAATTTTGTATGGAACAAAAACTCAAAAAGATCCAACCTTGGTTTTAGCTAAATAAAGTATGTAGAGAAAATGCTGTCATACAGGTGTGTCTGTGGCTACCAGCGCTGTAACTTTAGGGAATGCAAAGTTTGCGTTCGGATCCAGAACCTGGAGCCTGAGAGGACCCAGAAGGTCCTTTTGCCCCATATGAGGAGACCAGTATTATAAATAATGCGTCATAGTTGGGAACACTGTCAAAGATTGTTTATTGGGGCCAAGAACTTCACCAATGCTCACCTCGAGAGAATAGATGCCACCGGGCCCTAACCACCGTTATCACAGTACCCTCCCACTTATGCCTCCTCTATTTTGATCCAGGCCAAAGATGGAATATTTTGAGAAGAGTTGCAGGCTCCCAAGATTTCTCCTCAGGACCAAACCCGCTCCAATCCTCCAGTTTTTTTCTGAACCTTCTTGACATCCAGGTGGCTCTTTAACTAACTAATTTTCAGGATCAACTTGAGTGGTAGCAGAGATTGAAGATCTAGATTCTCTGTCTTCATGCTGACAGACGTTCTTTAAACTTGGCGTAGAGCCTATTCTGATAGCACGTCAAGTAAGGAGAGTAGATCAGGTTGTCTTCGAGATATACCACTACACAGACATAGAGCAGATTATGAATTATGTCATTGACGATCTCCTGGAACACAGTTGGGGCATTGCGGAGGCCGAAGGGCATAAAGAGATATTCATAACTGCCATTATGGCTGTCTTCCATTTGCCACACTCACAAATGCAGATTGGGTCATAGAAACCCTAGAGATGCAATATTTTCTGAAGACCATTGCCATGTGGGCCCTGTCAAAGAGTTCAGAATTCAGTGGCAGGGGAAATTTGTTTCTTTACGTTGATCTTTTTCAGTCCACGTTAGTCTATACAGGGCTAAAGACAACCATCCGTTTTCTTGACAAAGAAGATCCCAGCTCTCTTGGTTCTCATTTATGTATTTGGACATGGCATTAGTCTCCAGTAGGGACCGTGGATATTCCCATACCCATGGGCCCTGGTGCTAGAGTTCAGTTTGGGTCCCCCCTCCCTCAGTGCTTTGTGGCCAGGGGCAGGGAAGCACATAGCCTTCCTGCTGCCTGAGGCAAAAATTGAAATGGCACCCCCATACAAAATTCTTGACCTAACCCCTTCCCTAAAGCCTTCCCTAAAGTCAGAGATGTAACTTGACCTGCATGCACTTTCTATAATACCAGTGTATTATACGGTCTTCTTATGCTTCACAATGGACGTTGGGCTCCCTCAGGCTCCTGGGCCCGGTAGCGACTGTTACCTATGCACCCTCTATAGCTATGCTCTTGCCCATACCTCCCAACTGTCCTGGATCTGGTGGGGCAGTCTCAGATTTTGGCAGCTGACCCACAATCTCAGGATATGCCATCAATGTCAGATGTCTCCAGAACGGGCCCCTGAAGTGAATGAGAGAACACTAGGTAAATGTGCCCACCCTCTCATTAACATCTATTACAAAATATTTTCAGAACTCCTATAGAAATGAATGGAGATAGCACTGCGCATGCACGGTGTGCTCTCCTTCACTTTGGGTTTCCCGTTCTGGAGATTGGAGCAGATCCCAGAGGTGAGACCTGCACCTATCTGACATTGATGACATATCCTACCAATATTGTATTAGATAGGTTGAGTGGTGCTCCACTAGGATAGTGTGGGTCACAGGAAATGGTTCCTGGCAGCAGAGGGAGTTCAGTAGCAACCCCACAGAACATTGCCCAGCGGGCCATAGAGCCCTTTATTACACCAATACTAGTCACACATACAGTGCGGCACATCCAGTTTCCTGAGGAAGGCTTAGTGCCGAAACGTTGTATAATTTACCTGCAACTGGCAAACTGCAATTTTTAAACAAAACTGTAAAATAAATGCAAAAAGCAAAGCAGTGGAGTCCAGGAACCTTTATTACCTTACTTATATCTTACAAATATGCCATCAATGTCTGAGATGGACCAACCTCTTTAAAGTAGGACTTGCCTCATGTCCCAATTGATAACCAGCTCATGTAGGCATAGTCAGAATAACCCCAGCAATAATGGACTTATGGATTTTTTGAGGGGGGAAAAAAATCTTCTCGGTATGCAAAACCCCCATGTGGAGTTCTATGGGCACAGGAGAGTATAGGGCAGGTTCAGGAAAAGGTCCTTCATTGACTGAGGCCACAGCCAAGGACTTGTACGGTTAATAAGTGGTATCCGGTAAGGCCTGATGTAGGAATTTGCCAGTAGAATCAAAGTCCAGAAAGGCCTGTTCAGAGAATCAGATGTCACCACAGGACAGAACTACTGGAAGGCTGGAACCATCAATTTTGGAGAGAGGTCATCTTCACCCAGGGTCACATTTTTGGAGTAAAACTATGACAACTTACATGTGGTGTAAACTCAGACTAGACAGTTTTTTTAGAGCACAGACAGAATTTTTGGTGCACGGACAGAATTCTAGCATACATTTGGTGGATGATTTACAATACTCTATGCACCCAAATAGTAAATATTAAAGGGCTCATTCAGACGACCATATCCGCTTTGCGGTCCACAAAACATGGTTACCGGCTGTGTGCGTTCCTCGTTTTGTGGAACAGAACGGCCAGCCAAATGATATAAAACACGAACACGAATAGGACATGTTTTATCTTTTTTGAGGGGCCACACAATGGAAGTACAAAATGGCAGAACGGATGTGGACACAAATATACGCGCGTCTGACTGAGCCCTTAGACTGTGATTCGTATTCTTAGACAGTGCAAAGTGCGACACTATTAGTAGATCTGCCCCACTGTGTCTATTGCGTTGTGTATTATGTACCGGCCCTGTGACGGGCCGTCATGTGGAAAGCCGTAAACAAAATCAATTTAGTTGTGAGTTTCTTCAAAAGCTAAAGTGCTTATTTGCTGCATCACTGCATACAATACAGATTATTAAAAGACCCATCACAGTTTTCAATTTCAGGTATTGGAAACCTGTGGGACTCTTATTTGTTGTCAAACTACATCTCCCAGCCCAGCATGCAGCGGATCGGCAATGGCAGATAATATTTCTTTTATATTCAGATAATGTTAGCAGGTTAAAAAAAATGTTTTTATAAAAAATCCCTTAAAATGTGGATAAAAAGATGTGCATTGGTCATACCTGCCAAATTCTAAGAAATGCTAGGGAGATTTAAGCTCAGCCAGGGTAGTAGCTATAGGGGGTGCAAAGGTAGACGTCGCTACCGGGCCCAGGAGCCTGAGGGGGCCCAAAGACCCTTGTGCCGCATAAGAAGACACCAGTATTATAGAAAGTGCATGCTGAGAGGGCTCTCTTATAGATTTTGCTTAGTCCTCTGGCTGCAGGGAAAGGGTTAGGTCAAGAATTTGGCATGAAGGGGAGGAATGCTGTTTCAGTTTTTGCCTCAGGCAGCAGGAAGGCTATGTGCTTCCCTGCCCCTGGCCACAAAGCACTAAGGGAGGGGGGACCCAAACTGAACTCTAGCACCAGGGCCCATGAGCCTTTAGCTACGCCACTGAGCTCCCCCTTCAAATGGTGTGATCTCACCCCCAAGAGGGCAGCCACTGGTCACCCTATTATCGCTACTATCCTTATAGCCACATTACCCCCATACCAACTACAGCCTTCACAACTGCGGCGCCCCCTAGTGACAGTGATCCGATAGACAGAAAGCCCCCCTCAAAGTCACAGAACTCCTGTTATTTTGAAAGTGTCCCCTTTAGAGCCATAGTGCCTTCCTCATCACCACATTACCCTCACAGCAACTGCAGTTCTGCCATCACAGCCATAGTCCCTCCTTATAGCCAAAGTACCCCCACGATAGCCACATTACATTCTGCAGTGCCCCACAGTCAAATTACCCTCTATAGACACATTACCCCTTCACAGTCGCAGTGCCTCCATATCAGTCACAGTGTCCATAATATAGCCACCATACCCCCATCATAGCCACAGTGCCCCCCATACCAGCTGCAGTGCCTCATAGACAAAATTTCCCTATAGACACATTACACCCTTCCCCACGTCAGTCTGCCCATATCAGTCACAATGCCCACACCCCAGCCCCCATAACAGGATTTTCTAGCTTACAACTGCAGTTCCCCCAGGATAGTCATAGCATGGCACCATAGACACAAATACGCATCAAAGCCACAGAACTCCTGGTATATTTAAATTTTCCACTTAACCCCTTCCAGACCGGGCCATTTACCCCCTTCCTGACCAGGCCTAATTTTGCAAATCTGACATGTGTCACTTTATGTGGTAATAACTTTGGAACGCTTTTACTTATCCAAGCCACTCAGAGATTCTTTTCTTGTGACACATTGTACTTCATGTTAATGGTAAATTTGAGTCAATATGTTTTACCTTTATTTATAAAAAAATACAAAAGTTAACGAAAATGTGAAAAATTAACTGTTTTCTAAATTTGAATCTCTCTGCTTCTAAGACAGATAGTGATGCCTCATAAAGTATTCATTAATTAACATTTCCCATATTTCTACTTTATGTTTGCGCTTTAGGACGTTAGAAGGTTTAGAATTTTAGAAGCAATTTTTTAAATTGTTAGGAAAATTTCCAAAGTCAACTTTTGTAAGGACCAGTTCAGTTCTGAAGTCACTTTGTGGGGCTTACATAATAGAACCAACCCATATATGCCCATTTTAGAAACGACACCCTTCAAATTATTCAAAACTGGTTTTAGAAATGTTGTTAACCCTTTAGGTATTCCATAGGAATTAAAGCAAAATAGAGGGGGAATTTCTAAATTTCATTTTTTTTTTGCAGATTTTCCATTTTAATTTAAAAAAATCTGGAACACATCAAGGGTTAACAACAAAACAAACCTAAATATTTATTACCCTGATTCGCAGTTTGCAGAAACCCCCCATACGTGGTCATATACCGCTGTATGGGCACACATCAGGGCACAAAAGGCAAGGAGCGCCATATGATTTTTGGAGAGCAGATTTTGCTGGACTGGTCTTTGGGCACCATGTTGTATTTGAAGAGACTCTGAGGTAACCCCACAGTGAAAAACCCTAATTTTTAAGAGGTGTAGCGAGCACTTCACTCAACAGCTGTTTCATAGAATTTTTTATACTTTTATGTAAAAATGAAAAATTACATTTTTTTTTACAAGAAAATGGTGCTTTAGGCCCAAACTTTCTTTTTCACAAAAGATACCCCCCCTAATTTGCTACCAACTTTCTCTTGAATACAGTAACATCCCAACTGTGGTCGTAAACGGTTATTTGGGGATACGCCAGGGCTCAGAAGGGAAGGAGCCGCATCTGGATTTTCTAACATGGAATTTTCTGTCATGGTTTTTAGGAGCAACAACTTTTTTTATTTTTTTGTTGAATAAGCTGCGTGAGGGCTTATTTTGTGTGAGACAAGCTGTAGTTTTTATTGACACCATTTTGGCTTACATTTGGCTTTCTGGTTGATTTTTATCTAATTTTTGGGAGGTGAAGTCACAAAAAAAGCTGTTTGGTGTTATTTTTCTATTTTATTTTTTACACCGTTTACTTGATGGGGTAGATAATGTAATATTTTCATAGATCCAGTCATTACGGATGCAACAATACCAAATATGTCTATTTTTTTTTTATACGTTTTACATAATAAAAACATTTTTAGAAAAAAAATCTGGATTAGTCTTGCCATTTTCTTAGTCCTCTTTCACACGAACGTGTCCGGATTAGGTCCAGATACGTTGTGGATGCGTTCAGTGAAAACTGTGTGATTTCACAGGCAAAGCCATTCAGTTTTGCCTGCG
Source organism: Bufotes viridis (assembly GCA_033119425.1). NCBI lineage: Eukaryota > Metazoa > Chordata > Amphibia > Anura > Bufonidae > Bufotes > Bufotes viridis. The sequence goes on from CM065593.1 coordinate 63,772,413, forward strand.
ATTGCGTTCAGTTGTTCAGTTTTTATTGTGCGGGTGCAATGCGTTTTGATGCGTTTTTCATGCGCGTGATAAAAAACAAACAACATCTCCCAGCAACCATCAGTGAAAAATGCATCGCACCCGCACTTGCGTGAAATACGCTGAATATAGAACATGCTGCGATTTTCACGCAACGCAGAACTAATGCGTGAAAAAAAAACACTCATGTACACAGACCCATTGAAATTAATGGGTCAGGATTCAGTGCGGGGGCTATGCGTTCGCTCGTGTAAAAGGGGCCTTACTGAGAAACTATCCCTGAGGGAAAGAGAACGGACATTCATAGAAGGTTAAGAACCACATTTTAAGTCCAAACTTGATTCAGACAGTAAGGTACTGCACGTTTATGGCAATAAGACATTACTGCTTGTGGAAAGAGTCTATCGCTTTGACACCCATCACATGTTGAGACGGTCTGGTCATCCAAATCTAAGATCTGCTCCTAGCACCCTCGGAACTGCAGAATGGAATTGCATGCCTGTAGTTATTTGGGAAGATTGCAAAGTGTATCAGCCTGTAGTAGACAGAGACTCGGGGGGGGGGGGGGAGAAGTCTACTCTGTAATATACCTCAGAACTGTTGATGCTTTATGTACTATCACTCCCTTCATCTATTCCACAAAGAAAGACAGCTTGGACATTGCCACTATCCATCCCCTGGCCCCTATATCTGTGTTCTTGCCTTGCCCCATCTACCTAAAAAGAGCACCCCAAAGGATCCAGTGTGTGCCCCGAGGGAAGAAAGGGTGTGCCCTTCATTCACTGCATGGCCCCAGGAACCGTTAGGGTGAGTATAGCCACCATTAACCACTGCCACTCTTATCAGTGCCACAACTACCACTCCCCTCCTCTACGATCTCCGTCTGTGGGCTCGCCACATCTGCTGCGGTTCCGGGGGTCCTTCCTTAGGATACCTCCATATTGGTGCAGGTTTTGAAACCGAACTTCCGCATGGATTTTCACCTGGATTTTCACTGCATTTCCGCATCAAATCCTCCTCAAAACCAGCATGTATTACTTGCATTTTTTGGTTGCAGATTTGATGCTGATTGCCACAACAAAATCTTCCGTGTGTGAAGGCGCCCTTAGTTTGGAAGTGGGTGGGGGAGGGAGGATTCAAGAGATTATGGTCTCAGGCACACGATCATGTGCCGGCCGGGCCAGTATTGCAGCCCGCAAACATTGGGTCCGCAAAATACGGGCCCCGGACATTCTGGCACCGTGTCACAGATTCGAACCCATTAACTTAAATGGGTCCGCAATCAAGAAGGTCGGTGCAGAACGGGGGCACGGAACCATCTGTCTGTGCCTTCGCAACGCAAACAAGTAGTGCATGCGCTACTTTTTTTGCGGTGAGGACCGTCGGATGCGGATTGCGGACCCCATTCAATTTGCAGTTCGCAGCACGGGCCCGGCCGGCACACGGTTGTGTGCATGAGCCCAAAGACAGTAGGCCTGGGTTGTATGGTTCAACCTGCCCAATGTACAAGTCAGGATGCCCCTGTCTTCTCCAGCACTTGTGATTAGCTGCACTTAGAGTAAATGTAAAGTGGACTCTTGATTAGTCCGCGGTGACGACCCTATTGATCTCATGTGCTGGACACATTGATTAAAAACGCGGAAAGTCGACGGTTATTGCAAAGTGTGCGACGAGGTGAACTGTGTAATAAAGTGCTGGAATCTGTACAGAAAGTACCAAACTGTTCAATAATTCTTAATTACTGGAGTTAGATGCATTAGGCAAAAAGTCCAAAGTGCTTCTCTCCATATATCAAGGGACTAAGTGCTCCTCAATAATAACTAATATTAGAATACATTATTGGGTTCATTTCTAGCCAAGGATCAGTGGTGGATAATAGGAATTATTACAATTCTGCTGGTAGGAATGCATTGTATTACAGACAGTAATCTTCCAGAAACAGCACCACTCTTGTCCACTGGCTGTGTCTGGTATTGCAGCTTGGACCCAGTTAAAGGGAACCTGTCACCACCTCTGACATGTCAGTTTTAGTAAATCTTTGTGTTCCCTGTAAACTAACCATTGCGGAGCATTTTTTCTTATAGCTCTGCATTGTGCCATTCCTCTGTTATTTCTCCTAGAAATTTATGAATAAATTGACCACTGGGTATTACCATTACCCTTGTCCAAGGAGTGTGTCCCTGCACAATTTGACATGTGCAACATGGATTGGAAAGTGCCAGAAAGGGCAGAGACACCCCCAAACTGGTACCAACCAGATGTCAAATTATTGACACATTTCTAGGAAAATAACAGAGGATCGGCACAACACTGTTAGATGCTCCAAAGTTGTCACAATGTGAGGAATACATATGTATTGACGGGTCCTCTTTAAAGTGGTTCTCTGCTCTTGCTATATGACGAGCAGGTAAACAGAGAAGAGAACAGCTGATCGGCGGGGGTGTGGGCAGTCGGATCAGATTCGCCGGGGCCCGACTGCCTACACCCCCGCCGATCAGCTGATCTCTTCTCTGTTTACCTGCTCGCCGTCGACATTGCAAGGATGAGCAGGTGCAAAGTTGCCATTCACTTGAATGGGACAGCATTTTCCTATTCCTATTAGGCCTCTTGCACACGACCGTATGGCTTTTTCAAAAACATACGGATGACGTCCGTGTGCATTCCGTTTTTTTGCGGAATGGAACAGCTGGCCCCTGATAGAACAGTACTATCCTGGTACGTTATGCGGACAATAATAGGACATGTTATATCTTTGAACGGAATGTAAAAATGGAAATATGAATGGTTCCGTATATAGACCGTATATATGGAACGCAAAAACGGAATGTAAACTGATAAAATAAACGTTCGTGTGCATGAAGCCTTACTTCGCATATTTACACCTGCTTATCACTGCAATGTCGACAGCGAACAGGAACAAATTAAAAAATTTAAAAAGTTTTCCACAAATAAAATAAATAAATAAAAATTCTTTAAAACATATTAAACAACAGCCCTATGTTTCATGAAACATCACAAAAATTATTTTGGTAGCACAACATATAGAAAAGTTATGGATGATAGACCATCCCAGACAATTCAATAGTTTTTCCAAAAACGTCCTGTTTTTTGGTCTTCACAATAAGTTTTCTTCTATTCTTATGACTCTATGTTGTGTTATTCCTTTATTATTCCTGTTCTGTTAGAAGGTCAGATGGGTGTTACCAGTTTGGGATGTGTTCTTGCACAGTGTGACACTATCCAATCAGTGCTACCAGTGTCAGACTGTGCAGGGACACACCCCCAACTGCAAAGCAGCGGTACACTGCAAAACTGGAAGAGGGGGAAGAGTTAAAATTGTACATTTATGTGAACAGAAAATAGCTGTATTAAATGCACGCACTAGGTATTAATAGGCTGTGTTTTCAGCCGTCACTAGATGTTGCTGGTGTCACCTTTTCTATATAGAGGGTCAGAGTCAAAACAGACAGGTCAGTCTAGTGTTGAAGGGGTTATCCCATGACTAATGTAAAAAATGAAAATCAGACATCATACAGTACATGACAATCTCTTTCTAACAAAGCTAGAACCAGCCCTGTGCCATCAAGCTGACAGCTCAAGGGGAGTGTCCCTTCTGCTGCAGCTAAGGGGAGTGTCTCAGCTCTCTCTATCACAGTTCAGGAGGTAATAGAAGGATGAAACTGAGCATGTGCGGTCTTCTCAGTGAGCAGTTCAAAGAAGTAAGAAAAAAACAAACAGCAGGTGGCGCTATACAGATACATTTTACTGAATAACTCAGTGGCTAGTCAACATTTTTTATTACATGCAATTACAAAAGTATTCAGGTCCAGGTGCTGGTTTAAAACTGTAGAATATTTATCGTGGGACCACCCTTTTGAGTCAGTGAGATGAGAGGGTGCACATGGCAAACCACACATGTGAAGTAAAGCCAGCCTGGAAAAGGAGCCAGCCAGAGCTAGGCCAGAAAAAGAACTTTTTGCCAAAAAGCAGGCTAGATGAAGAGAAGGAGTGTAGAGCTGAAGTTTTGGGGGAACTGTTGTTGTAGAAGGGCCACTAAGTCTCCGTTGCCACATGTTAAGAGAGTTTTCTTCCGGTGGACATATGAACAGCAGACTGTCCATCTGCGTAAGTAAGATATCCACATCCCGCAGTGGAAATTGTGGACTTGTATCTTTGTGGTACAGCAACCTGTCCGGAAAAGGTGCAGAGCATAGTCTGATGTTTAGGGTCAGCCCTGTGGTTGCCTGGCTTAAAGAAATATATTGTATGCCCTGCCTGGATGCTTTTACACTAATGCCTAATAATTACCTGTGCAGCCGTGAAACTTGTAACATCTGTGGACTTAAGAATCACCTGCTAGTCCATGCATGATAAGAACCGTCCTGATATGTTTGCATTTGTAGTCTTCAGTAAAGAATAGTTCTACAGCCTCATCATTGCTTCCTGCACCTCTACACTGCACCAACACCCTCAGCTGTACCAAGGGACCCTGCCTTGCACCTCAAAACCTTCAACTGCAAGAATATCTCAACCAACATCTTGCAGGAAGACCCCAGAACCAGAGTATTCCCCCGAAGGGAAGAACGGATGCATCGCCCAGGGGAGCGACAGAGTGAGCGAGAACTATAACCATCATTCTTGCTACAATCATCCTGTCCTCTGCTCTTCTTCTTCTGGGTCCCTGCAGTGTCACCCATAAGGACCTTCACTGCAAACTGGTAGTAATTCATCATTTCTAGAAGGAATAATAAAGCAATGGCACAACAGAGAGTCAGAAGAATAGATGTTCCAGAATTGTTATTACATTGGGGATTCAAGTTGTTGCTAAAACAAATATGTCAGGAGAGGTGACAGAGCCTTTTTAAAGGGATTGTCCAGCCTTATTTTTAAAGGGGTTGTCTCACTTCAGTAAGTTGCATTTATCATGTAGAGAAAGTTAATACAAGCCACTTACTAATGTATTGTGATTCTCCATATTGCTTCCTTTGCTAACTTTTAGTACATGATAAATGCAACTTACTGAAGTGAGAGAACCCCTTTAAGTGATGGCCTATCCTTGGGAAAGGCCATCACTAGCTGATTGGTCGGACTACGACACCCTGCACTTCTACCAATCAGCTGTTCTGTGTAGCTCTGTCGGCGGAACTACACAGCGTTGTCAACTTTGTAGTGGACGGCACTCATCGCTGCAGCACTACTCTTGTTCACTTCAATGGAAGCAGTGCAGCCCTTAAAAAAGACCCCTTTAGGCCTCATGCACACAACCGTATGTGTTTTGGGGTCCGCAAACTGCGGATCCGCAAAACACGGAAGCTGCTCTGCGTATTGAGGAACGGAACGCGACCCATTGTAGAAATGACTATTCTTGTCCGCAAAACGGAGAAGAATAGGACATGCTCTATTTTTTTTGCGGGGCCACAGAATGGAGCAACGGATGCGGACAGCACAGGGAGTGCTGTCCGCATCTATTGCGGCCCCATTGAAGTGAATGGGTCCGCGCCCGAGCCGCAAAATATGCGGCTCGGATGCGGACCAAAACAACGGCCGTGTGCATGAGGCCTTAGGCCTCTTGCAGACGAACGTGTGCGCCCCGTGCCAGTGCTGCGGGCCGCAAATTGCGGCCCGCAATGCACGGGCACCATTCCGTGGCCATTCCGCATCACGGATTCATTTCAATCGGTCCACAAATCCGTGGAACGGTGCAGAACGGAATGACGGAACGGAACACTACGGAAGCACTATGGAGTGCTTCCGCGGTGTTCCGTTCTGTACTTCCGCCCAGCAAAAAGATAGAACATGTCTTATCTTTTTGCGGAACGGGCAAATCGCGGACCCATTCAAGTGAATGGGTCCGCTATCTGCTGCGGCTGCCCCACAGTCGGTGCCCGTGCATTGCGGGCCGCAATTTGCGGCCTGCAGCACAGGCACGGGCGCACACGTTCGTGTGCAAGAGGCCTTAGGCCGAGTTCACACTTCAGTTATTTGATCAGTTATTGTGAGCTAAAACCAGGTGCGGGTCTAAGACATAGAAAAGTAGGAAATCTTTCCACCATACGTTATCTCTGAGAAGGCTTCACTACTGGTTTTGGCTGACAATAACTGATGGAAATAACTGACAAAATAACTGAAGTGTGAACTCAGCCTTAGGGCTCAAGCACACGAACGTATTTTCTTTCCGTGTCCGTTCCATTTTTTTTTATGGACCATATGCTGAACCATTCATCTCAATGGGTCCGCAAATAAAAAGGAAGTTACTCCGTGTGCATTCCGTTTCCTTATGTCCGTATTTCCGTTTCACAAAAAAACTAGACCGTATCCTATTATTGTCCGCATTACGGACAAGGATAGGACTTTTCTATTAGAGGCCAGCTGTTCCGTAAAATACAGGATGCACATGGACGTCATCCGTATTTTTTGCGCATCTGTTTTTTTGTGGACAGCAAACGACATACGGTCGTGTGCATGAGCCCTTAGAGGGGTTTTCCAGGATTAGAAAAAATGGATTTCTTACAAAAACATCTCCACACGTGTCCACGGGTTGCCTATGGTATTGTAGCTCAGCTCCATTGAATTGAATGGGCATGAGCTGCAATACCACACACAACCTGTGACCAGATGTGGCGCTGTTTTTGGCAGGAATACGTTTTCCTAACTCTGCATAAGGTATTCTCCACAGCGCTTACAACAGTTAAGAGACATATTTACTGCCCAGTGTCGGTGATAGTTCCTGTTTAAGTATACTCGGCTGAATAATGAATATAATTAGGTACAGGTTCTGCCTTTGTAGGTCCACATATAAATTCATGTTATAATGGACTGTACGGGAGAAGTCTACAGACAAGGAGCAAATGGAGTTCATTAGCCGCAGCACCGTGATATACGTCAAAGGACCTAAAAAAAGCAATAATGTGCTCACAGGTGTTCGATGTACCGATCCCTGGCGCGGCGATGTATCCATAAAAGGTGAGATTTGTTACAACAGACCATTTGCCATGTGACAATAGACTATTAAATGGACCATTTGCTGCAGGCCAGTGAGCGCTTTTACATTTTCATTTTAAAAATGGCTATTTTGGTACATGTATCTTCCTGCCGCCACCTTCCCTCCGCTCTCCGGGTTGTAGACTCTGTAGGACTCCAGCGGCCGCAGAGAGGATGGGAGCAGAGCAGAATGAGGACATCACCTAAGATGTTATTGTTATTCGTACATTCAGGTTTCATATTTCCAGAGATCCAAAATGAATGAAAAAGATGCAAAATATAAAGATTCCCAGGATGATAAAAACTATAATAAACCATCTTCACTTCATATTTATTTTGGGTATACATGAATGCTTTAGTATCAGTTTGTTATTTGTTATGCTTCCAATGTGATTCTTTTCAGAATGTTTTCTACGGGAAGAATTTCGGTTCCTTCTCATATCATTTTTATGCACATAATTTGTTCCTGTTTTTTGTATTTTTGATAGATTTATACATTGAAAAACATTGTCAACATAGTTATAGTTTAGCATTTTTCTGGAAATAATATAGTATTGGATCTTTATTTGCATTCATCTTTGTCTATCTTGATGTATTATTGTACATGTCAATCAGGTAATTGAGGCTTGGCTAGTGGTACCTGACCAATCTGCCGTGCGCTGACGCACGGGGAAGGCGTAAGGTGGAGAGGATAGGAGTGGTGGCTGCAGCCATGAGGGTGGTTGTAGCCCTCACGATTAGAGATGAGCGAACTTCTATTTTTAGTTCGGCGTCCAAAGTTCGGGTTATCGTAGCATCCCGTTATGGATTCCGCTACCGCGGACCATAACGGCATTTGGAATCCATAAGGAGATGCTTCATTGAACCCGAACCGTGGACAACCCTAAGGACCTGGGGTGACATCACCGTCATGTGATCAGTGCAGGGGGCGTGGCTCAGCACTGGATCACCTCTTATCCCCTAATGCGTGAGAAGTCGTTTGGAATCCAAATGCGTAAAAATGTCCTGTGAAATCCTAAAGGTACTCATTGGAAATTGGGCCCCTTTGCGCATCTTGGCTGCAAAAAAGTGTCACTCATGTGGTATCGCCGTACTCAGGAGAAGTAGGGCAATGTGTTTTGGGGTGTATGTTTACATATACCCATGCTGGGTGTGAGAAATATCTCTGTAAATGACAACTTTTTAATTTTTTTTATACAAAGTTGTCAATTTACAGAGATATTTCTCTCATCCAGCATGGGTATATGTAAAAATACACCCCAAAACACATTGCCCTACTTCTTCTGAGTACAGCGATACCACATGGGTGACACTTTTTTGCAGCCTAGGTGCGTAAAGGGGCCGAAAGTCCAACGAGTACCTTTAGGCCCCTTTCACACGGGCGAGTTTTCCGCGCGGGTGCAATGCGTGATGTAAACGCATTGCACCCGCACTGAATCCTGACCCATTCATTTCAATGGGTCTGTGTACATGAGCGTTTTTTTTTCACGCATCACTTGTGCGTTGCGTGAAAATCGCAGCATGTTCTATATTCTGCGTTTTTCACGCAGCCCTAGCCCCATAAAAGTGAATAGGGCTGCAGGAAAAACGCATTGCATCTGCAAGCAAGTGCAGGTGCGTTGCGTTTTTCAGTGATATTTGCTAGGAGATGTTGTTTGTAAACCTTCAATTTTTTATCACGCGCGTGAAAAACGCATCAAAACGCATGGCACCCGCGCGGAAAAAACTGAACAACTGAACGCAATCGCAGGCAAAACTGAATGGATTTGCCTGTGAAATCGCACAGTTTTCACTGAACGCATCCGCAACGCATCCGGACCTAATCCGGACACGCTCGTGTGAAAGAGGCCTTAGGCTTTACAGGGTTGCTCACAATTTAGCCCCGCCCAAACTGCCAGAACAGTAAACACACCCCACATGTGACCCCATTTTGGGAAGAAGACACCCCAAGGTATTCGCTGAGGGGCATATTGAGTCCATGAAAGATTGAACTTTTTGTCACAAGTTAGCGGAAAGGGAGACTTTGTGAGAGAAAAAAAAAAGTAAATTTCCGTTAACTTGTGCCAAAAAGACAAAACTTCTATGAACTCGCAATGCCCCTCACGGAATACCTTGGGGTGTCTTCTTTCCAAAATGGGGTCACATGTGGGGCATTTATACTGCCCTGGCATTTTAGGGGCCCCTAAAGCGTTAGAAGAAGTCTGGAATCCAAATGCGTAAAAATGCCCTGTGAAATCCTAAAGGTACTCATTGGAATTTGGACCCCTTTGCGCACCTAGGCTGCAAAACAGTGTCACACATGTGGTATCGCCGTACTCAGGAGAAGTAGGGCAATGTGTTTTGGGGTGTATTTTTACATATACCCATGCTGGGTGAGAGAAATATCTCTGTAAATTGACAACTTTGTATACATTTTTTTAAAAAGTTGTCATTTAGAGAGATATTTCTCACACCCAACATGGGTATATGTAAAAATACACCCCAAAACACATTGCCCTACTTCTCCTGAGTAGGGCGATACCACATATGTGACACTTTTTCGCAGCCAAGATGCGCAAAGGGGCCCGATTTCCAATGAGTACCTTTAGGATTTCACAGGGCATTTTTACGCATTTGGATTCCAAATGACTTTTCACGCTTTAGGGGCCCTTAAAATGGCAGGACAGTATAAATACCCCACAAGTGACCCCATTTTAGAAAGAAGACACCCCAGGGTATTCTGTGAGGGGCACAGTTTTTTGGCACAGTTTAGCGGAAATTGTTTTTTTTTTTTTCTTACAAAGTCTCATATTCCGCTAACTTGTGACAAAAAATAAAATTTTACATGAACTCACCATACCCCTCACGGAATACCTTGGGGTGTATTCTTTCTAAAATGGGGTCACTTGTTGGGTATTTATACTGCCCTGGCATTTTAGGGGCCCCTAAAGCATGAGAAGTCGTTTGGAATCCAAATGCGTAAAAATGCCCTGTTAAATCCTAAAGGTACTCATTGGAATTAGGGCCCCTTTGCGCATCTTGGCTGCAAAAAAGTGTCACATATGTGGTATCGCCGTACTCAGGAGAAGTAGGGCAATGTGTTTTGGGGTGTATTTTTACATATACCCATGCTGGGTGAGAGAAATATCTCTGTAAATGACAACTTTTTAAATGTTTTTATACAAAGTTGTCAGTTTACAGACAACTTTATGCAGCCTAGGTGCGTAAAGGGGCGTAAAGTCCAATGAGTACCTTTAGGTTTTACAGGGCTGCTCACAATTTAGCCCCACCCAAAATGCCAGAACAGTAAACACATCCCACAAATGACCCCATTTCGTAAAGTAGACACCCCAAGGTATTCACTGAGGGGCATAGTGAGTCCGTGGGAGATTTTATTGTTTTTTGCCAGAAGTTAACAGAAATGGAAACTTTATTATTATTTTTTTCCTCAGAAAGTGTCATTTTCCGCTAACTTGTGAAAAAAAATGAAATGATACATGAACTCACCATGCCCCTCCGCGAATACTTTGGGGTGTCTACTTTCTAAAATGGTGTCATTTGGGGGGTATTTATACTTTTCTGACATTCTAGCACCTGAAGAAACATGACAGGCGCTCAGAAAGTCAGAGCTGCTTCAAAATGCCGAAATTCACCTTTTTGCACCATAGTTTGTAAACGCTATAACTTTTACCCAAACCAATAAATATACACTTATTGCATTTTTTTTTTATCAAAGACATGTAGAACAATAAATTTAGAGAAAAATTTATATAGAAATGCAGTTTTTTAAAAAAAAATTTACAACAGAAAGAGAAAAATTTAATTTTTGTGCAAAATTTTTTTTATTAATATCGAAAAAAGTAAAAATGTCAGCAACAATGAAATACCACCCAATGAAAGCTCAATTAGTGAGAAGAAAAGGAGGTAAAAAAGCGGAACAACGGATCCGTAAAAAACGGACCGCAAAACCATACAGTCGTGTGCAATAAGCCTTAGAGATGGAAAACACTGCATTCCAGCATGAAAACCTCATCCCATCTGTGAAGCACAGTGGTGGTAGAATCATGATTTGGGCCTGTTTTGCTGCATCTGGACTTGCCGTAATTGATGGAACAATGAGTTCTGAATTATACCAGAAGATTCTAAAGGAAAATGTCAGGACATCCGTCTGTGAGCTGAATCTCCAGAGAAAGTGGATCATGTATCAAGACAACAACCATAAACACAAGTCATTCTACCAAAGAATGGTTAAAGAATAAAGTTAACGTTTTGGAATGGCCGAGACAAAGTCCTGACCTTAGGTCTTATTCACACGTCCGCATATATGTCCGCATGTATTCCGCAATTCTGCGGAATACATGCGGATCCATTGACTGTGAATGGGGCACGGAACGATGCGGAAAGCACACACTGTGCTCTTCGCATCAGTTTTTGCGGAGCGCACCGCCGATCTTACGGCCGCAGCTCCGCAAAAAAGTAGAGCATGTCCTATTCTTGCCCGCAATTGTGGAGAAGAATAGACATTTTTATGGGGCTGCCGGCCGGGTGTGTTTATGGATCCGCAATTTGCGGATCCATAAACACTACGGACGTGTGAATAAGGCCTTAATCCAATAGAAATGTTCTGGAAGAATCTGAAGCAAACAGTTCATGAGGTGAAGCTGAGGAATGGGCTAAAATTCCTCCAAGCCAATGTGCAGGACTAATCAACAATTTCCGGAAATGTTTAGTTGTGGTTATTGCTGCACAAGGAGGTCTCACCAGATACGGAGAACTGAAAGTTGTAGGGACAAGTTGTATTTTCTAATGGCACCATTGAATGTTACATACAATGTATTTGAAAGCGATAAAATAATATTAACAGAGTGGAATTGAGATAGATGCTCCACAATTCTGCCATTGTTTTACAGGTTTTATAATTACGGCGTTCGCTGGATGGTGAAAATGACATGTTTCCCTAATTCTGTGGGTCAGTTCGATGACATTTTTTTTTTGTGTTGTAATCCTTTAATAAAAAATAAAAAAACTTTATTTGCATCGCCATATTCTGTTCCGTCTATGCAGCTTTGAGGGCTTTTTTTTAGTGGTGAGGGCTGTAGTTTTTTTTTAATAATGTCTTTTTTACATTTTTTGGGGGGAAGAGAAGCGACGAAGAAACAGCGGTTCAGATATTTAGATTTTTCTTTTCCCTTATGACATGACGTCACTGTATGGAATAAATACATGTTCTATTGCAATACAAAGTATATATTTTTTTTATATTTTATTTATTTAATGCCATTCCTGAGCTGGTGTCATCTTCAAAAGTGTTTTCTAGTTTGCATCAGCATACCATAAAATAATCATTTATGAAGGGAACTGTAATTTTGTAACCAATTTTTTTTTTACCTTTATTTATGCTCCTATTTCTCGTTCTGGGCTGTGGTCACATGATCATGTCCATGCAGCTCTTTCTTATTTCCTGTGATGCTCTGTCCATGGGCAGCCATGATAGGGGAGCGTCTATGTAACTAGCTGGGTGGGAGGAGCTATAAACTAGTCAGACGTTATTAGAAGCAGTAATAGGGGAGTGTCTATGTATCTACAGTAGCTGGGTGGGAGGAGCTATACACTAGCTGGGTGTTAGGGGCAGTGATCGGGGAGTGTCTAGGTAACTAGCTGGGTGGGAGGAGCTCTAAACTAGTCAGACTTTGTTAGAAGCAGTAATAGGGGAGTGTCTATGTCACTACCTGGTTGGGAGGAGCTATAAACTAGCTGGGTGTTGTTAGGGGCAGTAATAGGGGAGTGTCTATGTCACTACCTGGGTGGGAGGAGCTCTAAACTAGCTGGGCGTTGTTAGGGGCAGTAATAGGGGAGTGTCTATGTAACTAGCTCGGTGGGAGGAGTTATAAACTAGCTGGGCGTTGTTAGGGGCAGTAATAGGGGAGTGTCTATGTCACTACCTGGGTGGGAGGAGCTCTAAACTAGCTGGGTGTTGTTAGGGGCAGTAATAGGGGAGTGTCTATGTAACTACCTGGGTGGGAGGAGCTATAAACTAGCTGGGTGTTGTTAGGGGCAGTAATAGGGGAGTGTCTATGTCACTACCTGGGTGGGAGGAGCTCTAAACTAGCTGGGTGTTGTTAGGGGCAGTAATAGGGGATTGTCTATGTCACTACCTGGGTGGGAGGAGCTATAAACTAGTCAGACGTTATTACAAGCAGTAATAGGGGAGTGTCTATGTAACTAGCTCGGTGGGAGGAGTTATAAACTAGCTGGGTGTTGTTAGGGGCAGTAATAGGGGAGTGTTTATGTAACTACCTGGGTGGGAGGAGCTCTAAACTAGCTGGGCGTTGTTAGGGGCAGTAATAGGGGAGTGTCTATGTCACTACCTGGGTGGGAGGAGCTATAAACTAGTCAGACGTTGTTAGAAGCAGTAATAGGGGATTGTCTATGTCACTACCTGGGTGGGAGGAGCTATAAACTAGTCAGACGTTGTTAGAAGCAGTAATAGGGGAGTGTCTATGTCACTACCTGGGTGGGAGGAGCTCTAAACTAGCTGGGTGTTGTTAGGGGCAGTAATAGGGGAGTGTCTATGCAACTACCTGGGTGGGAGGAGCTATAAACTAGCTGGGTGTTGTTAGGGGCAGTAATAGGGGAGTGTCTATGTCACTACCTGGGTGGGAGGAGCTCTAAACTAGCTGGGTATTGTTAGGGGCAGTAATAGGGGAGTGTCTATGTCGCTACCTGGGTGGGAGGAGCTCTAAACTAGCTGGGTGTTGTTAGGGGCAGTGATAGGGGAGTGTCTATGTCACTACCTGGGTGGGAGGAGCTATAAACTAGTCAGACGTTATTACAAGCAGTAATAGGGGAGTGTCTATGTAACTAGCTCGGTGGGAGGAGTTATAAACTAGCTGGGTGTTGTTAGGGGCAGTAATAGGGGAGTGTTTATGTAACTACCTGGGTGGGAGGAGCTCTAAACTAGCTGGGCGTTGTTAGGGGCAGTAATAGGGGAGTGTCTATGTCACTACCTGGGTGGGAGGAGCTATAAACTAGTCAGACGTTGTTAGAAGCAGTAATAGGGGATTGTCTATGTCACTACCTGGGTGGGAGGAGCTATAAACTAGTCAGACGTTGTTAGAAGCAGTAATAGGGGAGTGTCTATGTCACTACCTGGGTGGGAGGAGCTCTAAACTAGCTGGGTGTTGTTAGGGGCAGTAATAGGGGAGTGTCTATGCAACTACCTGGGTGGGAGGAGCTATAAACTAGCTGGGTGTTGTTAGGGGCAGTAATAGGGGAGTGTCTATGTCACTACCTGGGTGGGAGGAGCTCTAAACTAGCTGGGTATTGTTAGGGGCAGTAATAGGGGAGTGTCTATGTCGCTACCTGGGTGGGAGGAGCTCTAAACTAGCTGGGTGTTGTTAGGGGCAGTGATAGGGGAGTGTCTATGTCACTACCTGGGTGGGAGGAGCTATAAACCAGCAGGGTGTTGTTAGGGGCAGTAATAGGGGAGTGTCTATGTAACTGGCTAGGTGGGAGGAGATCTAAACTACCTGGGCATTGTTAGGGGCAGTAATAGGGGAGCGTCTATGTAACTAGCTAGGTGGGAGGAGCTATAAACCAGCATGGTGTTGTTTGGGCTAGTAATATAGGAGTGTCTATGTAACTAGCTGGGTGGGAGGAGCTATACATTATCTGGGTATTGTTAGGGGCGGTGCTGGAGCTTTGAAAGAGGAAGGAGAAGTGCATCATGGGTTTGGTTGGATACAGGAACAGGAAGTGCTACATACAGGATGGAAAGAAACCAGAGGGATTGGTTTACATGGTAAAACTGAGTCAGAAGATTCCAAAATGTAAAATAAAGGAGGTCAGCAACTACATGAGCATATCTGTTAAAAACCATATTAACCCTTGAAAATCCCTTTAAAAACATCCACCAACACATATGACAGACATTAAAACATTAAAACCTTAGCTCAATCCATAACTATATCTGCTCGTCCCTACATGTCCACATCCTAGCCCATCGTATAACTGTAAGGCGAGGATGAAGGGGCCGTTGTGTGGTGAGAGGCTCGGTAAACACTTGATTTCTGGTTTGTTTGTCTCGAGCTGTTCCAGCTTCAAAGAGACGGAGGATCTTATGTGCAATCTGACTTCAGAAGAACCCTTGAAGCTGTTTTTGCCATCTAGGGCTCTCAGCGCTGAAATATACTGATTATGTATTAAATAAATCTTCGATTACTGAAAGGCTAAAAGCAAGTGGAGATATAGCAGGGGCAGAAAGCCATCCGCTGCGTCCTCATTCTGTTCTGCTCATACAATGCATTTTCCATTACAGCAAAAACAAATATTCAGAGATAACTGTTCATTAGTGGATCACACCCACCGACTAATGAATTCATTTCACTTATATTATTTGCTAATACAAGTAAATACATCAGCAAGATTTTTTGGCCAACTTGAAAAAATGTGCCCCTGACCCATCCCCTAGTGTGCTACCCCATGAGAGTATTAAAGAGGTTATCCAATCTCTATAATGACCCCCAGAATGTTCAGGCTCCAACTCAAGAGCATACTTACCTGCTCTGGATCCCTGCACGGCCACCGCTGCATCTCCCTGTTGCACGGATTAAAACATCTTGCGAATGGTGGGGAGCAGCCAATAGCAGGCCTCGATGGTGACCAGCCTTCCTAAAAGTTCACTAGCCCCCCCCCCAAAAAAAACACATTTTTATAAGTATACTAATTAAGTTGAAAAGAGCCCAAGGGGCTGTACATTATTGTAGTGGAGCCCAGCCGCGCCCTTCAGCAGTAAGCCCCACTTCTCCCCTACTCTTCTTCTCTCCAGCTCCTAGCTGCAGCGACGTCATCATGCAGCCGCCCCAAATCTTGCACGGGATTCAGGCACATGCCCAAATCATTTAAAGGGAATCTGTCACCAGCATATTAGCTATTTTTTTTTTTTTCATGAATCCATGTGTAATAAATTACCTTCTTTCCATATGTGTTCTTGTTTTACTTGTGTGCCTTGTCATTTCTTCCAAAAAACGTATATTAAAATATTTTTCCGATATGCAAATTAAGCTGTAAGGAGCCCAGAGGGGCATTATTCCTTTACCACCCTGATGTGCCGTGCCCGCCTAAATTTTAAAAAGAAGAATGCCTCTAAGATGTAAAATCGCCTTCCAGAGGCGATGCTAAGTGATCTGCCCCCCCCCAGCTCCTCTCTCTGCCGCAAATATCCCCGATCCGCCTCTCGCCGGCAGCCTGAAATCCTGCGCAGGCGCAGTGACGCTGTTGAGGCTGTTGCCCTCAGTTTCCATATTATCGCGCAGGCAATCGCACTGCGCCTGCGCGGGATTTCAGGCTGCCGGCGAGAGGCGGATCGGGGATATTTGCGGCAGAGAGAGGAGCTGGCGGGGGCGGGGGGAACGGAGCACTTAGCATCGCCTCTGGAGGGCGATTTTACATCTTAGAGGCGTTCTTTTTAAAATTTAGGCGGGCACGGCACATCAGGGGGGCGTTCCTGGGCACCTTGGTAAAGGAACAACGCCCCTCTGGGCTCCTTACAGCTTAATTTGCATATTGGAAAAAGCGTTTTTTGGAAGAAATGACAAGGCACACAAGTAAAACAAGAACACATATGGAAAGAAGGTAATTTATTACACATGGATTCATGATTTTTTTTTTTAGCTAATATGCTGGTGACAGATTGCCTTTAAAGGGGTTGCCCTGCCATGTATATTGATGACCTATTCTCAGGATAGGTCATTAATATAGGATCAGCTGGGTTCCGACACCCAACATCCCTGCCGATAAGCTTATGAAAAGGAGGCTGCGCTCCATGCGAGCAGTGCTTCCTACTCATTAAACTGCATGTTGTCTCTCGAAGTGCAGTGTTATGACAAGTGAATGGCCCCACTACTTGTAATTACATTACGTCACCACTCCACAGTCAACGGGGCGTAGTGTAATGACCAGAAAGCGGCACTCGCATAGAGAGTCACTCCTTCTTCAAACTGCTGATCAGCGGGCATGCTGGGTGTCAGACCACTGCTGATCAGATTTTGATGACCTATCATAACGATAGATCATCAGTATATATATATAGCAGGGAACCCCTTTCACTTAAAGGGTTGTTCCATGAATAATATTCTACATTTTTTAAATCAGCACCTGGATCTGAATACTTTTGTAATTGCATGTCATTAAAAATTTAGCATAGCCACTGAGTTATTCAGTAAAATATTTATCTGTATAGCGCCACCTGCAGTTTTTTTGTCCTGCTCACTGAGAAGGCCGCACATGCTCAGTTTTATCCTTCAACTGCCTCCTGAGTTGTGATAGGGAGAGCATGGACACGCCCCCTGAGTTGTGATAGGCAGAGCATGGACACGCCCCCTGAGCTGTGATAGACAGGGCATGGACACGCCCCCTTATCTGCAACATCAGCGTCCATTTCGCTTTCGTGCTTCTTCTTAGGGCCCTGAGAAGAAGAGCGAAAGCGAAACAGACGTCGGTCCGTGTTCTCCAGTCTGGGCTAGTAGTATTTACTGCTTTATTTAGGCTCTTTGTCTATATTTTTTATTACCTTTTACAGCCCCCGTTTTGTTGGGATTGCTGTTTTTGAATACATCGGCACGGATACCTCTTAGTAAGCCTGGTGGTAACTAATAAGCACGGTGTTGGTTGCTGATGTATATCATGGATTTAAACACACATACTATTGTTTTGACTGTAGAGCCTTGTGATTAGATGATTTCATTCCCAGTCCTGGTGTTCTATCTCTCCACATTCCTTTACTCCCGTTCTTATGTATTTTAGGATATATATACTTTGTATATGTCCTGTCATTGGATTATGTAATAATAATAAAATTGAGTTATTTATTATAGTTGCGTGGTGATTATATTGACATAGGAGGTAATGTGGGTAAGTAACTGGCTGAGTGACAGAAAACAGAGGGTGGTTATTAACGGTACATACTCAGATTGGGTCACTGTCACTAGTGGGGTTCCTCAGGGGTCAGAATTGGGCCCTATTCTCTTCAATATATTTATTAATGATCTTGTAGAAGGCCTGCACAGTAAAATATCTATTTTTGCAGATGACACTAAACTGTGTAAAGTAATTAACACTGAAGAGGACAGTTTTCTGCTACACAGGGATCCGGAAAGATTGGAGGCTTGGGCAGAGAAGTGGCAGATGAGGTTTAACACTGACAAATGTAAAGTTATGCACATGGGAAGGAATAATGCAAGTCACCCGTACATACTAAATGGTAAAACACTCGGTAACACTGACATGGAAAAGAAACTAGGAATTTTAGTGAACAGCAAACTAAGCTGCAAAAACCAGTGTCAGGCAGCTGCCGCCAAGGCCAATAAGATAATGGGTTGCATCAAAAGGGGCATAGACGCCCGTGATGAGAACATAGTCCTAACACTTTACAAATCACTAGTCAGACCACACATGGAGTACAGTGTACAGTTCTGGACTCTTGTGAACAAGGCAGACATAGCAGAGCTGGAGAGGGTTCAGAGGAGGGCAACTAAAGTAATAACTGGAATGGGGCAACTACAGTACCCTGAAAGGTTATCAAAATTAGGGTTATTCACCTTAGAAAAAAGACGACTGAGGGGAGATCTAATAACTATGTATAAATATATCAGGGGTCAGTACAAAGATCTCTCCCATCATCTATTTATCCCCAGGACTGTGACTGTGACAAGGGGACATCCTCTGCGTCTGGAGGAAAGAAGGTTTGTACACAAACATAGAAGAGGATTCTTCACTGTAAGAGCAGTGAGACTATGGAAATTTCTGCCTGAGGAGGTGGTGATGGTGAGTACAATAAAGGAATTCAAAAGGGGCCTGGATTTATTTCTGGAGTGTAATAATATTACAGGCTACAGCTACTAGAGAGGGGTCGTTGATCCAGGGAGTTATTCTGATTGCCTGATTGGAGTCGGGAAGGAATTTTTTTCCCCTTAAGTTGGGAAAATTGGCTTCTGCCTCACAGGTTTTTTTTGCCTTCCTCTGGATCAACTTGTAGGGAACAGGCCGAACTGGATGGACAAATGTCTTTTTTCGGTCTTATATACTATGTTACTATGTTACTATATTGTTTCTACGGAACCTGTATAAATTGCACCACCAAAGGCGCAAGTTTCTGTAACAACCAGCAGGAGGTGCTGTTTGCACTCTTTTATTTAGAAATGTCTGAATTCAAAGCCTTAGAAGAATGGAATACAAATTAGTGAAATCACGGCCATGTCTTCTGTATGCATACTAATGCCTTTTATAATAACATAGGACATGATCATATTGCTCTGTTGAGATGTCTTTGCTCCCAGAATGGCTTAGATGAGCAGTGGAACATTTAAAGTGAAGTTCCATTTAATTAACATTGACTGCTTAGTCAGCAAATGCAAAATGTTGCATCATTGTAAAACATACAGTACTGTGCAAAAAGATTTGGGCAGGTGTGGAAAAAATGCTTGACAGTAAGGGTGTTTGAATGAACAAAAAAGAAATCTAAATCAGATCAATATTTGGTGAGGCCACCCTTCAAAACAGCATCAGTTTTTTTAGATACACTTGTGCAAAGTTTTTGAAGGAATTTGGCAGGGAAGTTATTTCAAACATCTTGGAGAACTGACCATAGATCTTCTATGGATGTAAGCTTGGTTCAGATCCTTAGGTTGCTTTCACACCTGCGTTTTTACTTTCTGGCGTAGAGATCCGTCGTCGGGTCTCTACGCCGGAAAGAAACTGATCAGGATTATCCCCATGCATTCTGAATGGAGAGAAATTCATTCAGTATGTGAAGGTTTTTTGGACGTTGACAAAACCACAGCATGCTGCGGATTTGTCTCCGTCCAAAAATCCGGAAGACTTGCCGTAGCACCGGATTTGGAATTAGGCTAAACATCGTTTTGGCGCATTGCCGGATCCGACGTTTAGATCTGCGCATGCACAGCAGCAGTTCCGATCGGGGCCCCAGTGTAAACTGGGGCTCCGATCGGTTACCATGGCAGCCAGGACGCTACTTAAGTCCTGGCTGCCAAAGTAATTACTATGCAGCAGTGTACTTACCTGCGCTGAGGCCCCGGGGTGCTCCTTCTTGACGTCACAGGTCCGGGCGGCGCATTGATCTATGCGCCATGGGGACCTGTGACGTCATGAAGGAGCGCTCGGCGGCCGCAGTGCATGTAAGTAAACTGCTGCGGAGTACCATGGCATCCAGGACTTCAGTAGCGTCCTGGCTGCCATGGTAACCTGAGAGCATTTTGAAGACTGATCAGGCGACCTGCGTTCTGCCGGATCCGGCGGGACGGAAGTGCCTGCCGGATCCTCAGAACACAAGTGTAAAAGTACCCTTAGGGGCCATTCACATGACCATATTTCTGGGTCCGCATTCATTCCATAATTTTGCGGAACGGATGCGGACCCATTGATTTCAATGGAGCAGCAAAAGACGCAGACAGCACACCGTGAGTTGTCCGCATCTGTAGTTTCGTTCTGCGGCCCCACAGAAAAATAGAGCATGCCCTATTCTTGTCTGCAATCACGGACAAGAACAGGTATTTCTATTATAGGGCTGGCCATGTGCATTCTGCAAAATGCAGAATGCACGCGGCCAGTACCTGTGCTTTGTGGACCGAAAAACACTTACGGTTGTTTAAAGGTACCCTTACTCTAGAAATATCCAAGAGTATAAAAAGCTCCCCAATATGCCGGGGCCCTCACATTGAATATACTTCGAATAGCATCGCAGGTGACGCTAGGGAGGCTCGTCCTCGTTCCCACCTGCCTTGGCTGCAGCCCCCCCCCCCCGAACACCGGATATTTTCATCTGCGCATGGTACGGGAACCAGGAGCTGCGCAGGGAGTGGGGATCCAGGTAAGTATATTCTTGTCCTGCTACAGAATCAATTTCGAGCCAATCACCCTGTATTTCTCAGTACTGAAGACACCCTTAAAAGAAATGTGTCAGTGAGTTACGCAGATAGCCGAGTATAGCGCTCAACTATTTCTGGAATTCCCATAAAAGTGAATGGAGCTCAGGGTATACGGGGCCCCTGTTCTCTTGAACATGGGGGTTCCAGTCGTAGGATTCCCACTGATCTAATAGGTTTCCTTTAGGCTACGTTCACACGACGACAATTCGCGCGTCAAATCGGGAACCACTACACTGCAACATTTGTAGCGCGACATTGATGTCACATTAATGTCGCGCGACAATTTTTATAATGGGAGTCTGTGGTGGTGTCGCACATGCAACATGCGACATGTTGCGACTGCGACACAACAGTCGCCAAAAATCCATCCCGGATGGATTTTTTCCGACTGTTGTGTCGCAGTCGCAGCATGTCGCATGTCGCAATGAGACACCATAGACTCCCATTATAAAAATTGTCGCGTGACAATAGTGCGACTTTTTGTCACGAGACAATTGTCGTCGTGTGAACGTAGCCTAATTCTGTGGATAGGGGATGACTTCAAACAACTGGAATAACCCCTTTAAATCACGTTTTTATGTTTAAAATATTTTTAAAGAAGTTTTTATGTTATTCTAAATTTTCCATGTCAATATCTATATTTAAACAAAAACCATAAAGCCCTGCAGTTTTCCCAGTGGTCACTATTCACTAAGCCTAATAATAGGCGCCACTTTACTGCAGTTATCTGCTTATCTCTGCCATTCTAATCCTGCTCGTAATGATATCACCTCTGTGTATAGATAAGACATGATCCACTAATAACAATAGGTGATTGTTAAAGCTTATCTATTCTTTCCTTGTACAATACCTTTGCATAGGGCACAGAACATGCCTAGAAAACTCAGTCCATTGTGTCTTTGTCCCATGGGGCTGCCGTAAAGCAATTTTCGTAGTGCTTTCAAAATGCTGTTAAAAACAGCTATGGCAAGATGGCCACCCCCATAATCATGTTCAGGAAATAGAAAAAAAAATCTGCAATCAGAAAATAAAAAAAGACTATAAGAAAAGGATATGCTTTACTATTTGGTTTCAACTGACAGAAACATTTTTTAGTGACATAGTTCCTGACCATTTTGAGGACCATAGATACAGTGGTCGACAAGAAAAACTTAGTGCAGCAGATGAAAGACACATCATATTTGCTTCCCTTCGAAACCGGAAGATGTCCAGCAGTACCAACAGCTTTGAACTGGCAGAAACCAGAGGGATCCAGGTACATGGACAATGGTTTGTGGAACCACTGTGCTGACTAACTGGTTTCACTTTGGGCTATTCTTGAAGATGTCCCCTGGTTTTCACTCCTTAGCCCAGATTTTGCTGCAGGGGAGCCACCAGGCTGCTGCCTCTTGGAATAGTACTGGTGTAGTTAACAGCTCACTTACAGAGGTCATGGACACTGGTGCAAAGCCCAAAGGGATCAGGCAATACATATAGTCATAAACAGGCTGAGGTCAGCCAGACAAAGTACATGGAAATCCGAGAAATAGCCTCAGGACTAGAGCAGGAGGCATAGAGTCAGCATCCAGGCAGAGGAGGAACAAAGGCAGATGAATAGACTAGGGTAACAGGCACAGGTCAGGTCAGATGGCAGACAGACTGACTATGGTGTCAGTCAGTTGCACAGATAGACATGGATTTAGCTTCTTAACAGGATCCAGCGGACTAGAAAGACCAGACAGAACGTGTTGATCAATCAAAGGGTGGGACATACCACACAGAATATATAATGTGGCTGATTAGCCAATTAGTTGAGCAGGTGCACACAGAAACCAAGGAGCATTAACACTTGCAGTGCTGCAACTGAGGTGAGATACAATCAACAATGGCCCTAATTCACCGGTGAGCCGGTGTGCAAGGGACAGCGGCGGCCATGAATCAACATTTTAACACACCAATCCACTGTTCTGAGAAGTCTGGCCAGAGGTGGCCTTAGGCCTCATGCACACAACCGTTTTTTTATGCTGTCCGCAAAAAGGGGTTCCGTTGTTCAGTGATCCGTGTCCGTTTTTGCCTTCCGTTGTGTTTCCGTGTGTCTTCCGTTTTTTTAGCGGACATGACCCAAAAGATTTTACCAAAAGACAGGCTGACAATGTTTCCCAAGTGCCTGCCAAGGGATCCGCAAAAAAAACGGACACGGAACACGGATGACACACGGATGGCCATCCGCATTTTTCACGGACCCATTGACTTGAATGGGTCCGTGAACCGTTTTTCACGGACAAGAATAGGACAGGTTATATTTTTTTGACGGACTGGAATCACGGACCACGGACGCGGAGGACAAACGGTGCATTTGCCGAGGTTTCCACGGACCCATTGAAAACCAATGGGTCCGCAGAAAATCACGAAAAACGGAGCAACGGACACGGAATCAAACAACGGTCGTGTGCATGAGGCCTTAATGGAAGAATTGCAGCCAAAGAGCCATACCTTTCGACAAACAAGGCCAAAGGACTCAACTGTGCACAAATCCTGGAACTGGGCTGCAGAAAAATGGCAGCAGTGATCTGGACTGATTAGTCAAAATGTGAAATATTTGGCTGTAACAGAAGGCAGTTTGTTAGCTGAATGGCTAGAAAACAGTACAATAATGAGTGTTGTAAGAAAGCACAAGGAGTTCTGGAAGTGATGATATGGCACTCACAGAGCTCTGATCTCAACATTATCGAGTCTGTGTGGGATTGTGTGAAGAGACAGAAGGATTTGAGCAAGCCTAGATCCAGAGAAGATCTGTGATTAGTTCTTCAAGATGTTTGGAACAACTTTCCTGGCGAATTTCTTCAAGGGAAAGGGTGGTCTCACCAAATAGCCGTTTGTTAAATCAGAAAAAAAAAATGATGAACACATTCTAACTTTGCAGCATTTTGCTGATGTCCAATGTCTCTGGGACTGATGGAGAAAGAGTCCTAGCATAGAGTTTGGCTATCTCTATCAGGCCCATAGGCATCGAATGGAGCAGTAGTGAGCACGCGTCAATACCTTTCCATATAAACTCCACTGTAATGGGGCCTTAAGACCCACATTCTAGTGTGTGGTGGTAGACTCCTTGGCTCAAGTGCTATACAGGTATGGAGAGCCCGGCAAGGGATATCTTAGGGATAGGCCAACATTATAAAAATAGTGGACAGTTGCCACCAAGAAAGGCTCCACAAGGATTATACACACTAGAAGGTAAGAGCACTGTAAAGTTTTGTGAATAATTGTCTTTTCTGTGAAGACGTAGGAAACATGCACTTTACTTTTGTTCTGCGTCTCCATGTGATATGGGACATGCATCACTTACCCAAATTTAATACAATTCTTGACCGTTATAGCATTCAAGCTCAAAGATTTGTGTATAAAACCGGAGAATGTAAAATGGCGAGGAGGCCGATATCATTAAAGCCGCAGAGTATGTGCTTCTGAATCCATGATCATAAAGTGCTGTGTGCTCTACTTGCTCATTTAGTAGCAACAACTAATAAAACCGCCATAACTGCTTGGACTCTTTATGGGAAAATACAAGAGTACAATTTTGTGTGCCGTGAGAAGCAAATAATATTTATATCCCCAGTGCCGCAAGTTGGCACACTACAAGGTCAGAAAAAGCATTGCATTTAATCTTTTTCATGGTTTGCTGGGCTTCTTTTAGATTTGTGTATTTAATCTTTTTTTCTGCTCGTGTTCCTCTCAAATGACATTTGGAAAGTTGTCTCTGAAGTTATCTATTTTTTTCTGTAAAATCAGCCGTTTGCTGAAGTGATCTATATTTCCCTAAGTGCTATCAACTAAGTGACTATTTAGTTTACTTCTCCTGCCATGTGTAGACCCAAATTTTGATGACAACTTCAGGTATGGTCCCTACGGTCTTTACTAGGGATGAGCGCAAAGACCCATTTTCGATTTCGCGATATTTGACGAATAATTTGCATCATATTCGTTATATATTCGAGATTTCGCAATATTCGTTATTTCACATTCAATATCATGACTTGCGATTAATTTTTCAAGTTATATTCGCGTGCGCATAGATTCTATTCATTATTAATAACGTTTAAATAGCTTTACATGTATTGAAAGCTTGAAATGGCGGGAGTCATTTGTGCGAATGGAAAGGTGCAAAAAAGACATATACGAATTTTCGCAATACATGCAGCGTACTGGAGTCTGACACAACCTGTTAACGCTTGGTAAGAAAGGGAATACAAACCGTGAATATATTAATGCGTATATTCAAGTGACGAACATTCGTAGGACAGTTTTTACCTATTAAGTCTTTACTCTGACAGGAATAGTGTAAATTGTTATAGAAAGCAATTAAGGTTGGGGGAATTATGTCTGAATCTTTTATTTTTAATACAGTTTCCCTATCCCTATACATCTTAAGAGCGAATATTCATAATTTCGACATATTTTCAACAAATCTCAAAATCACGATATTCGAGATTAAAATTTGCTTTGCGACTATTTGCGCTCAACACTAGTCTTTACTACTTTCTTCACATCAGCCAAAAATTGACTAAACATAAGCTCATGGCAAGCCATCTTAACTGTGTTCCATTGGACCTCATTAACCAGGACATAGTGAAACCTGAGCTTCACCATTCACTGAGGTTCATACTGTACTTGAAAGATCTTATGATCACTTCTGTCAAAACTGCCTCCACATCTGCACCTCACCAGTAACTGGTAGATGCCTCCGAGAAGCACCAGTCTACATGGTGTTTCGAACATTTCAATTTATTGGAATGGTGGGGCCAAACGTTTAGGGTTTTGTGATTGATGTGAGCTATCTCACGTTTCAGCACATGTACACACCCCCACCCTATAACAGAACCCGATCTGGCAGCCATTTTACATTCTGTGTTTTGCCAGTGTAGGGAGAGGTTGCTTTGTGGAGCAGGAACAGGCTGTTAGGGACACCAAACGCTAGCAAATTGGGCCACAAAAGTCCTTTTCAGGACTGTTATAGGTGTGCTATCAAAAGGTGTGATATACTGAGGGGTGTGATTTACTTATAATGTACTTTCTAACACAGAAAGTATATTATAGTGCATTTGTATTGTGCAGCAGTTGTGTGCGGTTCTGCTTCGATACTGCAGCTATATAGAACGACAAACGCTATTGGAACAACTAATTGCAACGGGTGTGATATACCTGTTGCCCCCAAAAAACTGATTGAGGGGTGTGATATATCTATAATATACTTTCTAGCATAGAAAGTATATAGTGCATTTGTATTGTGCAGCAGTTGTGTGCGGTTCTGCTGCGATACTGCACCTATATAGAGGGACAAGTGCTATTGGAAGTTATTTTCAACGGGTGTTATATACAGTACCTGTTGCCCCCAAAAAAACTGATTGAGGGGTGTGATATACCTTCGTCCACAAAATACTGATTGAGGCCTGCAATATACCTGCTTCCACAAAATATTGATGAAGGTGTTCGATATACCTGCTTCCACCAAATATTGATGAAGGGGTTCGATATACCTGCTTCCACCAAATATTGATTGAGGCCTGCGATATACCTGCTTCCACAAAATACTGTGTACATAAGACAAGGTCCATTCTTTGTTCTGGGTGGTAAGGGATATGTGTGGGCTGGCATGAGGAAATTCAATTACCTGTGGTCGTCACAGGTGTTGAATTCCTCCGAGATCAATTCCTCGGCCACCTGTCGGTCTAGGCGTTCCCTGAGGCTGGATCCGGAGGGCGGCTGTCGAAGGTTTGGCTGTAGGAATGATCTCATATCCGAAGTGACCAACACATCTTCAAACCGCCCTCTTCTTTCAGGCGCGGTAGGATTGGTACCCACACCTGTTTCGCTGTGAGTGGAAATTCCTCTGCCAGCGCCCGCAACAGCAGAATGCAGCATCTTTCGCAGCAAGGCCTGGAAATGCTGCATTGTGCTAGCCCTCTGTGATGCTGTTAACATGTCTGCCATTTTGTGTTTGTACCGGAGGTCTAAGTACGTTGCCACCCAGTACTGGTCGTTGCTTTTTATACGGGGGTCCCTCTTCAAACACTGGAGCATGACCATTTGCACTAAATTGGAAGCGGTTCAGGGCCCTGGCTCCTGCTCATCGCCCAGGAGAATGTCGTCCTCAGTCTCCTCTCCCTAGCCACGGACAACACCAGGGATCCCTGAAAAAGGTTAAAGTCCCCCTCAAAGCCTGCTTTTCTTGCTCCTCCCCCCAGCCACCATCCTCCTCAGACTCCTGCTGACTTGTCTCAGATGGAGTACCCCCCCGGGAATTCATTCAGCATTGCGACTTCCTCATCTTCCAGCTCCTGCTCCTCGACGGCTTGATCAATGACACAACGCAATGCACGCTCCAGAAAGAAGGCGTAAGGTTAGATGTCACTGATGGCACCCTGGCTGCGACTGACCAGTTTGGTGATCTCATCAAATGGCCGCAGAAGTCTGCATGCGTCGCTCATGAGCAGCCACTGGCGCAGTGAAAAGAAACCAAGCTCCCCAGAACCTGTCCTGCTTCAGAGTTCATACAGGTAGTCGTTAACGGCACAATGCTGCTGGAACAGCCTATCAAGCATATACAAGGTGGAGTTCGAGAGAGTCGGGCTGTCACAAATGATACGTTTGACGGGCAAGTGCTGTCGCCGCTGAACGTCAGCAAGGCGAGCCATGGCGGTGTAAGATCTTCTAAAATGGGCAGAGATTTTCCTGGCCCGCCGCAAGACGTCCTGGACCCCTGGGTATTTGGCAACGAATCACTGCACGACTAAGTTTAGGACGGCACATGTGTCATTTTGCCCTGTTTCAGCGCGCTCAGCAGATTAGCATCGTTGTCGCCCACCACTTTACCAACTGTCAAATTGAGCAGGGTTGGCCACTGATCGGCCTGTGACCGCAGAGCTGAAAGCAGTGCAGGACCGGTGTGGCTCTTGACTTCCAGGCACAACAGCCGGAGCACAGCATGGCAACGTCTCACCTGGGACGTCGAATAGGTTCTGAGGAACTTGGGGGGTGCAGCGGAAGAGGCGGTAGCAGTAGAAAAGGAGGAGTCAGGAGAGGAGGAGATAAAGTATGGAGTAGGAGGTGGAGAAGAGGAGGCAGGCCTGCATGCAATCCTTGGCGGTAACACCAAATCCACACGGGAGCCACGGGTTACATGCTTGACGGCCGTCAGAAGGTTCACCCAGTGGGCAGTAAAAGTTATGTACCTTCCCTGCCCGTGTTTGCTAGACCACGTGTCTGTGGTCAGATATATCTTGGCACCGACACTGTGTGCCAGAGATATATTCACGCCGCTGAACGTGGTATATAGTTCAGGGATGCCCTTCTGGGAAAAATATTTCCTTCTGGGGACCTTCTATTGTGATGTGCCAATGGCGACAAATTTTCTAAAGGCCTCAGTGTCCACCAGTTGTTATGGCAGTAGTTGGCGGGCTAGCAGTTCCGACAAGCCAGCAGTCAGCCGTTGGGCAAGAGAATTATCCAGCGTCATCAACTTTTTACGCTTGAATCCTCTTGCCAGAGAAAACATGGGACCGACAGGTACAGAAGATCAGACAAGGCATGGACAAGGATACAACAACGACAACAACACCAATGCTTTACCAGGCGACAGCACACAGAAGGGCAGATGGCAAAAAAACCCTGAGTGAGCAGCAAGGGGCTACACCCAGCAAGGCACAAAACAGACTGACCACAAGCCCCACAGCTCACAGGAAGAAATAGCTGCAATAACCAGGGCACTTGATTAGCCACACCCCCGTCACAGAATGCTGCAGCCAGCATGACCCAAGCGACAACCAGAAAACACAGGATTACTGTAGCCAGTACGAGGTTACAGGCAGCCAGCCTACACAACAACGAGTGATGGAATCACACAGTGATACAAACGCATCCATACTCAGACCCTGTTCACATACAAGGCCGCAGCCAGCATGCATCACAGGACCAGCATACATGGGAACGCCCACAGTCAGTACACAAAGTGTATGCAGCCAGCCTGCACGGCACCAGTGACAGGAGCAACAGAGATATGGATATAGGGATATAGGGAGACACACACAGGCAACAGTTCACACACACACAAAACCGAAGCCAGTACCCAGCCCCAAGCAACCTCAGTGTCCACCAGTTTTTATGGCAGTAGTTGGCGGGCTAGCAGTTCCGACAAGCCAGCGGTCAGCCGTTGGGCAAGAGAATTATCCAGCGTCATCAACTTTTTATGCTCGAACATTTGGGCCACGGATGCCTGCCTTCTGCTAGATGAATGCAACGACGGCACGGTGGAAGGTGGAGTGGAGGAAAAATAGGAGGAGAGAGGAGAAGGAGAAGAGGCAGGAGGTGGAGCGCCGGGAGTGTGGCTTTGTGGGTTCTGACGGCGTTGCTTCCACTGGGCTCGGTTATGGGAGGCCAGGTGACTTCTTAAGGTGGTCGTCCCTAAGTGAGTGTTGGGCTTACCGCGACTTAGGTGCTGACAGCACAGTCTGCAGATGGCAACACTATTGTCAGAGACTGACATGTTAAAAAAAGCCCACACTGCAGAGCCATGTGGTGGCATCCTGGTAGCACCAGAAGTGACCGTGCATGGTGGATGGCTCGGTCCAGATAGATTTGCAGTCTGCTTTTTGCCTCCTGTGCCCTGCGAGCTGAACTCCCCTCCTCTTTCTCTCTTGTGGGCACCCACATGACGTCCATCGACACGTCATCATCGTCACCTCCACCACCATTGACATTTGAGATCTCGGAGTAGGCAGCAACAGCTGCCCCCCATTTAGTATAATTATCCCCAATGACCCTCCATTCAGTATGATGACCACCAGAGCGCCCATTTAATATAATGACCCCCAGTGACCACCATACAGTATAATGACCCCCAGTGCCCCCTCCATACAGTATAACCCCTAGTGAGGGTGTTCCTGGGGGTCATTATTCTGAATGGGGGAGCGACTGGGGGTTATTATTCTGAATGGAGGGCCACTGTGGAGTCATTAGGGGCCACTGGGGGTCTGTTTACTGTGTTTGGGGGCATTGGGGGGTCATTATGCTGTGTGAAGGGCCATTAGTGGTTATTATACTGTATAGGGGCCACTGGTGATCATTATACCGTGTGGGAGCCACAGAGGGACATGTAAAGCCACAGAGGGACATGTAATCGTACAAAAATGCCTCAAGGGGGCCCACTGGGATTTATCGCCCAAAGGGCTCACATGAACCTGGAGCCGGCCCTGCCTCCAGCCACATAATCACAAGTTCTTTTCTGTCAGGTGTATGCCTTATTTTGGGAGCCAGTTCTCCCGTGGCCTAAAATAAAACTTTTCTAGGCTCCAGCGGGGCACATTTTTGAGAGTTTCCCATTAAGATGCATAAAAATAGCCCCTGATTAAAATACATATTTTTTGTGGGAATTTTTGCCAATGATCCCCCTCTGGTATGTCACTGTTCATGTTGTGGGACTATTTGTGCACTTCTAGTAAGTATTTGGTGGCTGCAAACATGACTTGAAGGTTTTTCAAGTTCGTCTGCCATTAAAGTCAATGGGGCCTGCCGTGAAATCGAGGTTTGCGAACCGTCCTGGCTGATGTTTGTCCATCACTACTTATGAACTAGAACAGTGGTTCTCAGCCTTTTCACACCAAATGCCTCCTAGCGACACAGCATGCAGGACTAATCTTCTTGTCAAAATGACACCATTACAACCCATGATGTATGACTATTATGTTACATATTACATTATGCATTATCAAACATACAAGAGAATACAGTGATAGTGATGTCTCCTCTGTTGTACATGTTCTCATCTTCTCCATTTGGACCAGACAACACAAGATGCTGAAGCTGGACAGCCCATTTAAAGTGAAACTGCACTGAATTTTTCATAAATTATTTTTTTTTTATATGTTCTTGTATGGTCTTGAAGTGAACGTATTTGTGCCAGAAGTTCTTTCTCTTCAGCCTGCTTTTCGAGTTTGTTTTCTTGTGCTATTTTCATTTTCTTATTACTTTTCCCCATACTTGCTACTTTACTTTGAGAAAAACTTGTTTTACCTTGTACATCTACTAACCTGTCTGACACACAAGTCTGGAGCCTTTAATATTGCTCTGGGTATTTTTCTCTCCTCTGTTCTTGTACTTTGCTCTCTCGCCCCCACCCTGACATAGAATTCCATAAATATTTTACCATCTGTGCAATCTCAGCTATCCCAAAATATATAACCTCAGCTTCTGGAGTGCTAGGATTCAGCCAATATCAAATGTATTCTGGAGCACATTAACTTATGATCAGTACCAATAAAATTCTCTGCAATTAGATCATCTGCTACTTTGTTCCGATTTGTAAATGTTATAATGGACACAGAAGTCTGGTCTAAATAATGCATATAATCATTTCATCCTATTCTGTATGTATCTGAGAATGCTATAAGTTACTGATTGTTCAAGATACAATTGTATCCAGGAAACACTATATACAGTAAGTAGTTTTAAACTGTTACCATACTTGCATGGTAAGTGTATTTCAGCATAGTAACATAGTTTATGAGTATGAAAAAAGACAACTGTCCATCTAGTGCAGCCTGTTATCCTGCAAGTTGATCCTGCAAGTTGTAAACACACAAAAACACACAAAAATATATAAACATTGTGGCATACATATCCACTTACATGCACATACACACACATACAGACATGCTGAAAACATATACTGTGACACATATACTCACCTTCTCTACTGTATGTGCAGTACCCTGGATTGGGGAGTATCTGCAAACGTAAAATTATGTAATGTTATGCTATGTATTGTCCTTAAGTATTATGACTAGTATAGCCATGTATGGATGGCACAGCCATGGTTAACAATCCTGGCTCAGCCCTTTGCAGGAGGTTGGGTGTGAATCCAGGATCCGCTTCCAGCTCAGTTAGTCAGTCTAGACTGGAATTTAGAGAAGGAAGTAGTGACGTAGAAAGCATCAGAGACTAACAGATCGCTGTAAGATCTACATAAAGACAAAGGAGAGAACAGAAGAGCTTAGAATCTACATGGCTGAGCATTGGAGTCATCATTGTGAGTCTATTGGCTGCCTTGGGTGGGCATGTCTTGTTGCGTGAGACCAGCCGCACCATTTGGCTTCACCTGTAAGGTAGTGATAAAACTCTTGGTGTCTTTATCTTTTAACATGATTGCATCTTCTCCATTCTCCTGCCTTCTGCTTTAAAGGGGTTGTTCATGATTTTTGTCCAGCACATGACTGAGCAGAGCCATGCTGCTTGGAGACACATCAGTGCTGAGGCCAGTTATTGGCTGCAGTGGTGTAAGTGACCCCGTCCATGCAGTAAGTAGTCTGGTGAAGACAGCCTGGGAGCCTGAATGGAGCAACGAGCAGTAGAGAGCTCACAGGTTCTGCTGGGGGTGGAGAGACACTTTAAAAAATCCTGGAGAACCCCTTTAACCCCTTAAGGACCCATGACGTATGGGTACGTCATGGGTCCGGTCCCTAAGCATGGCACCCGCTCCTGCCCGCTGCGGGCGTGATCGCTGCAGGGGTCCGGCTGTTTCCTGTAGCTGACCCCCGCAGCTAATGATCGCGGTCGGCAGCAATGCCGATCGCAATCATTTAACCCCGCAGATGCCGTGGTCAATCCTGACCACGGCATCTGTGCGCGCTAAAACCGAAAGTAAAACTTTTGGCAGCGGTGATCGGGGGAATCGCAGCGCTGGATGTAATAGCCTCGAACTCAATGAATTATTCGAGGTTACTACTTACTATTTCCTATGCAGCCCTTGTTAGCAATAGGGCTTCATAGGAAAGTAGTAAAATCCTCATAAACTCCAATACAAGTGTATTAGAGTTTATGTTAGAAGCAATCAGATGACTGATTTATATAGGTCCCTATGGGACCTATATAAAAGTGTAAAAGAAAAATAAAGAAAATAAAAAATAAATTAAAAAAAACTAAAAATTCTAATCACCCCCCTTTCCCCAAAATTTAAATAAAATAATTACAAAATAAAAAAAATACACATCATGGGTGTTGCAATGTGCAAAAACGCCCGTAGTATAAAAATATAAAAATATATTACCCATATGGTAAACAGAAAAATGGAAAAAAGCGCCCAAATGGCCGATTCGCCGTTTTTGGACACTTCATTTCCTCAAAAAAAATTAAATAAAAAGTGATCAAAAAGTCCTACACACCCCATAATGGTATCAACTAAAAGTTCAGATCGCCCCGCAAAAAATAAGCCCCCATACAATGCCATACACTTAATTACAAAAAAGTTATAGGGGTCAAAATATGGCAACAAAAAAAAAAGAAATAAAAAATTTCCCACTTTTGAATTTTTTTTCACTATCAAAACGCAAGAAAAACTATACATATTGGGTATCGCCGAATTCGTACTGACCTGTAGAAAAATGTAGAAAAAAAAAAAAAGGTCAGTTTTATCGCACATCAAACGTCGTAATTTAAAAACCTGTAAAACTGAGGTGGAATTGCTTTTTTTTTGCAATTTCACCCCATTTGGAATTTTTTTCCCTATTCACACTACATCGTATGCAATATTAAATGATGGCGTTGAAAATTACAACTTGTCCCGCAAAAAAAAAGCCCCCATATGGCCACCATGTGAACGTAAAAATAAAAAAGTTATGGCTCTCGGAAGGCAGGGAGCGCAAAACGAAAACGCAAAAATGAAAAAACCCCGAGTCCTTAAGGGGTTAAGCGGTAAGGTCTTTAATGTTTGTAACTTCCCGGTCCTGTACTTACCTGCACAGAAGAAACTCTATTTGGCTAAAGTGATCTCTGATGATGGCTTCTGTGGACAGTGCCTCTACTCTGAGACATTGATGAGGTCTGTCTTAACCCCTTGTGGACATCCTCTAGATTCCTCTGACTTTTTATCCTTACAATAATGGCTAAAATAAGTAGATGCACATCAATATGAAAAATTCTTCTGATAAAACAAGAATTGCACCGTCCAAACATTACAGCCCTCGATTGTTTGTTTCTCCTGTTCCAAAAATTACATGTTAATATACAGTCCAATTACTATTTGCAATGTCCTTGGGTCCATTTGGCACCAAAGCTGATTGTGTTTGTGATTCATTGTAATCATACACAAATGTACCTTTCTCCAACTTGAATCAGACCTCATGCATAATACATGATAATGTTTAACCTTTCCTTTCATGAGTCACTTCCATTACATCTGTAACTTCAGGCATTTCAGCACAGCCCTACATATGGTGAGCTAATCTCCATCTCTGGAGCTAGAGTTAAATTGCTTTTTCTGTTTTTTTTTTATCCTAATGTTTCCCTTTGAAATATTCTGTAAAAAAAGTACGTAAAAATTCTCTTCTATATTATGAAGGGCATGAAGTGGATTAATGTAAGTACCTGGAGTCCTAGTGGCTATAAAAGAGTTAAGGTAAAATCCAATTCAATTGACTCAGAACCAAAAAACAAAGAGTCAGCAGCTATAGAATTTGAAGCACAATGAACGGAGTTACAGCAGGAATAATAAGCAGCATTTTAGGATTTATAACTCGCTCTTGAAAAAATCCTTTGGTAACCAGTTCTGACAAAAACATTATTAGGAACTGAAAGTTTTGTCAAATTTCACTGGGATAAAGTCATTAGTCGATATTATAGAAAAACTGGACTGGAGGACAGACTTAGTATAAACTTAAGGAACTTTCTTGCTTTAATTTAAGTTTTTTTGCCCCATGTGGGATTTTTTGTAGCTTATGGAGGGTCTTCTTAGGTATTGGCCTTCAGAGCCTTGTAGCTTTGTATGTCTTCCTTCTGTGTTTGTGAGCGTGGAAAATCCAGAGGCTCATTTGGTGGACCTAGTGTGGGTCAATAATAGCATGACGTTAATCACTTTTTTGGGGGTTATTGCACAAATATCCGATTAATACTCATGGACATGGGAAGAGAAAATACATGTCACCGGTACATAGCAATTGGGAAAACACTGGGTAAGGCCTCATGCACACGAACGTGTGCACCCCGTCCCCGTATTGCGGACCGCATTTGCAGATCCGCAATACACGGGCACCATTCCGTGGCCATTCCGCATCACGGATGCGGACCCATTCATTTCAATGGGTCCGCAAATCCGGAGATGCGGAACGGTGCGGAATGGAATGACGGAACGGAACACTATGGAAGCACTACGGAGTGCTTCCGCGGGGTTCCGTTCCGTACTTCCGTCCCGCAAAAAGATAGAACATGTCCTATCTTTTTGCGGAACTGGCAGACCGCGGACCCATTCAAGTGAATGGGTCCGCGAACCGCTGCGGCTGCCCCACGGCCGGTGCCCGAGCATTGCGGCCTGCAATACAGGCACGGGGTGCACACGTTCGTGTGCATGAGGCCTAACACTGACAGGGAAAAGAATTTAGGAATGTTAGTTGACTGTAAACTCAACTGTAGGAACTAGTGTCAGACAGCTGCTGCAAAGCAAATAAGATCATGGGTTGCATGAAAAGGGGCACAGATGCCTGTGATGAAAACATAGTCCTGCCACTTTA
This sequence comes from Bufotes viridis, assembly GCA_033119425.1. NCBI lineage: Eukaryota > Metazoa > Chordata > Amphibia > Anura > Bufonidae > Bufotes > Bufotes viridis. The sequence continues at coordinate 63,807,865 of CM065593.1, forward strand.
CAAATCATTAGTCAGTCCAAACTTGGAGTATTGTGTACAGTTCTGGGCTCCTGTGAACAAGAAGGAGATCACAGAGCTTGAGAGGGTTCGAAAGTAAAGTAATAACTGGAATGGGTGGACTACAGAACCCAGAAAGATGATCAAAATTAGGGTTATTTGGTTTAGAAGAAAGACGACTGAGGGGAGATCTAATAACTATGTATAAATATATCAGGGGTCAGTACAGAGATCTCTCCCATCATCTATTTATCCCCAGGACTGTGACTGTGACGAGAGGACATCCTCTGCGTCTGGAGGAAATAAGGTTTGTACACAAATATAAAAGAGGATTCTTTACAGTAAGAGCAGGGAGACTATGGAACTCTCTGCCTGACAGCTGCACATAGTTGATAACCAAAGACTTGTTTTTTTTTACAGCTATTTCTCCTGTGCATGTTTAGCTTGTATTGTGTATAGAGAGAGGGAAGAAAGCCACTGACAGATATCTCTGGTGGCAGCTTTTGGTCAGCTGGTCAGATGGTCAGCCTGTCTTGCCAAAATCAACTGGTTTGGCCAAAGTCAATCTAATGGTATGGCCACCTTAAACCAGACCCTAGACTTTATCTAATTAAAGGGGTTCTCTGGGAATTAATTAACTGAAAATACTTAAATATTACTTTATTATAAATATATTTCTAAATACCTTTTATTAGTTATAATGGCTCATTTTGTCTGGAGAGCAGACATCAGGGAAAATAAAATGGCGGCTGTCCTATTAGTACACAGAAAACCTGTCCTAATCACACAGCAGGACAAGTTACAGTACTTTCACAACACTGGGATAAAGAGCTGTCTAAATACAGCTGATAAGATCAGCGCTGTGAAGTAATTTGTCCTGCTATGTGATTAGGACAGGTTTTGTGTGTACTAATAGGACGGCGGACATTTTATTTCCCCTGAAGACTGCTGTCACTACCAGAGCTTTGAGACGTTCTCACAGCTCTGTTTCTCCACCCCTGTGATGATGTAACTACTAGAGCTTTGAGACGTTCTCACAGCTCTGTTTCTCCGCCCCTGTGATGAGGTCTTTACTTTCTGTTTCCTTCCTCCCAGCTGTCCCTCCTGTGTTTGATTGCTCTGCCTTTTAATCACCCTTCTTCCTTTGTACGGTGCGGATTATACTTCTTCATTTGAGCAGTATCTCTCGCTTGAGTATCTTCACTGGTGTGATATCTTTTCTGGACCTGTGTTCTGCTGAAGCAAGTACTTCGGACATTGTCTGCTGACTTTGGATCTGTTTTCACTGCAGCTGCAGCTCCTTCAGTTAAGTGTGCAGACATTGTGTGTTTCTGTTTGTTTTGCTGACTGGATCCGAGGCGACCCCGGTTCCGTCCATATACTGAGCAGGGCACCGGTGGCCGTGCCCCTTCCACTACTGTAGGGGTTACAGTGGTCATCAGCCTTAGGTACGCGGGCATGTCTCGATCCACCATCTGGATCTGGACATGGGCTTAGCAGCATAGGGAGAGCTTTTAGGGTCTGACAGGGGTCACCCTTTATGTTCCCTAGTTTGGGTCCGGTCAGTAGCTAACTCACTGTGTATGCTCTTGTTGCTCACATACAGCCGTGACAACTGCTCTCCAGACAAAACGAGCCATTAAAACTAATGAAAGGTATTTGGTAATATATTTATAATAAAGTAATATTTAAGTATTTTCAGTAATTTTATTTTCTTCATTCCTGGAGAACCCCTTTAACATACTTATGATCTGCAAAATTGGACTGGCCCAGAAGAGTAATACAGGAGTCTCAAGTGAAACCGCTGTAGATTTTCTATGGGTCTGGCACCATTAGTTCATCCATGTGTGACATGTTCACCCATATTATAGACAAAATCGCGAGAATCAGCAGACTTCCTCCATTGTAAATTTATGCTCAAAACATACAATTCGGCTCTCAACATTGCCAAACAAAAGTCCTTCACCTCTCTCATCTCCTCACTCTCAAATAACCCAAAATGACTCTTTGACACTTTTCATTCCCTTTTAAGCCCTAAAGCTCCAAAACCTGTCACTGACCTCTGTGCTGATGGCATGGCCACTTACTTCAGAGACAAGATTGGCAGTATCCGGCAGGAAATAATCTCCCAGTCCCCAAATATTTTCAACCCTCCTTCCTCCAATTCCTCCACATGCTCTCTCTCCTTTTTTGACCCTATAACAGAGGAAGAATTCTCCAGGCTTCTCTCTTCTTCTCGACCCATGACCTCTAACATTGATCCTATTCCATCACACCTCCTCCTGTCCCTCTCCCTGTCTGTCATCACTCACCTAACTATAATTTTAACCCCTCTCTCTCTTCTGGTATCTTTTCCTCCTCTTTCAAACACTCTGTTATAACCCCACTTCTAAAGATACCATCTCTTGACTCGACCTGTGCTGCTAACTAACGACCTGTTCCTAACCTCCCCTTCATCTCTAAACTCCTAAACTCTTATTTTTCTCCTCCTCTTCCTCTTGATGTTGGTGTTCCTCAGGGCTCAGTACAAGGTCCTCTACTCTTCTCCCTCTATACAGCCCCTATCGGACAGACTATCATCAGTAGATTTGGCTTTCGATACCATCTCTATGCTGACGACACCAAACTATACACTTCATCCCCTGACATCACCCCTGCTTTACTGCAAAACACCAGTAATTGTCTGGCAGCTGTCTCTAACATCATGTCCTCTCTGTATCTAAAATTGAACCTCTCAAAAACTGAACTTCTTGTCTTTCCCCCATCTACTAACCCACCTAAACTTGATATTTCAATTTCGGTCTGAAGCAGTATTATAACTCCTGTGCAACATGTCCGCTGTCTTGGGGCCACATTTGACAGTAATCTTTCCTTTGTTCCCCATATTCAATCACTTACACGCTCTTGTCATCTGCACCTCAAGAATATCGCTAGAATCCGCCCTTTTCTTAAGGTGGAAACGGCAAAAACTCTTGTTGCCTTGATTTATTCTCGTCTTGACTACTGCAATGCATTACTAATCGGTCTCCCTCTTACTAAACTCTCCCCCCTTCAGTCTGTCCTTAATGCTGCAGCCAGGCTCATCTATCCATCCACCCGCTATACTGATGCTACTAGTCTGTGCCAGTCACTTCACTGGTTGCCCATCCAACACGGAATACAGTTCAAACTTCTCACCCTCACCCACAAAGCTCTCCACAGTGCTGCACCTTCATATATCTCCTCCCTCATCTCCATCTACCACCCTACTCATGCTTTCTGTTCTGTTAGTGACCTAAGATTAATTACCTCCATAATTCGTACCTCTCACTCCCGTCTTCAAGACTTTTCTCGAGCTACACCTACTCTATGGAATACTCTGCCCCGGAATATTAGGTCAATTCACAACTTCTCCACCTTCAAACGTGCCTTAAAAACACATCTTTTCAGGCAGGCTTATTAAGCCTCCTAAAATGACCTTTTCCCGACTAAACCCTCCCCTACAAACTCCTCTGGCCAAAACTCTATCCTCTAGTAGTCCCAAACCCGAAGCAGATCAGCAGGCACCACTACTGTCAGTTCAATAATGGCTGGAATCCTACTTATCACAATCAACTACCTTATGTGTCACCCCCAATTCCTCATAGATTGTAAGCTCTTGCGAGCAGGGCCACATGACTCCTAGTGTTTCAGTTGTCTATTAGCCAGTTACTTTTGCTTTGTGCATGAACCCTATGAATTTGTAAAGTGCTACGAAATATGGTGGTGCTATATAAATAAATATTATTATTATATGTTCGAATGGTCACCATGTGAAACCAAACACCCCCACAGCTGTTCTATGCTGGCCTCTATTTAAAAATTGAGTCTATACTGATCTGCAGGTGCCATCGTGGATCAGAACTGAGCCTTGAAGAATGGTTTGACTCTGACCAATATAACATAACGCACAATTTGGCGAAAAGAAAAGGGAAAAAGGCGCTCATAGGGTAATGTGTTTCTATTAGATATTATTTGAAGTCAAATGATGGTTGTGCTCACCTTTAATGGTTGTGCTAGCTCAGGCACAACTCTAGTGAATGGCCATTAGGGAGGTTGGTGCTGCCAGTGACCCGCTCAGTCCAAATGGGTGGTTGCCAGACCCCCAGGGTACTGGAGAACAGATTTAAAGGAAACGGATGTGCAGTAAATCCGCACTTCCAATGGGGTACCAAGGGCGCAAGGACTGCGCCCTTGGTACCCCATTGGAAGTGCGGATTTACTGCACATCCGTTTCCTTTGAATCAATATAACATAAGGTTTGGGTACACTTCCAGTGCCCCTCCAACAACATGCTTGGCTTCCTATCACATTGTCCCTGGACCATCTACATATTTGAGATGCAAAAATTAGATCCCAGTGGAGCCAGGGACGGATGGGAGTGAATTCATTTTATATACCTTGCTGCATAATATATTATCTTGTGCACATGATAGATAGGAGGAAACCGCATCTTCTGCCTGCAGACTCCACATATATCTATCTCATAACCTTACTCTCGGATTTATCCGTCCAATATATTTGCCTCAGAGATGAATTGTGTCAAGTAGAACTTTCCTGGCTGATGCACCAAACCGATGTAGGAATCTTCAGCATACAGCATTAAACTGCTTATTAAATCCCCATCTTTTGTGGGCACAGGCGACATGCGGACCAGAAAAGCAGGTTATCATACACAGCGCCTCTGCCTTTCATAAAATATCAGCAAATATGATTTAAGTTGCATTTTCTTTGAAAGCTGAGCCCGCTCTTATACATAATCTAGTGATGCTTTGTGCTTAGTTCCCCGTAGTCCCCACAGACAAGCAGTTTTCTGGGCTTTATTTTGGATAATCTCTTTTTGTGATGTGATCACGCCTGTCCATCAGCTTATATCCACTGCTGCAAATTCCTATATCTATAAAAGAGGCAGCTGTATATATAGTTCGGTTTTATTCATAGACTGGTATGCTGTTAAAATCCTGCCTTCTTCCTGTCAACTTGACAAAAGTCAAGTCTTGGTTATCATAGCACATTTCCATACAATTATACTGTATTATTCCAAGTGTTAAATATCACCCACCATGTAATTATACCTTTAAAAGGCCAGGACTAGGTCCACCTTATTGTTAATTGTTCCCAAACATCTAAATTGTTCCAAAATATCTGAATTCTTCGCCAAAAATGTCCTACCATTTTCTGTCTACAGTTCCTAGGGAGGCCTATCTGTCACCATAGTAACAGACTACAAAAACAGCCCCAGTGCAGTTTGATCCTGCTGTCATACGTCCCTCTATCTGCCGCAATAGTAACAGACTACAAACACAACCCCAGTGTAGTCTGATCCTGCTATCATAATTCCCTCTATTTGTCACCATAGTAACAGACTACAAAAACAACCTCAGTGCAGTCTGATCCTGCTGTCATACGTCCCTCTACCTGTCACCATAGTAACAGACTACAAAAACAACCCCAGAGCAGTCTGATCCTGCTGTCATACGTCCCTCTATCTGTCACCATAGTAACAGACTACAAAAACAACCCCAGTCTAGTCTGATCCTGCTGTGATACGTCCTTCTATCTGCCGCAATAGTAACAGACTACAAAAACAACCTCAGTGCAGTCTGATCCTGCTGTAATACGTCCTCTATCTGTCACCATAGTAACAGGCTACAAAAACAACTACAGTGCAGTCTGATCCTGCTGTCATACGTCCCTCTATCTGTCACCATAGTAACAGACTACAAAAACAACCTCAGTGCAGTCTGATCCTGATGTCATACGTCCCTCTATCTGTCACCATTGTAGCAGACTACAAAAACAACCCCAGTCTAGTCTGATCCTGCTGTCATACGTCCCTCCATCTGTCACCATAGTAACAGACTACAAAAAAAAAAACTCAGTGCAGTCTGATCCTGCTGTAATACGTCCTTCTATCTGTCACCATAGTAACAGGCTAAAATAACAACTACAGTGCAGTCTGATCCTGCTGTCATACGTCCCTCTATCTGTCACCATAGTAACAGATTACAAAAACAAGCCCAGTACAGTCTGATCCTGCTGTCATACTTCCCTCTATCTGTCACCATAGTAACAGACTACAAAAACAACCCCAGTACAGTCTGATCCTGCTGTCATACGTCATTCTATCTGTCGCCATAGTAACAGACTACAAAAACAATCCCAGTGCAGTTTGATCCTTATGTCATACATCCCACTATATGTCACCATAGTAACAGACTACAAAAACAGCCCCAGTGCAGTTTGATCCTGCTGTCATACATCCCTCTATCTGTCACCATAGTAACAGACTACAAAAACAACCTCAGTGCAGTCTGATCCTGCTGTCATACTTCCCTCTATCTGTCACCATAGTAACAGGCTAAAAAAACAACATCCGTGCAGTCTGATCCTGCTGTCATACATCCTTCTATCTGTCACTATAGTAACAAACTACAAAAACAACCCCAGAGCAGTCTGATCCTGCAGTCATACGTCATTCTATCTGTCACCATAGTAACAGACTACAAAAACAACCTCCGTGCAGTCTGATCCTGCTGTAATACGTCCTTCTATCTGTCACCATAGTACCAGGCTAAAACAATAACTACAGTGCAGTCTTATCCTGCTGTCATTCTTCCCACTATCTGTCACCATAGTAACAGAATACAAAAACAACCTGAGAGCAGTCTGATCCGGGTGTCATACATCCTTCTATCTGTCACCATAGTAACAGGCTAAAACAAATCAACTACAGTGCAGTGTGATCCTACTGTCATACGTCCCTCTATCGGTCTCCATACTAACAAACTACAAAAACAACCCCAGTCTAGTTTGATCCTGCTGTCATACATCCCACTATTAGTGTTGAGCGAACAGTTCGCGCATCGTTCGGGTTCGTACCGAATTTTGGGGTGTCCGGGACCCAGACCCGAACCCGGACATTTTCAAAAAAGTTCGGGTTCGGGTTCGGTGTTCGTCGATTTCTTACCGCTTTCTGAAGGGCTGCACAGCAGCCAATCAGCTAGCGTCTTACTTCTTGCCCTAAGAAGCCATCACAGCCATGCCTACTAATGACAGTGGGCTAGTAAGGCGTATGCCGGCGCCCACCATGGTGTCATTGGGCATTTAAGGGTATTTAGTTTAGTAATTTAATGGTTAATGTTTTCCTAGTTTTTGGTGTGGTGCCTGTCTTTCTTTTTCTTATGTTTACAGCCATTCCTGAGGTAATCTGGATTCGGATGCTGATTGGTCGTTGGTTACTGACCTGTAGCTGGGGTAGTTTTTCTGCCCATTCCTGATTGGCTGGAAGAGGTCAGTGGCGGGAAGAAGAGGGCTTTATAAGGTCGGCTTCGGAGGCTTCAGCTGTCAGTTCGCCGGACCTGTCAAGAAGAAAAGAAGACGTCGCTGAAGACCCAGAATTTGCCGGCGCCGCTGCAAAAGGGCTCCCCCGCAGCGCCGGCTTTACTGGGCAGAAGTCCTGTGAGCGGTCGCTCCGTAGAGCTTATCTGCGCGGCCCCCCCCCCCCTCCCTCCCTTCAACCCCTTCCCTGCCTGAAGCCTCCCGGCGGCGTAGAAGCGGCGCAGAAGGATCGTGGTGAGTCGGCATCTTCGGGTCAAGACCTGCGCTGGACAAAGGTTCCCCGTACCTGCAATGGAAGATCTCCTCAAGGATTTGATCCGCCGCGCCGAGTCAAGAGGTGGTGAGGCGTGGCTTCGTCGCTGCCTGGCTTTCGGCGGCAGTGCTGAAGATAAAGGGGCGGAGCTTGGAGGCGTGTCGCTGGCCGATGGCGCTGGAGCGTGTTCATCCCAGCCTGCGCTTGATGTCATCAGAGGCGCGCCGCCGCTGGCGTATGACGTCAGCGGAAATGCGACGCGCCTCCCGGAAGTTGCAGGGAGCGCTCCTTTGAGCTCGGAAGAACCGTGCCGGGCCTCCAGGAGAATCAAGCGGCCCAGAAGATCCTATTCCCCTTCAGAGTCGGCGACAGTAAGAGGCAGCAGCAGGCGCTCCTCCCCTGGACGGGCTGCATCGCAGTCCAGGGTTTTGAGTAGAGCACCGCAGCTGGCCTCCAACGTTCCGGATCAAGATCCAGCTGCCAGTTCAGGTGAGCAGACATGTGGTCAGGGTTCTTCTCTGGCCACCAACATAGAATTTTCTGATGCCAATTTGCTTAGCTTGGCTAAGCTTTTGGCTGATTGGGCATCTTCATCTGTGTCTTCTAGGGTTAATCAGCCTGCAGCTGTATGGTGTGATCCACCTGCTGCTGCAGTGGCTGATAATCGTAAGTCATTGGTTCCTGAACCAACGGTTGGGGTGGCTGAAACTTGTATGAAGGAGGCACTGGTTTGTGAGGTGTCTCCTTTGGGGTTTCACCTTACCCAGGCTGTTAAAGAGAAAATTTGGAGAAGGGAGTATGTTGATCTTTTATCACTGCTCCCTTCTGCCAAAGAGACGGTTAAAAATGAGAAAAAATTGGATGAAGGGGAGGGGGATAGGAGGAGGTCTGCACCTCGTTCATTTAATAACTGGGTGCAGGCTTTCTGTATCTACTCCTCTGTTTTATGCATTAAACACCCAAGTCTCTGTGTTGGACTGTTTCAGCATGTGGACTCGGTTCTTGAGGCATACCGTAATTTTGGTGGCCTTGCTTGGTTCACTTATGATGAAGCATTTCGCCAGAAATTGTCGGTGCATCCAAATATGAGATGGGGTACAAAAGATATTGGCCTGTGGCTTAGCTTAATGCTTCCACAAAAGTCGGGTTTTCATGTTAAGCAAAATTTTTCACCGGTGTCTGGGACGAATTTTAAAAAAGGTATTTGCTTTGCGTACAATGAATCAGCTTGCAAATGGCTGAGCAATTGCAAATACCGTCATGAGTGTTCCTTTTGTTCAGGATCCCACCCTGGTTTTCGGTGTTTTAAAAAGTCTAGTCAGTCATCAGGTCAGAATCACAATGGTAGAGAATTTCAAAAAGGCCCTGACACCGGTGAAATTGGAAAAAATGTTACCATGGTTAGATCAGTACCCAGAGCGTCAGAAAGCTGAAATAATCCGCAGGGGTTTTTTGGATGGTTTCTACGTGCCAAAATTTTTAGGTCCTGGTTGCAAAATTTTTGGTAATCTCCCTTCAGTGAATAAGCATTTAGCTATAGTTGAGGAGAAAGTTAATAAGGAGATTGTTGAAGGTAGAGTTGCAGGTCCTTTTTCTTCCCCTCCGTTTGATAATTTTAGGGTTTCCCCTCTGGGATTAGTACCAAAGAAAGCGCCAAATCAGTTTAGATTAATACATCATCTATCTTATCCGTTGAAAGATTCTTTAAACGATTCCTTAGATAAAGAAATTGCATCAGTTTCTTATGCGTCTTTTGAGGATGCAGTTGCATTGTTGCGCCTGGCAGGTAAAGGTTGTTTTTTAGCTAAAGCTGATATCAAGGCTGCTTTTCGTTTATTGCCAGTGCATCCAGAGGATTTAATTCCTTAGGTTTTTATCTGAATGGGCAATTCTTTTCGATAAATGTATGCCTATGGGGCTGTCCTGGTCATGTTTTTATTTTGAAACATTTTCATCATTTTTGGATTGGGTTATTTCTGTTGAAGCTGGTTTGGATAGTCATTTGCATTACTTAGATGATTTTTTGTTTATTGGTTCGTTTTCTGTATGTTCACATTTGCTAGATGTTTTTGAAAAAATTTGTGATTATTTTGGTGTGCCTTTAGCTAGTGATAAGACTGTTCTTCCGTGTCAAGAAATTGAATTTTTGGGTATAGTGATAGATTCAGTGAATATGGAATTTAGATTACCATTGGAAAAGATAGAGAGAACAGTAGCAGCATTACAAAAAATTCGTTCTTCAAAGAAAGCATTATTAAGGGATGTACAAAGTTTATTAGGATTATTGGCATTTTGCTCCAGAGTGATTCCAATTGGTCGGGTTTTTTCCAGGCGTTTGTATATGGCATTGAAAGGCTTAAAATCCCCATTCTCTCATGTGAGAATTAATAAAGGTCTTAAGGATGATTTGGCGGTTTGGGAAGAATTCTTGTTACATTTTAATGGCCGCAACGCATGGCAGGAGGACTTTGTTGAAGCGGGTTCGCTTGGTTTACATACGGACGCGTCAGGTTCATTTGGTTATGGAGCCTTTTTCAAAGGGCATTGGTCCGCTGAATCTTGGCCTGACTGGTGGATTGATCAGAAGTTGAATAAGAATTTAGTGTTATTGGAATTATTCCCAGTTGTGGTTTCATTGATTATATGGGGGCAGTTTTTTAAGAATAAGAGAGTTTTGGTTCATTCGGATAATAGAGGAGTTTTATTTGCCATAAATTGTTTATCATCCAATAGTGTAGAGGTAGTTAAATTATTACGGTATTTAGTGTATTGTTGTTTGAGTTTAAATATATGGATAAAAGCTAAGTACGTTCCCAGTAAAGAGAATAATATAGCAGATTCCCTTTCCCGCGCACAGTGGGAGAGGTTCTTTTCTTTAGTTCCCAAGGCAGACAGAGTGGGTATCCCTTGCCCGGTCGATGCATGGAATCTAGTTCGGGATTAATCTGCCATTTTGTTCAGAAGTCGGTGGCGTCTAAAACTTGGGATGGATATTCCCTGGCCTGGAAGAGGTGGTATACGTTTTGTTTATCTTCAGATATTAATTGTTTTTCTTGTGATCTCAGTCGTTTTTTCCAGTTTTTGAGCTCTTTATTGGAATCCGGGTTGGGTTATTCAGCATTGTCTAAGACTGTGTCTGGGATTTCGTTCTTTTTTAGGTTAGCAGGGTATGAACCATTTTCCAACAAGTTTGTAGTCAAGCAATTTTTGAAGGGTGTTAGAAGATCTGGTAAACAAGTTGATAGTAGACGTCCGATAACTTTTGAGCTTTTGGGTAGGTTGGTTTCTGTCCTTGAAGTAGTTACTTTTTCACAGTATGAGGCTCTCCTTTTTAAGGTCGCTTTTGTTTTTGCCTTTTTCGGGGCTTTTAGAATAAGTGAGGTTGCTGCTGCAAATAAGAAGTCTTCATCCCCTTTGGCTGTGGAGGATGTGGTTTTGGGTCCGTCTTCAGTTGATATCCATTTAAAGAAGTCAAAAACAGATCAGCTTGCGAGAGGGACATGGGTTAAATTGGCAGCATTGGCAGGGTCAGATTTATGTCCTGTTAGATTGGCTAAGGATTACTTAGCTGTTAGAGCCCAATTAGGTTCAGCCTTTTTGATTCATCAAGATGGTTCTGGTATGACAGTTTTTCAGTTTAATGCAATTTAAAAAAAATGTTTATCGTATTTGAATATGGGTTCTGAAACATATTCCGCCCATTCTTTCCGTATTGGGGCAGCTACTGTTGCCGCCAAATTGGGGCTTAATGAAGCTTTGATAAAAAGGATAGGCAGATGGAGGTCGAATAGTTATAAGTTATATGTACGGCCAGATTTAGTTGCTTGATGGTTTTATCTTCTAATTTTGTTTTAGGTTCCAGTCAATTGGTGGTTTGGATCGTGGGGCATTCTTTCGTATTCTGGGCCGAAAGAAGGGCTGCAGAGCGAAATTATTCCCAGAATATGGGTAGTAGTTCTTTATTCATTTCTTTGTTTTGGTTAGGGTTCAGGGGTTTACGTTGGAAGCAAATTATTCCGATTATTAGGGGTGAGTTGTTATCGTTGCCTCGCCCGCATGTTTTGATAATCCATGCTGGGGGTAACGATTTGGGGAAGATTAAAACATTAGAATTAATAGAGCAGATGAAGAGTGATTTTATTAAGATTAAGTCATTCCTCCCGGAGGTGACATTGGTATTTTCAGAAATTATACCGCGTTTAATCTGGAAGAATGATCAGTCAGCTTTCTTGGAAAAAATTAGGCGTAGAGTCAATAGGTGCATTCAGAAATTTCTTCCCACGATCAGAGGATGGTCTTTTAGACATCTTGAATTGGAAGGTTTTATTCGTGGGCTGTATAGGGATGATTTGATTCATCTGTCTGATATAGGGTTGGATATTTTTAATTCTCACATACAGGATATGATTGATATGGCCGTGGGTTCTATGGGGGGACTTGCGGCTTGACTTCCGCAAGTCTGGTGGGGTTAGTCACCCAGCTTTGCTGGGGGGATTTTATCTGTGATTCAAGGATTTTTATTGGATGAGTTTTAAAAGTATTGAATTATTTAATTTTTAAATATTTATTAACGGTTTGGTTTTAAGGTAACCCTTAATAAAGAACCGCGGCCATTATTTCACCATATTTATGTGTCCCGTCTGGTTTTTTAATAGATTTAGCTTTAGGTTATTGATGTTATGAGGATTTACGTATATGCACATATGGCACCATGACAGTGGGCTAGTAAGGCGTATGCCGGCGCCCACCATGGTGTCATTGGGCATTTAAGGGTATTTAGTTTAGTAATTTAATGGTTAATGTTTTCCTAGTTTTTGGTGTGGTGCCTGTCTTTCTTTTTCTTATGTTTACAGCCATTCCTGAGGTAATCTGGATTCGGATGCTGATTGGTCGTTGGTTACTGACCTGTAGCTGGGGTAGTTTTTCTGCCCATTCCTGATTGGCTGGAAGAGGTCAGTGGCGGGAAGAAGAGGGCTTTATAAGGTCGGCTTCGGAGGCTTCAGCTGTCAGTTCGCCGGACCTGTCAAGAAGAAAAGAAGACGTCGCCCGCCCGCCCTCCCATTGAATGTTTGTCGCGGTTCCAGTATTAGAGGGGGGTTAGTCACCCAGCTTTGCTGGGGGGATTTTATCTGTGATTCAAGGATTTTTATTGGATGAGTTTTAAAAGTATTGAATTATTTAATTTTTAAATATTTATTAACGGTTTGGTTTTAAGGTAACCCTTAATAAAGAACCGCGGCCATTATTTCACCATATTTATGTGTCCCGTCTGGTTTTTTAATAGATTTAGCTTTAGGTTATTGATGTTATGAGGATTTACGTATATGCACATATGGCACCATGGCATGGCTGTGATTGGCCAAGTGCAGCATGTGACCCAGCCTCTATTTAAGCTGGAGTCACGTAGCGCCGCACGTCACACTGCTCTGACTAGTGTAGGGAGAGGATGCAGCTTCTGTGAGGGCGAGATAGGCAGGGAAAAGTCAGCAACAGCACCTAATGAACGGATCGATCTGCAGCTGAGAATCAGTGAACTTCTGCTATTTACTTGATTGCTGTTTTTTTGGCTGCACAGAGCGTTTTTCTGTCACTTATTTTCTGGGTTGATCGGCGGCCATTTTGTGACTTGTGGTGCTCCAGAACAAGCTGCCACACATCCATCAATGCTTCAATACTATTTTTTTTTTGCTATATCCTCCATCAGGGGCTTGGCTGTGCTAATTGTCACCCCTAGAAACTCAGGATAGCAATTTCTATATTTTATTAAGGGGTTAAATACAATTGCCCAAATACCAATCCCCTAAATCTGGTGTTCCAGCTTTGGCTAGACAAGCATAATACTGTCTGCTGTCTGGCAAAGGATAGATTATTTTCTGGGGTGAAATTCAATTGGCAAAATAGCAAAACCATACATCAGTGGTTTCAGCAGTGGCTGGCAAAATATAATAGTGTCCGCCAAAACAGATATTTTGGTTTGGGGTTAAATTCAATTGCCAAAATAGCAACACCCTAAATCTGGTGTCACAGCTGAGCCTGGCAAACTATATTAGTATCCGCAAAAACATATATTTTGTTCTGGGGTGAAATTCACTTGCCAAAATAGCAATCCTCTAAATCTGGTGTCACAGCTGAGCCTGGCAAACTATATTAGTATCCGCAAAAACATATATTTTCTTCTGGGGTGAAATTCACTTGCCAAAATAGCAACACCCTAAATCTGGTGTCACAGCTGTGCCTGGCAAACTATATTAGTATCCGCAAAAACATATATTTTGTTCTGGGGTTAAATTTACTTGCCAAAATAGCAATCCACTAAATCTGGTGTCACAGCTGAGCCTGGCAAACTATATTAGTATCCGCAAAAACATATATTTTGTTCTGGGGTGAAATTCACTTGCCAAAATAGCAATCACCCTAAATCTGGTGTCACAGCTGAGCCTGGCAAACTATATTAGTATCCGCAAAAACATATATTTTCTTCTGGGGTGAAATTCACTTGCCAAAATAGCAATCCACTAAATCTGGTGTCACAGCTGAGCCTGGCAAACTATATTAGTATCCGCAAAAACATATATTTTGTTCTGGGGTGAAATTCACTTGCCAAAATAGCAATCCTCTAAATCTGGTGTCACAGCTGAGCCTGGCAAACTATATTAGTATCCGCAAAAACATATATTTTCTTCTGGGGTGAAATTCACTTGCCAAAATAGCAACACCCTAAATCTGGTGTCACAGCTGAGCCTGGCAAACTATATTAGTATCCGCAAAAACATATATTTTCTTCTGGGGTGAAATTCACTTGCCAAAATAGCAATCCACTAAATCTGGTGTCACAGCTGAGCCTGGCAAACTATATTATTATCCGCAAAAACATATATTTTGTTCTGGGGTGAAATTCACTTGCCAAAATAGCAATCCTCTAAATCTGGTGTCACAGCTGAGCCTGGCAAACTATATATATATCCAGGGCCTAAATACTTGCCCTAAAAGAGATATTCCCCTAAATCAGTGGTTACTGCTGTGCCTGGATTAGTGTAATAAGCTACATAAACAAATAGGCAGATAGTGGTAGGTGCCTGTAAAAAAAGGCCTGAATTTGAAATCAATACATTGGGCCAAATATTTTTTTCCTTATTGTGGTGCTTGGTGAACGGTAACAATGAGGAAAACATCTAGTAAGGGACGCGGACGCGGTCGTGGTGGTGTTAGTGTACCCTCTGGTGCTGGGAGAGGACGTGGCCATTCTGCCACAGCCACACATCCTAGTGAACCAACTACCTCAGGTTCCAGTACCCGCCAGAATTTACAGCGATATTTGGTGGGGCCCAATGCCGTTCTAAGGATGGTAAGGCCTGAGCAGGTACAGGCGCTAGTCAATTGGGTGGCCGACAGTGGATCCAGCATGTTCACAACATTATCTCCCACCAAGTCTTCTGCAGAAAGCGCACAGGTGGCACCTGAAAACCAAGCCCATCAGTCTGTCACATCACCCCATGCATATCAGGGAAACTGTCTGAGCCTCAAGTTATGCAGCAGTCTCTTATGCTGTTTGAAGACTCTGCTGGCAGGGTTTCCCAAGGGAATCCACCTAGCCCTTCCCCTGTGGTGGAAGACATAGAATGCACTGATGCACAACCTCTGATGTTTACTGATGATGAGGACATGGGAATACCACCTCATCGGAGTCCGCACGTCTCTGATGATGACGAAACACAGGTGCCAACTGCTGCGTCTTTCTGCAGTGTGCAGACCGAACAGGAGGACAGGGAGGAAGACTGTGTGGAAGACGATGCAGGGGACGATGAGGTCCTAGACCCCACATGGAATGAAGGTCGTGCCACTGACTTTCATAGTTCAGAGGAAGAGGCAGTGGTGAGACCGAGCCAACAGCGTAGCAAAAGAGGGAGCAGGGGGCAAAAGCAGAACAGCCGCCGCCAAGAGAGTTCGCCTGATACAGGCCACCGCCACCAGGGACCGAGCACCCCAAAGGCAGCTTCAAGGAGTTCCTGGCATGGCACTTCTTTAAACAATGTGCTGACGACAAGACCCGAGTGGTTTGCACGCTGTGCCATCAGATCCTGAAGCGAGGCATTAACGTTCTGAACCTTAGCACAACCTGCATGACCAGGCATCTACATGCAAAGCATGAACTGCAGTGGAGTAAACACCTTAAAAGCAAGGAACTCACTCAGGCTCCCCTGCTCCCTCTTCTGCTGCTGCCTCGGCCTCTTCCTCCGCCTCGGGAGGAATGTTGGCACCTGCCGCCCACCAAACAGAGGATGTGCCAGCGACACCACCACCTGCGCCACCAAGCATCTCCACCATGTCACACGGCAGCGTTCAGCTCTCCATCTCACAAACCTTGGAGAGAAAGCGTAAATTCCCACCTAGCCACCCTCGAGCCTCTGGGCCTGAATGCCAGCATTTCTAAACTACTGGCCTTTGAAATGCTGTCATTCAGGCTGGTGGACACAGACAGCTTCAAACAGCTGATGTCCATGGCTGTCCCACAGTATGTTGTCCCCAGCCGCCACTACTTCTCCAAGACAGCCGTGCCTTCCCTGCACATGCAAGTGTCCGATAAAATCAAGTGTGCACTGCGCAACGCCATTTGTGGCAAGGTCCACCTAACCACAGATACGTGGACCAGTAAGCACGGCCAGGGACGCTATATCTCCCTAACTGCACACTGGGTAAATGTAGTGGCGGCTGGGCCCCAGGCGGAGAGTTCCTTGGCGCACGTCCTTCCGCCGCCAAGGATCACAGGGCATCATTGTTTGCCTCCTGTAGCCTCCTCCTCCTACTCGGCTTCCTCCTCCTCTGCTTCCACCAGCTCATCCAGTCAGCCACACACCTTCACCACCAACTTCAGCACAGCCCGGGTAAACGTCAGCAGGCCATTCTGAAACTCATATGTTTGGGGGACAGGCCCCACACCGCGCAGGAGTTGTGGCGGGGTATTGAACAACAGACCGACCAGTGGTTGCTGCCGGTGGGCCTCAAGCCCGGCCTGGTGGTGTGCGATAATGGGCGAAATCTCGTCGCAGCTCTGGGACTAGCCGGTTTGACGCACATCCCTTGCCTGGCGCATGTGCTGAATTTGGTGGTGCAGAAGTTCATTCACAACTACCCCAACATGTCAGAGCTGCTGCATAAAGTGAGGGCCGTCTGTGCGCGATTCCGGCGTTCACATCCTGCCGCTGCTCGCCTGTCTGCGCTACAGCGTAACCTCGGCCTTCCCGCTCACCGCCTCATATGCGACGTGCCCACCAGGTGGAACTCCACCTTGCACATGCTGGAGAGACTGTGCGAGCAGCAGCAGGCCATAGTGGAGTTTCAGCTGCAGCACGCACGCGTCAGTCGCACTGCGGAACAGCACCACTTCACCACCAATGATTGGGCCTCCATGCGAGACCTGTGTGCCCTGTTGCGCTGTTTCGAGTACTCCACCAACATGGCCAGTGGCGATGACACCGTTATCAGCGTTACAATACCACTTCTATGTCTCCTTGAGAAAACGCTTAGGGCGATGATGGAAGAGGAGGTGGCCCAGGAGGAGGAGGAGGAGGAGGAGGAGGATGAGGGGTCATTTTTAGCACTTTCAGGCCAGTCTGTTAGAAGTGGCTCAGAGGGAGGTTTTTTGCAACAGCAGAGGCCAGGTACAAATGTGGCCAGCCAGGGCCCACTACTGGAGGACGAGGAGGATGAGGAGGAGGTGGAGGAGGATGAGGATGAAGCAGGTTCACAGCGGGTGGCACCCGACACAGCTCAGGCCCATCACTGGTGCGTGGCTGGGGGATACGGAGGACGATGACGATACGCCTCCCACAGAGGACAGCTTGTCCTTACCTCTGGGGAGCCTGGCACACATGAGCGACTACATGCTGCAGTGCCTGCGCAACGACAGCAGAGTTGCCCACATTTTAACGTGTGCGGACTACTGGGCTGCCACCCTGCTGGATCCCCGATACAAAGACAATGTGCCCACCTTACTTCCTGCACTGGAGCGTGATAGGAAGATGCGCGAGTTCAAGCGCACGCTGGTAGAGGCGCTCCTGAGAGCATTCCCAAATGTCACAGGGGAACAGGTGGAAGCCCAAGGCGAAGGCAGAAGAGGAGCAAGAGGTCGCCAACGCAGCAGTGTCACGGCCAGCTCTTCTGAGGGCAGGGTTAGCATGGCAGAAATGTGGAAAAGTTTTGTCTCCACGCCACAGCTAACTGCACAACCACCTGATACGGAACGTGTTAGCAGGAGGCAGCATTTCACTAACATGGTTGAACAGTACGCCTGCACACCCCTCCACGTACTGACTGATGGTTCGGCCCCATTCAACTTCTGGGTCTCCAAATTGTCCACGTGGCCAGAGTTAGCATTTTATGCCTTGGAGGTGCTGGCCTGCCCGGCGGCCAGCGTTTTGTCTGAACGTGTATTCAGCACGGCAGGGGCGTCATTACTGACAAACGCAGCCGCCTGTCCACAGCCAACGTGGACAAGCTGACGCTCATAAAATGAACCAGGCATGGATCCCACAGGACCTGTGCCTCCCTTGTGCAGAATAGACATTTCCCTCCCCATCAACCATGTATTCTTGTACTCTGGGGCACTTCTTTATTGAATCCTCATTTTTTTACTTTACCATGATCTTGCGGTGCAACCTAAAGTTGAATGAACCTCTCCTCTGTCTGGGTGCTGGTCCAAAATACATGAGAGTGACATTCTCCGTTGGTGGTTGATATGACGCATGATTCCTTGCTGTGGGACCTCTCTCCTCTGTCTGGGTGCTGGTCCAAAATACATGAGAGTGACATTCTCCGTTGGTGGTTGATATGACGCATGATTCCTTGCTGTGGGACCTCTCTCCTCTGTCTGTGTGCTGGGCCTAAATAAATGAGAGTGACATTCTCCGGTGGTGGGTGATATGACGCATGATTCCATGCTGTGGGACCTGTATCCTCTGTCTGGGTGCTGGTCCAAAATACATGAGAGTGGCCTTCTCCGGTGGTGGTGATATGACGCATGATTCCATGCTGTGGGACCTGTATCCTCTGTCTGGGTGCTGGTCCAAAATACATGAGAGTGGCCTTCTCCGGTGGTGGGTGATATGACGCATGATTCCATGCTGTGGGACCTGTATCCTCTGTCTGGGTGCTGGTCCAAAATACATGAGAGTGGCCTTCTCCGGTGGTGGGTGATATGACGCATGATTCCATGCTGTGGGACCTGTATCCTCTGTCTGGGTGCTGGTCCAAAATACATGAGAGTGCCATTCTCCGGTGCAGGGTGATATGACGCATGATTCCTTGCTGTGGGACCTGTATCCTCTGTCTGGGTGCAGGGGTCAGAGTCTCTCAAAGTGGCCTTCTCTTGTGGTGGGTGATGTGAAGCTGATGTTTGTGCCATCTGACATGGTTGCCGGGGTCCCATTAAATGGTGTCCTACTCCTGTGGTGGGTGATCTAAATGCCTGATTCTCTGCTGTGAAAACCCCTCTCCTCCGCCTGGGTGCAGGGGTCAAAGTCTCTCAAAGTGGCCTTCTCTTGTGCTGGGTGATGTGAAGCTGATATTTGTGCCATCTGACATGGTTGCCGGGGTCCCATTAAATGGTGTCCTACTCCTGTGGTGGGTGATCTAAATACATGATTCTCTGCTGTGAAAACCTCTCTCCTCCGTCTGGGTGCAGGGTCAAAGTCTCTCAAAGTGGCCTTCTCTTGTGCTGGGTGATGTGAAGCTGATGTTTGTGCCATCTGACATGGTTGCCGGGGTCCCATTAAATGGTGTCCTACTCCTGTGGTGGGTGATCTAAATGCCTGATTCTCTGCTGTGAAAACCCCTCTCCTCCGCCTGGGTGCAGGGGTCAAAGTCTCTCAAAGTGGCCTTCTCTTGTGCTGGGTGATGTGAAGCTGATGTTTGTGCCATCTGACATGGTTGCCGGGGTCCCATTAAATGGTGTCCTACTCCTGTGGTGGGTGATCTAAATGCCTGATTCTCTGCTGTGAAAACCCTCTCCTCTGTCTGGGTGCTGGTCCCAAATAAATGAGAGTGGCCTTCTCCGGTGGTGGTTGATATGATGCATGATTCCTTGATGTGGGACCTGTATCCTCTGTCTGGGTGCTGGTCCAAAATAAATGAGAGTGGCCTTCTCCGGTGGGGGTTGATATGACGCCTTATTCCTTGCTGTGGGACCTCTCTCCTCTGTCTGGGTGCTGGTCCAAAATACATGAGAGTGGCCTTCTCCGGTGGTGGTTGATATGACGCATGATTCCTTGATGTGGGACCTGTATCCTCTGTCTGGGTGCTGGTCCAAAATAAATGAGAGTGGCCTTCTCCGGTGGTGGTTGATATGACTCATGATTCCTTGATGTGGGACCTCTCTCCTCTGTCTGGGTGCTGGTCCAAAATACATGAGAGTGGCCTTCTCCGGTGGTGGTTGATATGACGCATGATTCCTTGATGTGGGACCTGTATCCTCTGTCTGGGTGCTGGTCCAAAATACATGAGAGTGGCCTTCTCCAGTGGTGGTTGATATGACTCATGATTCCTTGATGTGGGACCTCTCTCCTCTGTCTGGGTGCTGGTCCAAAATAAATGAGAGTGGCCTTCTCCGGTGGGGGTTGATATGACGCCTTATTCCTTGCTGTGGGACCTCTCTCCTCTGTCTGGGTGCTGGTCCAAAATACATGAGAGTGGCCTTCTCCGGTGGTGGTTGATATGACGCATGATTCCTTGATGTGGGACCTGTATCCTCTGTCTGGGTGCTGGTCCAAAATAAATGAGAGTGGCCTTCTCCGGTGGTGGTTGATATGACTCATGATTCCTTGATGTGGGACCTCTCTCCTCTGTCTGGGTGCTGGTCCAAAATACATGAGAGTGGCCTTCTCCGGTGGTGGTTGATATGACGCATGATTCCTTGATGTGGGACCTGTATCCTCTGTCTGGGTGCTGGTCCAAAATAAATGAGAGTGGCCTTCTCCGGTGGTGGTTGATATGACGCATGATTCCTTGATGTGGGACCTCTCCTCTGTCTGGGTGCTGGTCCAAAATACATGAGTGGCCTTCTCCGGTGGTGGGTGATATGACGCATGATTCCATGCTGTGGGACCTGTATCCTCTGTCTGGGTGCTGGTCCAAAATACATGAGAGTGGCCTTCTCCGGTGGTGGGTGATATGACGCATGATTCCATGCTGTGGGACCTGTAACCTCTGTCTGGGTGCTGGTCCAAAATACATGAGAGTGGCCTTCTCCGGTGGTGGGTGATATGACGCATGATTCCATGCTGTGGGACCTGTATCCTCTGTCTGGGTGCTGGTCCAAAATACATGAGAGTGGCCTTCTCCGGTGGTGGGTGATATGACGCATGATTCCTTGCTGTGGGACCTCTCTCCTCTGTCTGTGTGCTGGGCCTAAATAAATGAGAGTGACATTCTCCGGTGGTGGGTGATATGACGCATGATTCCATGCTGTGGGACCTGTATCCTCTGTCTGGGTGCTGGTCCAAAATACATGAGAGTGGCCTTCTCCGGTGGTGGGTGATATGACGCATGATTCCATGCTGTGGGACCTGTATCCTCTGTCTGGGTGCTGGTCCAAAATACATGAGAGTGGCCTTCTCCGGTGGTGGGTGATATGACGCATGATTCCATGCTGTGGGACCTGTATCCTCTGTCTGGGTGCTGGTCCAAAATACATGAGAGTGGCCTTCTCCGGTGGTGGGTGATATGACGCATGATTCCATGCTGTGGGACCTGTATCCTCTGTCTGGGTGCTGGTCCAAAATACATGAGAGTGACATTCTCCGGTGCAGGGTGATATGACGCATGATTCCTTGCTGTGGGACCTGTATCCTCTGTCTGGGTGCTGGTCCAAAATACATGAGAGTGACATTCTCCGGTGCAGGGTGATATGACGCATGATTCCTTGCTGTGGGACCTCTCTTCAATTGATATTGGTTAATTTTTATTTATTTTATTTAATTTTAATTCATTTCCCTATCCACATTTGTTTGCAGGGGATTTTTCTACACTTTGCTGCCTTTGGCAGCCCTCTAGCCCTTTCCTGGACTATTTTACAGCCTTTTTTGTGCCTAAAAGTTCGGGTCCCCATTGACTTCAATGGGGTTCGGGTTCGGGATAAAGTTCGGATCGAGTTCGAATCCCGAACCCGAACATTTCCGGGAAGTTCGGCCGAACTTCTCGAACCCGAACATCCAGGTGTTCGCTCATCTCTACCCACTATCTGTCACTATGGGGACAGACTACAAAAACAACCTGAGAGTAGTCTGACCTGGCTGTCATACATCCTTCTATCTATCACCATAGTAACAGACTACAAAAACAACCCCAGTACAGTCTGATCCTGTTGTCATACTTCTTTCTGTCTGTCACCATAGTAACAGACTACAAAACAACCACAGTGCAGTCTGATCCTGCTGTCATACGTTCTTTTATCTGTCACCATAGTAACTGATCTGTCTTCATACACGTTCACACAGTGTGCAGTCGGACATTCAGCATAAACCATTCCTGTCTTCCAAATAAGAGGACTGTTCTTTGTAGTCTAACTTGTTTATTGGTAAAACAGGATTGTTGTTTGGCAAAACAGGATTATTTGGTAAAACTACAAGAATACAAATAGCAAGTATAAGTATAAAGTATAGATAGCATGTACTATAACATTTGCATTAACACTGAAGCGTATGGTAAAATGGCTGCCTGTACATAAAATTACATGTCTATCTCACAGTAGTAACAACTCCCTGAGTAACAATTATAACTAGCTGAACAGCTCTGCATATGTGTCCTTGAAACAAACGTAGATCTCTCACCAGATATGATTTTACAAGGATGGTGGAGTTTGAGAAGGAGATATACAAAGGGACAGCTCTGCTGATGTGTCCTGGAGACTGGAGACTTCTCTCTCCCAGGAGGCTTTGCACTCCCACAATGCAGTGCACCACCCACAATGCAGTAGTCTTTGTAAAAGGAAAAGCAAAGTGTAATACAACTTAACACTGTTAGATGGTGCTATAACCACATTAAACACTTCAGAATTACCAGAATGAACTAGAATCATTTTCTAACCCTGCTGGGCAGAACAGTAACAGACTACAGAAACAACTCCAGTGCAGTCTGATCCTGCTGTCATACATTCTTTTATCTGTCACTATAGAAACAGACTACAAAAACAACCTCAGAGCAGTCTGATCGTGCTGTCATATATCCTTCTATCTGTCCCATACTTTTTGCTAAGATACTGTATGTATGCTGGTAAAAAGCACAGGACAGATGGAAGGGAATATGACTGCAGGCTACACAGGGCTTATTTGTAGCCTGTTACCATGGTAACATATAGCCCTGCCTAGAAGCTGTACAGAGAAAATGGTAGGGCTTTTGTTTTTTATTAAAAATGTTTGCAAAATTGTTTTTTCTCTAATTCAATTCAAGTTGATTAAAGTTGCGCCCTCACTTGTAATATTACTCGCTAAAAGCTCTTGTAGGACGCAGAAAGGCCGGGCCGGTGGCAGCGTAACTCCCTGATGTCACATGCCTGCACCGCCTAGTTTATGAATGAAGCAGGCGGCGCAGGCACGTGACATCAGTGAGTCACGCTGCCGCCCGCCCGGCCTGCGTTCTACAAGAGCTGTTAGTGAGTAATATTACAAGTGAGGGCGAAATTTTAATCAACTTGAATTGAATTAGAGATTTTATATTCCTATACTGCAGCACTGATATGGGGTGGGGGGGATCTGTGGATGACACTTTTATGGGGGACATCTGTGGATGGCACCATTATGGGATGGAAGATCTTTGGATGGCATTGTTATGGGGGACATCTGTGGATTGCACCGTTATGGGGTGGAGGGTCTTTGGATGACACATATATAACAGTGTCAACCATAGATTTCCCCCCCCCCCCCATAACAGTGTCATCCACAGATCCCCCCCATAACAGTGTGTCCTCCACAGATCCCCCATAACAGTGCCATCCACAGATCCCCCATAACAGTGCCATCCCCAGATCCCCCATAACAGTGCCACCCCGATATCCCTCCCATAACATTGCGTCATCCAAAGATCCCCCATAACAGTGTCATCCACAGACAAACATTAGTTCAAAACCCACCAAAAGCACACCCTTTGGTTAAAAATATTTTATTTTCCTCGCCAAAAACCTAGGTCTTATGAGCCGGTGCATCTTATAGGGCAAAAAATACAAGATGTGCAACTTTTTGATCACATTTTTTTTTTTGGGGGGGGGGGGGATAGTGAGAATAAATGGTGAATTGGACATTTTTTCTGTTAAGCCATTCGCCTTATGGGATAAATATTGTGATTTGAACTTTTATATATTTTTTATATTTTACTTTTTTTTTTTAAATTTTTAGGTCACCCTGGGTGACTATATCTGGCAATCATTAAATTGCCCATTATGTTCTGTGATGGCCAAATAGCCACCATAGAACACTCCATTTACAATATACCAAGACAGTGCTGCCACCTGCTGGTCTGTATTAGTATATACTAGTAATAGCTACTGAAGCCTGCTCAGATGATGTTGTCACATTTGACTAAGGCATCAAAGCATTGAGTGTAAGCGATCAGCCATAGGGCTGATTGCATACATCTGCAATGGGTCTCTGCTGTTTGAAACAGCAGAAACCCGGCGGCATGAGACGGTTATCATCTATAAAGGGACGACTTCCACCATATATATGGGGGAGGTCGCCAAGCGGTTAATGAGCTACCAGACATGAATATGGGCACTAGATATGAGTCTATAATACCAATTGTTTCTGACCCATCCAGGGTCCAGGGCGGGGGTTTGGCAGCTGTTCCTTTTTCTATCTGTAGCATGTGTGTAAATGCTAGTGCAGCGACCGGGCTGCTAAGGCATGTGTGAGTCTGGGTGGCCGGATAGGTGTAGTAGTTTTACTCATGCTTCTGAAGTTCTGTGGGTCAGCGTGCAGTGATGTTTTTCACTTTGGGGCACACTCCGCTTCTGGAGTCCTCATACCTTATGAAGGTTTTGAGGTGCAAGGCAGGGTTCTGGTTGTCGTGATGCCAACACTTTGCAGTGTGGTGGTAGTGCAGAGAGAAAAGATGAGGCCAGATTAGTTTCGGCAACTATTCTATATTTTACTGAATCAGTTGGTAAATATCTCATACAGGCAATGTACTAGTTCCTTGTGTACCTCCAAGCATCCATATCACAACCATTGGTAAAAGCTTGGGGGCAGCCATAAATGTCAGAATAGAATGACATACAAATGAGCTCTTAGCAAGCTTTGCCTTTAATGCCACCAGATGTAAGGTAGCTATCCTATAAATCAAAGTTTGACTTTTTAAAAGGCCTTGAGACATGACTTGGATAATAATTAAGCCATCTGCAGACAGCTGTTTCAGGGTGATTGCCCCTCATCAGTGTAGAGCAGGGAGTACTGGCTTAACTGGATGAGAGGCCTAAGTCAGGATTTGCGAAATACAATATCTCCTTATGGAGAACGGCTTAAATGGCGTAGAGTCTTATAGGCCAGGCAATGCTCCTCTGGAATTTTGAAAAGAAAGCATGACGTAGGCCTCTAACCCATACAAGCAAGTACTCTCTGCTCTGCACTGATGTCAGCTGTCGGCAGATGAGGTGATGGCTTAATCATTAACCAAGTCGTGTTTCAAGGCCTTTTAAAAGGTTGGATATTGACTTGATATGATAGCTACCTTATATCTGGTGGCAATAGAGGCAAAGCTTGTTAAGAGCTCATTTGAATACCTTTTTATCAGAATTCCAGAGTAGTGTTGCCTGGTATATAAGACTCCTCCTGCTTCTAGTTGTATCGGCCCTAAATACTTTCTCTCCTGTTATGATCCACACTGATTTTGGCTTCACAAACTGCATCAAAAACCCTGAACCTTTAGATATCATGAATGACTAATAAAATTGTAAACTGGAGCTAATTGACGTGGTTCTGAATCTTTAATGTCTAGATATAGCTGTAGGTATCTATGTGTGATTAGCATATAAATACAGACATCTATAAACTAGGGTAACACTAGGCAACCTGCAATGCTTGCCTCTCCTCCTCCTGCCCTGGCTCCTAAGTGCTCTAAGTGCACGGTTAGTAGACAACGAGCAGTGTCCATCTCCTATCCCTTCCTGAAGCTCTGCCCTGGCTCTTCTTCACAGTGGCCTTGGGTTTTAAATGCAACCGACATCCATGGAAGACATCACTGGTGACTAATTTAAACATCCTTCTGACTAGAGATGAGCGAATCGAAGCTGACGAAGTGGAATTCTATCCGAATTTCAGGAATTATTCGATTCGCACCAAATCTGAATTTCCTAAAATGGCTACTGCATATGTGAGGACATGGAGCAAAGAACTCTGGGAAGGCGGGATCACCCATAATGCCATGCATGCAGCCAATCAGCAGCCAGCCAGCCCTGTGATGTCACATCCCTATAAATAGCGTCAGCAATCTTGGATTCTGCCATTTACTAGTGTACTTAGTGCAGGGAGAGACGTCAGCAGGCGCTAGGGACAGTTCAAGAAAACACTTTATTGTGCTAAAAAAATGATTTACAAGTGCAAGGGAAGATTATTCAAAGTGTAGGGAAAGGATAGAGAGAAATGATTCCGCAGAATGTTGAACAGGGTTCAGTAGGAGAGGTTATAGCCTGGGTAATAGGAACAATCCTATTACACCTTGCTGCACTGACTGGGCACCAAAATTGCCATTATACAGCTCTGTAATTACAGCAAACCGTTCTTGTTATTAGGGTGCAAGTGCTGTTTGATACAGACATTAACAGGGTTTATTACAAGAAAATATTTCTATTTCTGATTTGCCCTTGTGCGGTGCAGTTATATGTTCTAAAGCATTTTTTGGCTTGTATTAGTGGGAAAAAAGGGCTTTTTAGCCGTTGTGTGGAGAATTGTGAAAATTACAGCCCTTTTTGTTGTGTATTAGGGGCAAAAGAAAAACATATTTGCCGTTCAGTAGTGCAGTTATATGTTCTAAAGCCCTTTTTGTCATGCATTAGTAGCAAAAGTTAAATATATTTGCCGTTCAGAAGTGCAGTTATATGTTCTAAAGCCCTTTTTGTCGTGTATTAGTGGCAAAAGAAAAATATATTTGCCGTTCAGCGGTGCAGTTATTTATTCTAAAGCCTTTTGTGTCGTGTATAAATGGAAAAAAGAAAAATATATTTCCCGTTCAGCGGTGCAGTTATATGTTTTAAAGCCTTTTCTGGCATGTATAAGTGGAAAATAGAAAAATATATTTGCTGTTCAGCGGTGCAGTTATATGTTCTAAAGCCCTTTTTTGGCATGTAATAGTGCCAAAATAAAAATATATTTGCCGTTCAGCTGTGCAGTTTTATGTTCTAAAGCCCTTTTTGGCGTGTAATAGTGAAAAAATAAAACTTTAGTTGCCGTTCAGCTATGCAGTTATATGTTCTAAAGCCCTTTTTGGCGTGTAATAGTGGCAAAATAAAAAAATAAATGCCGTTCAGCTGTGCAGTTATATGTTCTCTAGCGCTTTTTGTCATGTATTAGTGGCAAATGAAAAGTATATTTGAAGTTCAGCGGTGAAGTTATATGTTCTAAAGCCTTTTGGGCGTGTATAAGTGGAAAAAAGAAAAATATATTTGCTGTCCAGCGGTGCAGTTATATGTTTTAAAGCCTTTTATGGCGTGTATAAGTGAAAAAAAGAAAAATATATTTGCTGTTCAGCGGTGCAGTTATATATTCTAAAGTCTTTTGTGTCGGGTATAAGTGGAAAAAATATAAATATATTTGCCATTCAGTAGTGCAGTTATATGTTCTGAAGCTCTTTTTGGCATGTAATAGTTTTTTGCCCTATAAGACGCACCGGCCCATAAGACGCACCTGGGGTTTTTGGGGAGGAAAATAAGAAAAAAAATATTTTTAACCAAAAGGTGTGCTTTTGGAACTAATGGTGGTCTGTGGATGGCACTATTATGGGGGATCTGTGGATGTCACTATTATGGGGGGGATCTCTAAAAGACACTGTTATGGGGGATCTGGGGATGGCACTGTTATGGGGGATCTGGGGATGACACACTTATGGAGGGGTCTGTCGATGACGCACTGTTATGGGGGGATCTGGGGATGACCCACTGTTATTGGGGGGGATCTGTGACTGACACTGTTATGGGGGGATCTGTGACTGACACTGTTATGGGGGGATCTGTGAAGGATACTGTTACAGCCCCCTGTAACAGTATCCTTCACAGATCCCCCCATAACAGGGCTGGCACTGTTATGGGGGATCCGTGGATGGCACTGTTATATATGTGTCATCCACAGACCCTCCCCACCCCATAACAGTGCCATCCACAGATCCCCCATCCCATAACAGTGCCATCCACAGACCCCCTCCCCCCATAAAACTGAGCGAGCGGGAGGGACTGGGAGGAGGAGCTGGGGCCAGAGGGTCGGTGCAGTGACTGTACCCGGCCCCCTGCTCCAGTGCTGCACTATTAAATGTAAGGTATCTAAATCAATTAAAGTTCTGGTCATGCCTCCACCCTAATATTACCGACAGACGGCTTGTTCAGTTGATAGCAGGCATTCCGGCGGCCGGCGTCACTCACTGACGTCCAAGCCTGCGCCGCCTGCTTCATTCATAAAGTAGGCGGTGCAGGCACGTGACGTCAGTGAGTGACGCGCCGGCCGCCCGGAATGCCTGCTATCAACTGAACAAGCCGTGTGTCGGTAATATTAGGGGTGGGGGGCATGGACCAGAACTTTTAATTGATTTAGATACCTTATATTTTAATAGTGCAGCACTGGAGTGGGGGGGCCGGGTACAGTCACTGCACTGGCCCCTCCGCAATTGTCGGCCCCCAGCTCCTCCTCCCAGTCCCTCCCCACTCGCGCATATATCGCAGCTGGCGATGTAAAAATGTCAGCATTTGCCCCATAAGACACAGGAGCACTTTCCCCCCATTTTTGGGGGGGAAAAAGTGCGTCTTATGGGGCAAAAAATACGGTATTTGCCGTTCAGCGGATATGTTCTAAAGCCCTTTTTGCCGTGTATTAGTGGGGAAAAAGAAAAAAGAGCTTATTAGCCGTTGTGTGTTGAAGTGAGAAAATTACAGCCCTTTTTGGTGTGTATTAGTAGCAAAAAAAAAAATTTTGCCATTCAGCGGTGAAGTTCGTTTGTACTACAGCCATTTACAGGGTAGCCGTTCTGCGGTGAATTGTGATTGTTATATTTATTTTTTCCTGGTGTATTAATAGGAAAAAGAATAAGGGAAAATTGATGGGTGCTTGTAGACTTTCTTCTGTATGGACCGAATTACGTTGATTAGCCATTCATTGGTGAAATTTATTTGTGAAAGAGACATTTTTGGGAAAATTGATGGGTGATTGTAGACTTTCTTCTGTATCAACCCAATTTTGTCGATTAGCCATTCAGTGGTGAAATTTGTTTGTGATACAGTCTTTTTGGGTCGGTTGCTTTAACTATGGTCAAGGACAATATATATCGCTTATGGCCCACTGGATATATGTGGTTCTTGCCCAGCCACACCAGCAACTCAGCCAGGTGACTCTGCTTCCACCTCCACGTTCTCATGCCATTGTTCCTGCGACAATGTCCGCCTCCGCCTCCTCATCCTCCACCGTCTCCTCAGCCTCCATTGCAGGGACAATTCACGGTGCCCCTCCAGCATACCACATGTGCAGGGCACCGTGGTGTCACGCTGTTCTGCACCTCATTTGCCTGGGCAGGTCTGACCGGGGGGGGGGGCCCTCTGTGCTCACGTTCCTCTGCCATGGCTGCTGTGGCAGGGTTGGAGGGTAGGAGCAGTACCAGCTCCATCAGCAGCAACTTGAGTCGCTGATGAGCAGCTTTCTTCACCCGCCTAGTGAAGAAACTACTCACCAGCAGCAGCAGTAGCTAGACCTGGAGCAGGACCTGAACCAGCAGGTGGTGGCATACTTGGACAGTACCCTGCCACCCCACATTGAAGATCCGCTGGACTACTGGGCAGCCAAACGATTTGTGGCCGCAACTTGCAGAGTTTGCCCGTGAAAAGCTGTCCTGCCCGGCCAGTAGTGTAGCATCAGAGCGGGTGTTTAGTGCGGCGGGGACCGTAGTTACCCCAAGAAGAACTCGTCTGTCCACCCAAAATGTGTCACCTTGCCACTCTGTGGTCTCCTGATGCTGCGGTTACCTTCACACTATGTCACCTTGCCACTCTGTGTCCTACTGATGCTGCCGCCATCTCCACACTGTCACTGTGCCACTCTGTGGCGTCCTCCTGATTCTGCTGCCACCTCCGGACTCTGTCATTGGGTCACTCTGTGGTCTCCTCATGCACGTGTCATCTCTCTTTTAGATCCACTCCTGTTTTTTTTGGCATTAGAAATACTGATGGATTAATGACCAAATGCCATTGCTGACCGAGTGAAGGCGGATGCTCAACAGACAAGATCAGTTTTTTAGGGGTTATTGTTCTGACGGATCAGAGGAAGGGCAAAATAGTCAGTGACGTCAACTCAAACTTACTGCTGACACCCTCTCCACTCTGTTGGGGGGGGGAGGGCTCTACTTGTATAAGCGTTTAATAGAACAGGTTCTGTAGACATCTATGTGGAATCAGCTGACGATGGTGTAAAAGGAGTGCACTTCTCCTTGGCGCTAACATCGACCTGTAAGGCTGAGTTCATACTTGAGTTATTTGGTCAGTTTTGGCCCTGTGACTGCCCAAATAAGTGAAGTGTACAGTGATTCTAAGAGCGATGCCTGTCATCTGCATGTTATACTGACACACAGTATTATTTCACCACAGCAGACTCCCTATGCGTGTTACTGCAAGGCACAGTGTTCTACACCATTATAAAGGATCTCTACAGCCAGGAAATATCAGTTTTTTAACGCGATTCGCTGCTAATAAATTTGGACCGAACCAAATGTTTTAAAAAAATTTGTTGAACCGGCCGAATATAATTTTTTAAAGATTCGCTCATCTCTAATTCTGACCTCTGGACACTTCCTGATGATGAGGTATAGCCTAAGAGGTTCTAAACGGTGTTTAGCAGATTACTGTCTACTCCTGTTGCTGACCTTGGATTTTCCACTGATATTCCATATTGCCGCTTGGACTTCTGGTCGGTACTTGTATTTCCACATACTTCAGGTATGCCCTAACTGGCAATTACACCGTACAGCTTTTGGAGCATTCAGTAAACCAAGGCTCTTTCTTAAAAAAAAAAAATCAGCACAGCCAATCTCAAACCACAGTTACAATCACCTTGATATTTGTAAATCAAGTACAATCTTCCAGTGTTGTACATTTCTGGTATGTGCTGTGCAATGAGCTCCTTAAAGAGGTTGTCCAGGATTTATTTTTTCGAATCCCCCACTCAGTAGAACCTGTGAAGAATGCCAGGCTGAGTGGCTCCCGGGTTGTCTTCACTGGACTTCCAGGCCTCATCTGTCAACTTCCACATAGACTGAGTCATGTGTTCTGCTTCAACCAATGACTGGCATAGTTGGTGATGTATCTCTAAGAGGCATGTCACTGCTGGGTCATGTACTGCTTGAGGACATGTCACTGCTGAGGCCAATTATTGGTTGCAGTGGCGCACATGAACCTGTGTGGAAGTTGACGTAGATGGATAACGGTGGTGTAGTGGTTAAATGCTTCACCAGACAAAATGGCATAGCTAGAAATGACTGGGCCCCATTTTTTATGCCCCCCCCTCCCGGATCTCTTGCCCCCACATACCTATCGGACCTCCCACCCCTTCCACCCCTCCCATCCCAACATCCCCACACCGCTCCCTAGATCCCCCTAAGTGTCATCCACAGATCACCCTACGTGTCATCCACAGATACCCCTAAGTGTTATCCACAGATCCCTCCTAAGTGTAATCCACAGATCCCCCCTAAGTGTCATCCACAGATCCCCCCTAAGTGTCATCCACAGATCCCCCCCTAAGTGTCATCCACAGATCCTCCCCAAGTGTCATCCACAGATCCCCATCAGTGTCATCCACAGATCCCCATCAGTGTCATCCACAGATCCCCCATCAGTGTCATCCACAGATCCCCCATCAGTGTCATCCACAGATCCCCCATCAGTGTCATCCACAGATCCCCTATCAGTGTCATCCACAGATCCTCCATCAGTGTCATCCACAGATCCCCATCAGTGTCATCCATAGATCCCTCTATCAGTGTCATCCACAGATCCCCCATCAGTGTCATCCACAGATCCCCCATCAGTGTCATCCACAGATCCCCCAACAGTGTCATCCACAGATCCCCCAACAGTGTCATCCACAGATCCCCCAACAGTGTCATCCACAGATCGCCCATCAGTGTCATCCACAGATCCTCCATCAGTGTCATCCACAGATCTCCTCCCCGCCCAGAGCCACCTCCTAGCTAATTTATTCACTGCACTTGCCTCTGTTAAATTGAAGAGAAGCGCCGTAATCTCCCACAGGCGCACTGGCAGAGGCCAGGACTACGGTGCATGCGCACTGGCAGAGGCCAGGAAGACGGTGCATGCGCACTTCGATGCCTCTGCCAGTGCACCTGTGTGAGATTACGGCGCTTCTCTTCAATTTCACAGAGGCAAGTGCAGTGAATAAATTAGCTAGGAGGCGGCACTGGGTGGTGAGGAGCGGTGCTGGCCCTAAATCCTCAGCCAGCGGCCCGGGCCCCCAGTAGCGTACGGCCCCATAGCCATTGCTATGGCTGCTATGGCGATCCATACGTCAGTGACCAGACATATGATATCTGTCTACCTATAAGGACCAAAAAGAGTAGGAATAAAGCACCACTCCCTGTGCTTCCTGAAACGATGGGATGTAGTTCAGTTTTGTCCTATAATGGAATGTTTCAGGTTGTCTTGTTTACTTTCTTTGCTTTTCAAGCTGTCTTTTTGGTTTTCTGTGAGGATTCTTTTCTTTGATTCATCGATCAATTTCGCGGGGTAACCCTTGTCTTTGAATCTTTTTTTGAGTGTGTCTATCTGTTCTTTCATGACTCTATCATCAGAGCAATTTTTTCTAATCCTTCTCATCTGACTATACGGGATATTATTTTTCCATTTATGGTGGTGACAACTACTGGAGTCGAGATAACTGTTTGTGTCAACGTTTTTGAAGTGTGTTCGGATTTTGTTATTTATAAAGCTCAAATGTAGATCCAGAAAGATGGCTTCTCTGGGATGATGTTCCAGTGTAAGTGTCAGATTCCAGTCGTTCTCATTTATTTCTTTGACAAATGTCAATAACCCATCCACTTCTCCATCCCAAACTAATATGATATCATCAATATATCTTTTGTAAAACTTAATGTTTGGGTGTGTGAGAAAGCCTAATTTGTCCTCGAAGGCCCCCATAAATAAATTGGCGTAAAAAGGGGTGAATTTTGGCCCCATCGCTGTCCCTTTCTCTTGTTGATAGATAATATCTTGGAATGAAAAATAGTTGCTGCTAGCCCTAAAGTATGTGTTATCTTACTGTATAATGAGAAGACGTCATGTGTTGCCCACCGGTGTTTGTGCGACTTCACCCCCCCCCCCTTTTATTTTTTTACACTCTCACAATTTTATTTATATAATCTTATATTCAGAATTTTATTCTCATTTGCATGTTTATTTACTTATATATTTATATATCTATCTGTTGTTATATTTATATATCTATATATTTATATATTTTTTATATATTTTTTTTTATATATTTTATATATTTTTAAATATGAAGATGCCCCTCTCATACATATTGTTTAGGTACTATTGTATTTGTTTATTCAGGTACTTTTATATCTAGGTTAGTCTTTATTTGATTTTCTACTAATGTATTCATTCAGTTCCTGTATTTAGTTTTTTCTTCTTTCAATGTAACTTCCGAGCTCTCATATTTTCTCATCTGTATTAAGAGATGCGCTCCATTCTGGAACACATGTTAACATGACAACACTTTGCCCACTTTCCCATAGTGCATCATCTATATCAAACGGTGCGCTCCACTTTGGAACGCACGCTGACATAAGGGATCCCAGGCCACATCTCCTTAAAAACTCCCCCTTCATGAGTGCGTTCCATGCTAGTACGCAAGGCATGTAGGCACCGCCCTGTGCTGGGACGCTCACCAGAAGCCAGGTGAGAGGTCCCGGAAGTAAAGGCAGCCCGTTCTACACTAAAAACACCGCCTGCGTACTTTATATTTAAAATACAAGGATGTGTTTCCATCTACCTCCCACCATTATTACAATACTTTTTCCATCCCAAACATTTTGTTTCTCTAAACATTAAACAAAAAAAAAACATCCATGCGCTTCAGAGTGGAACGCATCATACATTTCTGGTCCGGAGGCTATGTGACCTAAATTTTTGGGTCTATGTCTATTTAAACATGCATTTTAGTGTTACTTTCTATTGTATGCGCCTGAAGAAGGGGATCTCCCTGAAACACGTTGAGCCACAAATTCTTCTAAATAAAAGGATTAAATTGAAGTTTGCGAGAAGTGTGCTGCCATTAATCTTCAATATACTACGTGCGATCCAGGCCAGGGGAGTTCAAAGTCTCAGGTGTATTGAGATTATCCTGTAGACAACCCCCAGCGAAGTGAGTACATACTGATATATTTACCTACAATCTTTTGCTCATTTGGAATATATTATATGTTATTAAGTGATATCTTTACTTTTTATTTTTGTCCTATCGTTAATGGGGACTTTTATTTAAATTTATCTTATCTAATGTTTCTGATTTGTTAATGCATCATTTTACACCTAGTGGCTGAATGGACATAACTCGTCACCTTTCCAAAATAGAAATATACTAAGTGTATAAAAACACTCCATACTTCCCAGTAACTTTCATCTAACAAAACTGAACTTCATCCCATCTTTTCAGGAAGCACAGGGAGTGGCGCTTTATTCCTACTCTTTTTGGTCCTTATAGGTAGACAGATATCATACGTCTGGTGATGCATTTAACCACTACACCACCGTTATCCGTCTACATCCACTATTTAGGTGTTTTACCAACAATCTATTTTGTAGCTGCCTTCCCATTATATTGCATATGCTGCGTACAACCTTACTTTTTTATCCTCTCTCCTCAACTATTTGATCAACTAGACCCCACCACTGTTGGCGCCCACGGTTCTGCATCTTTCAAGGGATTTACTATCCCCAGAGACTTGATTAGCCTTCTCCTTTCTTCTTTTTTTATCTCTTCAACTGCTCCCACGTGTGTGGAAGTTGACAGGCAAAGGCCAGAAGTGAAGACAATCCTGGAGTCATGAACTGAGCGCCAGGGAGCAGTGAGTATTGATCTTTTCACAGGCACCGCTAGGTGGGGGGAGGGTAATTTAAAATGAAATCTTGCATAACCCGATTAAGCGATTTTTCCGAACATTTAGATCATTAAGATCCCACAGGTAGGGATAGGGGACATACTGAAAGACAGGATCAGACTGGCCCACTGGGGGAGGGGGGGGGTAATTCCTCGTGGGCCCCCAGTCTCCTGCGCCCAGAGATAAGACGGGGGAGTAATTATTTCTCTTGTTTCTCAGGAGAGATAATTATTGTAGCCACTAGGTGGCAGTATCGCACAGTGATGCAGCCTCCTACTGGTGTACATTGTCCAGGAGGCCCCGCAGTGTCTTCTAAACTTCCCGGGCTGCTGTCAGTGAAGGCAGTTTATAGTAGACACAGATCTATGAATGTGTGCTGCTCTCTGCAGAGTTCAGAGTGGCATTGAGGGGACTCTGCCCTAGGTCACATGGGACGGCCTAGAGGCAGAGCAGGCAAGTATGAAAGGAAAGCCTGCTCCCGTCCATCGTCTCCCTACTTCAGCGCACTGCCTGCACATATTCTAAGCATAGAGCACTGCCGGCCGAGTTTTCCCCTGCACACAGAAGCTCCCATCTCTCCCCAGCACACAGGTATCCCCTATGTCGGGATCGATGTCCAGTACATTGAAGGCTGCTATTCTTATGCAGAACAGCCTGCAATGTACCGGGCACATGCAATGCGGCAGCCATTTTTTTACCATCCTGTATTCGTCCTACAGGACGCATTATCATTTCCTACCCACTTTTGGGGGGGAAAGTGCGTCTTATAGGGTGAAAAATACGGTATGTGTAAATTCTGCCACATGTATGTTTGTGCATTTTGCTGTGAATGTCCGCCATCATACTTCATCTTTAATATTTCTGTTATCGCTGGAAGTGCTCATGAACACGACCGTTGGATGTTTTGCAGTCCGCAAATTGCAGATCCGTAAAACATGGATACCAGGTGTGTGCATTCCCCATTATGCGGAACAGAACAGCCGGCCTCTAATAGAACAGTCCTATCCTTGTCTTTAATGTGGACAATAATAGGACATGATCTATCATTTTGTAGAACGGCCATGCGGACATACAGACACAGAATGCACACAGAGCAATTTTTCTTTTGCGGCCCCCGTTGAAGTGAAGGGAACTGTACGGACATGGAAAAAAAATAAGTTAGTGTGCAGGAGCCCTAAGGTGGGCCCCTAGAATCAGTTACACTGGTGGGTCCTTAGTAACCCAGTCCGACACTGCTGGAAGATGAGGAAGATTTATTACTGATTTATGGTTAGTGCCAGTGTAATATAACACAAACGTATTTGCAAATTAACTTTGAAAATGAAATCCTTGAGCTACGTTCCGGAATCATTTGAACAGAGAAATTCATATTGTTCTTCAATATGCTGCCTCCTCCCAGTGCGTTAACATTCATTTTGCATACACTTAGCGTTGCTTAATTAGATTTTTTTTTTGTAACATTGTAATTCTAAAGTTTTTGCAATCTTCTGACATGAAGTGCTGCCGCTGAAGAGAGCTCCAGAGTGGGTATTGGATGCAGCATAATACAAAACCATAAACTCAAGGTGGCCACAATACAAGTTTAATTTCATCAGCAGATAAGAACTTAATTTAGCATAATTGAAAGTTGTTTTTCATTGTTTAATTGCGAAAAGAATAAAGCCTCCAGACAAAGGACTTTACAGGGAGATTGCTGACTACTATAGGTACAGAAGTACCACACACTTCATTTATAAATTATGATATGGATGTAAAAACTTCAATGAGCCTTCCTGCACTCATTATATTAAGGTCTGACCAAGGAGGTTAGATACACATAATGTTTTATTCAAACTACTTTTTTAAAGCAAAGTTTTATGTTCTTGTTTATTGGCTGATGGAGTACTATCTGCTTACTGCCTCATAAAACTAGTCCAGCTGTAATCTGGATTCTTTCCCGAATCCAATATTTGTTAACATCATTGATTTTTAATCAGTCAGGTTCTGTATTATTCATTAGCTGGTTAGTGACTTTGTAGATTTTTATTTTTGCTATTCAATAGCAAATGATCGTAAAACTTTCTGTGAAGCAGCAGAAAGTTTATTTAGGACGTGGTTACTGCACATGGCAGCTCAAAAAAAAACTGTAATCAGTTGCCAAGAGCTGTACTTTTTGGGTTATTTATAAGTAATGTTGAAGATATTTTATCATGCAGAATTTTTCATGTCTCAATGGAAAACATATTGGAGGTGGAGTGGGCAGGCCATAGCAAAGCTAAAAATTAGGGAGCTGCTTGACAAAAATATACTAATAACCACCCACAACAGGAACCCCTAGAATCCCCATCTTATTTTTATCATTTCAGGACATTTTTCACTTTGCTTCTTACAATCCAGCACCTTTAGAGATCACACCTTCATCTGGGTTCTCACCATCCATTGAATTGGGAGGAGACTGCACCAATACCAAGAGAAGCCAGAGCGGAGGATGATAGTGGCTCTGGCTGTTGGTTTGCTCACACCATTGCTCCCTAGGCTGTGCAGTGAAATAAGGTTGCATCTTTTCTTCCTTCAGGGCACACTTTTGTTCTGGGGCTTCTGGTTTTAGAGATCTGACTAGCCAGGTTGTTTCCAGGTGTGAACTGACTTAACAGTGTCCCTCACTGCAGTAAAGTCTTAACAGCTTTTGGTAGCAGGTTACCTTAGTGACTCCAGTGCTCAGCCATGCAGACTAGATTTTCTAGTTTTGTCCTTTGTCTTACTTCTTCTCTCCTTCTGTAGATCATGCTGAGATCAATGAATCTCTGTTGGGTTTTTGGCCCAAGAAGAAGAAGCACAATGCTGAAATGCCGAAAACTGGAGTACAAATTTGACACATTCCCCCAGTATGTGTCTCCAGCTTTGATAGAAACCTCTATCATGTACGATGTATTTTGCCTATGCATCCGGCAAGTAAGGAATTCACAGCAGAATAAAGATAAAATGTGTTTTTTGTCTAATTATTACTGCCTTCCATCCTTACTATGACTCTCCAGAGCTTCTCTGTAATCTCAGTGCAGATCTGGAACATTGGCCAAGGTGTTCCATTTCATGGTTGGGAAAAAATGTTCTCAATAAAAATGAAAGCACTTATGAGAATTCTGTTTCCAAACTATATACATTCCTGGGGCATTAACTCTGATCACCTGATTATGCAAAAAGTTACCATATACCGACTTTATGTTTAATACATATTCCCCTTATCCCTAATGTTTACAGAGAAGCAAAAGCTAACAGATTTATAATTGATATTATTTTGGTTTATTTTATCTATTATTTATATATTGTTTAAATAATTTCCTGTTTACTTTTTAATTATTGTATTACATTTTGTATTGTTTTGCTATAGTGTCTATTAACTTATTCTATGTAATGTCAGTAGGCAGGGACAGACAGGGACAGTGAGCTCCAACTAGAAACCAGCGCACTTTCTCTGCCTACTCTCACTGCAAGCTCTAGGTAGCAAGTCCGCAACTGGTCGATGTTCCCTACTCTGCTAAGTTCTGTTTTAGACTGGCATTACTTGTTGTGTGCAGTAGTATTTGTTTGTGCTGCAGCCAGATCTCTGCATATAGAAAATGGGTCCCGGCGGACTTTAGGCAGCACACAGCTGTACACGGTAATTATGGACCCGCAAGGGGGACAGAGTAACCTCAGTATGAAACAGGCCTAAGGAGCGAGACAAACAACAGGATAGCGGCGTGATAATGCGCAGGTTTATGCGCGAAATGGCCGTCCCGCTTTAACCACCTGCATTAGCGTCCGCCCGCAGCCCTTATTGTTTTGCAAATGTATGCTGTAATTACAGCGAAATAAAGCAAAGATTGAAGACTTCCATGGTGAGTGCCGCCTCTTTCTATCACTTTCTTCTGTGGATAATTGCGAGACAAACAACACCAAGGGACAAAACAAGACATAAAGACAGAGTCGTTCAGAAATAGGTCGGAACCAGGAGGACAACAAAGTACCAAATCGAGAGACAGTAAAAAAGCCAAGCCAACATCAGAACCAGTTGAGAAGCTCAGTATCAATATGTTAGACAGAGAGTGGTCAAAAAGGCAAGCCGATGTCAGAACCCAAGTAATCCAAAAACACATGAACAAGAACCAGGAACACATCCAGTGAGTCCAAGACTATCACTGGCAAAAATGTATAGCCAGGAGGGGATTTAAAAATAGCGCTGAGTTCCTGGATCAGTTGGCTGCGTCACCGGGGTGTGTGGCATGGCAGCATGTCTCACCCGCCATGTCCAACCCAAAGCCAGAGACCGCAGCGCTGGAGCCCAAACAGACATTTTATATGATTTTATTATAGGAGTCTCTAAAAATGTTATTTATTTGAACCAATAATTGTTATAAAACAAAGAGTAATTTACGCTACTGTACATAGTATGGTAGCCTTGGGAGTCTCCAAATGTCCATACGATTCATATCTGTAAGATTTTATAGTGTAGTATTGGCCTCAGGCCAATATTGGGATGAAATAGCAGCTTCCTGAATATTGCAGAGGTTTTCCAGAGAGCAACACATAAGAAAATGAGAAAGCACCCAAACCACACATAGTCACTATTATGATTCTTACACTTTCTCCTAACCATGTCACTATGGTGGAAGTTGGGTGTTTATATATAATACATTCAGAAAATCTTCAGAGCTTTTCACTTTTTTTTACATTTTGTTATTTTGCGACCGTTTAGTAAAATAAAATAAAAAATTATGTTTTCCCTCATCAGTCTACACTCAATATCCCATAATGAGAAAGAGAGAATAGAATTTTTGAAATTTTTGCTAATTTATTAAAAAGAAAAAACTACAGACCCTTTGCTATGACACTTGAAATTTAGCTTTGTGGGCCTTCCATTTCTCATCTTTGAGTTGTTTCTACTACTTGATTGGAGTCTACCTGTAGTAAATTCAGTTGATTGGACATGATTTGGAAAGACACCACCCTGTCTATATAAAGTCTCACAGCTGACAATGCATATCAAGGCAAAAACCAAGCCATGAGGAGGAAAGAAACAGGATGGGGTGAGATTGTGTGCAAGCGCAGATCTGGAGAGGGTACAAAACATTTCTGCTGCACTGAAAGTTCCCAAGAGCACAGTGGTCTCCATAATTCCTCAATGGAAGAAGATTGGCGCAACTAGCAACTCTTCCTAGAGCTGGCCACCCCACCAAACTAAGTAATTGGGGGAGAAGGGTCTTGGTAAGAAAGGTGACCAGGAGTCCAATGGTCACTCTGGCTGAGTGTAAAGATGTTAGAAGGTCAACCCTCACTGGCAGCACTCTACCAATCTGGGCTTTATAGAAGAGTGGCCAGAAAAAGCCTCTCCTCAGTAAAAGACTCGTGAAGGCCAACAAGAAGTCTGCAAAAAAAGCACCTAAAGGACTGCAAAACAGAAAGATTCTTTGGTCTGATGAAATTAAGAAGAAACTTTTTTGTCCCTAAAAGGCTTGTCCCATCTCATACATTGGGGGCTGTAATGAATTGTGTACTTGCGGTGGGGTCAGCAATGACAGACTCTCAGACTCCAGGAGTTAAAAGTCCAAATAGTGCTTTTTTTACTTCTTAGTGCAGCACAATTTGTGGCATCCAACGCTGAGATGGGGTAGATTTCAGAGTCACTTCAGGATAGGAGATGAGGCAAAATTATTTAAATGCCTGCAACACTTAGTTCTTATGTCACATCTCAAACAAGAGTACCTGATTGCTAAAGGGGAAATGTAGAAATGTATAAAATGGCTTTGTAGAAGGAAAATTTTATGATTTCGGCTGTTTTGCAAGAAATATGGCATAAGACATGCTTGCTTATTATCTGTGCACTTGCGTGCTTGCTTGTATTTGCTAACGAGAGGGCAGATGTTTTGTAGGGGGAAGTTACATTCCCATTCAGAGTGTTGTTGGCAGCAGAATGATGGGAAGATGGTGCAGTGAGCCCCAGAGGACCTGGTACAGAGGATGGGAGTGGTAGTGGCCCTGATAAAGTGTTGTGTCACAGGCCATTGCTCCCTGGGTGCCGTGGAGATGCAGTTTTGAACAATGAGACCAGAAGTAAATGTGTAAAATGTGTAACAGTCTCTTTTACTAAGTGCAAAGTGTAACTTCAGGTTCATTCAATAGCATTGGATTCCAAGTGGATTCTCTGGCACCAGTAAGATTGGAGGAATGTTGGATGACTGTAATTTAACACTAGTAAGTGTAGATGTCCACTGTCAGTTCCATAAATTAGCTCTAACTGGCCTAGTGGTGGTTTGGGTGATGGGTGTCTTATCTGTAGTCCCTCACCTCCCAGCAGTGTCTTTGATGTAGGTGTTAGCTGGTCACTCTGCAGTCTATCTTCTCAAGGATTTCCTTGAGGACGTGATTTGTTGTTCTCTATGGAGAACCCTTTTCAGGAGTAGGAGCTCTGCAGTGGTCTTCTTCTCCTCACTATAACTCAACAGGAACGCTCACTCCTGGCAGAAAGCAAGACCAGCCGCCTCCTACAACAGGGGTTAGAACAGGGTGGTTAGCCCTGTTCCTTGCCGAACATTACCTTACTAATAGTAATGGCCTAAACCTACAAAAGTACAATACATAATACAAAACTATATACAGCAATTGCAGATACCCCCGGTCTAGGGTACTGCTATGGCAAATAGCAAACTTTGTACAGCAGGGGGAATTTTGATGTCTCCATTGTAGGTCCCAATTCACTTGAAAGCCCCTACATTTGTCCTTGTTAAGCCCCAGATTACAGCTACAGTTGTGTTCAAAATTATTCAACCCCCACTGAAATTGAGTGTTTTGGCCAGTTTGACATTGATTTTGATCATTTCAGTCATCTTGTTTACAATTAAATCAAAGAGGCACTTGTAAGTCAGACAAATATAACATAACATTTATAATGAAATAACCACAAATGTCTTTTCTGTGCTCACATCATTATCAGTTTTATTCAACCCCCAAGTGACATTCAATCTTAGTACTTAGTACAACATCCTTTTCCAGTTATAACAGCTTTTAAACGTGAAGCATAGCTTGACACAAGTGTCTTGCAGCGATCTACGGGTATTTTCGCCCATTCTTCATGGGCAAAAGCCTCCAGTTCAGTCACATTCTTAGGCTTACGCGCTGCAGCTGCTTTCTTTAAGTCCCACCAGAGGTTCTCAATCGGATTTAAGTCTGGTGACTGCGATGGCCACTTCAAAATGTTCCAGCCTTTAATCTGCAACCATGCTCTAGTGGACTTGGAGGTATGCTTGGGATCATTGTCCTGTTGAAAGGTCCAATGTCTCCCAAGCCTCAGGTTTGTGACGGACTGCATCACATTTTCATCCAATATCTCCTGCTACTGAAGAGAATTCATGGTACCTTGCACACGCTGAAGCTTCCCTGTACCTGTAGAAGCAAAACAGCCCCAAAGCATGATTGACCCCCCGCCATGCTTCACAGTAGGCAAGGTGTTATTTTCTTCATAGGCCTTGTTCTTCCTCCTCCAAACATAACGTTGATCCATGGGCCCAAACAGTTTTAATTTTGTTCCATCAGTCCACAGAACACTATCCCAAAACTTTTGTGGTTTGTCCACATGACTTTTGGCATACTGCAGTCGACTCTTCTTATTCTTTGGAGACAGCAAGGGGGTGCGCCTGGGAGTTCTGGCATGGAGGCCTTCATTACGCAGTGTGCGCCTTATTGTCTGAGCTGAAACTTCAGTACCCGCATCTGACAAATCTTTTTTCAGTTCCTCAGCAGTCACACGGGGACTTTTCTCCACTTTGCGCTTCCGGTAGCGCACAGTAGTCGAAGTCAGCATCTTCTTTCTGCCACGACCAGGTAGTGTTTCAACAGTGCCCTTTGCCTTGAATTTGCGAATGATGCTTCCTATGGTGTCTCTTGGTATGTTTAACATCTTTGCAATCTTCTTATAGCCATTGCCCTTCCTGTGAAGAGAAATCACCTCTTCTCTCGTCTTCCTGGACCATTCTCTTGACTTCACCATGTTTGTAAACGCACCAGTAAATGTCTAGAAGGAGCTGAGTATCACAGTCATTTTACATCTGCCTAATTGGTGCTTATTATGCTTGATTGCTGCTCCTTGACATCCAGAGGTGTTTTCAATACCTGATCGAAAACACTTGAATGAACCTCTGTTTTTAAGAGTGGTCGTCTTTAAGGGGTTGAATAATTGTGTCAATAAAGAAATCACAAAAAAAACATTTAATACTGTATTACAAAAACAATTGATGTCATTTTAGTTGCATTTGGTTCTTTAAAAAGTCCTTGTAAGATTTCATTCTGAACACAATTACAAATGTACACTAAATTCCCTAAAACCCTTTACAGCATTGGGGGTTGAATAATTTTGAACACAACTGTATATAGTTGTATACATGAGGCCTTGCTCTGTGTGCCATCAATATACAAAACGAATGGCTTTATATTTGTTCTTTATAATTGTATTTCTAGAGCAGGACCACACTTTACTCAGGTTATAAAAAGTCCCTGGATAATATCATTACTGGTTTACTGAGAATATTTCTATAAAAGCGCTCAAGTGCAGAGCAATATCTGTGGCATCACAGA
Organism: Bufotes viridis; assembly: GCA_033119425.1. Classification (NCBI taxonomy): domain Eukaryota; kingdom Metazoa; phylum Chordata; class Amphibia; order Anura; family Bufonidae; genus Bufotes; species Bufotes viridis. Next base: position 63,851,408 of record CM065593.1, read on the forward strand.
GCATTGTGTCTAAGTGGTTTGTAGACATAAAAGCAGCTTCTACATGGCGGAGAGTGGTAGTGGAGAATATTAGGAAGAGTCAGGCAGTTTATGTTAATTCTATAGTCTCTTGCGGTACTTTTGAGCGAAGTTACTTTAGAATTGACTTTCTTGCACAGAATTATAAGCCTGAGATACATCACCTCGCTGAGGGGAATCTGAGATGAAAAAAGCACTCCATCGAGAAGAAAGCCGTTTCATTGCCATGTTGCATAAAGATACATATTTGAAATCATACTTTTATAGGATCGAATATTCTGCGTAGATATTTCCATAAAAATAATGTCTGCAGCTTGCCCTCCTACCTTCTGCAATGTTGCGTTCAGAAGTGCAAATGAGAAAAAAAAACAATTGTTCAGAATTTTTATTTCATTCCAGCTAAATGGAGACATATTTCAAGTTTTTTCAGTGACCTCAGGTTTAAAGGGGTCCTGTCACTGATAAACCAAGCACAATGCCTTGTAGGGCCAGATCAGCTGAATGTAATGGCAACTTTCACTCAGCAATCTGTTGCTTCATTCTCGAGATAACATACTTTTAATCCAATGTAAATGAGCTATTAAGGGCACCAAGGGCAAGCCTAAGTCAGCCTGGCACCCTGGTGCGGTCCTCCAGGACAGGGTGACTCCAATGGGTAAATTCTTGTAAAGTTGTGTTTACTTTATTTGTATGCCTAATAGCACTGTATGGACAGTTAAGAATTGACACCTTGGCTCATCCCCTTAGGTTGCTAGGAGCTGGACCTGAGGTCTGCCTCCTGGGTAGTGAGTAGAGAGTCTAGCTGTGCTACAGTGAGGAGCTACGTGTGCAAGCTCCTCAAAGCTAGGCCCAAGCTCAGAGAACCTTTATCTCTGAGAAAATCTACGGCCAAAAAAGTAACTTTTGTCAAAGGTTCTCAAGAGAAAAAGAAGGTCCAGAATCTTCTAGGAAATGCATTGGAGTCAGTCAGCAAATCGTTGTGCACATTTATGGCAGAGAAAGACTTTGATCCTGTGAGAGGAAACATTATAAATGCACCCTTCCACACTTAAAGACGGTTTGGCCAAATCTGCTCTCCTCAATCCAGAAATTTGTACCAAAATCCTAATTGGCAGCCTAAGGTTATACAGAGGGCCATTACCACCTCCTTTTGTACCCCCACTATCTTTATCGTGTGATCCTGTGTCATCTCTCATATTTAATGTAATTTCCTGCAATATGTGTATGCATTTCCTTGCAAATGTAATGTTTTATATGTAATGTGCCTGGTTACCAGCAGGTGGCAGCAAATCTAAGCAGAGATACTTTCTCTGGATAGGAACCTTCTAGTTCCTTTCCGGCCCTCTTTAGAGAGGGAGGATTTTAGTTAGTTAGATTCAGTTCTAGCCTACCCCTGGGGAGAGGTTGTGTGTGTGTCTGAGTTCAATTCACCACTTTTACCCTTAATATTTAAATCAGTAAAACTTCACTTTTATTAGTAGTTCTCTAAAAATGTTTGTGAGTTTTGACACACTTGTTAAAACTACTGCTCGAATTTGCACACTGCTATCGCACAGGTTGCTAGTGGTAACGGAGGGTGTGCACTACCCTCCTAACCTTCCCACAAGTTTGCAATCAGTGTATAACTACCTGCCTGACTAATCCTGCAGGGTACTCGGTGCTGTGAACATACACCCTAAAGTAAATAACTGTTTCCTACTGTTTCCTACTCAGTGTTTAGCAACTCGAGCAGAGCTAAAACCAACAGATTCTGTCCCCCAACATGTTTCACCAGATAAACTGGCGTCTTCAGGGGAAAGGACAGACTCAAGTCTGACTTTAGGAAGACAGAGAGAAGGAGCACTATAACCCTCACCATTGCTGCTGTCCATAGGTTTGGGATGGACTGCACTGTGATCTGTTTGGAATTGTGCCTTGTTACTGTCAGATGTACTAATTCATACCAACTAGCCTGATTTCTGACATATGCCGGCCATTGCACCTGTTCTCCTGCCTTGCACCTAAACCCACACCGAACATCAAGAACACCCCAATTACACCAGTCAGGAGCCCCAATACCAGTTTGCGCCAATAAAGAAGAAAGGGTGCACCCTCTAGTTACTGCACAGCCTCAAGGAGAGCCAGAGGGCAGATTGCCACTGTGATACGGGAGTACTACATCCACTCTCAAAGCCACAACCCCCCCCCCCAATCCAATTCTCCACGCACGCCTCAGCGAGTTGCTGCACTTGCTCCTTCTTCTTCTGACAGCTCCTTTCTTTCCTGTCTGATTGGCAGCACCAGGTTCTTGCATAACCATCTCACCTGGTATCTTGTGGACATGTCACCGCTGAAGCCAGTGGTTGGCTGCAGCAAAGCAGGTGACCATGCCCATGCCTGAGAAGCAGTAAATATGCCGGCATGCAGCAGGTATGTATGGATCTTTCAGTAACAGACACAGGCATACAAACTCAATGCAAATGCTGGCCTTGGTCAGATTTTAGCCTAGGACGGCAGTGATCCAAGGCAGTGGTGCTGACCACTGAGCCACCATTCTGCCCTTACAGCAAATATCTAACCCCTTTAAAGACCAACGTTAATGGGGTTTCCAGAACTACAAGCTATCCTTACATCTATGTAGTTTTGGCAAAATCTTGAAACTGACATGGGATTAATCCATGTGTGGACTTGCAGCAGTTCAAAATGGAGATCCTCAGCAGAAATGCAAGGGTCAGCCTCCGATTTCTGACACGGATTCCACTCTGGATTTTCCCAATTGAAAAATCTGCCATGTGAACATGACTTAGGGCTCATTCACACGACCGTTATTCTGGTCCGCATCCGAGCCGCTGTTTTTGCGACTTGGGTGCGGACCCATTCACTTTAATGGGGCTGCAAATCACTGCTAAAGAATGGGGCCGTGGATCACTGCTAAAGAATTGATATTGTGATTCATTGCCTAAGTACATGATGGTTAAAGTATTCTTTTTCTTGTGCACTGTAAATCCCAAAATGTATTTATAGACAGCAAATAGTTAACTACCAGTTTTAGTTAGGTTGCCAGGGTGATGGGCTCCACCCCTTGGTCAGTAGAGAGTCTTTGCTGAACTTGCCTAGATGAAGAATTTGTGAGCTGCAGAAAACTAGGCTTAGTCCAAGGAACCTTCATCCCTCAGACTGAAAGCTGCCCGGCCAGAAAAGCAACTGAACTGAGAGCCCGACCTCTTAGAGAAAGAGAACAAATATTTTCACATGGTTGAGAAGCACTAAACAGGCGATGATTGGAAAGACAGTAAGATAAACACTTGTTTATGGCAATAGACTTTACTGCTTGTGAAAAGAGTTAATTACGTCTGATAGAAAGTGTTTCTGATAACGGGATTGCACGCCAGTGTTTATTTGGGAAGATTGCAAAGTGTATCTGGAGAGACAGACTCAGGGAGGATTACTACCATGATTGCTGCAGCTGATACACAACTATTGAGAAATCCTACCCTGTTATACCTCAGAACTGTGCCTATTGCTCCTGTAGGTACTGCAACTCCCATCATCTATCCAGTAAAGACCTTAATTTACGGTAACCAAACGGGCCTGGTCATTGACTCCACCATCAAATACCAGCCCTTCATTGGCCCTTGCTCTCCTGCCTTGCACCCCACTACCCATCTAGTTAATATCAAGCACACCCCAACCACCACCAGAAAGTCCAGGATATGCCCCGAGGAAAGAAAGGGCCCAGGGAGCAGCAGGCTGAAGACTGCCACCATAAGGGCTCCTGCTCCATCATTTACACCACCGCCACCACTATCCTCCTCTCGTCCTCTCCTCGTGGGCTTGCTTCAAGAATTTGTAAGCCAAAACCAGGAGTGTGTCCAAAACACAGAAGAGGCACAAATCTTTTCATTACAGATTTTCCCTGCAGATTTCTCTTCTGGTTTTGGCTTACAATACTAATGAGAACTACTGACCCCATACTGACCGTGAAAAAAAAAGTTTCTCCAGAAATTAGGCTAAGCCTATCCATGCACTCTATCTGGTATTGCATTGGTACCTTTCATCTGAATAGGGCTGAGCTGCAATGCCAAACACATCCCAGTGTGGCACTGTTTCTGGGGGAAAAAGAGACTCCTTTTGTCATTCTGGACGATCCCATTAAATTAAGCTTTATTTACAGAAGACCTGTCAATTCCTTTAATAGCTTGGACTATGGTAAGAAAATATGCTATATGCACATAATAATAATTGTTACAACCGAGCATCGCATAGCCAATTAATTACATGCAATTGTATGCTAGCAGGAGAAGTAGCCTGATTGATAACGCATTCACCCCACTGCTATACATAGCCCCAGTGTGGGCCGTCTCACGTGATGCTCTCGATTAGTCTCACCTATTGTCTTCATAAAAACAGAATGCAATAGTTAATGCTGGGAGAAAATAATAAAGAAAAGGCTATTAGCATTCACTGTGGAGTAAGTGGTTGATTTTTTAACAAAGCCTTGGTAATGGTTCTGTATAATTTTCTGTAATTTTAATTAAAATGACAGCGTCTTGCCATATTTAACTTCCTAATGCTGCAAGAAAGTCTTTGCGAAAAAGTATTCTGTGCTTGAACTAACGGCAAGATGTCTGAACTAAACCAAGTGTATCATAAAAGCCACAAATCTAAGGTTTAGGAGCTCTGCTTTAATTAAAGAGGTTTTCCGGGATCCAGCATAGCGCTCAAACTCACCCTCATCATAAAAACCTTGCCTATGTACAAAATATTCGAATATATTTACTGTCTGGAATGTGCATCGATGGCCACTCAGGAACTGTTTCACGTGACGCTCCTCTTCTGAAAATCCTGCTTCCGCCAACATCACCTCCTTTCCTATTTTCTGGCCTGGGATATGAACATGATGGTGCTTCTGGTATTGATGGGACAGGAACTTTACTTCCCTTTTCATGCCCAGATGAGGTGGATTCAGTAGTCTGCACATACATCAGGGAGAGGAATAGTTCAGGTCCCATCCATAGTTGAAGTGATGCCCCCATCTATGAATCCAGTGTGGGTTGAGGCAGGATTTTCAGTAGAGGAGTGTCATGTGAAAGGGTTCCTGAGTGGACGATCTGCACAACATTTAAATGGTAAGTATAGAATCTTTCGTCCATAAGCAACATATGAATAATTAGGTAGATCCAGGAAAACCCCTTTAAAGATTATGTTTCATCACAGACTTTCGGATACATTCAATAGTATTAGATTACAAGTTCATTCTCTAGCACCAGTAAGGTTGATGGCAGGTTGGATTGCTGTAATTTAACACTAGTAAGTGTAGATGTCCACTGTCAGTTCCATACGTTAGCTATAACTGGCCTAGTGGTGGTCTGAGTGATGGGTGTCTTAGCTGTAGTCCCTCACCTTGCAGCAGTGTCTTTGATGTAGGTGTTAGCTGGTCACTCTGCAGTCTATATTCTCAAGGATTTCCTTGAGGACATGATTTGTTGTTCTCTATGGAGAATCGTTTTCAGGAGTAGGAGCTCTGCAGTGGTCTTCCTCTCCTCAGTATAACTCAACTGGAACTTTCCCTCTTGGCAGAAAGCAAGACCAGCCGCCTCCTACAACAGGGGTTAGAACAGGGTGGTCAGCCCTGTTCTTTGCCAAACATTACCCTAGTGATAGTTACAGCCCAAAACTACAAAAATAAAATACATAATACAAAACTATATACAGCAATTGAAGATACCCCCAGTTCTAGGGTACTGCAATGGCAAATAGCAATCTTTGTATAGCAGGGGGAATTTTGATGTCTCCATTGTAGGTCCCAATGCACTTGGAAGCCCCTACGTTTGTCCTGGAGGAAACCCATGCAAGCACAAGAGGGAAATGTAAACTCCTTGATTTGAACCCAGGACCCAATAACCGCAAGAAAACAATACAAACCCTTGTGCCACCATGCTGCCCATGAGTCATTAAATTCTATCACCACAATAAGCCTGTGCTATAGCTGTAACATCTTACAGTATCTGTAGATCTTATGCAAGGCAGTATTAGTATGGTAGGTAAGCAATTAGAAGAAGAATTACAATATTCAACATGGCTGAAAAGAACAATTCGAACTGTTATGTCCTTTGTAAATCCTACTTAAAGTCAGGGAAAGTAATCAGGACCTGGCCATAGTCCAATGTTACCAGTTGGGGCAGAAAGTTGAGCATTGTGAAGTTGGTTTTTTCTCGATGATTAAATGTATAAAGAAAGACTGAGCCAATAATATCATGGATTGTTTTATGATTTGCTTGTCCAAAGTTTCTAGTTTTGTGGAGCAGAACTTTTGAAGACATTCCAAGTTAAGATGGGATCACGTTATTAATAATGTCAATTCTACTTATCGCAAATACATGTAGAATCTTACACTACATTTTGTTGGTTGAGACTTATGGTGTCAAAGTTAGGGCTCATGCACACGACAGTGAAAAATGGCCGTGTGACGGCCGTCTAAGTAACGGCCGTCACACGGCCATTTTTACCACCAATGTAAGTCTATGGAGCTATTCACATGGCCGTTCTTTAAACGGCCAGTGAATAGCGTCTGTCCAAAAATAGGACATGTCCTATTTCTGGCCGTTTTCACGGCCGTGCGGACCCATTAAAATCAATGGGACCGTTTTTAACGGCCGTTTGACAGGAAGGCACACGTCTCACGGCCGTTAAAAATGGGTACATTGCGGCTTTAAAAAAATGCCCCTGAATGCCCCATCATGAAATAATGAGCCCCCCTAGTTTAAATAAGCCCCCCCCAGTATAATGCCTCCCATAGTTTAAATAATGCCCCCAAATAACTCATCTTTATGCAAGTCCTTCCGTTGGGGTAGCCTTTCTCTCTTCATTGAGAAGGACCTGCCGAAGGACCTGCGTTGTGCGTAGTGATGTCATCATATGGGGTGCGCCGTGACGTCATTGCGCACACTCCGTTCTGCGAAGATAGAAGAGACTGCAGCGCGAGCAAGTGGATAAGGTGAGGTTTTTATTTTTTTTGCTTTGGGACACCATGGGGCCATTATTAAAAAAATTGGGGGACAGTAGGGGACATTATTAAAGGTTGGGGTGTTAAAAAAAATGTTCCTACACTATGGGGGCATTATTTAAGATACCCACATCTTATCTTAATAATGTCCCCCATAGAGAAGAATTTTTTTTTTTATTTTTGGGGGGGGGGGGGGGCATTAGTAAAGCTGAGGGCACTATTAAAAAATTCACACTGTGAGGGACATTTATTTAACTGGGGCCTATATTGGGGGGGGGGGCATTATTAAAGCTGGGGACACCATATAAAAATTACATACACCATGGAAGACATTTATTGGGGCACTATGGAGGACATTATGGGCACCATGGGGGTCATGATTATTGTTGGGAGCCAAAAATTGGACATCCGCCATGCTGCAAGTGCCCGTGCACTGCCGCACTGTGCCATAGCTCATCCCTTCGGCCCTATAGTCAAAGAGGGTGGTGTGGCAGCACGGCAGTGCATGGGCACTTGCGGCATGGCGGATCTGGCAGGCTGAAATAACTGCCAATCAAATTCATCCGTTTTTCATGTCCGTTTTTAATGGACATGAAAAACTGATGCAAAACGGATGCAAAATGTACATTAAAAACGGACACATGGCCAGAAAATGGATGCACACACTGATGCAAAATGGCCATGAAAAACTGACAGTGTGTCCGTTTTTAACGGACGTTTTTTTTCACTGTCGTGTGCATGTAGCCTTACAGAAAGTTTTATTACTACTAATACTAACTCCAGATAGGTTATCAATATAAGATCAGGGGGGTTCTAAATGGAGCAGAAGCAGCTGTGTATTTTCCGAAACCGGCATACTGAAGCTGCCTACCCTGGCATGGCCACTACATAATGTTTGGAGCTGTCTGCCTCCAGCTCTGTACACTGTATAGTTTTGGTGTCGTGGCAGCCTGACACATCTGATCGGTGGAGGTGCCAGGTGTCAGATTCCCACCGATCTGATATTGATTTCCCATCCAGACTATTGGTCATCAATATCAGTAGCGCGAAGAGGCCCTTTAAGGGGACATCTTAAAATATTGGATACTGTATGTATATAAGACTCCATTCTGAGAGGTAATGCTCCAGTCCTTGTGCTTTTCTGCACATGATAGATTAGGACAGCACACTTCAGCTTTTTGATGCAGGCTATAGGTCGACTTAAAAAACTTTAGAGCATGTTCTATTCTGATGTGAGCCTTGAATCAGAATAGTCTATGCTATGGTACTGTCAAAGATTTCCTTGGATTTCACCCATAGCACTTGGGGGTGCCTGTGTGTAATTATTACACAAAAATTGTATTATTATTAAAATAAAGGCAACAATAGACAATATAAACATGTGTAGTCTGAACTGAATGCTACCGGGGTCTCTGTTTGTGAACTGCCTAAACTACCTCAGTAAAAAACACTGGATTTGTTACCCCTACACTGGCCAGATCATTGCCTTGCACCACCATTGCACCGCTGCTACTCTCTAGCCATGCACATGCCCTCCTGCCTTGCACCCTGCCAACCGTTCACCTTTAAGGGCACCCCAACTGCAATCAGGCTGGAGCCCCAAAAAGTCAGGGAGTGCCCGAAGGAAGAAAGAGTCCCCTTCAATGCACTGCTGCACAGCCCAGTAAGAGTGAGAGTGAGGATAGCCACCGTGAAGCACTACTACTCCTACCAGTGTCATGACTACCACTCCCATCATCCTCCCAGCACACTTGCACTGTGGGCTGCCTGCTGCATATGTACAGTTGTGGCCTAAAGTTTTGAGAATAACACAAATATTAGTTTTCGCAAAGTTTACTGCTACACTGCTTTTAGATCTTTGTTTCAGTTGTTTCTGTGATGTAGTGAAATATAATTACACGCACTTCATACGTTTCAAAGGCTTTTATCGACAATTACATGACATTTATGCAAACAGTCAGTATTTGCAGTGTTGGCCCTTCTTTTTCAGGACCTCTGCAATTCGACTGGGCATGCTCTCAATACAATTCTGGGCCAACTCTTGACTGATAGCAACCCATTCTTTCATAATCACTTCTTGGAGTTTGTCAGAATTAGTGGGTTTTTGTTTGTCCACCCGCCTCTTGAGGATTGACCAGAAGTTCTCAATGGGATTAAGATCTGGGGAGTTTCCAGGCCATGGACCCAAAATGTCAACGTTTTGGTCCCTGAGCCACTTAGTTATCACTTTTGCCTTATGGCACGGTGCTCCATCGTGCTGGAAAATGCATTGTTCTTCACCAAAGTTTGTTGGATTGTTGGAAGAAGTTGCTGTTGGAGGGTGTTTTGGTACCATTCTTTATTCATGGCTCTGTTTTGGAGCAAAATTGTGAGTGAGCCCAAAATTGTGAGTGTCGGGTTCCTGTGTCATGCCAACAGTAAAGCATCCTGAGACCATTCGTGTGTCGGGTTGCTTCTCACTTTTAACGTGAGAAGCAACCCGACACATGAATGGTCTCAGGATGCTTTACTGTTGGCATGACACAGGACTGATGGTAGCGCTCACCTTTTCTTCTCTGGACAAGCCTTTTTCCAGATGCGCCAAACAATCGGAAAGAGGCTTCATCAGAGAATATGACTTTGCCCCAGTCCTCGGCAGTCCATTCACCATACTTTCTGCAGAAAATCAATCTGTCCCTGATGTTTTTTTTTGGAGAGAAGTGGCTTCTTTGCTGCCCTTCTTGACACCAGGCCATCTTCCAAAAGTCTTCGCCTCACTGTGCGTGCAGATGCGCTCACACCTGCCTGCTGCCAGTCCTGAGCAAGCTCTGCACTGGTGACACTCTGATCCCGCAGCTGAATCCTCTTTAGGAGACGATCCTGGCGCTTGCTGGACTTTGTTGGACGCCCTGAAGCCTTCTCAACAAGAATTGAACTTCTTTCCTTGAAGTTCTTGAGAATCCTTTAAATTGTTGATTGAGGTGCAATCTTAGTAGCCACAATATCCTTGCCTGTGAAGCCATTTTTATGCAACGCAATGATGGCTGCACGTGTTTCTTTGCAGGTCACCATGGTTAACAATGGAAGAACAATGATTTCAAGCATCACCCTCCTTTTATCATGTCAAGTCTGCCATTTTAACCCAATCAGCCTGACATAATGATCTCCAGCCTTGTGCTCGTCAACATTCTCACCTGAGTTAACAAGACGATTACTGAAATGATCTCAGCAGGTCCTTTAATGACAGTAATGAAATGCAGTGGAAAGGTTTTTTTGAAATTAAGTTAATTTTCATGGCAAAGAAGGACTATGCAATTCATCTGATCACTCTTTATAACATTCTGGAGTATATGCAAATTGCTATTATAAAAACTTAAACAGCAACTTTTCCAATTTCCAATATTTATGTAATTCTCAAAACTTTTGGCCACGACTGTACACGCGCAGTGGATAGCTGTGGATTTTCCACAGTAAAATTGTGAGTGGAAAATGCACATTGTATAAAGTAGTATCAAAGTGGAATGAAATTGAATCTGCATAGGACCTGCAGTGCAAGTTTTATATCCAGAGAGTGTCAATTTATAATGTGGATTTCTGCTGAAGATTTCATTCTTAACAATGTAAGGAATATCTCCCAACTGTCCAAGATCCAGGGGGACAGTCAAGGATTTTGGTAGCTGGACTTCAATCCCAGGAGGACTGTGGAATATCCTGATTTCAACTGTATTTGAAGAATGCATCATGCAGATACAGTTGAACACAATGGTTAAGCAAGGGAACTGTCAGCTCTCTTCTCCACCACTCCTTGGCCTTTGTACTCTCCAGCAGCAGGCACAATGCAGTGATTTTATTGTGCTTGCTGAGCAGGAAAGAGCACGAGCCAGAGGATGATGTGCTCGGTTCATGGGGGGAATAGGGCTAGGTGAGAGTTACTTTTTTAAAGAACTTAGTGAAAAGGAAGTTTGTATACTAGTGTATGAAGTAATGTCTTGTGTTCTTATAGAGAATAAAAGTCTTCAGTAATCCATTATAGTATATATCTTCTAATACACGTAGCTCTGTGTTAATATTGACCCGGTAAGAAGTAGAGAGGCTTGTAGAGTCAAAGTGATAGATCAATGTATTCAATTAACCCTTCTAGTAAAGAGTGTTGATATATTTCAATTGTGCCAAAATTATATATTAGTGACAAAGTTTCCAATGTTTTATAACCAATGTATTCTTTCAGAGGATAGGAACAAAGAAGAAAGTAAAATCAAAGATTATTGTTATATGACTCCTAAGAGAATATATTAGGTATTCATGTGGTAAATGTGGTAGAAAACCTTAATTGAATCAAGCATTGTGAAATACATCAGAAGGTGTAGCTTCCCTTATGCGTATTAATGTATTGATGTTGTCAGCACCTGAATAATAATGTTCTGATGTCATCCACTGGCGGATCCAGAGCCTGGTCTCGGGAGGGGCACTTTGGGCGATTGATACGCCCCAGCTCCCATCACTACAGAAATACAGCCCCACTTACCTCTTCCATCCAGTGACGTCTCCTGTGATGTAGATGTTCTCTTTCCTCATCTTCTCCTTTCAGACCTTCAGACCAGACCGACAGGTTTCGTCTCTGCAGTTTGACAACAAAATAAATCTCAGTTACTACTTTTCCATCATCCTCCCATATTCTGGACAAATTATCCTACTACCCCCATATAAAATACATCAGTAATGTCCCCATAGTGCCCCCCGATCATGTGCTAGTGAAAAGTGCCAGTCTCCTCTCTCCCCCCATCATGTCCCCCCCCCCCCCCACAATCATGTGCAGGCTCCTTTCCCTACCCATCCCCCTTCCCCCCAAATCATGTGCAGGCTCCTCCCCCCCTCCCTCCAAAATCATGTGCAGGCTTCTTCCCCCCCCCCCCAATATTGTGCAGGCATCTTTCCCCCTCCCCCCCCAATATTCCCCCCCCAATATTGTGCAGGCTTCTTTCCCCCTTCCCCCAATATTGTGCAGATTTTTTCCCCTCCCCCAATATTGTGCAGGTTTTCTTTTCCCCCTCCCCCAATATTGTGCAGGTTTTCTTTTCCCCCTCCCCCCAATATTGTGCAGGTTTTCTTTTCCCCCTCCTACTTACCTCCTTGCAGCGCTGGATGCAGGCCTCTTCCGGCCTGTGTCCCGTTCTGTCCTCTGTTCAGGCGGCGCGATGACGTCATCGCGCCGCCTGAACCGCTCTGATAGGCTGTCGGCACGAGGCCGGCAGCCTATCAGAGAGCAGGGAGGAGACGCCTCTCCCTCCCCTGCCGCACTGCACAGCGATCTGTATCGCTGTCCAGAGGACGGCGACACAGATCGCTATGGAGATGAACGCTTCCACAGTGGAAGTGTTCATCTCCTGTCACTGCCGCCGGTGCTGCCACAATATCGGGGGCAATTGCCCGTTGCCCCCTGGATCCGCCACTGATGTCATCATGTACATGAATAATAATGGATTGATGATGTAATGTCTGTGAACCATTGAAGTGAATGTACTGCAGCAGACTGCGGCATTTTAAGCTATAATTAATGATATATTTTTGTCATCTTGAGTAAAAAATGCCTTTTCACTCTACTCTGTAACCTGCCTTGCCATTTGTCACCAATAAACACATAAGTTCCTCCCCAACAAGAATTGTCCCAAGAATCTACTTGTCACAAACTCACCTGTTCGGGCTCCAGTGGCGGGATTTCTGGCTTTGACGCGGCCACGCCGAGAGAGACATGCTGCTTAGCCATACTGCCTAGTGACGTGACAGCATCCTTAGCAGCAGGATACAATTCTCTGTTTCTGCCCACAATGGGTGTGTGCTGGAGGTGAGGAGATTAGCAGGGGGCTGATTGCTCAGCTGGTTTATTCCTATGTGCTAGTGTTTCTAACTAATGGAGCGCAGGTTCTGATCCTGGAACTTGGTGATCTTTTTAAAACCCTTCCTGGTCATATACCAGTGCTAGTGATAGTATCTAACTGACTAGCTGTGTTCGTTTGGTACTGCGTTGTCTGTCCAAGTCTGATCTTGTCTTGTCTTCTGACCACTCTCTGTTTCTCATTTGGTACTGCATAGCTTGTCTGGTTCTGATCATTTACATACGACCCTGTTTTTGTGTTATTTTGTCTCTTGGTGTTTGTCTGTCTTTGCATGAAAGTAGTGCAGGGGCTGTCAACCAGTTACAGTCTTGCTACCTAGGGCTTGTACTGCAAGTAGGTAGGGAAAGTGGGCTGGGTTCTAGGTCAGGGTTTACTGTCCGTGTTTGTATAGGACCCCAGAGCGGGTAATATCATTCTTACAACATGCTACTGTCTCTAATAGGCTAACCAATAATGTTATCTGTATATCTGATTCCATGTCCTTTCATATTGTGCCTTAGTAGTGTTGCTATGTAACTGTTATTTATTGTATTTCATGTACTGTGCCTGGTTTACCAGCAGGTGGCACTGTGTCTGGCAGTGAGCTATAGGTAGAATGGAACTAACCATTCAATTCTATCCCCCTCCTTGGAGGAGTGGGACTGCCCAGTTCTTCCAAGGAGAGGGGTGTCTTGCATGTTGAGAGTGAGTTAAGCCTGAGATTTGGTCTTAGCCATGGGCTAGAGAAGTATTGCAGTGCAGTCCTGGCCTAGAAGCTTGACAGACAGCATAGCAATAAATCTGCAGCCAGAGTTAAGTCAGCCCTAACCCAGGGGTGGTAAGATTTACAGTTGAGATCCTAAAGTCTATCAAATTGTGGTCAGAAGCCCACTAGGCCCTTAGCCTGCTATCAGTGGCATATAGCCTAGATAAAAGACGCCCTTACAAGGTACCAGACAAGAGGAAGAGTTTAGCACAGCGTTTATAGAGGAAATAACCCAGTTCACCTGCCAGTGCACCCTAAAACCTGCTGGAGCCAAAAGCTTCTGTGATTTACTTCTACGCCTTTGAAGAGGCTTATGGCCACTACTCAATTGCTAGGGGGTGGTTTTTAGGCTTCAGAAACCTTCGAAATGTGCACAAAGGCAAGGAAGAGGTTAGTCAGCCATCTTGGATGCTGCTGTCACAGAGCAGGAGAAGACAGTCATGACTATCTGCAAGCCCGCAAATCTGTCAGCCCACCTCCACAGTGGAATCAGCCTGTCAGCAAAGGGAATCGAGTCCCAGTTCCCTTGGGGAAGAAGAAACCAGCTCACCTCCGCTAGAAGTGGAAGCCACCGCCATCTTGGAAAAGGGCATTCAGTGCAGTGATCCGTTTTCTGTGTCCCTGAACCCCAAGATTCCATACCAAGTATCATTGCTCTGTAATCCCACCAATATACAATGAAGGCCTGTAAATAATCCCCTCATTGCATCAAGGTCTAATCATACTTCACGCTTCGTCACCTTGACAATTAAACCTGATATTTTTTTTTTCTTGAGGTAGAGCATAGTACTTCAAGGCCCCAAGAGCCAGGAGGAGGAACCAGCCTAAGCACACCCTAAGCACAAGCCGAGGGTGGCTTGGGTTTTAGTTAGGGGGTATTTAGTACCACAGAAGCCCACCGGGCACTGAGCCTGCTATCAGTGGTATCTAGTCTAGATAAAAGATGCCCTTACAAGATACCTGACAAGAGGAAGAGTTCAGCACAGCGGTAATAGAGGAAAGAACCAAGTTCACCTGCCAGTGCACCCTAAAACCTGCTGGAGCCAAGAGCTTTTATGATTCTGTATGAGCTGCTATCCATTTATGCCAATGCCAATATCGAGTACATCAACTCAACTTACATCAGAGTCTGGACCTTGCTCATTTCAGTTCCTTGGAATTACTTTCTGTGTAGCCGCTAAGTGAGATATTTGGTAAACCAGCTCACCTGCTGAAATATATTCAAAACAGCTTGTTCCGCTGTAGTGCACGGATCATTCAAGCAAAGACTACGGCATCTTGAGTCAGGAAAAAAGAAATCCAGCACTGGAGTCACAACTTGAAAAAGCCAAAATTACCTTTATTCCGTTGCATTAAAATACAAGCGACAGCTCTGCCTTGACACATGGAAACACTCCCGGTCTACGCGTTTCAGACAGCATTTAGCCGCTAAGTGGCCTGACCTTGGAGCAGCAGATAAAGGTAGGAGCAATGTGACATACCCTCATAGCCACACCACCGCTCGTCATCCTAACCCTGGAACTAGTAGAGCCTCTGGGGAGGGGCTCGCGGTGCTCTGCATTTGTCCCTACCTACAGGAGTTGCACTACTTCGGCTGGGGGCGGAGTCCAACAGAATTAACTACTGTGTTAGGGCATTTGCAGGGCATCCTTACTGTGAGGGGGCACTAAAGGGGCATAACTACTGTGTGGGGCACCAAGAGAGCACCACTACTGTGAAGATGGCACTAAGGGAGCATTCCACTGTGAAGAGGCACTACTACTGTTTGGGAGAACTTAGGAAACTCAAACAGTATATACAAATAATGGAGATATGGGCTAATCACTGAAATTAACGCATGTACCTCAGTAGTGATTGCAAATATTAAAACTTAACTTTTAATTGTTACTATAATAGAATATATGCCCAGTGTTCAAGATACTGATACTGCAATTGAACCATCAAAAAAACACAAAACAAACAGTAATTAGGTAGGTTTATTATCTTTGTAAGGGCCAGGTTCCAGACGGGGTCGTCCTTCTAAGGACGAGTGCCCTGTGGTTAGGCTGCTACTATTATCGAGTTAACAGGGACTGTTAAGTAGGCAGTTCACAGGGCCTTAGTAGGGCACATCAGGGACCTTCAATCATCCATGCACCTTTTTCCAAACAGCATCCATCTTGCCCTGGAAACGGGATGATCAATCCTCTACATCTGATGACAACATTGAGGACGTCTAGGATCCGGCCCGACAGTTGGTGATAGGACACTGATGTATCATTTTGGGGGGAGCCGCCGTGCACCCTGGGTCTTATCTACCTAATTACTGTTTGTTTTGTGTTTTTTTGATGGCTCAATTGCAGTATCAGAATCTTGAACACTGGGCATATATTCTATTATAGTAACAATTAAAAGTTACGTTTTAATATTTGCAATCACTGCTGAGGTACTTGGGAGAGCTTAGGCAAATAACTACTGTGTGGAGGCACTAAGGAGGCATAGCTGCTGTGTGGGGCACTAAGAAAGCATCAATACTGTGAAGGAGGCACTAACAGAAGATCACTTCTGTGAAGGGGACACTAAGGGAGCATCACTACTATGCAGGAGCACTTAGGGGTAATAATTACTGTGTGAGGGCACTAAGGGGGAATTCTATTGTGAAGGTGGCACCAAGTGGGAATAACTACTGTGTGGAGGCAGAAAGGTAACTGAGCGGGTGTTTTACGCCTCTGATATTGTGCCTCCTCTAGCCTTTCAATGGTTGGGAGGTATGAAATGCACTGCAAATCAGCAAACATCCTCATGTAATTTGGAAGGATTTTGCCGCTGATTTGTTGTGGATTTTCAGCACCAAAATACATTCTGTGTGGACATTCACTAAAGCCAGGTCCACGCTATAGACTTTATGCACCTGTACTTTGGATGAGTGTCATGGCCCATCCGTGATTTTATGGACCCAAACGCACAGCATCATAGGGAACTATAAGTGAGAGTCTGTCAGCTAAACCTGTGATTGAGCCAGTTCACACATCCAAAATACACATAATGCATTCGTATCACTCTTGTGTGGACCTGGTCTTAGTGTATGCCACGGATTCAGACTTGCTAATCAGCACCTGGAGGAGTTTGTCAGTCTTATATGAGAACATGATAGCATATAAAGTCCTGATTTTTAGATCAGTCGCATGACATACACCGGTTGCAGTGTTATTACATCCATAATTATTTGCATAAGTTTTCTTTAGATTATTTATTGACACTACAATACAATGTACCGTACATCACACAGCAAATATGGACATATACATTGTATATGTTTTCTACTGTAAACTGAAAGACTTACAAGCTGCAAACAAAAAAGAAAAAAGCAGCTGCGAACAGTAACACGTCACATCTACATCTCTCCAACAGCATTTGTTGGAATTGTATTTATTATTACATGGGAAAATACTGCCATCTAGTGGAGGTTTTTAAGCCACTACTGCATGCTGTTGACAAAAAATATGAAAAATATTATCTTTAACATCTCCCTTTAAATTCAGATTTTCATGGTCAGTGACTGATATCTTATGTGATATCATGTGTTGAGGAATGGTTAAGATAATTGCAACCCTGGGACTCTGTGGCACTAATGTAGCAGAGCTGAATTTGATATAAAGTGCATCTGTAGTCAATTGGCAAAACACATCCCAGGTACTTGTAATGCGATCTTCACCTGATGATAAGACGCAACTAGGAGCAAAATAAGAAAAATACATTTTTCATCAGACCTCAGATCAGACCCCCATATCAAATCCTCAGATCAGACACCCATCAGACCTCCATGTCAGACCCCCATATCAGACCTCAGATCAGACCCCCATATTATTATTATTTATTATTAAAGCGCTATTCATTCCATGGTGCTGTACATACCAGATCCTCAGATCAGACCCCCCTTATCAGACCTCTGATCAGACCCCCATATCAGACCTCAGACCTCCATATCAGAACTCCATGTCAGACCTCATATCAGATCTTCATCAGAGCTAAAATAAGTAAATTAAAGCAGCTCTGTCACCAGGATCAACCCAATTTAGGGTACTTTCACACTCGTTTTGCATTCCGTTTGTGAGATCCGTTTCAGGGCTCTCACAAATGGTCCAAAACGGATCAGTTAAGCCCCAATGCATTCTGAATGGATAAGGATCCGTTCAGAATGCATCAGTTCGGCTCCGTTTCCGCCTCTATTCCATTTTAGAGACGGACACCAAAACGCAGCTTGCAGCATTTTGGTGTCCGTCTGAAGATGCGGAGCCTAACGGATCAGTTTTGAATTACAATGTAAGTCAATGGGGACGGATCCGTTGTCAATGACACAATATGGTGCATTTGAAAATGGATCCGTTCCCCATTGACTTTCAATGTAATTCAAAACGGATCATTTTTCTTTAAAACTAATGCAAACGGATCCGTTCTGAACGGATACAAATCTTTGCATTATAGGTGCGGATCCGTCTGTGCAAATAAACAGACGGATCCGCACCAGCGCAAGTGTGAAAGTACCTTAAACCAGACATACTGCCTGGAAGTCCTCATCGTGCTGAAAAAAACAATACCTTTCTTTTTGTCGACATGCTGAACAACTACAGAGAAATCTGCTTTTATTCATATGCAAAGTTTGAGCACCAGGAGGCGGGGCTGAATCCTTGAAGCACTGCTTTGTAACTTTCCCTGTGTTCTGCATAGCCCCCCTCCCCTTAATTGATAGTGTTGAGCGCGAAAATTCGAATTGCGAATTTTTATCGTGAATATCGGCACTTCAAAAATGTGCGAATATTTTGAATATAGCGATATATATTCGTAAAAACAAATATTCCTTTTTTTTTCTTTTTTTTTCATCTGAACCCATTACCTTGTATACCTACCTGCTTCTTGCTTGTGGGCCAATGTGAGAAGGCTGCAATATTGTAGTCTGTAGTGAATTATAATATTCTTCATTATTTAAGGGTCCTTTCACACTTGCGTTCTGAGGATCCGGCAGGCACTTCCGTCCTGCCGGATCCGTCAGAACGCAAGTCACCTGAAGCATTAGAAGACTGATCAGGATCCTGATCAGTCTTCGAATTGCTTTCAGGTTACTATGGCAGCCAGGACGCTACTAGCGTCCTGGTTGCCATAGTAGGAGCGGGGAGCGGGGGAGCGGCATACTTACATTCCGTGCGGCTCCGGGCGCTCTGAATGACGTCAGAGCGCCCCATGCGCATGGATCACGTGATCCATGCGATCACGTGATCCATGCACTGGGGCGCCCTGACGTCATCCTGGAGCGTCCCGGGAGCCGCACGGAATGTAAGTATGCCGCTCCCCCGCTCCCTGCTATATTTTACCATGGTAACCAGGACTTTAGCGTCCTGGCTGCCATGGTAACCAGTCAGAAAAAGCTAAATGTCGGATCCGGCAATGCGCCGAAACGACGTTTAGCTTAAGGTCGGATCCGGATGAATGCCTTTCAATGGGCATTAATTCCGGATCCGGCCTTGCGGCAAGTGTTCCGGATTTTTGGACGGAACAAAAAGCGCAGCATGCTGCGGTATTTGCTGCGTCCAAAAAACGTTCCGGTCCTGAACTGAAGTCATCCTGATGCATCCTGAACGGATTTCTCTCCATTCAGAATGCATGGGGATGATCCTGATCAGGATTTTTCCGGCATAGAGACCCGACGACGGATCTCTATGCCGGAAAAGAAGAACGCAGGTGTGAAAGGGGCCTAATTTATTTTCTATTATGCGAAAAATCGGCAATGTAATATTCGCGTAATGCAAATATTCTTAAACACGAATATTCTATAGTGCTAGAATATTTGTCATTTTTTTTCCATCTGAAGTCATGATTCCTCCCTGCTTAAAGAGGTTGTCCGGTCCTAAAATCTAAATTCTTTTTATGTGCTCCTAACACCCCTCACCATGCATACATATGCCCCCAATATCTGTTTTTCAAGTCTGAGCTTTCCTTCCCCCTAGAAGACATCAGATTATCCTGGCAGATCTGTTTACTTTCTCCCCTTCTTGTTTTGTTGTTGAATACATAACTTTATTGATACACAAGCCTGGCTGCACTGCACAGAGATGAGTCACAGGCTGGCCACGCCCCCACACTGCTCTGTCTGCAGCAGCTACACCCATTACAACTCCTGTGTCCATCTTTCTGCACAGACATGAATCTACTTTTCAGTCAGTGTCTAAATCCCATCACTGACTGTCCACAGGCACTGCCCTCATCATCTCCAGAGTGTGAAAAACAGCTTGAATTAGCAAGCGTATCCAATCATATATGTATCTAATCCTATCCTGTGTGATACAGCCTGCAGAGCGGTGTATCAAATCCCAACACTGACATTGCTAAAATGTGTATCTAATCCCATTTTGTATGATCCTGTCTGCTGAGCTGTGTATCTAATCCCTTATGCACACCACCGTATCCATTTTGCGATCCACATTTTTTGCAGTCCCATTGAGTTCGATGGATTTGAGGTGCTCATTTTGAGGACCAGAATAGGACATGTTCTGTTTTTACTGGAACTGACATACGGATATAAAAAACACACTGATGACGTCCCTGTGCTTTCCATATCCGTATGTCAGTTCTGCGACAGATAAAAAATGACTGTTAAAAAATGTGAATCGCACATGGACAGTAACCTCATTTAGAGTATCCGCGACTTGCAGACCGCAAAACAGATACGGTTCTGTGCACGAGCCCTATCACTTATACTGAGCGCCCATAACAGTGACATCCACAGTGCCCCCATAACAGTGACCTCCACAGTGCCCCATAACAGTGACGTCCACAGTGCCCCATAACAGTGATGTCCACAGCGCCCCCATAACAGTGATGTCCACAGCGCCCCCATAACAGTGATGTCCACAGTGCCCCATAACAGTGAGATCCACAGTGCCCCATGACAGTGACCTCCACAGTGCCCCATAACAGTGACCTCCACAGTGCCCCATAACAGTGACCTCCACAGTGCCACCATAACAGTGAAATCCACAGTGCCCCCCATAACAGTGACTGTTAGGAATATTCATTTCTTCCCCTCTTATTGGTAGTTGGTACCCCTGGTACTAGACTTCGGTATTCAGCTTGATTTGATTCTTATCTAGCGCTAGGAGAGCAGCATTGACACACGATACGATTCTGGTATACAATGCCACTCTAACATTTATTACGTACATGTGACATATATAGTCGTAGTCCAATGACATGATGTTTAAGTTTATCCAATGATAGAGAGACACGAGTCTTAGCTACACATTTGTTATCTTATCTGTAGAGTCAAAGTTATATGTCAGCAAAACAGTTCCTGGAGAACTCTCTCACCTCCATGTTCCTGATATATTAATGTATATAGACCTTGGACTGCCACGTAAGCATTTACAGCTACATTACAGTCCAAAGTCCACTCCACACAAGCTCCAAGCAAACAAATGTATAGATGTAACTCAAAAAGCCCATATAAAATAGCTCAGTAATAGAACCCTTCAATCCCCTCTTAAAAACCATCTACATATTTCATTTTTGTTTTTTTCATTTTGTTCCTTTCAAAATATTTCTGTAAGTATTGTTGGTAATCCTTTGGAGACCCAGGGTTTCTTGAGGTACCTGAATGTATGCAGCTTGTGGTGTATCTGAGACTCGCCTACATCTCATAAATGTATTAATTAATGAGGGTATACATTGGATACAGTAACAACACATGTTTGTATAAGGTCTCGTGGACTCTGTAAATCTTTAATCTAGGGCATTTAGGGCCTTCACTATCCTGGTTATACTATTCTGTTCAGAATAAGAGGGGCCAGGAACAACTGGATCTTGCTCCTGAGCTCCTTTAGAGACTGTGTGATTATTTGGTGCACCACATAATAAACTCATCTCCTCTGGATGATAAATACAAGTGGTAATGAGTCCGATTGGCAAGAAAACACAAAGATTAATAATCAGCAGCAGACAAACAAATCTCCCAGAATATTGTGGGGTCTTCATCTTCAGCCTGTGGCAAGGCTTCTTCTGAGCTCCCTTCTTTGTCTTCGTTGGACACCGGAGAAGAAACCTCAGGGACCCTTTTCACTCTGCTAGCATGAATCCAGATCGGAGCCTCCTCTGTGAGAATCGCCGTTCTAGTGACTGCTACCACCGTGGTAGGGGGTCCGAATGCCAGCTCCTTTGGATCTTTTCCTTTACGTAGTACCCTGACCACCACCGTGTCTCCAGCTCGGAACGGGTGCGTCGGTTCCTGTGGAAGAGAGGGAAACTTACAAGCAACTTTTTCTTCAGTTTTGTGACATATTCTTCCCTATTCTGGTCTATGTCGCCTTCCTCTACCACTAGGGGGTGATTTTCCCAAGGAGTTGGAAAGGGCCTACCTATGAGGATTTCAACGGGTGACAGTCCTAACCTCTTATTAGGAGTCATTCTTATTTCTGCCAATATAATAGGTAGAGTTTGTTTCCATTTCTCAAAAGTACCTGCTGTGGCTTTCCTAAGTTTGTCTTTAACTGTTCGATTCATGCATTCTACAAGAAATTTTTGATGCTGTTGTGCTCTACTCCGTAAAAATGTGCTATGAAAAGTGCAGCGCTGTGCTGGGTATACATGGTTTCCCTCTTTGCAGACCAATCCAGTGTGTGGATTTTTCTGCAAAACAGGATAAACCCAGTCTTTTCCTCGAGTATGTGCTTTGCAATGTATAACAGCTATTTGTGAGGGAAGCTGGAGGGCGGCCAACAGATCATCTATAAGCTGGGAATGAGATATTTTCTTACCGTCAGCTGTGGTGAAACCCCTGCGTTGCCAGATTACCCCATGGTCCCACACAACCCCGTGTGCATATCTGCTGTCTGTGTATATTGTGACAGGTTTGTTTTTGTGTATTTGACATGCCCTTGTAAGTGCTATTAATTCTGCAGCTTGGGCTGATTGCACATGAACGGGTCGTGACTCAAGGATAATATCTGGCAGCATCACTACTGCATATGCTGCACAGTAGACGGTATCGAGTGGACGTGAACATGAACCGTCTACAAACACTTCTGGTGCGTCCGGTATGGGGGTGGCTGACAAGTCTAGTCTGGGGGAGGTTTCGTATTCGAGTACCTTGAGACAGTCATGTTTGTCTGGTAAAAAGTCTTCTGTCCCTTTTAGTCCTAGTAATGCATTCAGTATAGGTGCTGGTCCTGCCGTATGTGAGGCATATTTAATCTGTAATGATGGATCACTGAGTAAAAGGACTTCATAACCTGACAATCTTTGTGCTGACATGTGCTGCGTATGAATACCTCTGAGTAGTCCCACTACGTCATGGATAGTATGCAAGACAGTGTGGTGTCCCAGTGTAAAAGGTGTAGCCAATTCCACCATCATCGCACAGGCCGCAAGAGCACGTAGACATGCCGGCATCCATTGTGCAGGGACAGGCATTACCTTTGAGAAAAAGGCACAAGGACGCAACTTTCCCCCGTGTTCTTGAGTGCGTACCCCCGCCATGGTTTTACAGTTTTGTTGTGCAGACATGTGGAATGGTAGGTTATAATCAGGGAGGCCCAATCCTGGGCTACACATCAATGAACATTTCAGAGTATCAAAAGCATTCAACATTCCTTTTGACCATCTTATTAGCTCTGGGGATTCTTCCAGAGTGGCTTGCCTCAAAATATTGTCATATTAAGAACAGTCGGGGATCCATTGTCTACAGTAGTTTATCATACCAAGAAAGGACAGCATTTCCTTTTTGGTGTGGGGTGACCAGACCCACAATAGACTGGATTCTCCCGGGACTGATTCTTCTTTCCCCCTGTGTGAGGACAAAGCCCAAGTATTCAACCTGCTTTTTGCACCACTGCAGTTTCTTTAACGACACTTTATGACCACATTCTGACAACCATTTCAACAATCATTTACACTTGCCTCCACTGACATGCTGCACAACAGTAGATTATCAACATACTGCATCAGGATGGAACCTTGGGGGGTGCCAGGGTTTCAAAGTGGCTTGGAGGACAATGCTGTACACAACTGGTGAATCAGCATACCCCTGTGGCATTCTACCCCAGGTCAGTTGACGTCCCTCAAAGGAAAAATCAAAATGGTACTCTTATTAAACAGACGGCTTCCGCGGGGATGGAGGAAAGGAGAGTTGTGACATCAGGAACCACTGAGGCTATGGGCACAATGAGATTGTTGATTGCCCTCAAATCCTGGACAAAGCGGGTAGTACCATCTGCCTTTGTCACAGGATTGATAGGGGTAGAGTAAGGTGAAATCACCTCCTCGAGGATTTCTTCTCAGAAATTCTTCTATCATTGGCCGTAGACCCTCAATCTTTTCCTTGGACAGTGGGTATTGCTTTTGATACACTGGTGTGGCAACGGGTTTAAGATTGGCTTGATAAGGTGTGCAATCAATCTAGCCCGTGTCATAGTCGCCCTGTGACCATAGTGAAGGGTTTATGTCTCCTAGCTCAGGGTGGTCCTGTAAACTAACAAAAGTACATATAGCCGGGGTCACTATGGGCATGGTGGCTGAGTGAATACTTAGTCCGTCATTTTTACTGTCACTGCCAAGTCCAACTTCACAAACAAGTCCCTTGTACATGTCTTTGTGAAACACACTGGAGGTGGTGCCGCTGTCTACCATGAATCTTACCTTCCTTCCCGCAACTTTAAGCAAAATAATAAGTGTATCTTTCCAGTGGGTGGTGACCTGTGTGAAAGCTGGGGTGACTCCCTCCGGGCCCCGTCAGTAGGGTTGTTGATGATTCCAATCAATGGGGAACCTGGGCTGAGTCTACGTACCCTGTCTATCTGTATTCTGTCCCCTTTGTGTCATGGGCTGTTGTTTGCTGTGTGCTCCCCTATTCTGCGTGTCTCTCCTGGGTGTTGTGCACTGTCTAGCCCAATGTCCCTCCTGTCCACAGTTATAACGGCAGTTATTCATGGTTTGGAAGTCTTGGCTTCTATCATTTGATCTATGAAAGTTTCCTGCTGTCTTTCGCATATTTCTCCCTTTACAGGCTTTCTTTAAATAAGCCACTGTGCCAGACGGAGCCACAGTAGGCTTGGGGCAGTGTTTAATAATTTTATTAAGGTCATCTATGTCCAAAGGCTTTTTCATCAGTTGATTACCAACCGTCAAAAAAGGCATGGATGTCTCAGATCCCCTTATCTCACTATCCTTTTTCCTCTTAACCCTTGTTCCTTAAATTATATCTCGATACAATTGGGGGTGGGGGTTGTTTATTAACTGCGTGTCCTGCTATTATGTGACTGGCTGCTATTAAATCCTGAGCGCTAAACAGTTAATTTTATGTACATATGAAAGTGGGGGATACATCTGATGTGTTTTTTATCATTTTCCTTCTTAGTCTGTATCTCATGTAGTTTTCTATCGTCTTTTGATCTTTTTAAACCTTTTGCACATGTTGGGGTCATACCAGTGAGGAGCTATCTCTAGCCATTGTTCTCCTCCTTTCTGCATATAATCCATATCCCATGAAGGGTCAGGTTCAAAATACAGCCAGGCGGCAGTGTCGCCTAAGCATAGACCCTTGACCATGTCCATGTGATATATGCTATTGTCTCCTTCCCTGGGAAAGGGGTCTACCACTTCCATTGCCTCTGTCCATCCTGCCAAATTATCTACCCATGGGTTAACAAGGTAATAATTTGTAGGACTGACTCAGGCAACATATTATTTACATGATTCTCCTGGTTCTGGTTTAGGGTATTCTGTCTTAGATTTTTGACTACTCATTATCAAAACTTATTTTATTACAAACAGAATTCAAAACAGCAATAGCAAAGCAGAATGTTAGTCTTGGGACGACAGCTGTACACTTACCACCCAGCCTGTCACTTCCCCTTATATAAGTATGTTAGACAAAACAACTTATCATGCAAAACTTCTACAATTATCAAACAACTTATCATTCAAAACTTCTATAATTATCTTATTAAGAATCAAATCAAGCTGTGAAACCTTCTGTGAAATCAAGCCCTCTGAAGTACGCTTTCCTTGTTACTGGACTTCCCTAAGTTCCTAACTTGACAGTTCCCTGAACTGTGTACAACTCCCTGAGTTGTATCTTATGTGTCCCTGACACAATACTGGGTACTCCCTGAGTACCTAATCTAACAGTTCCCTGAACTGTGTACAACTCCCTGAGTTGTATCGTATGTGTCCCTGACACAATACTGAGTACTCCCTGAGTACCTATCTGACAGTTCCCTGAACTGTGTACAACTCCCTGAGTTGTATCGTATGTGTCCCTGACACAATACTGGGTACTCCCTGAGTACCTATCTGACAGTTCCCTGAACTGTGTACAACTCCCTGAGTTGTATCGTATGTGTCCCTGACACAATACTGGGTACTCCCTGAGTACCTAATCTGACAGTTCCCTGAACTGTGTACAACTCCCTGAGTTGTATCTATGTATCCCGGATACAAAAACTCTGTACTTACTCCGAGACGTGGCCAGTGCCCTCGGATCGGCCAGAGGACAAAATTGGTGTCTCTTCTCACCAGACCCGAGGATGACCTTCTCGATCCCGGACAGAGCCCCCAGATTGTTAGGAATATTCATTTCTTCCCCTCTTATTGGTAGTTGGTACCCCTGGTACTAGACTTCGGTATTCAGCTTGATTTGATTCTTTTCTAGCGCTAGGAGAGCAGCATTGACACACGATACGATTCTGGTATACAATGCCACTCTAACATTTATTACGTACATGTGACATATATAGTCGTAGTCCAATGACATGATGTTTAAGTTTATCCAATGATAGAGAGACACGAGTCTTAGCTACACATTTGTTATCTTATCTGTAGAGTCAAAGTTATATGTCAGCAAAACAGTTCCTGGAGAACTCTCTCACCTCCATGTTCCAGATATTAATGTATATAGACCTTGGACTGCCACGTAAGCATTTACAGCTATATTACAGTCCAAAGTCCACTCCACACAAGCTCCAAGCAAACAAATGTATAGATGTAACTCAAAAAGCCCATATAAAATAGCTCAGTAATAGAACCCTTCAGTGACCTCCACAGTGCCACCATAACAGTGAAATCCACAGTGCCCCCCATAACAGTGACAACCACAGCGCCCCCCATAACAGTGACATCCACAGCGCCCCATAACAGTGACATCCACAGTGCCCCCATAACAGTGACATCCAGTGCCCCCTATTTGCCATCCAGTGCCCCCTATTTGCCCTCTAGTACCATCCAGTGCCCCCACTATGCCATGCAGTGCACCCTTTTTTGCCATCCAGTGCCCCTGTTTGCCATCAATTGTGCCCCCCCCCCCTTGTGCCATTCAGTTCCCCCATTGTGCTATCCATTACCCCCTTTGGACATCCAGTACCTCCTTGTGCCATCCAAAGTGCCACGTGATGTTGTGACGTCAGCAGGTCCTTACAGGGTATAGTATTTAGCTATTAACATTCTAGTAAGCCTCCTCCCGTTTGCCCATACATTCTAGTAAGCCACCTCCTGTTTGCCCATACATTTTAGTAAACCACCTCCCGTTTGCACATACATTCTACTGAACCACCTCCCGTTTGCCCATACATTCTAGTAAACCACCTCCCATTTGCCCATACATTCTATTGAACCACCTCCCGTTTGCCCATACATTCTAGTTTACCACTGAATGCTAGTGCGCATGTGTGGTGAGTGAGGACGGCCGGGTGGAGCTTTCTTTTGCAGGAGACGGTGAGGTCATTCATGACGTTCCGTCTCCTGCTCAAAAAAAGGAAGTGAAGAAGACGGAGACTCACCGGAAGAGCAGAAAACCCGACAGGAGCAGTGACATGACTAGGTGGCAGATCTTGGAACGGGCTGTGCTGTGGAAGGTAAGTATCAGTCCAACAATCTTCCCTTCACAGGTTAGAATTATGCCCCAAATTTAGGTTTTGCCCGGAGAACCCCTTTAAGTTGCTTTTGGGGCAATGACTGTTCACATTAAATTGGAAAAAAATGACGAATATTCAAAATATTCTATAGTGCTATATATTCGTGTTTTAGAATATTCGCATTACGCGAATACTACATTGTCGATTTTCGCAATCAATAGAATAATCTCGAATACGAATATTCACGAATATATGATGAATATTCTAAAGAATATTCTCGAAATATCGCAAATTCGAATATTGCCCCTGCTGCTTATCACTAATAATTGACAGGGCTAGCCCTGCTGAGGGCAGAGTTGTGTCCTAACCTCTACATATCATATACTGTATGTACTATAGCTTCACCACACTGAGATCTGCTCAGAAAGCTGGTCTACATATTATTACTTTACTCACAAGCACAATATATGATTAGAAAAACACCAGTAATATATGTTATCTTATAAGCACAGAAAAAACATGCATCGCTGTGTGGTAATGCTGTAGCTTTGTGCTAAGTGCATGGATTTGCATGTAGAGATCCCAGGTTTGAATCCTGGGAGAGACCTTACATAAGCTTTTTTTTCTCTCTCATTTAACCACTTCAAATCTGGGCCATTTACCCCCTTCCTGACCAGGCCTAATTTTGCAAATCTGACATGTGGTAATAACTTTGGAACGCTTTTACTTATCCAAGCCATTCTGAGATTGTTTTCACGTGACACACTGTACTTCACGACACTGGTAAATTTGAGTCGATATATTTCACCGCACATGTGGTCGTAAACTGATGTAGGGGCACACGGCAGGGCGCAGAAGAAAAGGAGCTTCGTATGGTTTTTGGAAGGCAGATTTTTCTGAACTGGATGCCATGTCCCATTTGAAGCCCCCCTGATGCACCCTTACAGTAGAAACTCCCAAAAAGTGACCCCATTTTGGAAACTAGGGGAAAAGGTGCCAGTTTTACTGGTACTATTTTGGGGTACATATGATTTGTAATTGCTCTATATTATGTTTTTTGTGAGGAAAAAAAAATGTCTGTTTTGGTACAGTTTTTTTTTTTTACGACATTTTTTTTGACAGGGTAGATCATGTGCTGTTTTTATAGAGCAGGTTGTTACGGATGCATTGATATCAAATATGTCTACTTTCTTTGTTTATTTCACTTTTACATAATAAAGCATTTTTGAAAAAAAAAAAAGTTTTGTGTCTCCATTTTCTGAATGCCATATTTTTTTAAATTTTTCTGCCGATCGTCTTGTGCAGGGCATTTTATTTGCAGAAAGAGTTGTTGTTTTTATTTGTACCATTTTTGGGTACATATAATTTTTTAATCATTCATTACACATCATTACACTTTATGGGGCAAGGCGCCAAGAATTTGGTTGTTTTAGCAGTTTTTATTCATTTATTTTTACAGCGTTCACCTGAGGGGTTAGGTCATGTGACATTTTTATAGAGCAGATCCTTACCGACGTGACAATACCTAATATGTATACTTTTTCCAATTTATTTAAGTTTTACACAATACTAGCAGTTTTGAAGCAAAAAAAAAACAACTTATTTTAGTGTCTCCAGTGTCTGAGTCATATTTTTTTTTTATTTTTTGGCCAATTGTCTTAGGTAGGCTCTTATTTTTTGCTGGATGAGGTGACGGTTTGACTCGTACTATTTTGGGGGGCATGTGCCTTTTTGATTGTTCGTTGTTGCAATTTTTGTTATGTAATGTGATAAAAAATTGCTTTTTTTGGCACAGTTCCCCAAGCCCCCCCACGGTGTTCACCTGAGGGGTTAGGCCATGTGATATTTTTATAGAGCTGGTTGTTACGGACACGGCAATACATAATATGTATACTATTTTTATTTATTTCACTTTAACACAATAATAGCATTTTTGAAACAAAAAAATGATGTTTTAATGCCTCTATGTTCTGAAAGCTGTAGTTTTTTTTATTTTTTGAGCGATTTTCTTATGTAGGGGCTCATTTTTTGCAAGGTAAGGTGACGGTTTTATTGGTACCATTTTGTGGGACATACGTCTTTTTGATCACTTGGTGTTGCACTTTTTGTGATGTAAGATGACAAATATGGCTATTTATTTATTTTTTTAATGGTGTTTATCGGACGTGGTAGATCCTGTGATATTTTTATTGAGACAGTCGTTACGGACGCAGCAATAACAAATATATCAATTTTTTTTCTCTATTTTTAACATTTTTTTAAGTTACTTAATTGGGGATTTATTTTTATTTTTATTTACATGTTAAACCTTTTTTAATATTTTTTTTTTTACACTTTGCATCCCCCATAAGGTTATAACAAAACCTCTGGGGGACATTTAACTTCACCTTTTTTTTTCACTATTGATTTCTCCTGTAACTGGGGCTGACATAGTAGCCCCAGTTACAGGGGAAATACACTCACCAGAGAGGCTGTACAGCAGAATACAGCGCTGTACAGCCTCAGTGCAGGGCTGATCGAGGTCTATAGAAGACCCGACAGCTCCTGCACTCTCCCGGCGGCAGTCACATGACCACCGTGCCAAGACAGGAAACGCTCGTCGAGCGCAGTGGCGGATCCAGAGCCTGATCTCGGGAGGGGCACTTTCAGATTGTTTTGTGGCGGGCCAGGGGGTAATATAACTGAGGAGGGTTATCATGGGACTGTAGAATGTACCTTGATACCCCTTAGTTATAATACACCTGTATAATGTACCCTGATACCCCTCCTCAGTTATATTACCCCCTGTATAATTTACCCTGATATAACTGAGGAGGGGTATCAGGATATATTATACATGGGGTAATATAACTGAGGGGTATCATCCGGGTAAATTATACAGGAGTAATATAACTGAGGAGGGTTATTACCCCCTGTATAATTTACCCTGATGATACCCCTCAGTCAGTTAGTTACATTACCCCCTGTATAATGTAGTTGTACCCTGATACCACTTAGTTATATAACTGAGGGGTATGGTTATCAGGGTACACTATACAGGCAGGGGCCAGGGGGTAATATAACTGAGCTGAGGGAGGGGTGCATGACGCAGGTTACTTTATTGCCTACTGTCACGCCCCTGCTCCCATCACTACAGAAATATAGCCCCACATACCTCTTACATCCAGTGACCTCTCCTTTGATGTAGATGTTCTCTTTTCTCATCTTCTTCTTTCAGACCTGCAGACCAGACCGCCAATTTTCGTCTCTGCAGTTTGACAAAAAAAAAATAAAAAATTAAAAATCAGTTTACTACTTCCATCATTCTACCATCTTCTGGACCCATCATCCTACTACCCCCAATACTGTGCCACTGTGCTCCCCAATACTATACTGCAGAAACAGATTAACCCCCTGATAATACTAGTACCACACAGAGCCCCCATATAAAATGCACCTTCTTTGTGGCCTC
This sequence comes from Bufotes viridis, assembly GCA_033119425.1. Taxonomy (NCBI): domain Eukaryota; kingdom Metazoa; phylum Chordata; class Amphibia; order Anura; family Bufonidae; genus Bufotes; species Bufotes viridis. The sequence continues at coordinate 63,882,354 of CM065593.1, forward strand.
AGTAGAAGCCTCCATAGTGCCCATAAGAATGTGCCAGTAAGAGGTGCCCCCATAGATACACCCATTCATGTGCTAGTAACAAGTGCCCCCCCTTCATCATGTGCCAGTGACAAGTGCCACTCTCTTCCCCCCATCATGTGCCAGTGACAAGTGCCAATCTCTCCTCCTCCATCATGTGCCAGTGACAAGTGCCACACTCTTCCCCCATCATGTGCCAGTAATAAGTGCTACTCCCCCCCATCATGTGCCAATAGTGCCACTTTTCCCTCTCCCCCATCATGTCCCAGTCTCCCCATCATGTGCCGGTAATAAGTGCCACTCTCCTCCCCATCATGTGCCAGTCCCCCCTCCCCCATGTGCCAGTAATAAGTGCCACTCTTCTTTCTCAGCTGCGATGCTGCGTGCTCTGCTGCTTCGCTCCGGAGCGGCTCAGCCCCCCTTCCTGGCACTGCGGCGCGGTATTGTAATCTATAGTGCGTGCACGCTGCGGCCAGTGAATTTATTCAGCAGATTCTCGGGGATTGCCCGTGCCCCCTGGATCCGCCAATGGTTGAGCGCTGTGCATACAGCAATCTAGAAGGCAGGGACACCTGGGAACGGTCCCTGCCTTCTCTCTAGGTTTCCCTGCTGTCACTGACAGTGGGCCCTCCCTCTCGGCAGCTGCACGATTAGCATGCAACAGCCATCTCTGAATGGACGTTCCAAAACGTCCATTCAGAGATAAACATCCACACATAGGACGTTTATATCCTCTGGGCGGATGTGAAGTGGTTAAACATAGAAGGCTATACAGTGGTCCCTCAAGTTACAATATTAATTAGTTCCAAGATGACCATTGTATGTTGAAACCATTGTAAGTTAAGTAATCGGTTCCAAAGCCCCAAAATGTCCTAAAAAAAAAAGAGAAAATGAAGATTTAAGAAAAATAAGCAGATAACTAAGACATATTTCCGGTGGTCATCGACAGCTTCTGCCGGTCTGGCAACGTTGCACTGGAACTCGAAGTTCCAAATGTTAGCCAGGCTTTGTGAGCAGCAGAGGGCAGTAGTGGAATACCAGCTGCAACATGGTCGTTGCCTTTCCAGTCAGCTTCTGCTCTTCACAAGCGATGAGTGGGCATTGAGGTCTGACCTCTGTGAGGCTTCACGCAACTTTGAGGAATCAACACAGATGGTGAGCGGCGATAACGCTATTATCAGCATAACCATCCCACTTCTGTGTCTACTCAAATGCTCGCTGCTCACAATTAAGGTGGACGCTTTGCATTGGGAAGAGGTGGAAATAGGGGAAGACAGTACAAAAGGTAATAGCCAGACCACCCCCAGTTCGTCTTCTCAGCGCAAATTGGATGATGATGAGGAGGAGGAGCAGGAGCATGAGACGGTTGCCTCCGCTATAGAGGGTAGTACCCATGGAAGTTTTAATCCATCTGTTCAGCGTGGATGGTTAGAAGAGGAGGAAGAGGATGAGGAGATTGAGAGCCATCCTCCTGATGAGGACAGTGAAGCCTTGTCTGTTGGGACTCTGGCACACATAGCTGACTTTATGTTAGGCTGCCTTTCCCGTGACCCTCGCGTTCTACGCATTTTGGTACTGGTTGTTCACCTTTCTCGACCCCCGCTACAAAGAGAACTTCTCATCTCTCATTCCTGTGGTGGAGAGGATGAGCAAAATGGTTCAATACCATGGGAAGGTCCTTGTGGAAAGATGGCTCCAAAAATTTCCAGCTGACAACGCTGGCTGCAGAGTACGTAGTTCCTTGGCCAACCGAGGAGGGGAGACAAGGGGAACACACAGCAGCTCCAACAGAGGCAGGGCAACACTCTCCAAGGACTGGGACAGTTTTATGACACCCTGCCAGCACCCTCAACCTGATGCGCGGCCTAGTGTCACAAGGAGGGAAACATTTTGGAAGATGGTAAAAGAGTACGTAGTAGAACGTGTCAGCGTCCTCAGTGATCCCCCTGGGCCTTACAACTATTGGGTGTCCAAGCTGCCGCTCTACGCCTTGGAGGTTCTGGCCTGCCCCGCCACCAGCGTTTTGTCAGAGCGTGTATTTAGTGCTGCTGGGGGCATAATAACTGATAAGCGCATCTGAAAATGCTGACCGGTTGACTCTTATAAAAATGAACAAGGCCTGGATTGCCCCTGACCTCTCTACTCCACCAGAGGAAAGCGGCTGAACATAAAGGCACTCTAAATGTGTCTTTTATGGTGTATTAAATAAATAGTGATGTCGCGAACATGAAATTTTCAGTTCGCGAACAGCGAACGCGAACTTCCGCAAATGTTCGCGAACATGCGAACAGTGCGAACCGCCATAGACTTCAATAGACAGGCGAATTTTAAAAAACAAAGGGACTCCTTCTGGCCACAATAGTGATGGAAAAGCTGTTTCAAGGGGACTAACACCTGGACTGTGGCATGCCGGAGGGGGATCCATGGCAAAACTCCCATGGAAAAATATCTAGTTGACGCAGAGTGTGGTAAGTTGTAATCGCAATGCGATTAATACAGGTTATATTAATCGCATTCTGATTACAACTTAGATCTGAGTTCCTAATGGTTGTATTGCTAGAATATAACGAAGATTGAGAATAGGAACCCAGCTCTAAGTTGAATTCGCAATGCGATTAATATAACCTGTATTAATCGCATTGCGATTACAACTACTAAGATGGATGCCATCCTTGCTTTTTGATGGGAGGTGGGAGGGTCTGGGAGGGAGACTGATGTACTAGCCCTAAAAGGGCTTTTTGGGGTGCTGTCAGGACGCAGTCCTTACAGCAGAGATCTGATGAGTCTTTCAGGACTGGAGTGGACACTGAATAAACTAGCCTAGCTATCAATTTCCCTATTAAATCTCAGCAGCAGCTACACTGTCCCTCCTCTCACTAAGACTGCAGCTTCCGAATGAATCTAAAATGGATGCTGTGTCCAGGAGATGGGAGGGTCTGGGAGGGAGGGTATGCTAATTGGCTGGAATGTGTCTGCTGACTGTGAGGTACAGGGTCAAAGTTTACTCAATGATAGGGGTGGACCTAACATCGCATATGTTCGCCCGCCGCGACGAACGCGCACAAGCTATGTTCGCCGGGAACTACTCGCGGTGAATAGTTTGGGAGTTGGGACATCATATTTGCGAACTTAACTTAGAGATGGGTTCCTAATGGTTGTATTGCTAGAATATAACTAAGATTGGGAATTTAGCTCTATATTCTCAATCTTCGTTATATAATTCTAGCAATACAACCATTAGGAAACCCAGATCTAAGTTGAATTTGCAATGCGATTAATATAACCTGCATTAATCGCATTGCGAATTCAACTTAGAGCTGAGTTCCTAATGGTTGTTGTATTGCTAGAATATACGTTATATTCTAGCAATACAACCATTAGAACTCAGCTCTACGTTGTAATCGCAATGCGAATAATACTTACAATTATTAATCGCTTTGCGAATCCATTTAATGCCTTTATTTGATTGAATATGATGGTTGACTATGACTACCACCAATGTTCTGCTGCCCCGAGGCAAGATATCTGAACCCCCAGGGGCCATTTGGGCGTTTTTGATAGAAAACGCATCAAAAACGCATTTGCGTTTTTAAATTTTTAATTTTTAGTTAAATTTTTGTGTATTTTGCCACATTTGGTTGCATATTTACATTTGGTATAGGCAAATATGGTAGTCTAGATCATTACTCTGCCCAAATCTATATTCAGCTACATGGCTTAGAAAATATGCTGTCAAACAATGATCCTAGGTTTTGGTATAGACACATGATCTAGACTACCATATTTGCCTATACCAAATGTAAATATGCAACCAAATGTGGCAAAATACACAAAAAATAAACTAGAAAATGAAAATTATAAAAACGCAGATGCGTTTTTATGCGTTTTTATGCGTTTTCTATTAAAAATGCCCAAATGGCCCCTGGAGGTTCAGACATCTTGCTTTGGAGGCAGCAGAACGTTGGTGGTAGTCATAGTCAACCGTCATATACAATCAAACAGAGGCATCAAATGGATTCGCAAGCGATTAATAATTCTAAGTATATTCGCATTGCGATTACAGCTAAAGCTGAGTTCCTAATGGTTGTATTGCTAGAATATAACGTATATTCTAGCAATGCAACAACCATTAGGAACTCAGCTCTAAGTTGAATTCGCAATGCGATTAATGCAGGTTATATTAATCGCATTGCAATTCAACTTAGATCTGAGTTCCTAATGGTTTTATTGCTAGAATATAATGAAGATTGAGAATATAGTGCTATATTTGTTATCTTCGTTAATATATTCTAGCAATACAACCATTTGGAACTCAGATCTAAGTTGTAATCGCAATGCGAATAATACAGGTTATATTAATCGCATTGCGATTTACAATTACTAACACTGCAGCTTCAGAATGAATGTAAGATGGATCCTATCCTTGCGTTTAGATAGGAGATGGGAGGGTCTGGGAGGGAGGGTATGCTGATGGCTGGAATGTGTCTGCTGACTGTGAGGTACAGGGTCAAAGTTTGCTCAATGATAAAGTATAGGGGCGAACGCGAACATCGAATATGTTCGCCCGGCAGAGGCGAACGCGAACAAGCTATGTTCGCCGGGAACTGTTCGCCGGCGAATAGTTCGGGCCATCTCTATAAATAAACTGTATTCCCATGCACCCCTTCCACCACTAAAAATAGTATATGGTTCAATCTCCCTTTTCTTGTCCTCCTCCTCTATCATATCAACATGCTTGATAGGCTGCCCTCACTCCTAATATTTTAGAGTGTCAGATCAGCAGCAGGCACTCGCCCCTAATACATGGAAAAAAGGGCTTTAAAACAGATAACTGCACCGCTGAGCGGCAAATATTTTTTTTCTTTTTCCACTAATGCACGGAGAAAAAGGGCTTTAAAAGAGATAACTGCACTGCTGATTGGCTGCATGCAAAGCGTTATGGGTGATCCTGCCTTCCCAGAGTTCCTTGCCCCATGTCCTCATACATGCAGCAGCCATTTTAGCAAAAAATGCGATTCGTTACCACAAATCGCGTGGAAATTCGGTTTCGATGAGAATCAAATTTTTCCTGAAATTCAGATCGATTTCCACTTCGTCAGTTTCGATTCGCTCATCTCTAGTTATCACCACATAAAGTGACACATGTCAGATTTGCAAAAAATGGCCTGGTCCTTAAGGTGAAAAATGGCAGGGTCCTGAAGGGGTTGATCAGCATGATGAACCCTACCAGCCAGCATGTCTGGTTTATTAGGGTTGATCCTGGTGACAAATCCACTTTAACTTACCTCTCTTGCTTCACCACTACTCTCCAGGTCTCTCCTGCAGTCACCGCTCCCTGGTCTTCTCCGGGCCTGTGCTGCACCGTGACCTGACTGTGTACATCATCAGGTCATAGTGTGCGCACTACGTAGTAATGCTGTACGCAGTCAGCCCAGTACAAAGTGGCGCCAGTGAGAAAACCCAGGGAGTGGTGAGTACAGCATGGGCTAGCAGCGCTGTACTCATGCTCCCCGCGCCCCCTGCATACTAGTGAGTCCTTTCATAATTAAAGTGCTCACTAGTATTCACTTTATGAGACACACTGACATTTTCCCCCACTTTTGGAAGAAAAAAGTGTCTATAAAGCGAAAATATGGTACTTGCTGCAGTTGTCTTCTAATAATTCATTTAATGCTCCTTTTTTATAGATTTTATTGCATTTGGACTGCACTCTCTATTGACTTTAGTGATGGGAGGAGCCTAAATGTCTCCTGTGATGTCATTACGACCATTACCCAGCATGCCTAGCTCCTTGGTATTTCATTGGTAAGCTATAAATGTCTGTCCAGCGTATGCTTTGCAATGTCCATTATTCATGTACTTTGTTATACTTAAATGCTATGGGCACTCAAATGCAATTTTTGGGATTAATGCATTATTCTTATTTTGGGGTAAAATACTTTTTTCAAATTTTAATCATTTGTCTTCTGCAGCCTGTGTCTTTTTACATATACTCCAGGCTGCTCTTCTTCTTCATAGTGAAATCCATTTGAGGAGCTTTCAGATGGCCCGATCAGTAACATCATGGAGAGGTTGTGGGGTCAGGAACCCTCATTTCTTCTTTTTCACAGCGATATGGACTTTCTCCAATTAGATTCCCAAGGTTCAGCCCACAGAATAGTCATCGTCTGGAGGTGGTAGTGCTATGAAAAGATTCACAGAGGAAGTAAGTGGAAGTACAAAAGCTTAGTCACAGTGAAGCGTGCCTAGGAGAGCAGAGGAGAGGATAGGGGGGATAGTAGCAAGAAAGGTAATCGTAGTTCTCTCTCTAACATAAGCATCCACAATAGGACAACACTTTCTCACTATGCAACCACAGGGTGGACCCCAATGTCAGACCAAGCTCTGCAACTTTTTTTACAGGTTGCAATACTCACAATATTTGTTACCACAAGTCTCCTCTGTGGGATGTGTAAAGATGGGCATGTCCAGATTCTGCCTTTTAGGTTTGTCCAGGTCTGGGAGCCCTTCTCTTCAGTACAATATTTGCTGTGGAGTCTATAAGCTTCTTGTTGATATCTCCACAGGGCTTCTGCTCGCACCTCCTTTCAACATTGTAATGCCTTTTCAAAAATATCGTTGCATCTACTCCAATCACTGTCCAGACATCCACTGTGTGTACACTGAATCTTATGTCTTTCTGCTTTCACTGCTATCCAGTGGCGTAGGGATCGCCATAGCAGCCATAGCAATGGCTATGGGGCCCTACGCCACTGGGGGCCCGGGCAGCCGGCCCCGCCCAGCGCCACCTCCTAACTAATTTATTCACTGCACTTGCCTCTGTGAAATTGAAGAGAAGCGCCGTAATCTCGCACAGGCGCACTGGCAGAGGCATCGAAGTGCGCATGTGCCGTCTCCCTGGCCTGTACGAGATTACAGTGCTTCTCTTCAATTATACAGAGGCAAGTGCAGTGAATAAATTTGTTAGGAGGTGGCTCTGGGCGGGGAGGAGATCTGTGGATGACACTGATGGGGGGATCTGTGGATGACACTGATGGGGGGATCTGTGGATGACACTGATGGGGGGATCTGTGGATGACACTGATGGGGCGATCTGTGGATGACACTGATGGGGGGATCTGTGGATTACACTGATGGGGGGATCTGTGGATGACACTTAGTGGGATCTAGGGAGGGGTGTGGGGATGTTGGGGTGGGAGGTCCTGGAGGGGTGTTTGAGTGGGAGCTCTGGAAGGGGTGAGAGGTCAGATAGGTATGTGGGGGTGTGAGATCCGGGAGGGGGGGCCCATAAATTTTTTTTCTATGGGGCCCAGTCATTTCTAGCTACGCCCCTGCTGCTATCCATACACTGTCTGCCTCTAGACTGTTCTAATTCCTCTTCCCTAAGGGTTAAAGCCACCACTAGGGGGAGTTGTATGTATAAACAGGGCATTTAGGGTGCTGTGTCAGTAAAACTGAGGCCTGTTGACCATAAAAACATATTAGGAAATAAATTAACCCCACATTTTTGGACCTATTTAGAAATAAAAAAATAAAAACGAGTGGACATTCACTTTAAACCAGCTGAGATGGGTCGTAACAAAACCTGACTGTAGCATACCATTGAATGAAACATACCATCAATCCCGTGGTTTAAATAACCCATGTGAATGAGGTAAGAATCTCCGATGCAACAAAGAGCCACAGTCTTAGGTTTACGTTCACAAAGTAAGATGATAATACGTCTCTTCAAAAGGAGAATCTCTGTCGTCCCACAAATGTAATTACATACTCTTCTGTCAGCACTCCTTCCGGAGGACGCCCCCGTAAAGCTCGACATTTCAGCCTGTGCATTCAATAAAACATATTAAGACTTTAGATCAGTGAGAGAATTTTTGCCAAGGAAAAAATAGGATATATTACAAGGTTTTTCTGAGATCTTTATACTGATGACCTATCCTCAGGATAGGCCATCAGTATCTGATCGGTGGGGGCCCGACACAAGGACCCCCGCCGATCAGCTGTTTTGAGAAAGTAGCGAGGCTCCTGTGAGTGCTGCAGCCTTTTCACAGCTCACCGTGCACAGAGCCGTACATTGTATAGCGGGCGTGCTTGGTATCGCAGCTCAGCCCCATTCTAGTGCTCCTAAGCCACGTGAATGGTGACTGTCACTGGCCTAGGAACAGCAGAGAGAAGGCAGTGGTGCTCACAGGAGCGTCGGTGCCTTTGCAAACAGCTGACCCCCACTGATCAGATACCGATGACCTATCCAGAGGATAGGTCATCAGTATAAAAATCTCAGAAAATCTATTTAAATTGCTGATCTCAGTTTATTACTGCTTTAAAGTAAAATATTTGACTAGAAATTTGTTACAGGTTCAGTTCTAACAAATCAATTGGCAGTTTCATTTCGGGTAGAATTTTTTTTGTCCCTAATCAAAAGTGCCCCAATTGCCCTGAAAAGTTGTGTATGGTACTCCTAGGACTAGTAGTCAAAGTGACGGTGACATATATGTCTATGGGTAAATGGGTGGTAGCCGATGGTAACAAACAGCCTTTGTGATAACACACTGCACTGTCTGATTTTTTTTTTTAACCACTTGCCTACTACCGCACAACTTTCTAAGTCGCGGCGGTAGGCTCTTATCTGTAACCCGACCAGTATCACAAAAAGCAAGGCTAAGGAGATGGCCGATGCTATGAACGGTGGCGGGGAGGACGCAGTCCTGATAAGGGGCCAAGATGTATAAAAGCACACCCTACTACAAGCGTGTATTAGGCTGCATTCACACGTCCGTGGAACATGGACCTTGTGATACCGGACTGGCACCCCGCTTAGATCAGGAGAGCACGGTGTCATTGGTTGCTATGACACCGTGCGCTTCCTGCTGCCACCGCAGTACAGTTATACACTCATATAGATCATAGGAGTGTATTACTGTGCAGCGGCGGCAGCAGGAAGCGCACGGCGTCATAGCAACCAATGACACCGTGCTCTCCTGATCTAAGCGGGGTGCCAGTCCGGTATCACACAGTCCGTGTTCCACGGACGTGTGAATGCAGCCTTACGTTGAAGAAGTTGAAAGTCTGCAGGGAGTGCCACCTGCTGGCATTAAAATGTAATGTCTTGACTTAATATTACTTAAAAAAAGTAAAGAAAAAAAAAAGAAAAAAGTAGTAAAAAAATGTATTAAAAAAACGAAAAAAATTATAACGATATAGCAATAGTTACTAGTATTAGCAATAGTAATAAGACTACATATACTCCCATACAAACATCCCTCCCATTTTTTGTTCATAAAAAATAAAAATAAAAAAATATATTTAATATATTTATATATATTTATTAGTTTTAGCAATAGTATAGTGGAATTTGTTTGTGTAAAATATACAAACATTCACGCATGTGTTTATTTTTAAAATCTAGGTATTTGTTTTAGCTATATTTTGTATAGCAGGGTTTTTTCTGCTTAAAATATGCAAACGCACGCATAAATGTAAAAACAAAAAAACCCTTAAAATGTCCAAATTTCCCCTAGATGAATACCTTAGGCGAATAACATAGAAAAAATTCACTTTGAAGGGTCTTGTAGCGTTTTGGCGCTGTACAAGATTTTTCTGGCAGTAAGGTGCTATAGATCCAGCAACAGAAAAATAGGTTCCCAAAATGCGCTCCAGTCTTTTGAAGTCTTGCGGCGGGCCCAGCCACTAGATAAATACATAAATAGCGCTTATTTTCAGAGTACAAGGGTACGGGAATGGTTTTAGTAATGTTTAGTCTTGAAACCTTTTGTAATAATAGAAAGGAAAAATATATATATATATTTTTAATTTTCACAGTTTTTCCTTATATTTTTTTTCAATATTATATCCATCATCTAATGGCACAAATGAAAGGTCTAAGGTGTCCTGAGAAAAATAACATCACATACGTGTAAACTGGCTCGGAAATAAATCAGTTATTTGCAGTTAGATAGGAGCATTGCTACAACTGATAAGGAAGGGGTATAAACTCTCCAGTAATTAAGTGGTTAATTAAAAAGTGGTCAAAAAGTTATCACTTTTTGGTGGCAGATGTCTTCTCTGTCTTCTGACCTGTAAAATGGTGCCGCAATTTTGAGAGATTCGTCTGAATTGACTCGCAACAGATTTAGATTCGGCTGGATTATGATCTTTTGGGAAATTCGAGACGAATTCAGTTAGTTTAGAATCGATTTGCTCAGCTCTAAAAGTGACATATCAAATGTTTTGGGGGTCCAAGTGCTGAGACAATCGGGGATCACTAGAACGAGGAGAGAGAAGAACTCACATAGCGCACTCTTTCTCCTCACTTAATGAGATAGAATCGAGACAGTCTCATAGACTTTCTATTAAGCCCATCTCGCTTCCGTCTCCTGTAGTGAGGAGACACAGTTTTCTGTGTGAGTGCTTTTCCCTCTGTTTTTTAGAAATTGGTGGGGGTATTGGCACTCAGACCCTCACCTTTTAATATGAAATGTTTTCCCAAAGTACAGAAATTGCGTTGCAGGATACAGCAGCAGCTCAAGGTTACGTTCATATCAGATACAGCTCAGTAGGTCATACACACATCTTTATAGGTAATTACACACAACATATGTATACTGTAGTTAGGCCCTTGCTCCTAATCCACCTAATCTTTTTGAGATAGCACCTTGTTTTACATGGAGACAACAGAGGACAGGGATGACTTTCTGTAATGGTTGGTGTTGCACCAGAAATTCCCATACCTGTCACTAGACGAGATACGTTGTCCTGTTACCAGTTGGTTAAGTGAGTGGTTTACGTTTCCTGCTATAATACACAGCTGATAGAACATCTCTAAGGCCCCTTTCACACGGGCGTCATGTTTGACTCCCGGATAAGAGACGGGTGCGTTGCGGGAAAATGCGCGATTGTTCCGCGCGAGTGCAAAGCGGTTTAATGCGTTTTGAACGCGCATGGGAAAAATCGGCATGTTTGGTACCCAGACCTGAACCCGGACTTCATCACTGAAGTTCGGGTTTGGGTTGAGTATTCTGTAGATTTTATTATTTTCCCTTATAACATGGTTATAAGGTAAAATAATAGCATTCTCAATACAGAATGCTTAGTAAAATGTGGATGGAGGGGTTAAAAATAACTCACCTTATCCACTTAATCGCGTAGTTGCGATCTCTTCTCTCTTCTTCAAGCATTAGCTGCCGGCTAAAGGACCTGTGATGACGTCACCAAGCTCATCACATGATCCAATCACATGGTCCATCTCCATGGTGATGGACCATGTGATTGGACCATGTGATGTGACGTCAGCACAGGTCCTTTAGATGGCAGCTAATGCTTGAAGAAGAGAGAAGAGATCGCAACTACGCGATTAAGTGGATAAGGTGAGTTAATTATTTTTTATTTTTAACCCCTTAATCCACATTTTACTGAGCATTCTGTATTGAGAATGCTATTATTTTCCCTTATAACTATGTTATAAGGGAAAATAATAAAGATCGGGTCCCGTCTCTCAGCAACCTTGCGGGAAAATCGCACTTGCTTGCGGATGCATGCGATTTTCCCGCAGCCCCATTCACTTCTATGGGGCCTGCGTTGCGTGAAAAACACACAATATAGAGCATGCTGCGATTTTCACGCAACGCAGAAGTGATGTGTAAAAAAAATCACCGCTCATGTGCACAGCCCCATAGAAATGAATGGGTCCGGATTCAGTGCGGGTGCAATGCGTTCACCTCACGCATTGCACTGGCGCGGAAATCACGCCCGTGTGAAAGGGGCCTAACATCTTGCTGCACATGTTAAAGAAAGGACCTCAGCCTCGTAAGGAAGTATAAGGAAGACATTGGGTAATATTTTATCCCCCAGTTTATTCAGAGATAACAGCACTGGCAAAAATAAAACTTGGTTACAACATAAAGGTACATACAAATGTGGCCACCATGTCCGCACCTGCTGCTCTGTTATTCACGTATCAAAAGACTTCACTTCTTGTACAGAGAATCAAACAGACATGAACAAACAGTACATCCACTGTAACACACATGGTGTAGTTTACCTGATTACCTACAAAACTTTCCGACTCCAATATGTAGGTTGCACAGCCGGCCCTTTAAAAATCAGGATTAGACGGCATTTGTCGGATGCAATCAGAGATGACAATAAAAATAAAAACACATTCCGCCATATCTCAGCAGTCTCCCATCATGTCTTACACCATCATGGAGGGGATGTGAGTCACATTATGGTACAGGGCATTGAAAAAGTAAGATCACATGAGAGGGGTGGAGATTTACAGAGGAAACTTTATAATCGTAAGGCTTTTTCGATGTTCAAGCCTAAATCATGCATCCCCCATGGATTAAATAGAAAACAGGACTTCATTTTACATTATTAATCTATGTTTGAAGATTGTCATGTGTATTGTTGTGACCGCGCACAAAGTTTTTAAATTTTACTTAAGGAAATGTTTTGTATGCATTTTGTGTTTATTTGGTAACGTTGTTTTAGGGTCCTGTTCACACACAGTCTGGTTTTCTATGGTGATCAATGAGTTATTTTGGAAGTGGCTAGTATTTCCCTATGCCAATCACACCCACTGTGTGTGTCCTCTCCCATCCTTTCCACCATAAAACCCGACTGGTGTAGCCATCTAGTGACTCTATGACTAAGGGTGCTAAAAGTGCGCACCCGAAACGTGTCAGTGAGATGTGAGGCCTGCTTTGTACTTATCATTTGTAACTGCTTTTAATGGAGAAGAAATAAAACAGAATGGATTTTACTAATACCGGTGGCTGGAAATCGCTTACATTTATCGCTGTGTGAGTGCAGTCCTGGAGGTCCGAGCAGAAGCTGGCGCTTGTTACTATATATAACCTGCTTAGTCCTTTTTTGTCGACACCGTCAATATGTGACTTCCAGTTCAACTTCTTGTCAACGTGCAGACCCAGATATTTGTAGGTCTCCACGGATTATACCTCCTGTTTGCTAATTGTTAGTGGTGTACAGTCGACCTTTTATATGTGCATTTTTTGTTTGTTGTATCTGTTTTAACTATTCTAGACTTGAAAAAGTGGTCCTGATTACCCTGAAACGCATTGTCCATGTGAATTATCAAATAAAGGTCCAATAGTTCAACATCTTGGTCATTGTTTTGAACCGGATTGCTATCACTTCAGAGCGATACCTAATTGGTCCACTCAGTCCAGCGCAGCAGTGCTATTACTCTTTCGGCTAACCAGCCTCTGCCCCCTGGTTTTGCTACCTTACCTCTTATATGTGTTGTGCCCACTTTGCACAACAGTTACAGTGAGCATAATACATCCCTGTGAGGGACCACCACGTTGGCCACTACTTTGGTGACAAATCAGTTGTGACACATTATAAAGTGACATAAATTGTTCTCAAAGTACTAAGGAGATGTATCACTGTCATAAAGAAAAATTGTCTATGTAGCGCCCTCACTGTAGTGCTACCTGGTTTCTTTCCATAGTGCTATCTTTCAGAGCTCAAGCAGTTGTGCTGTTTTGTGTCTTTTTATATTTGTGTCAAAGGATCCGAACACATATACGTTCCTGCAGGTTTCACAGGAGTAATACAAATGCTTGCAGCACAAATTTCATCACCATGATGAAAGCTAGATGGACCCCACCACACTAGGATCCACAGGGTGCAGTTGGCATTGGACTGGAAGTTCTGATGTCATGCCCATTGTTTACATAACTGCCCAACCAGTTACTGACTTTTGAGCGGCACATGTTTGGCTGAGGGATCATGTGAACAGTGGATGTGATGTGATTCAGGTTTAGTTTATTTTTTCATTTGTATAAGTATAATTTTTTTAGAAATTGCTGCATTTTAGGGCTGATTGACACAACCGCGTTCGGTCAGGGAAACACAGTACGTGTGTCGGCTGCATCTTCTGGAACGACCATGGCGGCCCTGACACCAAATGACTACATAATAGTGTTTTATGATGCAGGCAGTTCCTAACTGATCACAGGTCTGTTGTACTGTACTCAAATGATGTGAGTAAAGTACAATACACTTACTAGATGGGCCTGGTAGGATATGTGTGGGAGCCTGATGTAGAGGATGTCCCACTCTTCGGCATCCTACAAAGACATCTGCTCGGGTGCTTGCCCAGGATAGAGCGTCTGAAAACATGAAACCAATAAGGGGCAGTGATTTAGTATATGTCTGCAGAAGAAAGCTTTAGGGCGACATGTGTTACAGATCAGTGATCAGCCTACCAATTGGTTTGACTTCTGGCTATACCCTCGTATTCACCCTTTAACCCCTCTGTAGGGATCTGGACTTCGCTGTGAGGGAGCAACCAGACTGCTACCTCCTGAGATAGTCCCAGTGTGGTTGGCAGTTGACCCACTGGGGTCAGGAACTCCGGTGCAAGACTGGAAGCTCAAGATACAGAAAAAGCAGCAAAACTGCACAAGAGGTCACTAAGGCCTGAATGCAGGATTAGAGATCCAGAAAGCACACTTGTAGAGTAGCTGGTAGGAGATACAGGATAAACTGGCAGGCTGGGTGGTAGTGAAGACACGGGGAGGCTGAGTACTTGACAGGAACATGAACAAGGCAGATGGACAGGGTTAACTTAAACGCGAACAGAACTAAACCTGTAGTGTAGGAGCACACAGGCAGAGCAGGTACAATGCTGAAGCACCATCAGGAACAAATGCAGGATAAACACAGGCAAACCGCAGGAGAATCACAGAGGTACAAGACATGAACTCATTTGCTGGCCACTAGGAAGCTTAAAGCTCGGGCTCCCTCTGCCTTAAATACCCAGGGGACTCTAGCTATTGGCTGGGGAAGGATTTGGAAGCATGCACACAGGCCCTAAGGAGACAGAGGCTGAAGCACTATGCAGAAGCATGGAGGCAGCAGCATGGTGAGTAGCACGGCTTCCATGCCTGCAGGGGACAACAGGACAGCGGTGGCCAAGGACAGCTGTCCTAACATCATGGCAACCAAATGCTGTTCACAGCAGCAAGAAAACTCTTCTTGCATGTTGGAATTTGCAAGACAGTGTCTGTTCTGGACAGTACAGCGAAATTTTCAGAATAAATTTGGTAAATGTGCTCCACATAGAAACTGCATTTTGTATTGGGTGAAGCAATTTGGAACCACTGGCTGTTTATGTCGTGGGAAATATTTGGGCCCTCTAAAGACTTCAGAGGAGACAATGAACAGAATTCGACTAGTATGGAATTACAAGTGCCACAAAATATAGTATGACGTATCTTACAAATTTGATGACAGTCTGGTGTTGAGGCTACCTTTCATCTCATGTGAGGTCAACCACCACAACATTACAATCTGGGGTTCAAAAAACCTATGTACCCTTATCGAGCACTTGAGGGACTCACCCAAAGTAAATGTGTTCTGTAGTAGGCACAAAGTCTACGGTCTTTTTTTTTCGCCGAGGATACTGCCACAAAGCCTAGCCCTTCCTACTTGGAAATGTTAAGGGAATGGCTTATGCCACAGATCTGGAAAACAAACAAAGTCTATGAGCAGGATGGTGCTCCTTCCTATTTGCAGTTAGATGTTCACTGTGTGCACACAATGTCATGCACTATCCACTAATCTATCGCCTCCTCAGCTCCCTGATAATCACATAGCTTCTATCTCAGCTGTCCGGCAAGGACCAGCCTGGGTCTACCCCATCCCCAGCACACATGCGCAGTACGCTCTCTAGTTGCTACTAATGAAAACAGTTGAGCGTATTGGCTATATAGCAGTGGACAGAGGGTGGTCATACATGTGCTTCTGGTGTCTGGTCACTTTGTGGGACCCATTCTGGAGATAGGTTCCAGAGGTGGACCCATACCTATTTGAAAATGATGGCATATCCTAAGGATATATCATCCATATCCCAGCTAGGACAACACCTTTATTGGGGTTGTGCACCTTTGGGGATTTGACAACCCCCCCTCTTTTTCAGATCTGCCATACTTACCTGCTTCCCGACACTGGCTCCCGATTCCTTCTCTTCCAAGTCTTGGCTTCCCTGCTTGGCTCCCAGGATGTGAACTTCTGTTTTGATGCTGCTGCAGCCAATCGCGGAGCATAGAGATGACCTTTCCCCCTTGTGTCAAGTGACCAACTGGAGCAGGTCATCAAATGGAAGTTTACAACCTGAGAGCTGAGCGGTAAAGCTGAGGCTGGGGAGAACAGGAGTCCGAAGCCAATGCCGGGAAGCAGATAAGTATGTAAACCTTTGCAGGTCTGACAAACAGGAGGTGGTGCTTTTTTCTTTCTTCTATTAGCCTATTTACTCCCCTTTAGCTCCACTTCACTGTTCAAACAAAGCCACTTGTGATTGAAGTTCCTTCTGTTCCAAGTCTCCTCCTGACATCAAAGTCTTTTTTGTCTTGCATCCAGCCAGAAAGCACCTGAGCACTATATAGAGTGACTGATAGATCCCACAGGGAGAATACACCGTCTCTGCACCATCCAAGGGGAAGAACGTATCAAAATATGTTGGATCTTATTTGTTTTTTATTTTTGTCCCTAAAAATTTGAAGCTTGCAATAAGCGTCACCGTAGGCATGAAGGGATTAGAAAAAGCCTCCCTGGTCAGTGACAAATCGACAAAGATGTATTCGCTAACTATCGACAGGTAACATGACTTTACTTATCTACTGCTTAAATGACTAACATTAAAATATAAACACAAAAAACACTAGAATTTTCGTGTCTATTACTTTTAAGAGTCTATAGCGATTATGCAATCTACCATCTATGAACTAATGTAACAATCAACTTTTTTAATTTCATTATATTTATATTATATTCATTTTTATTCACTAGATTAATATAGTTAGATATGGCGTTTTATATAGTAAACATTTCATTCTGTCATATTTTTGTGCACATGTTAAGATTACTTACTATATTATTATTTATTTTGTTACATTCAATATATTTGAATTTTAATTAATTTAAAAAAACAAAGAGCATTTTTAAGTTTAACCTGTTAAAATGTAATTTGGTGTTATTTAGAATATAAATGATCATAAATCTGACTGTAAAATACTGCACGTTATATACATGCAATGTAAGTAAAAGACGTTGATACAGACCAGGACCTGTTTATTCATTTTATTTTTTAAGCATTATAAAGACAATTCCAGTCTACAATATATTCCATCTGTATGTTCAGTGAAGCCCCTTCAAACACCTCGTTACTTAGATAAGATTTCCTGTGACATTTTGAGGCATACTGACCATCTTCTGCCTATAGACTCCAGACAGACTCCGGGGCCCAGGAGCAGCCCTGTTCTCCTGTGCCCCCCTCCCTTACTTCTGTATTGGTAAATTCAGTTGTATAAGAGTAAATGGTGGGACAGGAAGACAATTTCTCCCTGTTACTCCATGGCTTTTAACAAAATATACATCCAGACGGCACAAGGACAGCTGAAAATGTTGCAGGATCAAAGATTGCCCTATGGATGGTAATCCCAGCCCTTCTTACATGCACCATTATGAAAGAAAGGGAATGGAAAGATTGCCATAATCTTATGTCTATACCATTCTCCACCTCACCAATAGAAGTAGGAAAATAAAAATGGAGCAAAAGAACCCCTAATTACACGATAAGGGACAGGTGTTACCTCTCCTATAGCACCACATACCACAGTGCAGCACAAAATACCACCCAGCGGAGCCAAATAAATACCACAGTGCAGCACAAAATACCACCCAGCAGTGCCAAACACCACAGCTGACAGCAGCATTGTTACCCCTAACTATTCCTCCCCCACAGTCAGTAGTACCGTTACCTCTAACCAGCCATCTCACACAGACAGCAGTATTGTTACCCCTAACCACGATACCCCACTGACAGCAGTATTGTTACCTCTAACCACCCATCCCACACAGACAGCAGTATTGTTACCCCTAACCACGATACCCCACTGACAGCAGTATTGTTACCTCTAACCACCCATCCCACACAGACAGCAGTATTGTTACCCCTAACCACAGATCCCCCACTGACAGCAACATTGTTACCTCTAACTACTCCTTCCCCACAGACAGCAGTATTGTTACCACTAACCACTGATCCCCCACTGACAGCAACATTGTTACCCCTAACAACCCCTTCCTCATGGACATCAGCATTGTTACTCTAACAACCCATCCCCCACTGACAGCAGCATTGTTACTCCTAATCACTCATCCGGACTGGCAGAACTACTATCCCCCTAACCACTTCTCCCCCTCTGACAGCAGCATTGTTACCTCTAACCACCCATCCCCCACTAAAAGCAGCATTGTTAGTCCTAACTACTCCACCCCCACTGACAGCAGCATTGTTACCTTTCACTTGGGTGCTTCTCCCTCCAGAGTATCAGAATGGAAATGGTCTTCAACCATTTGTGTTACTCAGGGTACCCTTCATACCGGGGGTAGGGGCTCACTCAAATTTGGTGCATCTTCTGCGCAGATGGTCTAGTTTTAAGCTGCCTAATTTTATGACAATAGTAATAATAAATCTGCCCCACAATTTTCACTGTGCTTCTGACACAGCTGGTCGGCTGGGTAAGAGAAAGAAAGAGAAAACTGAGATTGTTTGATCCTTCACACCTTCTCTCCTACATACCCTTTACTGTGTCCCCAGTGCTGCCATTGACATGCTGTCTGTTTAAACCTCCATTCCGTGCAGTGCTGTCTGATGCCACTGTTCACAATATTCATTTTAGGGGTCTTTGTGATTTAAGGGTATACCTTCCACAAAATGGGATTGTAACTGTTTTCTTAATAAGGTAGAAAATTGGAATAGGTTACAGAGGTACTGATATAATAAACATCTGTCAGCAGATTTGTCCCTATGATGACACTGGCTGACCTGTTACATGTGCGCTTGGCAGCTGAGGGCATCTGTGTTGGTCCCATGTTCATGTGTGCCTTCACTGCTGATAAAAATGTTTGAGAATATGAGCCTCTAGGAGCAACAGGGGGCATTGACATTACTCCCTAGAGGCTCTGATCTCTCTGCAACTGCCACACCCTCTACTTGACAGATTGACAGAACCAGGCAGTGAAAACATCATCACAACCTGGTTCTGTCAATCAAAGTGAAGAGGGCGCGGCAGTTGAAGAAAGGGCAGAGCCTCTAAGTGTAATGGCAACGCTCTTATTGCTCCTAGAGACTTATTTGCATAAATTAAAACATTTTTCTCAGCAATACGGGCACATATGAACATGGGACCAACACAGATGCCTTCAGCTGCCAAGCGCACATGTAACAGGTCAGCCAAGTTCACACGTACAAATTTTCTGACAGATGCACTTTAAATTTTGCAATGTCCCTTCCGCTTAATATAACGTGGCCATAAGCCATGTACAAGACATAGGACACATTGGTATTGTATGCATTAATGGATGCCTGAAGCAACTGAACAAGCTAACAGAAAAAAGATTCTTTATTAGTGATGGGGCGAATATTCAAATTGCGAATTTTAATCGCGAATATCGGCACTTCGAGAATTTGCAAATATTTAGAATATAGTGATATGTATTCGCAATTTTTGAATATTCTAGATTTTTTTTCATCTGAACACATGATTCCTTCCTGCTTCTTGCTTGTGGGCCACTATATAAGAAACCTCCCCAGCAGCCATTGTATGCAGTATTTTGCAGATCTGAGAGAGATAGCAGTGTCATTGCTCTGCTCTCTGCTTTCAAGCATCATTACATTAGATAGTTAGTTAGTTAGTTAGCTTATATATATAATACAGATAGTTAGTGGGAGACAGTCAGTGTAGGTTAGATAGTGATATAGTGTAGCTGATAGGTTCTGCTATCCATACATACATACATACATACACAGTGCTGTGATGTCACAAGTTCACAACAATACTTAGTGCACCAATCACTAATATATAGTCAGACCTTTTAAAATGTGAAGTTGCCCGTATTGCGCAAAAATATTTGCATCATTAGTGCCGATTTCGCAATCGCGAATATATTGCAGCACTCGATCTGCATATAAAGCTATTGTAATGTTCTGCCATGCAAACCATTTTCTCCAGTCTCAGGAAACTTCTAGCAGCTTGAAAAATGTAGCTATAGTGACCCACGCCTGTATTGTGCGCGCATTAGGCGCATATTACATTGGCGATTTTCGCAAACAAGACCATATTCGCGAATTCTCGAATATATGACGAATATTCTACCAAATATTCGAAGTATCGCAAATTCGAATATTGCCCCTGCTGCTCATCACTATTCTTTTTGAGTGCTCCAAACAATGGCCCCTTATAATAGCTCTCTGTAATAGGAGCTGTCTTCCTTTATTGTATAAAATCAGGACACTGGGCACTCTGCAATGCATAGGGATAGGCCATCAGTATCTGATTGGCAGGGTTTTGACACCTACAACCCGCTGATCATCTGTTCTACAGTAGCTCTAGGCCAGGGATGGCCAACCTGCAGCTCTCCAGCTGTTGTAAAAATACAATTCCCACCATGCCCTACTGTAGTCTGAGAGGTAAGATGGACCATGTGATTGGACCATGTGATGTGACGTCATCACAGGTCCTTTAGTTCTTAGCTGATGCTGAGAAAGACAGGACAGATCGCAACTACGCGATCAAGTGGCTAAGGTAAGTTAACTTTTATTATTTTTAACCCCTTCCACTTCATTTTACTATGCATTCTTTATTAAGAGTGCTATTATTTTCCCTTATAACCATGTTATAAGGGAAAATAATAAAGATCGGGTCCCGTTGCTAAGCAACCATGCGGGAAAATAGCAAATTTTCGATTTTCCCGCAGCCCCATTCACTTCTATGGGGCCTGCGTTGAGTGAAAAACGCACAATATAGAGCATGCTGCAATTTTCACGCAATGCAGAAGTGATGCGTGAAAATCACCGCTCATGTGCACAGCCCCATAGAAATGAATGGGTCCAGATTCAGTGTGGGTGCAATGCGTCCTCCTCACGCATTGCACCGGCGCGGAAAACTCGCCCGTGTGAAAGGGGCTTTTCTCTGCAACAAACTCCTCTTTGCTATACCCTCTCTGTAGCTCTCTTAGCTCAGCTATGTCAGTAGTCAGTTTCTTACTGTAGATAATCCTAGGAAACTCTGTCCTGGCTGTGAGGACCTCAAGCTCTAACTTTAGATTGGAATTCACGCAATGCAAGCCCAGGAGGGGACATGCAACTAATATGCACAAGCTCCAGTGATAAGGTTGGCCAGGATAAACAGAACCTGTCCAGGCAGGACTCGGCCTGCTGAATTCCCCTAGCAGGGGGTTTCTTTAGACTCCTCACACAACCTCCTCCCAGGAGGTGGAAAGCTAGACTGACTGCTAACTAGCTAAACTCCTCCTCTCCTTCTCCCTCTAGAGCAGTGTTTCTCGACTCCAGTCCTCAGGGCCCACCTACAGGTCATGATTTGAGAATATCCCACAGAATGAGTACCTGAGGTGAGTCCTGATGCACTGACACTAATTATATCACCTGCTAAATACTAAGGAAATCCTGAAAACATGACCCGCAGGTGGGCCCTGAGGACTGGAATTGAGGAACACTGCTCTAGAGGGAGAGAGAGAGAATGGGCAATCAAGTCCATTCCCTGCAACTAGCACTGCCAAGTGTTTGCTGCCACCTGCTGGTGGACCAGGTAATTACATGAACATTTAACAGTCCAGGAAATACATGTGCACATGGTGCACATAAGTACACTACTGCATTAGATGACATTTATGTTAACCTATAGGAAATGGTAGTGAGGTGCCAAGGAATGGTAATGGCACGCTGGGACATTACAACTGCACATTTCCAACCTGCAAATCCTGTATGTGGTGATCTTCATTCCTGCACCAACACTGGTTTAGTGATGAGCGGAAGGTGCCATATTCGATTTCGTGATACTTTGCGAATATTCGTTTGAATATTCGTCTCATATTCGTCGAAATCGAATATTCATCAATCATTATTCTATTTATCACGAATAATATGCCATTTAATTATTCGCGTATTGCAAATTGAACTTTAAACGGGGTATAAAGGCAACTTTCCTATTGGTTGGCTATATTGAATTAACGAAGATAACATACATAGCGCTATATTCTCTATCTTCGTTAATTCTAGCAAGCCAACCAATATTTAATATTTGCGTACTGCGAAAGAAACTTTGAATGGGGTATAACTTTCCTATTGGTTGGCTTGCTAGAATTAATGAAGATAGAGAATATAGCGCTATATTCGTATCCATTATCTTTGTTAATTCTAGCAAGCCAAGTAAACTTGCCTATACACAGCTCTAAGTTGGATGCACAATGCGCGAATATTAATTAATATTACTCGCATTGCGCATCTAACTTAGAGTGGGGTATATGCAACTTACTTATTGTTTGGCTGGGTAGAAAAAATTTACGAATATGATGAATACGAATATAGCGCTATATTCTCTATATTCGCTAATTCTAGCAAGCCAATAGGAAAGTTGCCTATAGACAGCTCTAAGTTGGATGTGCAATGCGAGAATATTACTTTACCTATTTTTTGCAATAAATAGTCAAAGTAATATTCTCGCATTGTGCATCCAACTTAGAGCTGGGTACAGTCAACTTTTCTATTGGCTTGCTAGAATTAGCGAATATAGAGAATATAGCGCTATATTCGTATTCGTCATATTCCTTATTCTACCAAGCCAAACAATAGTAAAGTAAGTTGCATATGCCCTGCTCTAAGTTGGATGTGCAATGTGAGTAATATTACTTAATATTCTCGCATTGCGCATCCAACTTAGAGCTGTGTATGGGCAAGTTTACTTGGCTTGCGAGAATTAACAAAGATAACGAATACGAATATAGCACTATATTATAAATATTCGTGAATTAGCAAAGTGTCGATATTCATAAAAAAAAATCACTATTCGAATATTCGTGCTCAACACTACATTGGTTAACCATATATTAAGACATATGCTAAGAAGCAAGTATAGATATTGACCAAAACCCCTTCCATTAAGCTCTTTGCTTCTAATTATGTCAAAGCCAGATAAAAGTAGCTGTAACTATTAGAAGCTCATGTGCAAGCTACAAATCCAATAGGTCAGGTCATCAGTATATGCACCATGACAACCCCAGTCTTTCTTCTTCAAAGGCTAATCATAGATATATTATAGATCTCAGCAAAAAATGTACAGTTGTGAGACTTTTACCCAGTTGTTGGCCATTAAAAGTGTTGGTTGGTTGAAAAAAACCCTTTTCATTTACCCCAGGGATGCCCAACTTGCGTTCCTCCAGCTGTTGTAAAACTACAACTCCCACCATGCCCTACTGTAGGCTGATAGCAGTAGGCTGTCCGGGCATGCTGGGAGTTGTAGTTTTGCAACAGCTCGAGGGCTGCAGGTTGGGCATCCCTGATTTACCCGATTGGGAAATATGGAGATACCAGAGGAGTATTCCCCTTTCAGGAACCACATCTATTACACATCTGAGAGTGGCTATAAAGAGCATTTCTGGTTTTGGTGAACCCGGCCAAGTCATGCACCATAAAGACAGCCAATGGGGACTGTGTAATGCACCTTTACTCCTTTGGGAGCGTTGTAGAAAAATTAAAAACTTGCTGCCAAATTCCAACCCAACTTACAGGAAGATACCCTATGATCAACATAATGTTGAGAGACCCATTAAAACTGGATTCCCCAAAGCAGAAAACCCAAGTCATAACATAACAGGAAATGTACTTTAAAGGGGTTGTACAGTGGGTCATTTTTTTTCTCTTTGGGCTCAGAGTCGGCTAAAAATTTTCAAAAAATGTAATCATCTCACCAATCCCCTGCCACTCCTATTTCAAGTTCTCCATCGATCAATACTTCCTGGTCCCATCTCTCCATACAGGAAATGGATCTGGCCACAGTGGTGACTGAGCATGTATTTCCTGTGTGCTGTTACAGGACCAGTTACGCATCAGAATGGGAGTGTTGGGGGATCGGTGAGGTGAGCAATGCTTCTTTTATTTATTTCTTTTTTTAACTCATTATGAGCAGTTTCAGAAAATATTTTGTCTTCTTGAGAACACATTGAAAGTAAATCTCCAGCTTTTAACACTGTGCAATATGTGGACCCAGCATTTTTTCTTGCTTAATTTTCTAATATATCTTTATAATGTTCGGATCTCCGTTTTACTGATACAGAACTTTTAATCCTCCGCATAGACAAAAGTTGAGGGGGTTGTCTGGGATTACATTTTTTTTTTTTAAATGCAGGGTATGTGATAAGCTTAAGAAATAAGTTATATTCACTTGTTAGAGAGCACCTGTCAACAGGATCAACCCTATTAGACCATACAGCCTTGTAAGGGTGACTCTGCTGATTAAATTAATATCTGTCTTGTGAAAATTGCTTGAGGCGGGGCCAGCACTGAAAAGCTGAGGAGTTGAGGTGTGAGCAAGGCTATGCCCCGCCCTTTTGTGCACTAAAGGCCTAATTTGCATAAATAAAATAAAAGTCTTTTTTTCTCAGAAATGCCACAACCGATTTTTCCAATGCATTATTTTAAAGGGGTTTTCCGAGTGTTTTACACTGATGACCTATCCTCATCAGTATCTGATTAGTGGGGGTCTGACCCCCGGCGGTGGTGGGTCTGACTCTCTGGCGAGATCCACGGCCTCTTCCTAGGCCAGTGCTGTCACGTTCATTGGTTACATGGCCTAGTCACAGCTCAGCCCCCTTCAAGTGAAGGGGGCTGAGCTGCTATACCAAGCACAGCCGCTATCCAATGGGTGGCACTCTTATAACAACTGATCGGCAGGGATGCCTGGAGTCAAACCTTCACCAATCAGGTACTGATGACTTATCCTGAGGATAGGTCAGCAGGCTTAACCCTACCAGACAGTTGGCTTCATTTAAAATGGCTGATCCTATGAACTGGTGTTCTTTTAAATCCCCCTGCTGCTCCAGTGCTGCCACTGGTTTTCGTTTACTTCCTGGTACATGCAGATGTGAATACTGCCACCAATCATTAATCTTAACGGGGGTGGCTGCATACAGTATATACAGCAGGAGACCACTAAGGCCAGTGACTGGCTGCAGCAGCCACATGCATAGGTATGGTACATCATTACTGTAGGTCAAGTGAACAAACAAGATTTAGCAGGTATATATAGCTTTTTATTTTATCATACCATACTCCCTGCTGTTTCTTTTTTTTATTTCTTTTTTTATTCTGGATAACCCCTTTAAAATATGTTTATTATGATGTTAACTTTGTAACAGTATGCATTAAGCTCATAGCTCCCCCTAGTGGAGGATATAGGCAGCCAGATTTTACCTCTATAGAGGGAATTTATTATTAAGACTAGCCTTTCTTACACCAGTCTCAACAAAAAATACAATGGTGCAAGGTACCCCAAAATTATTAAGAGTAGCAAGGAGCTGGTGAAGATTTCTGTTGTAATATACGCCAATTTTGTTCAATTGGTTGGGTACTCCCATGTAGCGCCCCTCTCACCCACCCACACCCACTTTTTTTTTATAGAAAAGTGCTAAATGCAACATAAATTAGAGCAAAGTACAAAACACAACTTGCGCCAAAATCTTCAACTTTTCTATGCTGATGCTTTACTAAATTCCCAACTCTTATATCTACGCAAAAGATTGTGATTACAAAATAGAAATAGAAAAATTTAAACAATTACTACAAAATATATTAAGACACTAACTCAAAGTTTTGGACCTTTATTAAGTTTGGAAAAAGATGGTAATGAGGGGTGGACATTCACTTCAGTACTCTGCATAATGCAGGTCTTTGTCTATCTGGTATAATCAGTTTACATCATTCTGTAATTACAGTGTATTTCATTCTTAATTGAAGGGAAATAGTTGTGTGCTTTTTCAAAAACATAAAAGCAGGAATCATTCTTTTTTACATACCTGTATTTCTTAATGAGAGACTCTGCCACACAGAGAAGTGGCGGAATGTTAATTATTGAAGCCGTTGCCTAGTTATTGTTTCCTGATTGTGATTTATATAGAGCTTTGTAAATCCCAACCCTCCTTTGGAAAGTTGCCCAGGTATTTTGGTATCAAAGAAGACCACTTCCATTCCTCTAAATGCCTTTTGTCAAAGGAATATTCTTAATTCCATCCATAAAGTGCTTTGGAGGGTTATTAAGAGGGTCAGAAGAACAGCCATTTAGATCATGTTCAGGAACAACACATGCAAATTAGCTCTCATTCCAAAAAAGAAAAGAAAGCTGATCTTCTGATGCCATCAGATGTAAGGTAGCTATCCTATAAGGCCTCTTGCACACGACCGTATGGCTTTTTCAGTATTTTGCAGTCCGCAAAAAACGGATCTGCAAAAAATATGGATGACGTCCGTGTGCATTCCATTTTTTGCATAACGGAAGAGCTGGCCCCTGATAGAACAGTACTATCCTTGTCCATTATGCGGACAATAATAGGACATGTTCTATCTTTGAACAGAACGGAAAAATGGAAATACGAAAACGGAAGGCATACAGAGTACCTTCTGTTTTTTTTGCAGATCTATTGAAATGAACGGGTCCGTATTCGGTACGCCAAAAACGGAAGGTAAACGGAAAAAAAAAAACCTTTGTGTGCAAGAGGCCCAAGTCAGAGTTCCTCAACTCTAGTACTCAGTTGCCCACCTATTGGTCATGTTTTCAGGATTTCCTTAGTATTGAACATGTGATATAATCAGTGTCAGTGCATCGGGACTTACCGCAGGTCTTCATTCTATGGGATACTCTCAAATCAGGGCCAGTAGGTGGGCCCTAAGGACAGGAGTTAAGGAACACTGTTATAAGTCAATGCTCAACCTTTTAAAGGAGAACTAAAGTCAGAATCCAAAAAACAAACAAACAAACAACTAAGAAATTTAACATAATCTCCTTAAACATCATTGTTATTTGCTCTTGTTTCATTAGATATCACAATTCCAGGCCATGAAAAATACAATAAAAAAGCAGTGCAGTGTTCTCTGTGGCTGCGGCTCTGTCTACTACCCCTTCTTCTCCCCCTCTCACGCTAGTGCACAAGAGCCAAGTCGTATTGGAGGAGGGGCTGGGTTTATTCTGGATAACTTTTGACTACACAGCCAGAGTGGCCATTTTGTTGGAAAAAATCTTCCAGTTATTAATAGTACAAAATAGATTTGGTTAACCATGTGGAACTATAATAGAATACAGAATACTAAAACTAGTATCCCTTTTCTCACTCCTAAATCATGCCACAGCTAGGCAGATTAGATTTTCAGATTCCTAGGAAACCTGGGTTACCAGTATGCCATGTGGAACTGTAATAGACTACAGAATACTATATCTAACAAGATAAACCGCCCTTCTCGCACCGAAATAGTGCCACGGCTAGGTAGATTTGCCTTTTAAGGGGTTATCCATTTTCTGAAACAGCCCCCCCATGTGCCTGGCCCCTCACAGGTAATATGCTTACCCCACTCCCGAAGCCGCTCTTGGTCCATGCACCACCGGTGCTGCTTCTCCCTGTAGATGGATGAAAACATCCGGTGTCGGGGGAAAGCAGCCAATGGCAGACAGGGACGAGCCTCCCTAGCATCACCTGCGATGCTGGGGGGCTCATCCCCATCCCTGCCTGCCATTGGTTGCTTCCCCCCGACACCGGATGTTTTCATCTGTGTACAGAGAGAAGCAGCAGCGGCGGTGCGGGGACCAGGAGAGGCGCCGGGAGCAGGGAGCAGGGTAAGTATATTACCTGTGAGGGGCCCGGCACATGGGGGGGCTGTTTCAAAAATTGGATAACCCCTTTCAGGTTTCTGGGAAAGCTGGGTTACTATCATATGCAGGGCCGGGCCGACACAGAGGCTGGGGAGGCTCCAGCCTCAGGGCGCTCCAGCCTCAGGGCGCAGGCTGGGGCCGGCGAGAGGGAGAGGGACTGACAGGGGGGAACCGCTCAGCGCTCCCTCCTGTCATTCCCTGAGCCGGGCCCCGTCAGAGCGCTCCTCTCACCTCCATTATGCTGCTTCAGGCCCGCTGCCTCAGGCTCTAACTAGAAACAGAGTAAGCAGGTGGGCGGAGCCTAACGGACCTCCGTTAGGCTCCGCCCACCTGCTTAATGTGGCAGCGCTGGGGCCTGATCCCGGAAGCCTGGAGCAGTGACCATAATGGAGGTGAGAGGAGCGCTCTGACGGGGCCCGGCATTAAGTACAGTGAAATGCCGGGCCCCTTTCATTAAGTCTGTGACAACATGGGGGCAGAAAGAGCATGACAACATGGGGGGGACATTACTGTGTGGGGGCAGTGTGGCGGACATTACTGTGTGGGAGGCAGTGTGGCGGACATTACTGTGTGGCGGACATTACTGTGTGGGGGGCAGTGTGGAGGACATTACTGTGTGGGGGCAGTGTGGCGGACATTACTGTGTGGGGGCAGTGTGGGGGCACTACTGTGTGGGGGCAGTGTGGCGGACATTACTGTGTGGGGGCAGTGTGGCAGACATTACTGTGTGGGGGGCAGTGTGGCGGACATTACTGTGTGGGGGGCAGTGTGGCGGACATTACTGTGTGGGGGGCAGTGTGGCGGACATTACTGTGTGGGGGGCAGTGTGGCGGACATTACTGTGTGGGGCAGTGTGGCGGACATTACTGTGCGGGGGGGCAGTGTGGCGGACATTACTGTGTGGGGGACACTACAGTGTGGGGTGGCATTATACAAAAGCTCTGTAGATGCAACTCCCATGTATTGGGTCACCATAATTTGGGTGGTCATTCACTAAATGAACCCTATTATGGGGAGATTCTGTGGATGACACATATTTGTCATCCACAGACACCCCCCACCCCCCCAAAACAGGGTTAATTTACTGAATGACCACCAATAAAAGAGGTGGGGGTCACATATGCTATTTCATAATGACAGCAGGGCCCGTGCAGTGACTGTATTCTACTACCCCCATCCCCCCCGCTCACTGGATATAATCTTATTAACTATATAACTGTAGTAAATCAGTACAGCAGTTATATAGTTAAGATTATATACAGTGTCGGGGGGGGGGGGGTGTAGTAGAATACAGTCACTGCACGGGCCCCGCTGGCGCTGTCATCAAAAAAGCAACCCCACAGCCTCACCCCTTGTATTGGGGGTCATTCCTACATGGACCCTGTTATGGGGAGGGGGGATCTGTGGATGACACATATGTGTCATCCACAGATTCCCCAATAACAGTATCATCCATCACAGATCCCCCATAGCAGTGTCATCCACAAGTTGGAGGGGGCGCACTTGGGCAGCTCAGCCTCTGTTGGTGGTGGACCTTGTCCCAGCCCTGACCATATGGATCTGTAATGGAGTAATGCAGAATACTAAATCTACCAAGTATAATATCTGTTGTGATGGAAACTTTCCCCTTCTGTCAGAAATGTATTAGATCTTCCTCTCTAGTGATCATCATTATTACTCAAACATGTAAGGCTGTTATTATGGGGCATCAGTGTACATTTTAGGGAGATGGATATAAGAGGAGAGAACTACAAGTCCCAGCATGTTCAGATTTTTATTATGTGGCTTCAATAGCCATTACATTGACAGGTATATACGAGGAGAAATCTACAAGTCCCAGCATTTCTATGATGTTATTATGGGAGTGAGTATAAGAAAAGTACTACTGCCTTAACCCTCGGAGGAACAGAGCATGGGAGTGACAATGCCTCTGGCTGTAACAGTCAATCACAGTGATGCTCCCTAGGACCAGGTCAGTGTTAGGAGGGCACACCCTTCTTTCTTCAGGGAATACAATGATGTTGGGGTTCCAGCCTGATGGTATTTGGGGTGCCCTATAGGTTTGTGCAGTAGAAGTGTAGGGTGGCCAGCGTATGATGCAGGCATTATTAACCAGGCCAGATGTGGAAAATTAACCTCTCTACTAGTGTTGAGCGAATTGAAGTATTCAAAGTGGACTTTGATCCGAATTTCCTCGCGCTTCGTGGTAATGAAACAATTTTTCCTAAAATGGTGGCTAAAAATAATAAAAAAAAGTTATACTCACCTCAACCACATGCTTGCAGAGAGTATAATTTTTTAATTTTTGACCCCTTATTTACCCCTGAAAAGTTTAATGTAACTCACAGATGTCATGATCATCGTTGAATGCGGCATCTGAGGGCGTTAATTGATGGGGGGGGGGACGCAATCTCCATTCCCTGTCATTTTGTCCCCACCATACAATGGAAAGGGATTCGTGACAAAGTAATTCGTAACAAATAAAGTTTCCTGTTGAAGTTCCGTGAAGCAGCCAAATCGAATTTTTCTAAACTTCGCTCATCTCTACTCTCTACTAAAGGGCAGAATGGAAGTTGTAGTACATTCAACTGTATCAGAACGCAGTCCCAAATAATTCACAGTGCAAGCTTCCGAGATAGCAATGTATGGATTTGACACAGGAAGGGAATTGTAGTACTTTTTCCTCTGTCCCTCCAAAGTTTCTCTCTCTACAGAATCAGTGGTGGGAAATATTACTCTTGCAATGGTGGCTGTAATTCCCAACTGAGGGGTACAGGATAAAGATACGGACCAGACTGTGTCCAAGTGTGAAGGGTGTTTTAGCAATGTCCCTCTCACTGCAGTAAAGTCTCCATTAGTCTTGATCAGCAAATACCTTACTGACTGACTCCAATCTTTTCTCTCTCTTTCACTTGAGTGGATAATCCTCAAAGAATGTGATTCTCTGGAACTCTGGCCTAGCACTGTGAGGAATGAAGCACATGTAGTCTCCATTCACTTCCTCTGCTAACTCTAGATGTATTAGACTGACTGAGCTAGTGGTGGACCTAAGCGCAAACCTAACTTCCTGCAGGGTCTAAGTCAGGATTGGCAACTCCGATAGTCAAGCAAACTGGTAACACAGGTCAACTAGGCAGTACCAGAGGAATGAACATGAATATAGTTGGTCCAGCCAAATAGCATTATAGTATAATGGGAGGGTAGTCAGGTGTGCCAAGGTTCCAATAATTGCGGTCAGGAAGAGCCAAGTATCCAGTAGTTTAACATAACCAGAAAAGCTGAGATACAACAGTAGTTCAGGTTCAGATCAAAATACACAGAAAAAGCACTTACCAATTAGGAAAAATACACCTATAATTACAAAGAGGTCAGTTTAATTTTACTATAACATGAAATATTACCCCCGAGTAGCCATCCAGCGTCTCTGCAAGGCTTGCTGTGAGACTCCTTACTGCAGTTGCTAAAGTGAAGAAGATACAGTGCTGGAGTTGTAACGCGCCACCCCACCAGGGCCGATCGTGTCCCAGGTGTATAGGAATGCCGAGTGGTGTGGTGTGGCCCACGGTGCCTACCTGGATACAACTGTTCCCCAGGGTTAGGCTCCAAAGCAATAAAGGGAAATAGTTAATGGTGGAGAATAAATATTGAGTCCCGACCTAAATAAAGTGCAACAGCTTTACTTGGGTAAACTTGCATCCAAACAATATTCAGGATTTCTCCTGGTTCCAGCAGGTTTTGGCATAATCTGGCAGGCAAGCTTGATAACTCTGCTTTCTCGATCTGTTGGGCTGGCAGGCTCGCTTCATAATGCTGTTTCTTTCTCTCTGCTGTACTAAACTCAGCTTGGGTCTGGTTACTGGACTTTTGGTCGGTTCTGGTTCTGGAATTAATGTGCCTTTGGCTGTTGTTCCCCTCTTGACACTCAGTAAGTAGAGATGTCGCGAACATAAAATTATCAATTCCTGAACGGCGAACGCGAACTTCCGCAAATATCGGGTTTTAATCCATAAAGGGCATAAATCACCTAACATTCCTAAATTGTTTGGAATAACATGCTTTAAAACATCCAGTGTGTGTACACCATCAGGTATGATGTTGTATCGATCAGGTAGTGTAAGGGTTACACCCGCTTCACAGTGACAGACGAAATTCCCGTTTAACGCACCGCAAACAACCGCAAACAGTCCATTTGCACAAACGCAAACTCCCCATTTGCACAAGGTTGGATACCAAGCTTGCCATGTCCCGTTCCTTGTCCTCACTGACGTCATTGAAGGTCTCTTCCTCCACCCAGCCACGTACAACACCAAGGGTCCACGAAAGGTGACTACAAGCCCCCTGGGACACCTGCTGAGGTTGGTCTTCCACCTCCTCAAAGCCACCTTCCTCCTCTGACTCCTCTTCTTCAGACTCCTCTCTCTGCGTTGCCGCAGGTCCAGCAATCAACGACGACAAGGCTGATTCTGGTGGTGATGGTGACCACAACTCTTCCTTTTCATGCTCATCTACGGCCTGATCCAGCACTCTTCGCAGGGCACGCTCCAGAAAAAACGCTTATGGGATGAGGTTGCGGATGTTGCCTTGGGTTTGACTGACCAGGTTTGTCACCTCTGCAAAAGGATGCATGAGCCTACAGCCATTGTGCATGAGCGTTCAGTAACGCGGCCAAAAAATACCCAGCTCCGCAGAGGCTGTCCTCTTTTTTTTTAAATTAAAAAATCTGTTCTTACCAGTTTAATCTCTGTTTTGTCCCCTATCAGGGGCCGGTGTATGGAATAGATTTTAGGAACCGGGAGATGGAAAAAGATGGTTGGTCGGTCCTCTTCCTTCCAATTTGGAGAACTGCGCGTGCGCTGTGCAATGTACTGTGCCACCCTATATGAGTGGTGTGTTAAGTAATACTAGTCCTATCAGTTTAATCCCTGTTACATCACCTATCAGGGGACATGTATCGAATAGATTTTAGGAACCGGGAGATGGAAAAAGATGATTGGTCGGTCCTCTTACTTCCAATTTGGGGAACTGCGCGTGCGCCGCGCAATGTACTATGCCACCAATACAAATAGTGTTAACTACTATTCTTACCATTTTAATCTTTGTTAAGTCCCTTATCAGGGGACGTGTATTGAATTAAATCCTTGCATGGGGAGACAGAGAAAAAAGCTTGCTTTGTCCTCTTCCTTCTAATTTTGGGCACTTGCAATGGAATTTGCCACCAATGCAA
The DNA here is from genome assembly GCA_033119425.1 of Bufotes viridis. Taxonomy (NCBI): domain Eukaryota; kingdom Metazoa; phylum Chordata; class Amphibia; order Anura; family Bufonidae; genus Bufotes; species Bufotes viridis. The sequence goes on from CM065593.1 coordinate 63,915,339, forward strand.
CTAGTGTTAACTAAGGACTATTCCTATCAGTTTAATCTCTGTTTTGTCCCTTATCAGGGCCAGGGCCGGTGTAGTGAATAGATTTTTGGAACCGGGAAATGGAAAAAGACCCATGCTCGGTCCGCTTCGTTTGAATTTTAGGTCACTGCGCGTGCGCCGTGCAATATACTGTGACACCCTATATGAGTGGTGGGCAGTGGGCACAGTACAGTCTGTGGGCCGACAGTAGTGCCACCCGATATAAGTGGTGGGCACTGGCAGTGGGCACAGTACAGTCTGTGGGCCTGACACACACTGACAGGCAACTGCAATTATATTAAAGGGTGAAATTTAAATTACTTTTTTATCTGCAAGGTACTGTGCCACCCGATATGAGTGGTGTGCACACAGTACAGTCTGTGGGCCTGTGGTCTCTCACACACAGGCAGGCAACTGCAATATATATATAGAAAAATAAAATAAAAGCAGACTGATGTACCAGACCTAAAAAGAGCTTTTTGGGGTGCTGTCAGGACGCTGTCCTTAGAGCAGATGAGTCTTTGAGGACTGGAGTGGACACAGAACACTGGCCAAGCTAACTCTTTTCCTATTAAAGGGGTTCTTCACTTTGTTTCAACTGATTATCTATCCTCAGGATAGATCATCAGCATCTGATCGGCCGGGGTCTGACACCCAGGACCCCCGCCGATCTGCTGTTTGAGAAGACAGCGACGCTGCAGGAGCGCCGCGGCCTTCTCACTGTTTACCGATGCTAGCGCCCCACCCAGTGACGTCACGACTTGTTTCAGGTGGCGTGGGCGAGGCTAAGCTCTGTTCACCGAATGGAGCTTAACACCGCCCACGCCACTTGATACAAGTCGTGACGTCACTGGGCAGGGTGCTAGCAGCGGTAAACAGTGAGAAGGCCGCGGCGCCCCTGCAGCGCCGCTGCCTTCTCAAACAGCTGATCGGCGGGGGCCCTGGGTGTCGGACCCCGGCCGATCAGATACTGATGATCTATCCTGAGGATAGATCATCAGTTGTAACAAAGTGAAGAACCCCTTTAATTCAGGAGCAGCAGCAATCTCCCTGCTCTAACTAACACTGCAGCTTCAGAATGAATCTAAGATGGATGCTGTCCTTGCTTTTTGATAGGAGGTGGGAGGGTCTGGGAGGGAGGGTATGCTGATTGGCTGTAATGTGTCTGCTGACTGTGAGGTACAGGGTCAAAGTTTGCTCAATGATGACGTATAGGGGGCGACCCGAACATCGCATATGTTCGTCCGACGCGGTGAACCCAAACATGCGATGTTCGCTGGCGAATAGTTCGGGACATCTCTATCAGAAAGTAAATTAGCAAGAAGTCAGGGGGCTCTCTATGAGCTACTTCCCTTTGGAGAGATTCCTGCCGCAGCCTGAGAACATTATTCCCTTGCTGCTACATTATTTAGGTCTTCTCAGCTCAACTATTGAGTCTAAACTGGAATTAACTAGAACTACAACCCCTCCATTCTGGTAGGAAGCAGGACTGGTCCACTTCTGCCCAAAGCTGTATAAGGATAGCTCAGCCATATACACTGCCACCTGCTGGTGAACCAGGCACATTACATGAACAAATCAGTTTCATCACAATATTATCAATGCTCAAAGTGAAGAACCTGGAAATAAATACACAGAATGACATTCGTGTTACCAATAAAAGACAGTAGCATGGTGAAAGAATAGTAATACCACTCTGGGGTGTTACAGAGTGGGGTAAGGTTAATCGTTTACACAGGTAATACCCAATTTCTCCTGTGGTGGCACTGCAGGAAAATCAAACACTTGCTTATAACTGATTTGTAGGAATCCAATCTGCAAAGTCTCCTGTGATCTGCTTAATTTTTGGATGCTCCTCAAGCAAAGAAGTTTTGTGCACGGTAGATGACACATTTAAAGAGGTTGGCCAGTTTATATTACTAGCTGTGTTGGGAACAGCACATGCATGCAGCTAGTAATAAGCATTATTAAACCATCATCGCTGTTGTCCAATGGTTAAACAAGACTAATTTATATTTAAATGCAGGCTTGCTCACCTGCTTCCAGATGCTTCATTCGGAACATGGCCTTTGATAGAGGGTCCCTGGTAAATGTTAACCTTCACCACCTTTATCTTCGTCTTGTCTCCTGTCCTTAAACCATACCCTGACACCAGGGGCTCCCCACCTCCCACCTGGCAGGAGCCGACAACCTGGGTGTGCCCCAGTGGAGAACTACACCTGTTGTCCTGCATCTGCCTCTTCACTGTAATCACCTTGGGAGTGATGGAGAGGTACATAGCCACCATGAGCATCATGACTGCTACCGCCATCCTCACCACTTCCACATCCAGTCTTTACTGAAGAGCAAGTTCTAAACAATTATTCACATAAAATGGAGGCATGATTCTAAAACAGTTCCAATAGTTTCTGGTCTGAATCAAAGGGCTTATCTCCAGGTCCCTTTTTAAGATGCACTTGCTCACATAACAGATTTCTACATTGCAATCCAGCGGAGGGGTGCAATTGCTCACAAAAATATATGTGTACAGTTCCCATTGTGGGAGTGAAGAAACACATTGTCATACTGGTATGGATAGGAGAAGCCTTTTTGGCCCTGCCAAGGGCTGTGGAGTCCAGTAACCATAAAAGTGCGTTACCTTCACAGACTACTTCCACGTACCCTCCTATTCAGCTGCCGAACCTTCTTAGCAGTTCTTTTTTAGTCTCAGTCTCATGGGTTCTCTGGAGACCTCCCTGGGTTCCAAACTCTCCTGATAATACACACAAACACACAGGAGTGAGGCCAAGTCCAGGTAATTGAGCCCACCGCTTCCTTGAGACAGTTGCCATGGGATTGGGATTAACTCTGTAATTTAGGCATCTTGCACACTAACGTTGTACATCCATTCCGTGCATTGGGGACCGCAAAAAGAACACATGGCCATATAGTAAGTCAAACAGCACTCAAAGTAATTAGACGAATACATAGACATGAGCTGCCCCCTTCCCAGTGTTCCCTCACCTATCCAACGCGTTTCGCTGCCAGGCTTCGTCAGGGGAAGTCACGTGTGTGCTTTTGCCTGCATGCTGCATTGTGGATTTGTGTGGGAATCCCTTTACCCTGGGTCCCTCTATACGGTAATACTATTTACATCACTGCCTATGACCGCTGCTTAACACAATGCCTTTGTAGCTTTTTGGAGCCAACCTCTGTTGGGCCCTGCATTTGCACTTTATTTTACTTTGCCTACAGCAATACGTGACCATATAATGTAAACTGGTGATTTTTTACTTATTTACTTACATGTCATGCACTAGCCCCCTTCCTAGCACCCGTCGTCTGATTATTTTCTCTATTCTGCTCCATGTGAGACTCCATATGTATGTTTTTTAACGGTAAATTTTTAAATAAAGCTATTTTGTGATAATTATTAGTGTTTGACTGAGTATTATTGATTACTTATATTTATATGTGGGTTACACACATGCTTTTGTAGGTCTTTTTAAAAAAAAGTATATAGCAAAGTTTTAAGTTCTGCACAGAATTTTAGAGTCTTTTTCTCTTTCTTGTCTCATGTGTGTTAGCTACTGAGCCTCTCTATTCCAACCACCTAATGTGTGACAATTAGGTTTTACTGTAACCATTGGTCCTATTCCTGCCTTCAAATTATTCATCTTGGCCCAACTTGTCAACTGCAAGATCGGTAGTCGCTACATTTTTTTACATTTGGTTCTAGCAATAATCAATAACCACCCCACACTTGATGGTATTGCTTCATAAAGACGCTCTGGCAATCAACTGATCAGCTGCAGGTCGGGTTTCCAGGACTAGACCATGGTAGGACTATCAGGGGTCACAAGCAGGAGACCCCACTTTATGATATCCACATACCCTAGGTTGTCTTTATGAGACATGCCCTTAAAGTGGTTGTGCAAGGCATATACAAGTCGTGTCTTCTGGAGTGGTGGTGTAGGGCAATTACAAGTACTTGCTCCATTGAAGTAAATGGAGTGAGTACTTGTCATTACACTGCACCACCGAAACTTCCTAGATAACAGAGTATAATGAAGAGAAAGTAACGCTCGCATGAAGCATTGCTTCTCTTCAAACAGCTGATCGGTGGGGGTCTGATTCCCAGCTTAGGCAGGCATGGGATTCAGCCATCTGCCTCCAGTTCTCCAAATCCGGTTGTTAAAATTACAACTGGATCTGAGAACCGTGTTACCGGCTGAGTCCCGATCTGGTGCTCTGGTGGCGGCAGGGCAGCTAGAGATGTTCATTTTCATTGCTTTGCGTGCCGCAGATAGTTTAGTCCCTTTGTTGGGTGGTATGTGTGTGTAGTGTATATATGGTGTATTTATGTATTTGTACCATGTATATGGTGTATTTATGTGCATGGGTGTTGCATATATATAGTGGTTGTATATGTAAACATGTGTTGTGATGCTGTGTGTCTGCCGTTGAGTAGGGAACCTGTTGTTAAAAATTTAAATCTGAGCATAGGTCATCAATATATATGCCCTGCACAACCCCTTTAAGTCCTGGGGCCAGCAGAGTACCAAAACCAAACCATATGTGTGGAAAAAGTCTCTTTTTTGATATTACAAAAGCAGTTTATTATACGTATTGATGTATATGTTTGGGCTGCGGGCTATCGTGGATTAATAATTCCATAGCCCTCCTATACTAGAAAGTCTTTACTAGTTGTGCACTCATGTTGGTATTTAAGTTCTTAAAAAATTATTAAAAGCAAAAAGAACTGTCTAATATGTGAGATAAGTCTATGAGAACCTGACCCAGTTCCTTCTCTCAATCAGTGGCACACCTGACTTGTGCTTACTGGAAATCTAGGTGGGAAAAGGGGGCCCATACTAAGTTTTACTATGGAGCCCTATGAGATCTTTGTAAGCCCCTGCCCAAATATCTCCAACCATTGCTTTTAAACATGTGATCCTACAATAAACATCATGTCATTATGTTCCCTGTATATTGTGCAATTTTTTAATTACAGTTTATACTTTTATTTTCCATCCAGTGGGGAACAGAGAAACAATAATAAGGAGAAACATCAAGATGAAGAGTCCATCAACCCACACCACTGTCACAACCATAACACAAAGGCTTATGATGCCAGGCAGAAAGAGCACAACATAGCCAAAAAGAAGCTCTACATTACATCAGCCATTTGCCTGGCATTTATTGTGGCTGAAATTGCAGGTAATTTTAGTGCACCTAAAATGTGTCCAGTCTCAAGTGTCTAACACGTTATATATTTTTCTGAGAAGATGGGTTTGACCATTTTTCCCTATTTCCAACCAGATTTAGACTGGCCCAGTAGAGTACCAAAGGATCGTCCAATGGGCCTATGCACTGACCCAAGAATGTGTCTCACATTTACTAAGGTCTCAAAGGCCCAGGAGAAGACTGGCCAAATTGAAATTGACTTTGGAGCAATCAATTATCACTAGGGTCTATTTCATATGTTCTACATGTCCAATGATAATAAGTAAGATTTCTATACAAGTAAACAAGGATATGCACTGTAAAGATGAGGGTGGTCCTTAGGAGCTATTCTTCTGGTGGATAAAGGAGCCTCATTCTAACACCTGTTTTCAAGTGCAATAGTCCATAGTCATATAAACAAAATTATTTGTCCTTTACCTCGTCCATAAACTAAAGCTGATTTGCTATTGGTTTACGTAACATTTTGAAAAGACCTAATCAAGGCCTTGAACCCTATAGAGATGTCATGACAAGACCTAAAACAAGCATATCATGAGTTAAAATTTAGCAATGTGTCTAAATTAAAGGGGTTGTGCAACGCAACAATTTTAACAACCTATCCTCAGACAGAGGTCCTACTCCTGACACCGCCACGATCAGCAGTAGCCTCCTGTGCAAGCGCTGCTACTGCTTCAGAATGACCTGTGTGTCGTCTCACTTGTAGAGGCGTAACACACGACTACAGGCTGCACACATGATTTGTTTGTAGCCTGTAACCATGGAGACACAAAGAACTGCATAGGAATGGTACACGCCAGACAATATGATATTTTGAATAAAAAAAGGTTGTTTTATAGTTTATTTAATATGCAATGCATCAATAGAAAAAGTCATAAAAAAGGCCTTTAAAACATTCCTAGATAGGTTTTTATTAAATGCTGAGCAAGCATTTTTCTTCGTTTTTTTTCGTTACCCTCCAAGAGCTATAACTTTTTTATTTTTCCATCTATGTAGCTGTCTTTTTTGCAGGAGCAGTTGTAGGTTTTAATGGTGCCATTAAACATAACTTACACATAACTTTCTGATTAACTGTTATTAACTCTTTCTGGATATAAATTTTGCGGTGTTCATTTTTCGGCACAAGTAACATGATATCTTTTTTTTCTGGATCAGTATGATTGCATAGATACCAAATACATATCATTTTTTTACGTTCTACTACTTTTGTCCAATAAAAGTTTTAAAAAGAAGAAAATCTTTTTGGATCACCGCTTCCCAAGACCCATAACCATATCTTTTTTATTTTTCTTTCTATGTAGTGGTGTGAGGGCTTGATTTTTGTGGGATAACTTGTAGTTTTCATTGGTATCATTTTGGGGTAAATAACACTTTCTGATCGCTTGTTATTAAATCTGCTTGGTGGCGACTAAGCAAAAATTAGCAATTGTGGCATTTTTGTTTACCGTAGGGGATAATGTGCATGATATTTGTGTAGTGCGGGTCGTTATTTATGCAGCAATACCAAACATGTAGTAAAGATTTTATTTTAGCTAATTTTTTTATTGAAAAGTGTTTTTTTTTCCAGTGGAAAAAATGTGTACTTTTTTATTGGAATTTTTTTATTTACATTTTTTTTTTTACTTTTTTTAACTACTTAGTAGTCCCACAAGCGGACTATTTGAGCCTGGGCCCAAAATGTGCATACAATTTAAACAAGCTAATAAAAAGCATTCTTTGGGTCCAACTTTCGTGTGGGGAGAATTCGTCTGGCTTTCTACAAAAAATTTGCATCTCAAAGTACCATCTGGTAAACTTGCTCGTAAGTTTATTGGACCAAATAAAATCACGTCTGTTTTAAACCCGCTATCTTTTTGCCTTCAATTACCATCCTGGTGCAAGATGACGTTTTTCATAAATTATTGCTTAAGAAGTACATTCCTTCTATGATTCCTCCACTTAAAACTCCTGATACAGTGGTGAGTATGAGGTGGAGAAAATTCTTGGCTGTGCAGTTCTCGTTCTCTTTACAGTACCTAATTAATTGGAAGAGATATGGTGCTGACAAGAGAACATGGCTATCAGCTTGGGATGTTTATACTCCCAGTTTAATAAGAAAGCTTCACCTCAAATTTCTCTCAAAGCCTGTTCTCCAGGTTGAGGGTCAAGTGGCTCCTCTTAAGGAGGGGGGTGGTAATGTCACAAACTCATCTGACTCACTAGCTGTGTTCCTGGTTCCTGTGCTTGTTCCTCTGAGCCCTGCTTGTCCCCTGACCACTCTCTGTCTCCCGTTTGGTACTGTGTTGCCCGTCTGGTTCTCATCTCGGCTTGTCTTCTGGCCACTCTCTTTTGGTACTGCCCAGCCTGTCTGGTTCTATCCCATTTACGTATGACTTTGTTTTAGTCTTGTTTTATGTAGCACAGGGGCGGTCGACCAGCTGCGGTTTTGCTACTTAGGGCTTATACTGAAAGCAGGTAGGAAAAGCGGGCTGGGTTCTAGATCAGGGCTCACTGTCTGTGTCTGTCCCTACCTACAGGTGTTACAGGTAGGTGTCCTTTCTGCTGCAGCTCTTTCCCTTTAACTGCCACAGCTTCTAACGGTAGATCGGGATGATGGCAATTGAAGGATGGAACTAAGCATGTGCGACCTCCACAGTGATGTGGACAGTGAAATAAGCAAAGGAACAAACAGCAGGTGGCACTGTACAGATAGATTTTATTGAATGACCTAGTGACTATACTAAACGTTTAATTACATGCAGTTACAAAACTATTCCGATTCAGGTACTGGTTTTAATGTTGAATATTTTGTTGTGGGACAACCACTTTAATCTGGTTTCCTAGGATCCATAATTTATTTAAAAGCTTAATTGTATAATGATTCAGCATTTCAGGCGTCTACTGTAGAAGTATGAGAGTCAACATGTTGAGTCAACATTGAGTGAAATTTTACCAGATGTCAAACATTTGCTGCAGTACATCATACATCATACTCGGTTAATTTAGCAACATTTTTGTACTGTGGGTACCAGAAAAATCAATGAGCATCACATCATTGGTTTTAGAAGATACTACATAAAATTGGGCAGTGTCCAAGGGTCCCACAGACTCATAACACCTGGGTCATAGTTCTAAAGATAAGTGTAAATAACAGAGGCCTAAGAGAAATGTAAGATAACTGCTCAAGTGTAATACAGGTAAATCATTTCAGAACTTTTTCCACCTTTAATGTGACCAATAAACTGTACCACTCAATTGAAAAAACAAACTGAAATCTTTTAAGTGGAGGGAAGAAAACAAAAAAAAAAACATAAAATAATCTGGTTGCATAAGTGTGCTTATAACTGGGCATGTAGGTAAATAGGAGTCAGCATACAAGTGCCATCATTTACAGTGCCTCTGATTAACCCCAAATAAAGTTCAGCTGCTCTCGTTGGTCTTTCCTGAAATTTTCTTAGTCGCATCCCACAGCAACGCCATGGTCCACAGGGAGTTTCCAAAGCATCAGAAGGATCTCATGGTTCAAAGGTATCATTCAGGAGAAGGGTACAAAAGAATTTCAAAGGCATTAGATATACCATGGAACACAGTGAAGACAGTCATCATAAAGTGGAGAAAATATGGCAGTGACATTACCAAGAACTGGATGTCTCTCCAAAATTGATGAAAAGACGAGAAGAAAACTGGTCTGGGAGGCGACCAAGAGGTCTACAGCTACATTAAAGGAGCTGCAGAAATATCTGGCAAGTACTGGCTGTGTGGTACATATGACAACAATCTCCCGTCTTCTTCATATGTCTGGGCTATGGGGTAGAGTGGCAAGACGAAAGCCTTTTCTTACGAAGAAAAACATCCAAGTCAGGCTACATTTTGCAAAAACACATCTGAAGTCTCCCAAAAGCATGTGGGAAAAGGTGTTATGGTCTGATGAAACCAAGGGTGAACTTTTTTGCCATAATTCCAAAAGATATGTTTGGTGCAAAAACAACACTACACATCACCAAAAGAACCCCATACCATGGTGAAGCATGGTGGGGGCAGCATCAGGCTGCGGGGCTGTTTTTCTTCAGCTGGAACTGGGGCCTTAGTTAAAATAGAGGGAATTATGAACAGTTCCAAATCCCAGTCAATATTGGCCCAAAACCTTCAGGCTTCTGCTAGAAAGCTGAACATGAAGAGGAACTTTATCTTTCAGCATGACAACAACCCAAAGCATACATCCAAATCACCAGAAGAAGATTAAAGTTTTGGAATAGGCCCAGCCAGAGCCCAGACCTGAATCCGATTGAAAATCTGTGGGGTTTTCTGAAGAGGGCTGTGCACAGGAGATGCCCTCGTAATCTGACAGATTTGGAGGGTTTTTGCAAAGAAGAGTGGGCAAATCTTGCCAAGTCAAAATGTGCCATGCTGATAGACTCATACCCAAAAAGACTGAGTGCTGTAATAAAAAAGGTGCTTCAACAAAGTATTAGTTTAAGGATGTGCATACTTATGCAACCATATTATTTTATTTTAATATTTTTTCTTCCCTCTACCTAAAATATTTCAGTTTGTATTTCAATTGAGTGGTGCAGTTTATAGGTCACATTAAAGGTGGAAAAAGTTCTGAAATGATTTATCTTTGTCTCATTTTTTTACAGCACAGAAACCTGACATTTTAACAGGGGTGTGTAGACTTTTTATATCCACTGTAAATAAGGTGGTTCCTAAGGTACCCATGACCATTTTTGTCCAGGGACACAGTCCACTCTCACTCTCTTTCTTAAAGATTTATATCTTTCCAACATAATCTTACATTTAGGTCTATCTGAATCTATTTCAGGTGGTTACATTGCAGGAAGCTTGGCTGTTGTCGCTGATGCTGCTCACATTTTTGTGGATCTTTCTAGTTTCTTGATTAGTCTCTGCTCCCTGTGGTTGTCATCAAAGCCAGCAACACAACGACTTACCTATGGCTGGTACAGAGCAGGTAAACAATTGTTAATGTCCATGTAAACATTACCAAAAATCTGCTTTTCTCTATCTGGGAGGCAGCCTGCTAGAGCAGAAACCTCCCTTAGGTCACTAACATTAAAGTCCCAGAAAACTCTTTTAATCATTTAATGTTTCTACAAGTTTGTCCAGGGGTTCTCAATCTTCCTCGCATGCAGCGGTACCTGTGAAGAAAACTATATTTACTTTCTTCATAAAGTCCATTTCAGCTCCGTGGTCTGTCTTCACTGGACTTCTAGTTCCCATCTGTCAACTTTCACACAACGGGGTCACGTTTGCCCGTGAAATCAATGACTGCATGTGACCTAGCACCCCAGTACTGATGTGCCGCTTGAGGACATACCACTGCTGAGGCCAGTCATTGGTTGCAACTGAACCCCGTCCAGTCCAGTGAAGACAGCCCTGGAGCTACAGAGCCGGTACAGAGTGACAGGGAGCAGGTAATATAGATTTCTTTGCATGTACAGTGGGTGGGGGAATTTAAAAAAAAAAAAACCTCTTTAATTCCTAGGTTTACCAGTATTTTTGGAAGACACCAAAATGTCAAAATTAATGCATGTGCGCTGGGAAATGTATATTTATCTTATGGCTACTTCAAGCAAATTTTGCTAGAGCCACCAGCATCCTCTGAGAAGTGTTTTTTGAAGATGCATCGGTATATAGAATATGTAGCAGAATTTGGAGTTGTTTTCAAAACTTTTTTTTTTTTTTAGAAATTGTTGGTGCCTTGCTATCCATGATCACCATATGGGTAGTGACAGGAGTGCTAGTCTATCTGGCTTGCGAGAGAATCCTCCATCCTGATTACACCATTGATGGCGCTGTTATGCTCATGACATCTGCCTGTGCATTAGGCGCCAATGTAGTGTAAGTCTGTTATTGTGTTACAGTGTCGTTGCTTGTTTTCTTCTCTGTATACAAAGACTGTCATCAAAAGAAAAACGGTAAATTTTCCATGGTTGCAAACTAAAAATGCAGCTAGTTTGTTCCATCATTTTTTTGTTCTGTGTGCAATAAATGGGTTATCCCATAATTAAAGTAAAAAATTAAAATTAGACATTATATAGTAAATGACAATCTCTTTCTAACAAATCTCTAACCAGCCGCGTACCTCCCCATTCTTTGCTCCTATTGCTTTTCCTAGATTTATTTCATGCTGTCTACTCAGAGGGCATGTGTCCTTTCTGAGGAAGTGTGTCCCTTCTCAGTGGGCGTGTTATTTCTGCTGCAGCTCCTTCTCTCAGTCACAGCTTCTATTTGTAGACATGGCTGGCGATAGATGAAGGAGGAAACTGAGCACGTGTGACCACCTCAGCAATATTACTGAGGTCAAGAGAGAAATAGGGTATGGCCACACAGTCAGGTTTCCAGATGCAGCTTTGGAAGCTGGAGTGGATTGTAGAAGGAGAGAAAGGACAGACATGACTTCTTCTCTTCTTTGAATCGACCCCTGGTTTTGGTTTCCAAAACTGCATGAAGAAACCTGGCTGTGTGGTCATACCTATAAGGAAAAGGCAAGCAGTAGATGGCGCTATACAGATACATTTTATTGAATAACTCAGTGGCTTTACTAAATTTTTAACTATATGCAATTATATAAGTATTCAGATCCAGGTGCTGGTTCGAAAAATGAAGAATATTTGTCATGGGACAACCCCTTTAACTTGTCCTCTACTTATACTGTGTATGGAAAATTGCACATTGAGGGTTCAAATCCTCCTTAAAGAAAACTCCCATTATTCTGCAAAGTAGGGAGACACAGGGAGCAACATGAACACAGGATTAACTAACTTTATATTACTTATTTTAACAGCATGACAACCACATTACACTGAAAACTAAGCACCCAGATCACCTTGAGCCCCGTCATTGAGTCTAAATTTACACACAAAAAAGTGAATTAGGTGACACGATTTAATTTTTTTTTTATTAAACAGGGGTGGGACAATCTCTCTTGGTGTCGAAGGCCAAGATTTCAGAGTAGATCCCTCCCAATCCCTAAAGGAATTTTTCAGGTTCAGAAGAAATAGCTTACAGGGAGGAAATGTCATGAAAAAAATACTGTAAATTTCCTCTAACCCTCATCCCCCTTAACACGTCAAGGACCAGCTTACCACCCAACCAGATATCTGGAACATGGCCCAAGGCTTCTGTAGCCCCTTCATTGGCTCTGTCATTCACTTATCTCAGTATCTTATTTTTTTAATTCAGTGTTGCCTTAATTGCTGCTTCCTCTGCCTAACCCTTGTTCCTCCCCTGAGGAATTATAATACAGAGAAACATACAGGCACTGCATTTAATGTCTTATATATTCAATTGTTTTCTGTATGGATCTGAAAATATCAGTATTGTTGGTCAGAGAGCCTAAAGGTATATTTAAACGTCTACGTCAAGCTGAGTTTTTGACAATATTTTTCCAAAAACACTGTAAAACACTGTGGCTTTTGTGAAAATCATGGCAAAAATGCAACATGACCACAACATGTGACTAAACCGTAAGCTTATATAAACAAGGAGGAGGCACTACTACTAAAAATACTGGCGTGCAATAGTAATAGCCCATGAATCCAATCAGAGTATACAATAGAAGAGAAGGACTATATAAAAAGGTAGCACATTTCAGGGATATAAAATATAACAATCTTTATTATAGGCACAGCAAAACAACAAAGTTAAAATATTTTATACAATAAAGACACTATGAGCGCCCACATATCCATCCTTATATATAAGTGCACCCCTGATTTTTAACAAGAATGGTAATACCCGGACAACCAAAAAATAGAAAAATGCAATCCAACAAAATGGCACACATGATATCCAATGCCAAAGATAAACGCTCAATCAGCATAATAAAGGTGTCCAGGTTAAAGGGGTTGTGCAGCGATTTATATTGATAGTCTATGCTCAGGATAGGTCATCAATATCTGATCAGTGGAGGTCAAACACCCAGCACCTTTGCCGATTAGCTGTTTGAAGAGGAGATGACCTCCATGGCGGCTTCCTGTTATTACACTGTACTTCGTCTCTGATGAGAAAATCGTTCCATTAACTTGAATGGCGCTCGCATGGAGTGCCGCCTCCTTGTCAAACAGCTGATCGGCATGGGTGCTGGGTGTCAGACCTCCGCCAATCAAATATTGATGACCTATCCTGAGGATAGTTCATCAATATAAATTGCTGCATAACCCCTTTAAGGCGTGCACATTGTCTGTCCCACATGTCTTGGTGGATATCAGCTTCTTTGGGGGTCTTGAAACAAACAAAGGAAAAATAAATCAGTAAATCATCTACATTTTGGAGCAGGATTGTGTCGGGGCTGGCAGGCTACCATACCCAGAGAATAGAACTGAGCGCTATCCTGTATTGTGTTGGTGTTGGTGAGTTAGCTGTCTCTTGTGGTTGTACAGTCCAGCAATATTGATTGCCACTGTATATAAATCACTATGAAACCTAGTGCCGAAGGAGGAACCTGTAAGAGGAGGGTACTGTTTAAGACAAGGAGGGGTGGTCCCCGGATTCACTTCAACTCTCACCAGTGGGACTAGCAACCTTCCAACATCATATTTGCTCACTGCCCAAAGAGTATCAGTGACTTTTTGAAGAACCACCTCAAGGAATGTACTGTCTGCAGTGGGAGTAGAGGCAGACAACGGTTCAAACAAAACTGAAGCAAGGGTAACCACTACAACTTACTGGGTATGGAGAGGCCTTGGGACCTATTTCACCATAGCAAATGTACAAATACTTTTTCCCATCAAACATCTACTTTAAATCTGCTAGCTTAACTTTCTTACACACTTTAAGCCACTTGTTAGCCTTGTGAATCAGTCTGTTGTCACGTATCCAAATGTTTCTCTGTTCAATCACTGATCCTTGGGCATACAAGTCCTTCTAAAAACTTTCTCAACATTTGTGGCACCCCAACCACTGCTCTTGGAGACCCAGTATCCATCGCCTGCTTCCCCTGGCCCCAGAGACCATGGCTTTGTCTGTTACCCATAACAACATCTTGCCTGGCTAAGTGTCTGACTGTCCCTGACTCAATTAAGTGGCAATCTGTCTGGTCGGTCCCTGAGTGGCTGTCCTCTCCTCATGTTTCTCAGTATCCAAAATGCCAGAAAAACAGAAACCATGCAACAATAATTAGAGCAAACCCACCCATACAGTGCACAGTAGCCAACTTCCAGTCTAGGGTATAAACAGCAGTCATTTCCCAGATGAGAGGGTTCGCTAAGGCAGTCTTACCCAGAAACCTGGACAGGAAATCACAGAAACAACGTAAGACTCAAGATCTACTTAATACGGTTTTGAGAAGTTTCCATGAGTGTCAGCCGTCTATCACCAGTGGAAGATTACAGAGTAATCAATGCCTCCCAGACTTATGGCACCAAGTTTTGTAGTTACCCTTTAAATCTGTAGATAAAGACAATAGTCCTTCTTATTGTCTAGTGTTCAAAATTTTACAAATATATATAGTGATCATCGTAGTTCAGAGAGAAGCCAGATTCAACACCGAGATTTGGTTGGATCCAAGCTCAGAAAGCTTCTTTGTCTAATAGCTTGTGACCAGGGGCTTAACTATAGGGGAAGCAGGGGAAGCAGCTGCTTTGGGGCCCTGACCCAGAAGGGGCCCATCCAAGAGGAGGATAAGTACTAAAAGATTATGTCAGGGCCCCTCAACATTATTGCACAATGAAATTACATACAGTGGCAGTATAGACAGTGTAGAAAACGGATGAAACAGCTGCCGGGCCTGGTCTGAGAGAGCGATCTTTACTAGCCACAGAAAAAGGGGCGGGGGAGGGGGCCCCATTCAAAAATTTGCCGTGGGGCCCAGTCATTTCTAGTTATGCCACTGCTTGTGACCCGTTTATTTTATGAAAACATTATACAAAACGTAACCAATCTTCATTACATACAGTACATCATTCCAGGGCAGAGCTTTTTCAATCATCACTGTTTTGCCACTGTATATAAATTACTATTAAACACAGAGCTGAAGGAGGAACCTGTAAAGTGTCATTTGGAGACAAATCTTTTGGCTTTTTAGGGGGTTGAATAATTTTGCAAGGCACTGTATATATATATATATGTACTGTATCTGTATGTGCCCTGATACTCTGTATTGTACATTGCATTACATTTGTGCGCGCCTTTGTTATAAAGTTTTATCAATGTACAAACTATAAGGAAATAATAATAATATAGTAATAGTTTGATATAGTAATAATGTAAAATGTGAATGTAGAACTAAATATTCTTACTGTTTACAATTACAAGTTCAATTTTCCAACCTGTCTAGAAACCTTTCTTCCTGCTAACTCCGATCTGAACATGCAGCTTATGACAATTCTAGCATTTTGCTCATGACTGCTTCTCCTTGTTATGACTTGACAGCTTGGCTTTGGTCCTGCATAATACAGGACATGGTCACAGTCACTCAGGAGGTCAGCATCAACATATGGCACCTGATTACAAGCCTCAAACTAATGCCAGTATACGTGCCGCCTTCATCCATGTCATTGGAGACCTGTTTCAGAGCATCAGTGTGCTCATTAGCGCACTCATCATATATTTCAAGGTCAGTTTATAATAGCGCACGAATAAAGGAAATCATTTGGAAATTATTTCTAGGTCCTGGGTGTTCTCTACTAATACATGAAAAAGGAAGAGACATATATTTACATGCACTTCTTCTTATAATGTAATATTACATTAGGAATTGTCTATTAGAAGTTCTGAACATCCCAAAATAACATAAAAGTGTCTATGGGTGAGTTTAATGGAAAGGGGTGTGAGCTTTCATTTTGGTTAAAGTGATACTCCAGTGCAAAACATTGTATCCCGTATGAATTCTCAATTGTAGCCATGATGTCTCATGCCACTGCTGTCTCTTCTAGGTTTCTGAATATTATAATACCATGAAGAATGTGTCTGGGTTGTTACACAGCAATACAGTGGGTGACAACCCCAAATGTTATTAGCATTGTTAACTTCTTCTGTTGTCACTGTATCTCCCTCAGGTTGCATCCTGTAGCTGGTATAAGGCTATTGCCCACCCAGGGGTGTAGCTGACGGCTCATGGGCCCTGGTGCAAGAGTTCAGCTTGGGCCCCCCTTCCCTCAGTGCTTTGTGTGTCTTCTCATGCGATACAAGGCTCTTTGGGCCCCCTCAGGCTCCTGGGCTCAGTAGCGACTGCTACCTCTGCACCCCCTATAGCTACGCCCATGCCAGCACCCAAACAAAGGCGGGGGGTGGAAACTAAGTCCCGTCACTAATCCCCAGCCAGTCCAAGCCCAAAACAACAGTAGCAATTACAGGGACGGATGATAAAACATCAGCTTTATTGTAGTATTTACATTAAGAACAGCACATCATCAGAGTAGCCTTGATGCATTTCAACCATACAACATTCTTAATCATAGAGAGAGTGTATGATTAAGACCATTGTACTGTAGAAACTTTTCAAGACTGCTCCGATAATGTACGTTTTTTAATGTAAATACTTCAATAAAGGTGATGTTTTATCAAGTCCGTTGGATCCGACTCTGTAATTCCAACAATTTCATGTGTCTATCAGTTCTATAGTATCAAAATGTATGTGTGTGAATAAAGTTTTAAAGAAATCAGAACATAATAATAATAATAGTAACAATAATCATTTTATATTTTAGCCACAGTACAAGATCGCCGACCCAATTTGCACATTTCTTTTTTCCATTTTTGTGCTGGCCACAACAGTTGCCGTTCTACGAGACGTTCTACTTGTGTTAATGGAAGGTGAGCGTAAACATCATTGTCATATTTAGACAACTATAATCTTCACGAGGCAGGCATATAGATTTGTGATGCATGACAATATCAATATGGTAACAATATTCTGAGGCTTCCTTACCAGAATCTTTTTTACCATTTTGGGAACATCTCCCAAATCACATCCAGCACTTGAGCAGTCTTGCGCTAAATGTGTCAAGCTCACTATTCTTCAGTTACTCCTTATAATACTGTTCCCAAATAAGTGCCGTTCATATGAATATGATGAATTGAAGGTCTTGCAGTTACAATCCTGTTCAAGATCGAAAACAAATAAATTTGGTGCAACTCACTAAACGTATGTGACATTTTTCCCTTTCTTGTGCAACTCTGTGTCTAGTCTTTATCTCATTTAAAGGGTTTCTGTCATCACGTTTTGACATTATAAGCTGTCTGACATTAGCTATGTGCTAATGTCAGAGCAGCTTGATAATGTCTTTTTTTATAAAAATCCGATTTATATTTCGGCTGAAAAACGTACTTTTATAATATGTAAATTAGCCTCTAGAGCAGGCGTGCCCTGCTCCTAGAGGCTCCGTGCGGCAACCTGCTGGCACGCCCCTTCTTACTTTGAGTGACAGTGCCGGGCCACGATCCTCCACCACTGTCTTCTTCTGAAATCCCGCGCCTGCGCCGAATACAGAGCGGCGGCGCAGGCACGGGATGGTGCCTGCTGTCCTCAGCTCACCGCGCCTGCGCTGAATACCTCTGAGTACACCCGGAAGCAAGGACAGCGCGGGATTTCAGAAGGAGACAGTGCCGGAGGATCGCTGCCCGGCACTGTCACTCAAAGTAAGAAGGGGCGTGCCAGCAGGTTGCCGCACGGAGCCTCTAGGAGCAGGGCAACGCCCCCCCTGCTCCTAGAGGCTAATTTACATATTATAAAAGTACTTTTTTCAGCCAAAATATAAATCGGATTTTTATAAAAAAGACATTATCAAGCTGCTCTGTCATTAGCACATAGCTAATGTCAGACAGCTTATAATGTCAAAACTTGATGGCAGAAACCCTTTAACTTTACAACGTTAATACTGCTCCTATAAATTTTAGATGAATTCAGTCTCATTGTACCATGCCCTGAATGTCATCCCATTTCTGGTGGTGAACATTTCACGAGTGGTTTGCCCCATTAGTATTAGCCAAGCTCAAGCTGTTGATTCAGACGAAGAGCTGCCAGAAGCCCATACCGTATATCCTGAACTTAAAGAGACACTGACAGGGCGGTACAGCATATACAGTGTTTTATATCATACTATCGGTCTTAATGTGCTAAACCCAATCATACTATTATCCCCACTGTCTGCCTTTCCTATACTTTTAAAAAACGTTTTTCTTGATATGTAAATTACCTGACTTTGTGCCCAAGGGGCGGTTCCTCTTCCAGCTTTGTGCCCAGCTGCACCCCACCGGATATGGTCCCGCACCCTCCAGCTCTAGTACCAGGCGCACAGCTAACATGTGAGGCCGATGCCAGTAAGACAGTACTAGGCCTGCGCAGGATTTCGGCTGCGTCGGGAGCATGAAAAGCCTCCCAGTGCAGTGAATACTAATGAGCTGGGCGGCACTAGGAGACGGCACTTGGGGCGCTGCTGGGCACAAAGCTGGAAGAGGAACCGCCCCTTGGGCACAGTCAGGTAATTTACATATCAAGAAAAATGTTTTTTAAAGGTATAGGAAAGGCAGACAGGGGGGATAATAGTATGATTGGGTTAAGCACATTAAGACCGATAGTATAATATAAAACACTTTATATGCTGTACCGGCCCGTCAGTGTCCCTTTAAGGTCCCCATGCACTTTGGATAGCTGCTGGATGGATGTCTGTTCAACGGATCAGCAGTTATCTTTTCAATAGGGAAATGGAGACTAGCTGTAGCTAAACACCTTTCACAGCGACATATCTAATGGAGAAAAAAAAAATACCAGGGCATGTTACAATCCAAGCCATCCTTTCTCCTGACATCTGCCCTTAGGTGAGTTTAAGGGGACCCCCATGTGCCCTTGAAAGTTGGACAGCTATGATTAAATTGGAGGGTTTGGCTGACTTTTACCTGATGTGTTTGGGCACGTTTCAGGTGAATAAGCACATTTGGACCATCTTCAGGCATTACACTTTTTTCACTTTGTGTTGTGTTGCCGCTAAAATTCTGCATTCAATACCTCATCATGGCAAAGTGAATACAGAATGGTAGAAATCTTCGCTAATTTATTGAAAAGGAAAACTAAAATATTGCATTGACATAAGTACTCAGACACTTGATTGACATTTAATAGTACACAATTAAAATAGAAATTTTTCATAAAAACCTATTAAAAAAGCATGGTTTAAAGACTAAAGAAAAAATTCAAATAAAAACATAAAAAAGTAACCATGTCCTGTGGCAATATCACGTTATGGGTTGTATAGGTGCTGGATCCGCTGAAAACTTGTTGGGCTGTAGAGAAATTTATTAGCAACCTGCTACTGTTTGTATCATCGGTGTCTGTTGCTCATAAAACCACTTTTGAGTTCCATAATATATGTTGTATTTGTATATTGTTGTAATTAATGCTGAGTAATGTTTTTGCTTCCTTCTGATTAATCCCCCTAATGGTATAAATGGTCTCTGTTGTCTGTACAGATAAATATAACTAATCCTATTTTTGGTGGTCAATGTTGGATACTCACTGTGAGTATCCAACATTGACCACTGTTAGTATCTTACCAGTGCCAATATATGTAAAGCAGGAGCAGTCAAATGGAACTTTGAATGTATGACAGATACAATATAAAACCAGGAATATTTACGCATCGCTTCACAATCTTACTGCACTGAATAAATTATCAGACGCATTTGCATTGAACAAATTTACACATCCAAAAGTAAGATTAGTCTTATTTATTTGTACAGAAAACAGAAACCATTTATACCATTTGGGGGATCAATCAGAAGGAAGCAAAAACATTACTCAGCATTTATTACAACAATATGTCAATACAACATATACAGTTGCAAGAAAAAGTATGTGAACCCTTTGGAATGATATGGATTTCTGCACAAATTGGTCATAAAATGTGATCTGATCTTCTTCTAAGTCACAAGACTCACAACAATAGACAATCACAGTCTGCCTCAACTAATAACACACAAAGAATTAAATGTTACCATGTTTTTATTGAACACACCATGTAAACATTCACAGTGCAGGTGGAAAAAGTATGTGAACCCCTAGACTATAGACATCTCCAAGAGCTATAATTGGAGTGAGGTGTCAGCCAACTGGAGTCCAATCAATGAGATGAGATTGGAGGTGTTGGTTACAGCTGCCCTGCCCTATAAAAAACACACACCAGTTCTGGGTTTGCTTTTCCCAAGAAGCATTGCATGATGCCTCGCACAAAAGAGCTCTCAGAAGACCTACGATTAAGAATTGTTGACTTGCATAAAGCTGGAAAGGGTTATAAAAGTATCTCCAAAAGCCTTGCTGTTCATCAGTCCACGGTAAGACAAATTGTCTATAAATGGAGAAAGTTTAGCACTGCTGCTACTCTCCCTAGGAGTGGCCATCCTGTAAAGATGACTGCGAGAGCACAGCACTCAATGAGGTGAAGAAGAAACCTAGAGTGTCAGCTAAAGACTTACAAAAGTCTCAGGCATACGCTAACATCCCTGGTAGCGAATCTACGATACGTAAAACACTAAACAAAAATGGATTTCATGGAAGGATACAACAGAGGAAGTCACTGCTGTCCAAAAAAAAACATTGCTGCACGTTTACAGTTTGCACAAGAGCACCTGGATGTTCCACAGCAGTACTGGCAAAATATTCTGTGGACGGATGAAACCAAAGTTGAGTTGTTTGGAAGAAACACACAACACTGTGTGTGGAGAAAAAGAGGCGCAGCACACCAACATCAAAACCTCATCCCAACTGTGAAGTATGGTGGTGGGGGTATCATGGTTTGGGGCTGCTTTGCTGCGTCAGGGACTTGATGGATTGCTATCATGGAAGGAAAAATTAATTCCCAAGTTTATCAAGACATTTTGCAGGAGAACTTAAGGCCATCTGTCCACCAGCTGATGCTCAACAGAAGATGGATGTTGCAAGAGGACAACGACCCAAAGCATAGAAGTGAATCAACAACAGACAGGGCTTAACAGAAGAAAATACACCTTCTGGAGTGGCCCAGTCAGAGTCCTGACCTCAACCCCATTGAGATGCTATGGCATGACCTCAAGAAAGCGATTTACACCAGACATCCCAAGAATATTGCTGAATTGAAACAGTTCTGTAAAGAGGAATGGTCAAGAATTATTCCTGACCGTTGTGCACGTCTGATCTGCAACTACAGGAAACATTTGGTTGAAGGTATTGCACTTCAAAGGAAGTTCAACCAGTTATTAAATCCAAGGGTTCACGTACTTTTTCCACCTGCACTGTAAATGTTTACATGGTGTGTTCAAAAAAAATATGGTAACATTTAATTCTTTGTGTTATTAGTTTAAGCAGACTGTGATTGTCTATTGTTGTGACTTAGATGAAGATCAGATCACATTTTATGACCAATTTGTGCAGAAATCTATATCATTCCATAAAGTTCACATACTTTTTCTTGCAACTGTATTATAGGCCACGCTGGGCCACTCAAGGATATTTACAGAGTTGTTCTTCAACCACTCCCGTGTTGTCTTAGCTGTGTGCTTAGGGTCATTGTCTTGTTGAAAGATTGATCTTTGGCTCATCTGAATTCCAGAGCACTCTGGATCATGCTTTCATTAAGAAAATCACTGCACTTTGCTCCATTCAGCTTTTCCTTAACTCCGCCCCAGCTGCTGAAAAACACTTCCACAGCATGATGCTGCCATCACGTATCTTTACTGTAGAAATGGTATTGGGTAGTGCCTGGTTTCCTTCAAACATGAGGCTTAGAATTGAGGACAAAAAGTTCAATTTTGGTTTAATCAGACCTGAGAATCTTGCTTCACACAGCCTGAGACTGCTTTAGATGCTTGTTTGTAGCCTTCAATGCGTTGGTGTGGTTTTTTTTTTTATGAGGAGAAGCTTCTTTGTGGTTACCCTGCCATAAAACCTAGACAGGTAGTGTTGCAGTGATTGTTGACCACCTGGAAGTTTCTAATATTCACAAACAGGATCTTTGGAACTCAGCCACAGTGATCATTGGGTTCTTGGTCACCTCGTTGACCAAGGCCCTTCTCTCCAGATTACTTAGTTTGGTGGGGCTGCTAGCACTAGGAAGAACCCTGGTTGTTCCAAACATGTTCCATTTAAGAATTATGGTGACCATTGTGCTATTGGGAACTTTCAGTGCAGTAGAAATTTTTTGTACCCTTCTCCAGATCTGTGTCTCCACACAATAATGTCTCTGGGCTCTACAGGCACTTTCCCACCCATGGCTTGGTTTTTGTTCTGATATGCATTGTCATCTGTTAGACCTTATATAGAAAGGGGCCTGTCTTTCCAAATCACGTCTAGCCAACTGAATTTACCAAAGGTGGCATCAAATGAAGGTGTAGAAATATCATAAAGATGATCAAGAGAAATGGGAGGCCCACAGCTAAATTTCAAGTGTCATAACAAAGAGTCTGAATACTTATGTCCATTTGAAATTTTCCTTTTCCTCTTTAATAAATTTGCAAACATTTGTAAAATTCAGATTTCACTTTGTCATTATGAGGTATTGAATCAGAATGATGCGGAAATTTAGATTTTTTTATTTATTTTAGCACTAGACTGCAACATAAAATGTGAAAATGTCTAGAGACTTTCGGAATACACTGTAAATATTGGGATTGTAAATAATAAGGGTAAAATAGTTGTAAACTAACAATTAACAAAGGCAAAAGCAGAAACCAATGGGCATAAACCTGAAAAAACATGTGGGACCATAGTCAGGATTAGGAGTCGGATTCAATTGGTTAGATTCTAGATTTCCTGAAATTCATATTGACAAACTGCACCAGAGAGGATAGTGATTGTGGCTGTGTAGGATATTATCAAATTGATGCTAAAGGGATAAACCCATCTGACATTACAGGTCATGAGGGGACCTCCAGACCATCATTTATCTGACCCACCATTGCAGCTGTTGATTCCAATCAGCTGCCCGCACCATACTCATTGTGGCTCTTTACTTGAGCTAATACAGGTCTCCTGTGCAGTGCACACCCCCTAGTAAGCAATACTAATAGATTGTCTACAGAACACATCTCCTTCAGTAGTCAGACCATTGTTTTAAGAACCTGGGTTTATACTTACATCTTGGCATGGCTGTAGCTTTAACATCTTCTCATATCATGAGTCTGCCATAGTCCTCCTGCACACGAACATGTGCGCCCCGTTGCAGTATTGCGGACCGCATTTGCCGATCCTCAATACATGGGCACTGTTCCACGTGCATTCCACATCACGGATGCAGAACCATTTACTTCAATGGGTCCGCAAATTCGGAGATGCGGAATGGTGTAGAATAGGCTCAAGGAACGGAACACTAAGGAAGCACTACGGAGTGCTTCCGTGGGGTTTCGTTCTGTACTTCCATTCTGCAAAAAGATATAACATGTCCCATCTTTTTGCAGAACGGGCGGATCGCTGACTCATTCAAGTGAATGATTCCACGATCCGCTGCCCCACGGTCGGTGTTCATGCATTGCGGCCCACAATTTGCGGGCCGCAGCTTGTCAACGGGGCAAACACGTTCGTGTGCAGAAGGCCATAGAGAGAGAAGGCTCAACCCTGGTAAATCAGGAACTTTTGCCCCTCTTTAAAGAAACAACATTGTTAGCAAGCAAGTGGTAGAAAAATGGTTCAAGGATCATGGAAAAGGCATTAATGGGTAATCTAACATCAGGTCCTTATGTCCTGGGTGGCTAAACTGAACACTATCATGGGGGTACACAATTTTGCTCTTTGCTATGGTCTCCTTTGTATATTAGTGACGGTTGTAAAGTAAAATGGCTATTTGCAACTTATAAAGTGATGGCTGTTCTGACTTGATAACAAGGCAGCAGGTGTGAGATTCATTAGACAATATGGTTGTCTGCCTTGACCAGCGCTACTTACCCTTGATTATCTATCAGGCAGGTTAAACTCCACTAAAAGACAAATACGAAGAATCCAGATGAGGTTTATTCCCACTCTGAATCCTTGTAATTATGTACAAACAGGAGACGAAAAGAGATTTTTTTTGCTAAGGTTCAACAGGAGATTAGAACAGTGCAATAGCGTAACATGAAATGCCTACCAGGAGTAGGAAAGAACGGAATGACTGAACACATCAGGTTACAGGGAGATAGCAGGGACAAACTTCCAACAAGCAAACACACTGTAATACCAGCCATAAGACCGCGAATCGAATTCTACGAAGTGGAATTGGATCTGAATTTCAGGGAAAGTTGAATTTCCTTGAATGGGGGTAAAAAATTATAAAAAAAACACCTCATCCGTTTGAGCGCAAAGAGCTGGCCACCACCATCTTAATTGAAGATCTCGCACGAATTTCCGTGCATGGTGACATATGACGCGATCAAATGGATGAGAGTAAGAATGATTTTATTACATTTTTTTTTTAAACTGCTATATCAGTGTTCAATCGCTGCTCCCTGTCATTGCACCCACTACGTATAAAGAAATGTGCTTCGTGATGAATTAACTCGTCACAAACCAAACATTTTTGTAAAATTCAGCGAAGCAGCCAAATCGAATTTTTGAATACTTCGCTCATCATTAAATTTAGCCATGAGACATGGTTGGGATATGACCATGGTGTATCGTTAGGGTATGCCATCACTTTTTGATCTGTGGGGGAATTGACCTCTGGTGTAGCACGGTACCTCTTCATTCTTCTTCCTGCACAGCAGCACTCCGGTCCACCCAGCTGTGAAGCTAATGTTGGCCGACTTCATTCACTTGGCCGGGGTGCAGTGAAGAGGAAACAGAGCTACATGAATAGTGTGGCTCCTTCATTCTCAGGATCAATACGGGTTAGAGCACTGGGTAGTAGTGCAGCACTTTGTCCCCTTCATACTTTTTCCCTGCACAGTGGCTCCCCATAAAGGAATGGCGTACCCTACCAATATACCAACATTTTTTAAGCTGTATTGTTTTGGGACTAAAATCATAGATTAAATGATTGAATTTAGTATCGGGTTCTGTGTTTTGCATGGCTAAACTTACCTTGTGGAACTTTTATGGGCAGCTGATATGAAGTTCCATGACCGATCCGTTAAACATGTCATTATCACTGAGTGTCTTACAGGACTTCCTTTTGCCCTACAGGAGTCCCACGGGAGATTAATTATAATGCTATAAAGCAGAGTATTCTTGCAGTGAAAGGGGTTAAATCGGTACACAGCCTTCATCTCATGGCTTTAACAATGAACCAAGTCATCCTCTCAGTTCATGTTGCCACAGGTCAGTAAATGTATGTGTGTATGGAACAAAAGTTCAATTGTTGGCCAATAAAGCCATTTTTTGTGCTTTTATCCCAATGCTCTACCTGTCATTCAACCCTGCCACAGCTTTCATCACAATGTGCTTTACCGCTGAGACTGGCTGCTCCGCTATGGGATTTTTCTATCAAAAAATACAATGGCTTAGGTTCTGAGTGACCTGTCTGCCACTGCAAAATGTCTGTAGCTGGCAAGCCATCACTCATATAGACGGTACATAAGAGGCTTTGTAGAGTCTGAAGAGGCACCACTGACTCACCAAAAAATCCCTTTTGTTTTAATACTATATATTTGTAAAAAAAAAAAAAAAAAAAGTATATAAATAAATACGTAAAAATCAATCAAAACATAAAAACATGCATCAATCCTGGTCCACTGATTTATCACAGGGCCCTTACAGTTAACCATTACACTGGAGCTATTTACAGTGCCTTGAAAAAGTATTCATACCACTTTTTTCATATTACACCCAGAAACATAAATGTATTTGAGATTTTATGTGATAAACTAACACAAAGAAGCAAGTGTGCGTGAAGTAAGAAGAAAAAAATACATGGTTTTCAAAATATTTAATAAATAAAAATCTTAAAAGTGCAACATGCATTTGTATTCAGCCCCCTGTACTCTGATGCCCCTAAATAAAATCCGGTGTGACCCATTGCCTTCAGAAGTCACCTCATTAGTAAATAGCTGGACTACCTGTGTGTAATTTATTCTCAGTACTACTACAGCTATTCTGTGAAGGCCTCCGGGTTTTGTTGGAGAAATTAGTGATCAAACAGCATCGTGAAAACCATGGAACACACCAGACAGGTCATGTGTTTTTGTGCTATGCTTCATGTGCTCTTGCTTCATCTATCTATCTATCTATCTATCTATCTATCTATCTATCTATCTATCTAATTATGTTATAAATGTTACTATATTTGTATAATGAATAAAAAGAATTGAACATTAAATAGACCCAAATGGTAATGGGAACTGTTGATAGTAGATAGAGTCGACTACTAGAAGCTGATCATTTTTATATTGGTCTAGGTTACGTCTGTCCGGTTAGTAGCGTGCAGTGCACTTCTTGCCACCTCTAGATGAGCAGTGTTACGGATAATGAGGATGACTGTCAGGTTGTTGGTGTTGTTGCATTTGGAACTCAACTGTTTGGAATATATATATGAAAAAACACCTTATATGCGAGCAGGGCACTGTGCAATATAACAACTATTTGTCGCTATTGGTACGTCATTTCATTTGTATGATACAAGGACTGGCACTAGGGCTGAAACGATTACTCGATTGAATTCGACAGAAAAAATCCTCGATGCAAATTTTAAGCATCGAGGATTCGTTTGTGTCATATGACCACGGAGCGGGAGTGAAGCGCTTTCTATTACTTACCGCTCCATGGTCACTCACTGGCCTGTACCGTGCTGCACTTTCAGCCCTGACACATCGTCAGGACATAGTTCGCACGTACGCGTGCACTATGACCCGACTGTGTGATGTCAGGATGGCAGTGCAACGCACGGAAAAGCAGACAGAGTACTGGTGCTTAGGGACGGGCAAGCTGATGGCACTTGGGGGGGGGGCTGATGGCACTGGGGGGGGTAGCTGAAGGCACGGGGGTGGGGAAGAGCTGAAGGCACTGGGGTGCAGGTGATGGCACTGGGGGATAGTGGAGCTGATGGCACTGGGGGGAACTGATTCACTTAAGCTGATCACACAGGGGGGAACGAAGGGTGTTGGGGAATGGTGGCAGGGGGTCTGATGAGTTTTTATAAAGGAAAACAGCCTATTAGTTAATTTTTTCTTATTAGAGTACTCGTTTAATCGTAAAAATAATCGGTAGAAAACTCAATTGCTAAAATATCCGTTTACTGCAGCCCTAACTGGCAGCCAAACTGATTTGGCTACCAAGGGATCTGAAATCGAACTATTTGGATCACGTACATGAAATAACGCACTGCATGTGAATAGGACTTTATACAAGAGTTATATCTGACCAGATGAGCTCCTCTGCATGCAGTACATGGCAATGGACTGTTTAGATAAACTGCAATAGCATATGGAATAACGCACCTATGTTATGTTGAAGGATCATAGAACATTAATAACCCGTGGAAGACGCACTGTCCTATCAATACGATATTACTACCAATTGATATAGCTCCAGTGTAATATATTTTATCATTTTTATTGTTTGCTATGTATTAGTTAGTTAACTGCAAAGGCCCTGTTTATACATGTTTTTTATGTTCTGATTAATTGATTTTTATGTATTTATTTATGCACTTTTTACAAATATATAATTAAAACAAAAGAGATTTTTTTGGGGTGAGCCTGTGGATTTTGAGCTTATTTATCGTTTTAATTTTGTGCGTCCATAAATCCCTTCCATATATAAAGTAGGATTGCTGAGCCAAAGAGACCTGAGGAAGGGGATGTGACCCCCTAAAAGTCGTAGACTGTGTGTGTGAACATGCTGCCTCTCCACCTGAACTGAACTGGCTCCTTGAATGGATAAGTACTAATGGATTATCTTGGACTGTATTCAGATACTGTGTTTTTTTCAATTTGTATGGATAATCAATATGAATTTGTGCAATGAAACTGTGATGATGCACCTATCTGAAGATGTAAATGCCCTTTAAATGAAGTCGTTGTGTCCTGTATATGGAAAGGATTGGTGAGCCGCCATCTGTTTGATTATTTTTGTCTATAGATCATCTGGTATTGAAGCTCATTCACAGTTTATGTGAATGGTGCTGAGCTGTAATACCAGATACATCCAATGAACAAGAGTGGCGCTGCTTCTGTAAAAAAGCAAGATACAGCTTACTATCCCTCTACAGTTTAATAGTCTAAGGATGTGTTCACACAGACATCATAGCTTCTGTTTATCATGGCTGTGTTAATTTTTTAAACCTTATTTACTATATAATATAATCTGTGCTATTTATCATTTTTAAGATGTCTGTGAAGAATCTATGAGAATTTTAAAGGATGTAACAAAAAACACATTCGACAACTTCCCCTTCCATTCAGTCACCATTCAAGTTGAACCAGTTGAAGAACAGAATCCGGAGTGCATATTTTGCTATGAACCAGGTGAATAATCCTTGTCTTCTGTAAACTCAACAGCTACGACCCCAATATTCCAAGAAAACCGATATATCTGCGCCAGAGGAAAATATGAACCTGTTCTGAATACTGAAAAAGGAAATTCGCTTTATGCCTCCTGCTTGGCTTAAGGAGAGTCCAGAAATCCATGCAGTTATCATTATACAGAACATCCGAAATGCCTGACCTATATATGAATTGAGATGATTAGCATGGACTCCTGCTAAGAGTGTTTATCTGATAACATTAAGTGTTGGAGCTACTATAAGTAGTTTTTTTTTTTTATTTAATCTGGATTTAGATATAGATGATAAATTGCAAGTAACCCATGACTGGAAATGAGCCATTGCAAATAGACTGGATGATCCACCACTAATAATGCTTGACTTTAGATGTTCAATTACAAAAACAAAAAAAAAACACTATGACTGCACATGATCCATTACAAATAACTAATGACTGGAGATAATACATTACAAACAATCCATGACTGGAGACAATCCATTACAAATAATCCAGGACTGGGGGATGATCCAGTACAAACAAAACCCCATGACTGGAAATTATCCAT
Organism: Bufotes viridis; assembly: GCA_033119425.1. Taxonomy (NCBI): domain Eukaryota; kingdom Metazoa; phylum Chordata; class Amphibia; order Anura; family Bufonidae; genus Bufotes; species Bufotes viridis. Next base: position 63,944,503 of record CM065593.1, read on the forward strand.
CCAAAAACCTTTGACTGGAGATGATCCATCAAATAATTCATGACTAGAGATGCGGAATTGCAAATGACCAATGATTGGAGATGATTCATCAAAAACCCATGACTGGAGAATATTCATCAAATAACCCATTACTGGAGATGGTTCTTTACAAATAAAGGCTGTCCCAGTGCCGGAGCGCTGCCCCTAATGAGCGTGGGGAAGCGCGCCCTGTGTGTGTTTATGTTTGTTTGTCAGAACGCTCTTCACTGCTTGTTTAGCGTCACGAGATAGCATAGCCATAGCTCCTGATGGAACATTTCAATGTGGAAACGCGTTGAACTTGAATCTCAACCGACAGTAAAATTGAATATCGAGGTGCAGTATTAGCAAACATTTTTTAAGCAGTGACTGACCTATTGTGATTAGCCGGCCGCGGGTCCTCCGGCACCATTTATGCTCTGTAATCCAGTCGCATGGCTGGCGTATTTTAGCCAATTTAATAGCAGTAATAAGTGTGAATTTGGGCCCTAATTACTGAAGAGGTCCCGTTGGAATGGAATTGGGGCCAACTTTGGTCTACTAGTATAGAGCACATGGTCTTAATATTTTCTGCAGCAGATTGGGCTAGCGCTTCGTCAGTGGGCTGCTCAATTGCTGCATAGCTGGTGGGAATTAACCTGGTGCACCAGGTCTGTTAGTTCTTCATTCCAGGGTCTCCCTGTAGTGAAGAGGTTCCCCCCATCCAGGCACAGTTGTTTATGTGTTACATATCCCTGACTCTCTGCCCCATTTTTAATGTTAGTTTCTCAATAAAGGTTATATTTTAAAGTATTCCCTCACATCTTGGATTTTGACAATTAAATTGACAAGGGATACATATCTGTGATATATTTGTACTTAGTGAGCCTTCTTTACAAATAACCCATGACTGGAGATGATCCATTACAAATAACTAATTGTTATAGGCAGTGAGTGTGGACCCACTGTGCCAACCAACCGGTTTGACTTTTGGGCTAGCGCTAGAACTTCTGCTGATGGTGACTGAGTGCTTTGAATCTGCTGAACCAATAAGGTCTTTTCTTGATAGACCACTAACAGAATGGATTTGAGGGGAAATTAAGCAAACTGGGTGACCTAAAGTAAATGTTCACATATTCTCATTAGTTCTGCCAATTAGATCATTTTACTCTTCATGTCACAGGCCAGTTATGTTTCACTTAGCACACTATTGCAGAATATCAACATGAGAAACTTAACAATTTCTTCTTCTTTACCCCACAATAAATATGAACCAACACAAAATGGCTTGAATTTACCCCTGAAACTTTATTTCACCACCTAGGCATTGGTGCATGAACATTCTTTGGTCATTAGAGGGATATAGGGAGAAACAAGGGGATGAAATTATTTACTTCTATATAAAAGATATAACTTGTAATCATGTTCTTTTTTGCCACAATTAATGGTCATGTAATGTTAAAAACTCTGTACCCACTAAACCATGTCCAGGTCTTTTTTAAATAAATATTTGCAGGAGGTAATATTGACTGTCTGTAACATATTTTACAATTTATTTGCACTTTTTTGAGACACATGAATAGGGGTTCTTTAGGTCACTTTAGTACAGAGCTAAGATTGTAGTAATGTAATGTAGGGTGCAAAGAAAAGGGCAATGTCAGGGGTGCAGCTATGGGAGACTTGCAGGTGGAGCACACGATAACAGCACTCAGGGGTCTGTAGTAACCCTGGTAGGTCACCTTAGAGTTCCCTGATAATGGTGACCCCACTCAACAGCATTGCCCTAGACATTCCTAAATTAAGCTAATTACAAAGGTAAGGGGGGAGGGGTGTAAAAATTAAACATATCTGACTAGTACTAGTTAAGTCCACTACCAACATCACAAATTCTCCATTGCATGATCAGTCTTGAGATAAGTACAGTCATGTCTGAAGTATACCTCCAGTGTGAAAGTTCAGGATCAAATATCAAGGCACGTAAATGTGTCCCAATATTTAAATTATCATGGCCATGAATTTTTATCATGGTAGCGGATTAACACAGACTCCTGTTTGTGAAATTACAATATCCAAAATACTAAAACTGTGATGATGTGGATGTTCACAGTGGAAGGTGTAGTCCAAAATACCCCTCATTACTGCAGTATTTATCTTCTACCCTGTGTGTTAACCCTACTAGTTTCATCGGTTTGTCAGGAGTACAACATACTCTATGACTGAGAAGACACATTCATGAAAACAATGGTCAAGGTCTGCTGATCATAGCAAACAGAAGTTAGATTACCCAGAAGTTTACAATATTGGAATATATCACCACTTGGATAGTTAAGTCAAGATGTCTGGTTTAGCCCATGATGTGGAACACCCATCCGCTGCTTATTGCAGGTTGATCTCTGATGTTTGAATTTTGATACCCTGTGGTGTTCGTGAGGATTGCTGTGTTGCTCTCATTAACCAATTCAGTAAATCATTGAATGTAATGTTAGTAAGAACTAGGTGGAAGGGAGTAACACATAATTGCAGGATAAGACTACACAGGGTTTGTTTGTAGTCTGTAACCATGGTGACACAAACACATATAGGAGTTGCATACACAAAACAGGAGATTGTGTGTCTATTTAACTTTGCTTAAATTAAGTTAAAAAAGAGGATCAGGTTCCCTAGTGGGACATTGAAAAAAAATGGTTAAAACAATTCATTTTTGTTCATTTAATCACATGAAAATCTCAATAAAAAGTCAAAACATTGTATGCTACCCCAAAATGGCACCAATAAAATTACAGCTCACTCACGCAAAAATTCAAAATGAGATGGATCTTTGAATTAGGAGAGAAAATAAATTTTGTGCAAAAGTAGAAAAACATAGTGTATATATATATATATATATATATATATATATATTTGATATTCTATTAAATAATACTGACCCACACAAATAATACACTTTTTATATCACTTATAGACCATTGGAAACAGCATAAAAACAAAACCCCAAAAATTTTTGGGCCGAAATTGCTGACTTTTCTTTATACAATGCATTAGATGTACCTGTGTACCCGAAAATGGGGATATTAAAAAATACAACTCTTCCCACAAACAAAAAGTTTATGGAAAAGTAAAAAGTTACAGCATTTAAAATGCTAAGATGAAAAAAAATTCAGAATGCGGTAATAATTAATAACTGATTCCAATTATAACTCAGAAGCATTTAGTGTGACAAATATTCAATAATGATGCAGAGAGAAAGTCTGGTGACAACCCCCAGTCAGGCAAAAGAAGGCACGGGCGCCGTCCACAAGTGGTCTAGAAGTCTCTTTATTGATCCAACAAGTGATGCATGTCAGAGAAACCCTCTTCTTTAGATATCTCCAACTTCACTTGAAGAAAGGGTGTGTCCCTGAAACGCATCATTTGTTGAATAAATAAAGTGACTTGTGACTTCTAAACCAGTTGCGGCCGGCGCCCGTGCCTTCTTCTGCCTGACTGGATATTGTCACCAGCCTCCCTCTCTGCATCACCGACTTGGCGTCCGGAACCCCTCTGCGAAGAGATAGGATGTGATAGCCACTTGGCCAGCCAATTTAAGGATGATCCTTACTACACAAAACTCTGTCCTGTCACAATAACACAAGGTGCTCCAATCTTAAATCCTGCCCTTTCACACTGACCTTTGCAATCCTAGCAATACTACTCTATGTTGCAACCGGCGCTGCATCTTTTTGGCACTGCAAATATTCCGTAATAGGGTTCACCTGGAAATCGGCACATACTTTTACTTTTTCACAGGACTAAGTATATTTTCATACTGCCTGCTCAATTTTGGATCCGTAAAACACTAACAAACAAAAACGACCCCTCACCTAAAAAAAACAACACAAAACTCTATAAACATTTAGCATCTGGATGGGATTGTTTTAAAGAAGCAGGATTGCCCCAACCTCCATAGACGATGAAGAGCTAAGAATATTCTCCAAGATATTAATATAATATATAACCAAAGGAAAGTGACCCGGATGGCTGGAACATCTGTTCCCCATATAAATAGCTCAGAAGGGAGTGTTGCTAGGTACAACCAACTGTATTTAAGTCATTAATTCAGGCGCAAAGCTTTACAAATTGCCCACAAAGTGTTCTGTTTCGCCAGCAGGAAAGCATTTAAAATTAGCAATTTAAACGGTTTGCACCAGTAGCTCAGGTCCACGTGCTTATTATCCATACAACTGGAAGCCAGGTCAGAATCATACAAGTTGAGGTTTAATGAGCTGTATACAATTATCTAAATACAGTATATTACCGTGAAAATTCACATGACAGCTACTCTACTAACATATATCACAGGTCTGACATTCTTATCACAGGAAGGCGGTTATCTGCGGGGAGCGAAATTTCTCTCTAAAGGCCCCTTTATATGGGCTGACTTTTCAGGCAATTATCAGGAAGGTGCAGTTCATTCTGAATAATTGCCTGACTGATCGATGATTTATATGCATCAATCACTTCATTTGTACGAGGATGGGTGTTCGCTACTGACATTGCTGGTGCCCATACAGATTAACTGTTTCTGGGCAGTAGATCCCTGTTTTCATAGGACCATCTGATGAACAGAAATTAATATTTTACTGCTGCAACAAGGATGCGGTGAGGACTGATCACGGACCCATTCAGGTTGAAAGGGTATGCATCCGTCTGCGCCAGCCACACCGACGGTGCCCATGCATTGGGGACTACAGTTTGCGGTTCCAATAAATGGAACGGGCGGCACACGTTTGTGTGCATGAGCCCTAATGCACATGGATGAGGCACACATTGAACATGAAACATGCACATTGTGATGTAATAATAGTGGAATAATGTGCATAGTGAAGTCACATTAATGTCACAGTATTGGGCTAATGCACACAGTGATGTCACAATACAAGGATAAAGTGAGGCTACAACAATGGAATTACACAAACAGTGATGTCACATGCAAGTATAATGCATGTATGATGTCACAGTACACAAATTATGTAGGGATTTAATAGCACAAAAAGTGCAAAAAGTAAAAGCACGCAGAAGGGATAATACTTCCGTAGTAAAACTTAGAATGGATTTGTATTAAGTTTTCCATGGCACCTTATATACACTTTACCACTAACCGCACCTTCTGTTTGGATGGAAATGGGCGCCCTTAATTACTGAACCCCATAGCAGCTGTTATACCTGAAACCCTGGTAGTGATGCCTATGCAGCAGGGCAACACATATCTTCCCAACACGCCAAAATGCCACATTTTTTGTATATGCCCGATGTGTGGCCAATCACCCCATATAAAATCCTTGACCTGTTTCCATCTTTTAATGTACATCTACATCTTGAACAAAAAGAAAAATATACATCAAGGTTATTACAGGGGCACAGTGTCCAGTGTTAAACACTTCAGATGCCACAGTCAATGCTGACCATGGTATCTAAGTGGTTTATAGAGGAAACTGGACTCTCTCAATCACGGGATACTAATGATTGCTATTAGAACCAAAGGCCTACCGAGGGCCTCCAGGCCTGCTAGGTGTGGAAGCTGCCTTGCCAGGTCCAATGTCCAATAGGCAGCCTGCCAGTGTAAAAATGAGAAGGTATCAGTATACCACCAGTATAAAAAATACTGAGTAAATGCTACCTTGTATGTACCTGAAAATAAGGTCTTAGAAATGTGTGAATCTCTCTGCAAAAGTAATGATTTAAAGTCACCTTAGGAAAACCTTTATAAGCACTACCGACAGAATCAGTAAGGGCAGAGCGGATCCGGTTACTTCCTTTCTATGATGGACAATAGGCTTTTCAGTAGTGCACGGCAAGTAATTATGGATGATCAAATACTATAGACTGCGGATCAAAAGCTAGCAAGATACTGATCAGTAGGGCTCAAGAGTCACATGTGTCACACAAGAAAAGTGACCTTGGTTTATTTAGTCTAGGTAATGATTCATAAGACATAGCCAACCTTTAAATCCAGAGCCTAGGGGTCCATTTACACAGGCAGATAATGTGCACATCATGAGCGGCGATCCAGAATAAAGCAAGTTTATCGGCACTTGTTTGCTTCCATTTAAATATAGCAATTATCGTGTGTTTGTCAAACGAGCATTCATGCACTTTGCATTATGGTTGACAGTGTATCTCCTAATTACACAAGGGGATGTGCTACAGATACAGGTGTACCAGTGGCCCACTGCATAAGTGGTGAATAAATGTTATTATGCACTGTACACCTCTAAGGCTGTGAAGGGAGCCAGCACAATTGGCCAGCTAGTCCCCTAGTAACAAGTTCTAGGTGCAGGCTGGTTCCACCCCCTGCCTCTACAGAGAAGCAGTCTAGTTCTGTGTAGTTTATGAGAGAGCAGCAGAAAGCAGAGCTGAGCAGAGAAGACACCAGGAGAAAGGCAGTAGAACCCCAATGCCAGGGTGGTTACCCCGAGGGAACAAGGGTGCGACCTCCTATTCCTGCACAGCCCAAGAAGCGTCAGAAGGAGGACTGCCACCGTGAGTACTACTACTCCTATCGTTGTCGCCACTGCCACACTTGTCCTACTCCTCTCCGCTCCCATGTTCACTGCCTATATGATCAGTGACACATCAGCATTTGATCCTTTGTCATTCAACTGATGAATGGGGGAATAGTTGGTAGTGAATATTCTTGTGAATTATTACTCAGGTGATCATAGCTTTGTGCAAAGGAACTTAACTCTACTGATATAAAGTGGATTGGGCAAGAGATAGGGTCGCTGTCAGTCTTCTCTACCGTGTATTGTCAGCAGTGTTGGGCTAGGGTGTAGCTGGCCAGCTAAGACCTGTCCTAGGTTACCAATATGACTTACATGTTTATATAGCTAGACTTGCCAATACATTTAATACAGTTCCTATGTTTATATATTAGAAACAGAAATAGTTATTTATAGTGACTTCATGTTTCTGGATGTCATATAACAGTTATATATAGTGTTCACAGAAACAGAAAAGATAATATACCTTTAAGATTCAGTAAATGAATATAAGGTAAGATCAGTGACACAGCAGAATTAACTACAGGAAGCATAGAGTTAAACTGTTGTTACTGCCTAGATGTCTTAACCAATCACAGCCAACCTCACACTGAGTATGTGTGGAAAATCCTGTAGCAGAGTCTTCTGCAGACAGTATAGACCAGAGAAGAGGCGCTGGACCGACATTTCCAGTCAGAGCTGTGTTTTATGGAAAAAAGAGGCCAAATAGGTACTTAGAACGGTTATATAAGGTTCATATTGTTAATACTGGGATCAGAACTATATACTGAGACCAGTTGTATAAGTTTGTTTACAGTTCCACCAAACTGCGACCAAACTACGCACAAACTGCAACCAAACTACGCACAAACTGTACAAAACTGAGCAAATCAAACTATTGGTTAAACCTCAGATATACCTCTCAGAGTGCTTAAATAACTTATAGTGAAAGTACAGATACTGAAGAGAGAATTATATCCACCATTTATGCTGAATGACAAGATTGAACAGTTAAACCACCATTTTATGCATACCGCCATTTTGTGATACCTTATGTAACACGTGTTTGTACATGGACTATCTGCTGCGGAGGTGGCAGTGTTCTATCTGGAAGAAAAGTTAAAGTTAATAAAGAAGTTATTTTAAGCATTTGGTGTGCTCTTTAACCCTACTGTTCCTATAGAACGGCGCTAGAAGAATTAGCTCAAATAAAACAAGACTGAAGCAGAGTAATAGACAGTCTGGTTGGACTAAAAAGTTAGTTGGAGGCAAAAGGCACTTCATAGTGCTGCGCCTGTCACATATGGTGCCTAGGGCCAATTAGTAAAATACACATTCTGGGGGCTCCCTGTACAGCTACATGTAAAGCTTATCTGACACCTGTTCAGTTTGTATTGCGAGTTGAATAAAGTGTATATATACACACAGTATATATATATATATATATATATATATATATATATATATATATATTTATATATATCTATACACACACACCTTACAATAAGTTTGGGTTATTTAGCTTTCGAGTAAAATTTATGGAAAACGTAAAAAGTTCATGCTACAGTAATATATCATGAAAGTAGGGCATTTAAATAGAAGCATGCAATGGTTATTTCCTCATCTCAAACAATATATTTAACCCCTTCCTGACACATGATGTACTATCATGTCATGGAGGGCACTGCCTTTCCGCATTTGGACGCAATAGTACGTCATGGTGATCGGGCGGGAACCAGAGTGGTGCACGCCCGATCACTTTAGGGGTCCGGCAGTCCCTGGTAGTCCGGCCCATGCTCTATCAGCCAGCATCGGATTAACCCCTTCTATGCCACGATCCGCTCTGACCATGACATAGAAGGGGTTTGTGTCAAGTGAGGGAGCGCATCCGGTCCCCGTGCTGCTGTGACGGGGACCCAATGTTTGAGAAGGCAGCCCGATGCCATGCAGAGGCTGCCCAATGCCTTGCACGGCATCGGGACCTGCCTTCTACAGGTGCCCAGGAGATCCATCCTCAGGCCTCAGAAGTATTGTAAAGCATTGCAGAGAGGATCAGACCCCCAAAATTGGAAGTAAAAAAAAAAGTAAAGAAAAAAAGTTAAAAAAAAGTGTTTAATAAAATTAATAAAGTTTAACTAAAAAAAGAAAAAAAACGCCCCTTTCCTCTTATTTTATAATAAAAAAAACAGAACCCCCCCCACGCATATTAGGTATTGCCGTGTCCGTAATAACCATCTCTATAAATATATCACATGATCCACCCTGTCCGATAAACACTAGAAAAAACAAACAAAAAAAACAGTGTAAAAAAAAAAGGCGATTTTGTCACCTTACATCACAAAAAGTGCAACACCAAAAAGGCGTATGTCCCACAAAATGGTATCAATAAAACCGTCACCTCATCCCGCCAAAAATGAGCCCATAACTAAGACAATCACCCAAAAAATAAAACTATAGCTCTCAGAACATGGAGACACTAAAACATAATTTTTTTGTTTCAAAACTGCTATTATTGTGCTAAAGTGAAATACATAAAAAAAATAAATAAATAAATACACATATTAGGTATCACCACGTCCGTAACAACCAGCTCTATAAAAATATCTCATGATCTAATCCCTCAGGTGAACACCGTAAAAAATAAATAAATAAAGTGCTCAAAAAGACGTATGTCCCAAAATAGTACCAATCAAACTGTCACCTCATCCCACAAAAAATTAGACCTTACCTAAGACAATCGGTCAAAAAATTAAAAAGCTATGGCTTTCAGACTATGAAGACACTAAAACATTATTTTGGTTTCAAAAATGCTCTTATTGCGTAAAACTTAAATAAATAAGAAAAAGTAGACATATTCAGTATTGCCACGTCCCTAATGATCTGCTCCATAAAAATATTACATGACTTAACCCCCCGGGTGAACGCTGGAAAAATAAATAAATAAAAACTGCACCAAAACGACCAATTTTTTGGTCACCTTACAGCATAAAGTGTAATAATGAATGATCAAAAAATCATATGTACCCAAAAATGGTACCAATAAAAACGTCAACTCTTCCTGCAAAAAACGAGCCCCTGCACTAGACGATCGGCAGAAAAATAAAAAAAATAGGGCGTGCAGAAAATGGACACACAAAAACATAAATTAAAAAAAAAATGCTTTATTATGTAAAACTGGATCAACCAAACATAGAAAGTAGACATATTTGATACCATTGCGTCTGTAACAACCTGCTCTATAAAAATAGCACACTATCTACCCTGTCAGATGAAATTAGTAAAAAAAAAATTATTAAAAATGTAAAATAAAAACGGCGCCAAAACATAAATTTTTTGGTTACCTTGCCTCACAAAAAAACGTAATATAGAGAAATTAAAAATCATATGTACCCCAAAATAGTACCAATAAAACTGGCACCTTAGCCCCTAGTTTCCAAAATGTGGTCACTTTTTTGAGTTTCTACTGTAGGGTGCATCGGGGGGCTTCAAATGGGATATGGCATCTTAAAACCAGTTCAGCTAAATCTGCCTTCCAAAAACCATATGGTGTTCCTTTCCTTCTGCGCCCTGCCGTGTGGCCATACAGCAGTTTACGACCACATGTGGGGTGTCTCTGTAAATCGCAGAATCAGGATAATAAATATTGAGTTTTGTTTGGCTGTTAACCCTGGCTTTTGTTACTGGGAAAAATTGATTAAAATGTAAAATCTGCCAAAAAAGTGAAATTCAGAAATTTCATCTCCATTTTCCAATTATTCTTGTGGAACACTTAAAGGGTTAACAGTTTGTAAAATCAGGTTTGAATACCTTGAGGGGTGTACTGATCCTTGAAAAGTGGGTTTTGGAAATTTTCTTGAAAATTTCAAAATTTGCTTCTAAACTTCTAAGCCTTCTAACAACCCCAAAAAATTAAAGTTTATTTTCAAAATTATCCAAACATGAAGTAGATATATGGGAAAGGCAAATCAATAACTATTATATGAGGTATCACTATCTATTATAAAAGTAGAGAAATTGAAATTAGAAAATCTGGGAATTTTTAAAATTTTTGGGTAAATTTGGGATATTTTCACAAATAAAGGTGAAATATATTGACTCAAATTTATGACTATCATGAAGTACAATGTGTCACGAGAAAACAATCTCAGAATGGCTTGGATAAGTAAAAGTGTTTCAAAGCTATTACCACATAAAGTGACACATGTCAGATTTGCAAAAAAATGGGCTGGGCAGGAAGTTGAAAACTGGCACGGGCTAGAAACGGTCAAACAAACAGTGGTGGGTATTAGTGATGAGCAGCAGGGGCAATATTCGAATTCGCAATATTTTGCGAATATTTGGTAAAATTTGCGGTTATTTTCTTGATTGCAAAAATCGGCAATGTAATATGCCCGTAATGCACGCGCAATACAAGCGTGGATCACTATAGCTACATTTTTCAAGCTGCTAGAAGTTTCCTGAGACTGGAGAAAATGGTTGGCACAGACCGGCAGAACATTACAATAGCTTTATATGCAGATAGAGTGCTCTGATATATTCGCGATTGCTCAACACTACTATATATCAGCTACACTATATCACTATATAACCTACACTGACTATCTCCCACTAACTATCTGTATGATATATATAAGCTAACTAACTAACTATCTGTATTATATATATAAGGTAACTAACTATATAATGTAATATGACAGAGGAAAGCAGAGAGCACAGCAATGACACTGATGTCTTTCTCAGAACTGTAATAAACTGTAGAAAATGGCTGTGGGGAGGTTCTTATATAGTAAGGGTTAGGCAACTTTCCTATTGGTTGCTAGGGATGTTGCTAAGCTCAGACAAAGACATTGCAGCCTTCTCATTGGCCCACAAGCAAAAAGGGAGGTTACTAATAAACAAAAGTAGAATATTCGAAAATACGAATATATATTACTATATTCTAAATATTAGCGAATTCTCGAAGTGGCAATATTCGCTATTAAAATTAGCGATTTGAATATTCGGGTTCAACACTAGTGGGTATACCCCCACAAAAACGTAAATTTCCCAGTAACTTGCCATGTGGCCTTGAGCATCAATTACAGCTTGACAACGATGTCTCATGCTGTTCACAAGTTGACTTATTGTCTGCTGAGCCATGTCATCCCACTGTGTTTGTAGGTAACCCTCAGGTCATTGAGGTTCTGGGGTACAGAATTAGGAGCCTCTACATGGCGACTCAGTTGATCCCATAGGTTTTCAATGGGATTCAGGTCTGGAGAAAGTGCAGGCCACTCCATTTGAGGTCCCCCAGTCTCCTACAGCTGTTCCCTAATTATGCAACCTTGATTAGCTGGCACATTGTCCTCCATGAAGATGAAATGAGACCTGTCTTGTTCATGCAGATGCATAATGACTGGATAGATGATGTTATTCATGTAGTATTGGCTTGTCATTGTACAATTCACAAAGTGTAGGGCAGTTCTGTATTGACTAGACACACCATCCCAGACTGTAGCACCACCACCACCAAAGGCTCATCTGGTCACAACAGTGGTTGATGCATAGCGCTCTCCTTGACGTCTCCAACATTGTTAGTGGCCATCATTTCTGCTCAGCATGAATTAACTTTCATCAGTGAACAGCACTGAGGCCCAGCGTAGATGCTCCCTGGCCCATGCAAGATGCCTGTGGTCAGGTATCTTTGCAGGTCATCTAGCACGCAGACCACACTAATGTAAACGGTTTCAAATGGTCTGACGTGACACTTGGGTGCCTCAAACCTCTCTTAAGTGTGCCTGGAGTTGTGTGGCACCTATAATCTGGTTCCGCAGGACATTGTTCACAATGAAGCAGTCATCAGGGTGGAATGTGGCCAACAGACATCCACTTCTATGCCTTTCTGTGACTCCTCCAGTCTCTCTGTATCTCTGTTGCAACCTACTGATGATACTCTGTGACACTCCAAGCTCAGTGGCCACTTCCATCTGAGAACATCCTGCTTGAGGCCTCGCAATGGTGAGGTACTGTTGATCAATTGTTAGGTGTTGTCTTGGTCTCATGATGTCAAATGTGAACAGCATGATGAGGATTGTTTAAATACCAATTCTAATTGAACCAGGAAATTTATTGGGCGATTCATGGATCAAACACCTGTTGTGAATTTTGCTGTTAAGCTCCTTGTTAGAGAACAGCAAGTTGTGAAAAAAGTACTTAAACATTGAACAGTTGGACTTGTGCAGTCAAAAGTTTAGAGAAGAAAAAAAGACAATGCAACAGCACTCTGCAAACCAAATAAAGTACAAGAATGCCATAATTATAGAAAACATTCTGGTGCTAATGTTACGCTTATTTTGCAAATTTGAGATTCTTGGCAAATACATTTTATACAAAATTATTTGGGCCTGTCTGCCCAACGTCACGGCGATCTCTATAAGTTGGGAACCTAACACTAAATACTACCTGTTATGTGCCATAATGGCAACCATACAATTCAGGGAGTGCAGGTTCCCAAGTCAAAAGTTCAAAAGTTTAGAGAAGGTCACATTAAGTTCACCTGTAAAGGGTAGAGTACATTTTAGATCATCCTGAAATTTCACCCACAAGCCAAATATCCCTAACTTTTTGTGAGTATTGTATAGATTATATTTGTGGTCGGGGCTAAACATGAAGGAATGACCCCTACCTACTGGATACCTAAAAGCGGTTAGAATTATGCCGGAACCGCGATGCTGAAGGGAAGCCTGAAGGGGGGCACCCCCTGGTGTGAGATAGTAAAAGTAAGGGTCGGTAGGTTGGGTAGGCTGGAAACGACGTTCACTGTGGGAGGGGATGCCCGGCCAGATATAGTCATCATCGCCCCTCCCACAAATGCAGGCCAATAAACCGGCATTAACACTTGTGGTCGGGGATAAACATGAAGGAATGACCCCTACCTACTGGATACCTAAAAGCGGTTAGAATTATGCCGGAACCGCGACGCTGAAGGGACGCCTGAAGGGGGCCAAAAGGACAACAAACTTGATCGAAGAGCTTTATTACAACCTCCAATTGTGATCTGGCTACCAACGAGCGAGCTGCAGCCAGGGTAATGGGATCGGAAGTAGTGAAGCGTACCGAGGCATTGTGGCTCCGTAGACGTCCGCTCGGGAAACTTGTGAAAGAGAATTAGCTCTGGACAGGGCAACGGCAGCTATATTTTGGATTCGGGTACACGAACGTGTGTAATGAATTTGGTGTAGTAACGAGCGAAGCACCTGACGCCTAACAAAAGATATCAGTTGGACCAAGCCGTTAATCAAATATCCATGACCGCGACATTGACATAAACATACACCATGTAACCAGCCCATGCCGACCCCCTGCATGCACAGCCGCCATTATAGGATAAAGTTCAAATAACGCTGAAATCTGTGGAACCCGGGATCAACCAACCTCACTCGGCCACCCACCAGCTAGCCAGTGGGGGCCAAAAATGGCAGCAAAACCTGAGTTTGACGTGACCTCAGGAAAGTAGGAGAATTACTGTATACCTCTGGAATAAAAGAGAAATACCGTACCAATGCCTGAGAAAGTGGTCCCACATGGAAAGTCAGCAATCGCCTGAACATCAAGGCATATATAAACACTTGATCCTGGAGAGATAAACATAAGAAACCCTTTAATCTTTACCAATGCCACTAACGTGGTATCATGGCGAACTGATGAAATAACGAGTCGAATACGTGTGCGTAAAAACATGCGTCAAGCGTAACCCTATTCGGAATCTGGCGCCGAATCCGCAGTGCGGACCAACATCCTAACAGCGCCCCTATACATATGTATATGGATATATATATATATATATATATATATATACACACATATAAACTAAACACATATATATATATATGTTTTTTTTTTTTTAAAACCAACACTGGAGCCTGAACTCACACTCTGCCACGCGCTTCTAGCTGTGGCCACATAGAGGGTGCCAGAGCCACAACTATGCGTGTGTGTGGAACCCAGCCAGCAAATCAGAGCGAGGGGCAGAGGCGAGCGCATGCCTGAATAGTGCAGGAGGAGAGACTGACTAAAACAGACACCGTGCATCCTATGCACCCCACCTCACTAGTAGCTCTGCATGAGGAAAACACATGACAGCCAGCTGCAGAGCAGAGCTGAATACATGGTCGAGTGACCCCTGTAAGCGACCCCTGTGACGTGCTTTCCACATAGTGTAATCTCACACTAAAGCCATATAAAGAAGCCTAACATACCCTGTCTAAAACACTAGACTCAATGTCCCTACTTTTTTTTTTTTCTTTTTATTTAAACACACACCCTTCCTGAACCTTACTACTCCCCCTTGCTGAGTAAATTCACCTGTGCACCCCCTGGATAGAAACAACATGAAGCCTAATTTGTCCGCCCCTCCCCCTGCCTGTCTAACAGCTTTTTATGTTGTTGTTAAGTTTCAAATGCATTTTATATTAGGGATTGGCGCCATTAGAGTGGTTCTTTTTTACTCTCTTCTCAGTTTTTGACATTCACAATTCAAAATCGGGTACCTTTTATACCACCTTATCTCTCCACTAGACTAAGGTGCAACCACTGGCAGCCTCTTCACATACACCCTCTCCATCTCTCACTCCTTCTACTTCCACCCAAAATCCTTTTTGGCGCCCTGCCAAGTTAATCCAGGTTCCTTTTCTAGGAAACCATATGTTTAACACTCTCATTTTTTTCCTTTTTCCCTCACTCTGTCTAACAGCACAGTGGCCTGTGCAATACTTTATCATTCGGGCACACGCTGTGCCCTGCACCCTACGTGTCATGCCGCGTGGGGAGAAGAGCGAGCCTCCCTGGCAGACCGCTCCGGTGCAGTGCTGCTCCCCCTTACCCAGGGTGCCGACACACCGCCGGTCGGACTTAAAGCAACAATGCTGCTGGATGAGGCAGCTACTTATCTGGACCGCAGAAAGTCGGGGCCTGGAACTGCCATGTAGCGCTGCACCCTTGTTGCTCCCTGAGGACGGTATGTAGAGCTCCCACACCATACGCTGGAGACGACGTTCACTGTGGGAGGGGACGCCCAGCCAGATATAGTCATCATCGCCCCTCACACAAATATATATATATATATGCTCACCCTAGCTATATGGTGCATTCACAATTAGTACATATAAATATATGCAGCACACATACATGGAGGATGCATGGAGCACCTTGGAAATTTACATTTGAGGCACCAGAGTGTATAAAATAACAGGCTTGGTAAGTTATATGACATTAGAAAGTCTTTTTTTTTTTTTTACTAATTAGGATTATTTGCCCTGAGTTTTACTTTCACAGCCAAGAACATATATAAATGCCACATTATCCATTAATATATAAAGTTGGAAAGTTAAAATGATTTAACCCCACCATGTAACGAAGCGCTCTCCTCCCACCATATAACTCAGCCTCTAATCATATTTGTATTTACTATCTCTTTTTATGCCTTCATTAGTTTATTATTTAATGCATGCTTTTTCCTTGAGTTGCCGGATACTTTGCAGAAAGCTCATATTTCATTCGGTTTATTTATTTGCAGGCAATGGAATCTAAATCTAAGTCTTCTCTACAAATCAATATCTTATTTCTAGCGAGCTCTGAGTGTAACGTGCAGATCAGAAGAGAAATCATTTACCGAACCTGCAGACTAATAACAGTAACAAAATGGCTCAGTGGGAGAATTTGTCCAGACGGCTTCAAATACACGAGTGCCATTGTGTTTTTATTCCTTCTGCAAATCAGTGGCAAATGCGCTTCAATCTTCACAATGCCTCCCTGGATTATGCAGGCATTATGGTTTAATAAATTACTTTTCCCGTTCCCACATGACAAAGTACAGAAATATATCATATAATAGGGCCATTATCATAGCTAAGATGATTCAGTGCGCTGCTGCGTTGTAATGAAATCTGGTTGAAAGATGTCTACTTCATAGTACGAGATATAAGAGATTGGCTGGATGAGTCTAAGACAGACGTATAGTGTGAGACAAAAAGTTTTGGTATCTTTATATTGTCTGCCAAATTCTCCCAATGTAACAGTATCTTCCTCCATTCTAACATTATGTATGGGGGAGGGGGTAACGCTTCCAACTAGTGTTGAGCAAAGTGAAGCATCCGTAGCGAAATTTGGTCCAAAGTTTAGGAAAACTTCGATTCTAAATTAATCCAAATTTCCTTCCCGTTCATGGTAACAAATTAGTTTTCCTAAAATAGTGGCTGCACATGTTTGAAAGTGACAGTAACTGTAGAGAAGACAAGACCAGAAACGTGAAATCACCCATAATGCCATGCAGCCAGCCAATCAGCAGGTACCCACCCCCCTGTGATGTCACAAATAAGTAGAGCCCTATAAAACCCTGATCCTGTGCAGTTGCTACCATATTTCTGTGAGCTGAACATAGGGACAGTGTTGCTGCAAACTGTTAACATAGAGGGTAGTGCAAGGAGACTGCAGAGAGAGTGCATGGAAACTGCAGGGAGAGCGTAGGAGGCTGCTGAACTCCAAACTCTGCTACAATTTATCTCCATGTACATAAGTGTGCAGTGCACCAATATTCATAGTTATTCGGCTCTGTTAGCTGTAGAGTTACTGTGCGTCGGTATTACAGGCCACTGTTACTTTTAGGCAGAGTGGCCAGTGTATACCGGATTTATTGAGATTTGTGACATATTAATTCATAACGACTCAAATTTCTTGTCAAACTTCGGTGAAGCTGCCAAAATGAATTTTTCAAAACTTTACTCATCTCTACTTTCAATCTTAAAGGGGTTCTCAGGGATACAAATATTCATGACCTATCCTCAGGATAGGTCATTAACAGCTGATTGGTGAGGGTCCAACACCTAGCACTACAACTGATGTTGTACATGGAAATGTACATTGTATCAAGCGGAAGCAGAAGGCTCAAAAAGCTGTAGGAGTCATGCTGGGTTCCATAGCTCAGTTCCTATCAAGTGCATGGGAGATGAGCTTCAATATGCCGGATCTGGAAACACAGTGTATAGAGCCTTCTGCTCCGTACACTGCTAGCCACCAGTGCTGCAGCATCCCAAAACATCCCATGAGTAGGGGTGCTGGGTATTAGACCCCCACCGATCTGATACTGATGACTTATCCCAATGATGTAATTAATATCTTTTTATTTTATTTTATAATATAATCTTTATTAAATCTTCACAAAAACAAAGCCAATCGGATAGGCCATAACAATAGCCATGATCATACAAAGAATATAAGAGAATGATGACACGATACATTGTATATGGTAATAGGTCCCACAATAACCCCCCCAACCCCCCCCCCCCGCTCGATGCACTCCTCATCCCCCGCACAGCAAATATTTGTCCTCAGTCTACCAATAATCTGCCCAATGTTCCCGCTATTTTATGTTTCAGGTACCATTCGGAGTTTGTGAAGGGTGTCATGATTGCTATCAACTCCCTATCCGAAAGAGCTGCAGATATAAAGGAACTCCATTTTGCAAAAAATGCTTTAACCTGTCCACCTTGCACCTGTTCCGTATCTAGTCTGTCCATATCAAAACATTTCCTAATATGTAGAAATATTTCTGTGGCTGACGGCGTATGCGGTTGCAGCCATTTAGCCAGCAGACAGCGTTTAGCTGCCAGTACAACCATGTGCGCTATCATGGGTAAGTAAGATCTCTCCGGAGGGATTTGAAACAGAACAAACTCGGGAGTTAGTGGTTGTGACGAGACCAATCTCGCCACATTGCATTGGAGAAACCTGGTTGCTCGCCTGCTGCCTTTGGACTATGGCCCCCTGTTAAAAGACATCTTTTTTACCTGCAGAAAAGCTTAATTCGTGCTTTTCTGCCTGGGGTTCGGTAGTTTTGGTTGAATGTGTTATACCCCAGATAGGAATCCCATGGAGCCCATTCGTATGAAACTGACTGTAAAGACTTTGGCTCCATGGCGATTAAACTGTATTCGTGTGGTCTGAGCGCCATTCACTTAATAATGTGCGCTCAGACCTGAGCTATCTGGGGATATGTTAAATGTATAGTTTTAATGTAATGTGTCTTACCTGGTGTATTTTAACAGTAATGCTTGTTCTGTGTCCCCATGTGCATAATGGAGTCTTGTCTCTGAAATGTCTGTGTGTATTGTAAAGGGTGGGACATTGTATATTGAATAGTGATGTCTGTCCTATTGTCCCCACATGTGTATTGGCGATTTCCCTTTGTCCTGAGAGATAATTGAATGACTCCTCAATTGTCTCCAGGACAGAAGACATTGTGTATTCGTCTGCCTGTGATGATTGCATTACCCATGTAGGGTGATGGTATCACAGGCAGAGGGAAGAGATATGCTGGGGGTGTCTGTATTGTCCCAATGTGTGTGATTGGCTGCTGTATCCCGTGTCGCAGTCTTCCTTCTGGTCCTCTAGGGAGTGTCCACCAGGTGGGAGACCTGGATAAATACCAGGCAGGTAGCCGTTAATAAAGGATAGAATTCCTGTTTACCATCAATACGGAGCCTCGTCTCGTTCTTGGGGGATTCACTGTATGCTGTTAGAGACTGATTGCCAGGAGTGTAAGCTGATTGTCTGCTTTTCCTGTTCGTCTGCTAGCAGCTATTTGGGAAGGTTCCAGTACGGGAGTTGGAGTGCTATTTTGTATCCAGTTCGGGAGTTTGGTGTTCTGCAGTAGCTGTGCCTATATCTCTGTAAAGGGGCCGATCGCCTAAGCGGTCTTTACCCCTTGTCTGCAGAAACGGTCCGTTACAATTGGTGGCGAGCAGCGGGATCGTTCCTACAGCCAGAAGGACAGCTACAGGAGACACCATTTCCTTGGATTTACAAGTGGGGGCAACGCATGTCCCAGTACAGCGACCCTAAAAGCAACAGAATGGAACCAGCAGTGTCATACGAGGAGGAGGACCTGGATGGCCGGGACGCATTAAGGAAAGGCATCTGGTACCAGGCCCTGGACAATGTACAATACCAGCGGGGTGAGAGTCTCCCCAGTGAAGAGCAGCGGTGGCAGAAGCAAGTGGCCCTGCGGATGCCCTTTCTGGGAGAGCAGCCCCTGGATGAATGGGTGAAGGAACTAGAGCACCGGGTATGGCAGGAGCTATGGCTGGAGGATGCCTACCAGGCGCTCTGGTGGTATATGGCACAGTATATACCCTGGACAGCCGAGCATGACAAGCCAGAGGGAGAGGAGTTTGATGGTTCTGGCTTGTTATGGGAGTCCTTTGCAGAGCCTGACTTCGGGAGTCCTGCACAGAACAGACTTCAGGACATTTTCTACGAGAGGGAGGCTAGGCATGACGGGGATGACCCCCATGAGGTAGAGCAAGACCTGGCTCACCTAGCAACCCTGGAGTGGGAACTGGAGCAGGACTACCGAGATCTCTTCCACGCCATTGGGAAGGCTCAGCAGGACAGCAAGGTGACAGATCCAGTTCCAGACCCATTCCGCTGGGAAGATATTATTGAAATTTACTGGGAGGAACCCCAGGCGGCAGGTGGAGATGGGACCGAGGTCTCTCCACCGGTATTGCAGGGAATTGGGAGCCTGAGCTCCATTCCCCAGCGGGAGATATTGCAGGGAATTGGGAGCCTGAGCTCCATTCCCCAGCGGGAGATATTACAGGGAATTGGGAGCCTGAGCTCCATTCCCCAGCGGCAGGCTGAGCTACAGGGGGCAGAGGTAGTTGTTCCTGCCCCACATCAGCAGCGTGATTTTTCGGGAATTGGGAGCCCGGTCTCCATTCCCCAGCGGCAGTATTATTTGTTGGGAATTGGGAGCCCGGTCTCCAGTCCCCAGCGGCAGAGTAACCAGCAGGGAATAGAGAGCCCAGTCTCCTTTCTCCAGCAGCAGGACTCTGTATTGGGAGGAGAGACAGTCGGTCTCCCTCCACTGAGGAGGAAGGTATGTATGGGAGAAGAGCTTACTGCCACCTCTCCCCAGCGGCGGATCATTAATGGGCAGGGAATAGAGAGCTCAGTCTCCTTTCCCCAGCAGCAGAGCTGTGTAACCAAAGGGAGACAGTCGGACTCCAGCAGCAGAGCTGTGTAACCAAAGGGGAGACAGTCGGTCTCCAGCAGCAGGACTGTATATCTAAAGGGGAGACAGTCGGTCTCCCCTCCAACAACCAGGCTTCAACCAGGCTACCCTCCCAGTAGCGCTGGCAACAGGGCAGAGTGACGCGGGTCTCTGCCCATGCAGCACCCCACCAAGTCAGCGTACCCGTACCCAGCACAGCCGTGGTGAGGCACCTGGACATGGACAAGCTTCTCCTCTACCCAGTTGCAGTAACTATTTATTGTGGGTGGGCTGTGCTGTTGATTGTGTTTTGTGGGTGGGCTGCTGGACTAACAAGGGCACTGACTGGCAGGAGGTCAGATACCCTGTTAGTCTGTTTGGAAAAGGGGAGAGATGTGACGAGACCAATCTCGCCACATTGCATTGGAGAAACCTGGTTGCTCGCCTGCTGCCTTTGGACTATGGCCCCCTGTTAAAAGACATCTTTTACCTGCAGAAAAGCTTAATTCGTGCTTTTCTGCCTGGGGTTCGGTAGTTTTGGTTGAATGTGTTATACCCCAGATAGGAATCCCATGGAGCCCATTCGTATGAAACTGACTGTAAAGACTTTGGCTCCATGGCGATTAAACTGTAGTTCGTGTGGTCTGAGCGCCATTCACTTAATAATGTGCGCTCAGACCTGAGCTATCTGGGGATATGTTAAATGTATAGTTTTAATGTAATGTGTCTTACCTGGTGTATTTTAACAGTAATGCTTGTTCTGTGTCCCCATGTGCATAATGGAGTCTTGTCTCTGAAATGTCTGTGTGTATTGTAAAGGGTGGGACATTGTATATTGAATAGTGATGTCTGTCCTATTGTCCCCACATGTGTATTGGCGATTTCCCTTTGTCCTGAGAGATAATTGAATGACTCCTCAATTGTCTCCAGGACAGAAGACATTGTGTATTCGTCTGCCTGTGATGATTGCATTACCCATGTAGGGTGATGGTATCACAGGCAGAGGGGAGGGATATGCTGGGGGTGTCTGTATTGTCCCAATGTGTGTGATTGGCTGCTGTATCCCGTGTCGCAGTCTTCCTTCTGGTCCTCTAGGGGAGTGTCCACCAGGTGGGAGACCTGGATAAATACCAGGCAGGTAGCCGTTAATAAAGGATAGAATTCCTGTTTACCATCAATACGGAGCCTCGTCTCGTTCTTGGGGGGATTCACTGTATGCTGTTAGAGACTGATTGCCAGGAGTGTAAGCTGATTGTCTGCTTTTCCTGTTCGTCTGCTAGCAGCTATTTGGGAGGTTCCAGTACGGGAGTTGGAGTGCTATTTTGTATCCAGTTCGGGAGTTTGGTGTTCTGCAGTAGCTGTGCCTATATCTCTGTAAAGGGGGCCGATCGCCTAAACGGTTTTTACCCCTTGTCTGCAGCAACGGTCTGTTACAGTGGTATCCTAATTTTAAGATGCAAGGTCAATTGTTGCCGTACCATCTTCCAAAACCTCATAGAGGGTAATTAATATCTTTAGCCCAGAGAACCCCATTAAGGTAAAACCCTGCATGTTTCACTATTCATTTGTTCAAGGGAAAGCCTGATTGTTCTTTTTAACTCCCTTATACATAGTATGAGTAATGTATATCTACTGTGTTAAGTGGTGTGCTGGCATTGACTGTGCACCTTGAAGTCCTGGTTTGATCGGATTAGTGGTCTGCTGTAAATGGCATCACCATGTGTTGTTACTGCTGATGGTTTCTCATCTGCCAGCTAACAGGCTGAGGTGGCAATATCAGTGTAGGCCCAGGAGGAAGCTGCCATTGGTGTAGACTACCAAAGCATAGTGTGAACAGAGCAGCACATTTTACAGAAATGAAAAGGGGCTGAGAATTGAGGAAGCACACAAAAGAGGTCTACACAAATTTAACTAGGCATCTTTAAGGCCACTTTAAGGCATACAACTCTGGAGAGTCCACAAAGGCTCTCCATGGATGCAAATTTGCATTGTAAAGTTCAATGACCCATTAACAAAAAGCGGGCACTGGGTTCTCCAATGCCTGCCATTAGAAAATATCATAAAAGGCTGTTTTTGACTCGATTGTTGCAAAAAGACCGACACTCGCTTCATGCATTTCAACACTTTATTATGTGCATGTATATTTGAGAAAGACTCGTGCCTGAGCTGAAACATGTATGTACTCACATTGATGCGACAATAAAGTGTTGAACTACATGAAGCGAGTGCCGCTCTTTTTGCAACAAGTGGAACTGGGATGCTTTCCTTAGACGCGAGCACAGCGAGGAACTGGTAACGTAGTGCCAACTGGATTATATACAATTTTGTTTTTGACTCGAGTCAGAGCACCCAGGATAACTGACCGCAATGTACTCTGAATGGTATCAGGGGTTTTGTTTCCCTCAGTACTTTTGTAAAATGTTTTGGATTCAATCTCAAAAGGGCTGAATGTGAGGACATATTAGAAAAATAGCATGCTTCTTTATATTGCACCGCCAACACATTTAAGAGACTCTGACATACGATGTGCATCCACTTGGCAATAGTACCATCTGGATAGTATCTTATAATTTGGGGACATCATGCATGAAAATACAAACCTTCAAGATGACACTTTGATCTAATGTGACATCTACCGGCAGTTCTCATTTGTAAAAAAGTGCTTTGTTCGACTTGCAGGTTTGCGTGAAGAGAATTTTGAGAAGGACAAGATCATCTACATCAGTTAGCAATGCTGGGTAAGATGACCTGAAGATCACATGTGTTCATATTGTAACCAAGATAAGTTTGAACCAGACCTATGAGCTTGTATAAATTTAACGTAAAGCAGTTTCCTGGCTACCATCACATGTTGGAGACAAGGAGCCACTAATTTGTCTTAAAGGAAAGAACAAGCTAAAAGACTTTGTCGAAAGTCTGGGTTTGGAAATGGGAGATACATGGAGCCAGGTCTAGAGGGAATACCATGTTTCACCATACAAGAGTCCCATACTGCTAAATAACTTTAAAGAGTCACTGTACTTTCACACAATTTCATTTTATTTTATAGAGAATGGCATAGCTAGAATTTTCTTTTTTTCATAAAAAAAAAATATGCCTGAAACTGAAAAAAAGCTGTAAAATCATGGCCACTAAGAGTCTCACTTCCACCTAAGTTGCAGTCCATTGCCTGTTAGGCAAGATCTGTCCCTAGTAACATAAACGCAGAAGACGGTTCACTGGAAGTGTGGAGTGTCAGAGCTACCCGAGTTCCGGAGCTTGATAAAACCAATGCTTCTACACAGCTTCTAAACATCATATGAGCCTTCTGCCTTTTTGTAAATGTGATTCATCCTTCTTATCAGCTTTATGAGCTCCCTAGAAGAAAACAAACATAGTGGGAAGTAAGAGAAGTGAGGTCAGTGTATACAGTACTGGAAGACAGGAGACATCCACTGCTTCTGAGAGAAATGCTTCTGGCTGTGCAGCTGAAACAGGGAAAAATATGGCTAAAAGCTGAAACATAACTGTTCCTTCACAATTATGATTCTACAATGAAGCAGAGCCATTATGCAAACTTTTCTTGAAAGCTCAGGTATGCTTTAAAGCGAACCTGTCATGTTGAACCTAGTGTTTGAACTGCTGGCAGCATGTAAAGAGCCGGAGGAGTTGAGCAGATTAATACTTAGTTTATGGGAATAGATTCAGTAAAACTTATAATTTATTCGCGTACGTTCCTGTTAATTCTGGGCTTTGAAGTCAAGGAGTTCTGTCTATGACTGTGCAATGTGCATACATAGATAACTGTCAGTCACTGATAGGACCGTCTCCTTCACTTCAAAGCCTAGAATGAAGAGGGATTTAAATGAATAAAGTACAAGTCATAATGAATCTTTTCCCACAAAAACTACAGTTTATATGAATCTCCTCAGACAACCCCCGCTCTATAACATGCCACCTGTAGTTTACATTGCATTTTTATGTTGACAGGTTCCCTTTAAAACATAATGGGGGAGATTTATCAAAACTGGTGTAAAGTAGAACTAGCTTACTTGCCCTTGGCAACCAATCAGATTCCACCAATCAGATGAAAAATCAGATGAAAAATGAAAGGTGGCATCTGATTGGCTGCTATGGGCAGCTAAGAAAGTTTTCCTTTACACCAGTTTTGATAAATCTCCCCCAATGTGCTTAAAATTAAATTCGTTGCACTTTCCACTTAACATATAAAGGAAAAGCTAAATTTTATTTAGAGAAAAATTATACTAAAACATAAACAGACTCCAAGAAACAACAGAAAAGATGAAAACTACTCCCAATCTAACCTCAGGTGATTTTAAAAAACCTCGCATTCCCTTTGTGGCGAAATATCACCCCTGGGTTAATAAATGTAGATCGATCCTGAACCGCCACTGGAGTATTTTGTCCAGAGCTTATCCCATGGTTGATGAGTTTCAACATCCCCCTCTCCTCTGCTTTAAAAGAACAAAAAATATTCGTGATGTGGTAGTAAGGGCAGATGTGGGTAGTAGCAGATCTGAATCACGACAACTTACACTTTCCACTCCTAGAAAGGGTACATTCTCTTGTTTACAATGTATCAGTTGTTCTAGTGTGATCCGAGGCGAATATATGACTCATCCTCATACAGGGGAGAAATTTCCAATTAAAGGTTTTTTCACCTGTAATAGCAATTATGTAATCTACTTATTAAAATGCCCGTGTGGGCTCTTGTACATTGGAGAAACCTCTATGAGGATGAAAGATCGCTTTTCCAAACACAAATCCACTATTCGCAAACAGAACTTGCTGCTCCCCATTCCCCATCATTTTGAACGGCATCACCATAATATCTCAAAATTGCACTTTCAAATTATTGAACATGTACCACAACCGCGCAGGGGAGGGGATAGAATTAAGATAAAGAAGTGCGAGGCGTTTCGGATACATAAATTACAGACTTTAGAACCCAAGGGGTTAAATCGTAAATACGATGTGAATAGCTTTCTGTGACAGTTTCCATGTCTTCTTTCTATGTTTTCTTTTTCTATTTTTAGTAAATAATTTTTTATCTTTGAGAATATTATATATGTTTCTATATTAGATATGACACCCTTTTTTCTTTTTTCTTTGTTTTATAGAAGACGTGAGGAGCATACCAAGCGGCATCAGGTGGCGTATTTGTGGTCTTCACACATATGAATTCTTTGTTATGCAAATAAGATTCTATCTATGTGAGAATATATGTGATAGTGTGTAGTCGACTACCTCGCTTACTATAATACTTCATGATTTATCTATTGAGTTCCATGTTTGATGCTGCTTGGCCTGCCCACACGTCTTTCATTTGGAGGTTTGTTTTGTTTCTAGGGTAACGTGATGTCATTTCCGATTTAGCTTTGTTAATTTCTTTTGTTTAAAATACTGTTACCTTTTACATTGCAATAATAATCATCCTTTATGATCATATTTGTATTTGATCATTGATAAGTGTGTCATATCTACTATGATTATACTTACTTCTACGATTGATGTTTTGTATTTTTGGTTTCCATAGCAATATGAATTTCCGTTTCTAGCGGTCTATATAAAGTCCTGAATGTTTGATTATTTTTACATCTGCTTGTTTGAGAAAGGCTCACTGTTTGAGCCGAAACGCGTCACCGATATTCTACTGATGTGACCGAATAAAACTTTTCTACTTTCGCAAGACAAGTGAGTGCCGGTCATCTATTTTACTCCAAGAAACAAGTCCTGAGCAAAAAAGTTATGGCACTCTGAATGCAGTAAGGAAAGAATGGAACTATATGCTGGAGGCTGACTTAAAGGGAATGCGTCACCTATAATTTTTTTTCTGACAGTTCAAACCCGATAGTGACACAGTGAAACAGATTTTTCTAATCTGATTTTATTTTTTGATATTATTTTTTGATTATAGATTTTTTTATTCTAATTCTGAACATGATTATGTGGGCAGCCATCTTGCTTCAGCTGTTGTTAACAACATTTAAGAGAAATTCTTTACAGCAGCCACCATGGACAGGAGGAGACCTCATTGATTTCTTTGGGAGAGTTTTCTAGACATGCTGTGTGACCTGTGCAGAGGTCAGGAGGGAGGAGATAAGTTGTAATATTTCCAATTGTGATCCTGTGTTATCTATACATAGAGAAGAGGTTCAATGGCAGGGAAAATGTTAAAACACCAAAGTTATACTCACTGATTCAAACCCCCTGTGCACCAGTGGCATTGCCCTGATCCTCGGCGCTGTTGCAGCCATGTCGTCTTGTTTTCAGCAAAATGCCATTGAGGCCTGTGATTGGCTGCAGAAGTCATGTTCAGTATAATGGCAACGCTGGTAACACTGGAGCCATGTAAACAAAGCCCTGCAGGTAGGACTAGAGCAGCAACAATGGAGCAGAGGGAGTTTGAACCATTAAGATTTTTTATTTTTTTATGATTTTTACATTTGTTAGGAGGATTTTTCTACCTCTTTGTTTTTCAGTGTCAAAAATGTGCCTCCTGAAAACCGGAGTGTGATTGATTTTTTTTGCGCAAGTTTTTGAATCTTGAAACTACGGTACCTCACCATATTGTGGTATGAAGCTCTTATCGAAACCATTTCTTCCCTAACAATCTGGAAAAGAAGATGAAGACATATTACACCTTATTACTGGAAGCAGTGACGAGAACCATTTTCTCTTCCCCTTGGGCAGCACAATAAATTGGGTCACCCGTCCACCCTTGCATTTTATCTTACTTAATAGCCATGTGAACAACATTTAACTGTTAATCGGGTAATAAAAGTGACCCCTGTACTCCGCAATGTGTATTTCTATTTACATAGATTACTCTGTCTGAATCCATAAATCGATTTTACTACATATTAACTATCTAATTAAAAATAACCTCTGTTGAAAACACAGCTTAAATATATTTTAGGGCGTCATTAAAGTTATATCAACAGTAAAACTGGTGTTAATTAAATTCCACCTCTTAGCGTGATAATTTAAAGGTCATTACATAACTTACATTGAGAAGTTTCACTTCTGAATACTGTAAAGGAAAATTTTGCTAATTTTGTAGATATATGCCGTTTCCAAAGTTTCCAATATCACGGAAATATGCTAAATATGTTTATCTCTGTGTTACTTAACCACTTGCCGCCACGCTAACGCCGATGGGCGTCAGTGCGGCGGCTCTCTCAGGTCTCAATCACGCCTATCGGCGTCATCTCGTGTGACCCGAGATTTCATGCGATCGGAGCCGGGACAACTGAAACTACAGCCTGCCAGCGCTGATCATGCGCTGGCAGGCTGTAGATGCGGAAAAAAACGCATTTAAAATGCATATCAGACGCTGTTTTGTAAACAGCGTCTGATATGCCTGCTGTCTGCTCGTCTGGTGGTCCCTTTGTCTGGGACCACCAGAGGAAACATAAGTAAAGTGCACCAATCACTACACACACCCCCCCCCACCCCCCATCACTGATTAACCCCTGATCACCCATGTCACCCCCCCTGATCACCCCCTGTCACCCACCCCTGTCACTAATCACCCCCCTGTAAGGCTCATTCAGACGTCCGTATTTGTTTCGCAGATCCATGGATCTGCGGATCCGCAAAATACGGACACCAGCAATGTGCTTTCCACATTTTGCAGATCCGCACATTGCCAGAACTATATAGAAAATGCTTTTTCTTGTCCGCAATTGCGGACAAGAATAGGACATGTTCTATATTTTTGCGGAACGGAAGTGCAGACCCGGAGGCGCGGATCCGTAATTCCGGATCCGAACGGGACAAAATCTGTCCCCATAGAAATGAATGGGTCCGCAATTCCGTTCCGCAAACAGAATTGCGGACGTGTGAATGGGGCATAAGGGTCCCTTATCACCGCCAGTTAGTTAGCTACTTGTTAGGTAGTTAGCGCCCAGCCCACCGCAGTCACTGATTTTGGCAGAGATTTTTTCATCCACATTGATCGATGCGAATGAAAAAATCTGTGCCGTTCATTTTATTTATTTTTTCAGCCTAGAGGCTGAACGGAAACATGTGACCCCATTTTAGAAAAAAGACACCCCAAGGTATTCCGTGAGGGGTATGGTGAGTTCATGTAAAATTTTATTTTTTGTCACAAGTTAGTGGAATATGAGACTTTGTAAAAAAAAAAAAAATATATCAATTTCCGCTAACTTGTGCCAAAAATGTTTTTTTTCTGTGAATTCGCCATGCCCCTCACGGAATACCTTGGGGTGTCTTCTTTCCAAAATGGGGTCACATGTGGGGTATTTATACTGCCCTGGCATTTTAGGGGTCCTAAAGCGTGAGAATCCAAATGTGTAAAAATGCCCTGTGAAATCCTAAAGGTACTCATTAGAATTAGGGCCCCTTTGCGCATCTTAGCTGCAAAAAAGTGTCACACATGTGGTATCGCCGTACTCACGAGAAGTAGGGCAATGTGTTTTGGGGTGTATTTTTATATATGCCCATACTTTGTGTGAGAAATATCGCTGTAAACGACAACTTTTTAAATTTTTTTACACAAAGTTGTCAATTTACAGAGATATTTCTCTCACCCAACATGGGTATATGTAAAAATACACCCCAAAACACATTGCCCTACTTCTCCTGAGTACGGCGATACCACATAAGTGACACTTTTTTGCAGCCTGGGTGCGCAAAGGGGCCCAAATTCCAATGAGTACCTTTAGCTTTTACATGGCGGTTCACAATTTAGCCCCGTCCAAAATGCCAGAACAGTAAACACACCCCACAAATGACCCCATTTTGGAAAGAAGACACCCCAAGGTATTCGCTGTGGGGCATAGTGAGTCCATGAAAAATTGAACTTTTTGTCAAAAGTTAGCGGAAAGGGAGACTTTGTGAGAAAAAAAAATAAAAAATCTATTTCCGCTAACTTGTGTAAAAAAAAAAATCTTCTGTGAACTCGCCATGCCCCTCACGGAATACCTTGGGGTGTCTTCTTTCCAAAATGAGGTCACATGTGGGGTATTTATACTGCCCTGGCATTTTAGGGGCCCTAAAGCGTGAGAAGAAAAATGCGTAAAAATGCCCTCCTAAAAGGTACTCATTAGAATTTGGACCCCTTTGCGCATCTTGGCTGCAAAAAAGTGTCACACATGTGGTATTGCCGTACTCAGGAGAAGTAGGGCAATGTGTTTTGGGGTGTATTTTTACATATACCCATGCTGGGTGAGAGAAATATCTCTGTAAATTGACAACTTTGTATAATTTTTTTTTAAAAGTTGTCATTTACAGAGATATTTCTCACACACAGTATGGGTATATGTAAAAATACACCCCAAAACACATTTCCCTACTTCTCTTGAGTACGGCGATACCACATGTGTGACACTTTTTTGCAGCCAAGATGCGCAAAGGGGCCCTAAAACCAATGAGTACCTTTAGGATTTCACAGGGCATTTTTACGCATTTGGATTCTCACGCTTTAGGGCCCCTAAAATGCCAGGGCAGTATAAATACCCCACAAGTGACACCATTTTGGAAAGAAGACACCCCAAGGTATTCCGTGAGGGGCATGTCGAGTTCACAGAATTTTTTTTTTTTTGGCACAAGTTAGCGGAAATTTATATTTTTTTTTTTATTTTTTTACAAAGTCTCATATTCCACTAACTTGTGACAAAAAATAAAATTTTACATAAACTCACCATACCCCTCACGGAATACCTTGGGGTGTCTTTTTTCTAAAATGGGGTCACTTGTGGGGTATTTATACTGTCCTGGCATTTTAGGGGTCTCTAAAGCCTGAGAAGAAGTCTGGAATCCAAATGCGTAAAAATGCCCTGTGAAATCCTAAAGGTACTCATTAGAATTAGGGCCCCTTTGCGCACCCAGGCTGCCAAAAAGTGTCACTCATGTGGTATCGCCGTACTCAGGAGAAGTAGGGCAATGTGTTTTGGGGTGTATTTTTATATATAACCATACTTTGTGTGAGAAATATCTCTGTAAACGACAACTTTTTAATTTTTTTTATACAAAGTTGACAATTTACAGAGATATTTCTCTCACCCAGCATGGGTATATGTGAAAATACACCCCAAAACACATTTCCCTACTTCTCCTGAGTACGGCGATACCACGTGTGTGACACTTTATTGCAGCCTGGGTGCGCAAAGGGGCCCAAATTCCAACGAGTACCTTTAGGTTTTTACATGGCTGCTCACAATTTAGCCCCGCCCAAAATGCCAGAACAGTAAAGACACCCCACAAATGACCCCATTTCGGAAAGTAGACACCCCAAGGTATTCACTGAGGGGCATAGTGAGTCCATCTGAGATTTTTTTTTTTTTTGCCAGAAGTTAGCAGAAATGGAAACTTTATTATTATTTTTTTCCCTCAGAAAGTGTCATTTTCCGCTAACTTGTGAAAAAAAATGAAATGATACATGAACTCACCATGCCCCTCCGCGAATACTTTGGGGTGTCTTCTATCTAAAATGGTGTGATTTGGGGGGTATTTATACTATCCTGACATTCTAGCACATGAAGAAACATGACAGGTGCTCAGAAAGTCAGAGCTGCTTCAAAATGCCGAAATTCACTTTTTTGCACCATAGTTTGTAAACGCTATAACTTTTACCCAAACCAATAAATATACACTTATTGGATTTTTTTTTTATCAAAGACATGTAGAACAATAAATTTTCTGAAAAATTCATATAGAAATGTAGTTTTTTAAAAAAAAAATTACAACAGAAAGTGAAAAATGTCATTTTTTTGCAAAAAATGTCGTTACATTTTTATTAATAGCAAAAAAAGTAAAAATGTCAGCGACAATAAAATACCACCAAATGAAAGCTCTATTAGTGAGAAGAAAAGGAGGTAAAATTCATTTGGGTGGTAAGTTGTATGACCGAGCAATAAACGGTGAAAGTAGTGTAGTGCGGATTTGTAAAAAAGGGCCTGGTGACTAGGGGGGTATAAACCTGTGGTCTTCAAGTGGTTAACAGATAATGAACCCCAAAAATAAAGGTTTATCACAAGTAGCACCCCCTCCCCCCTCAAAAAAGAAGGAAAACTAGCCCCATTCACAGCATGTGGTCTATATAACAACCATGTGGAAAATCTTGAGCTCAGACATGAAATTAAGCTTTTCCCTCTATCTTAGCAAGAAGTCCCAGCACAACCTCAACCACAAGTCAGCGCAAGCTAATCAAATTAATGCAAACCCTCGTCTCTTTGAAGGTAAAGGCAGGGGTGTTGCTATAGGAGGTACAGATGTAGCAGTTGCTACTGGGCCCAGACAGTGGCGTTGCTAGGGCTGGTGGCACCAGGCATGGTAGAAAATGGTGTCACCCCCCCCCCCCCAAGCACAACCCCCCCTCCTCAGCGATCTGTCTGCCTAGCCCCCCCCCCCCATGTCAGCTGTCTGTTTACTTTCCAAACCCCCATCCATGTTATCGCTTGGGTTCAACAGGGCCCCCCCAACCCCCGGCGATCTGTCTTCTGTGTGCTTAGCGCCCCCCCCCCCCACTTATTTGCATACATATTATATTCTGTGCTATCCAGAATACAGCACCACATACCTTACATCCAGTAACTTCTCTGATGCAGACCTTCTCTTTCCTCATCTTCTCCTTTCAGGCCAGACCGCCATGATGATTTTTCACCAATCTCTCGTCTCTCTAATGGAAATTTGCATAAAGACACAACAAGTACAAAAATGGCAGGCTACTCTTCTCTGGATATTCCTATCTGTCCCAGCTACCTGGGGTGCACTTCTACAGTCCTAACTCAGATTAGCATCAGTGCACTCACAGTTCTGTGTCCAGCATATGCAGGCAGATACAGTCTCGGTCCTGATCTGGTTGCTTGCTTGGCTCAGCGTGGTCTTCTACTTTGTGTTAGGTCGCAGGTCAGGCATCCACGTGGCCAGTGGCGTTGGGAGGGGGGTGCAGTGCCGGCTGCCGGCCTGTCTGAGCTCTGACTCCATATATGGTTGTGTCCATATATGGAGTCAGTGCTATCAACATTAAGGGGATATCTTTAAGCATTGTCAGTATGCTTGGGGACACCCAATGTATTGTAATCTAATTTAGCTTCTATCTGAAAGGTTGCCACCAGGATTCAAACTCACAACCTTTCATATCAGAGGCAAGAACACTAACCACTGAGCTATGAAGCTCAATGCTAAATTGTGTTGGAAAAACCTCATAGTAGTGTATTAAGTATTAGGTATTCCTATACAGCAGAAGTATAATTTACATTTTTTTTTTTCAGTAATTGTAAAAAAAATGTATGACACTAAATAAATGTGTAATTACTACATATATATATATATAGTAATTACACATTTTTTTATTTAATTATACTTCTGCTATATAGGAATACCTAATACATGATACACTACTATGAGTTTTTTCCAACACAATTTAGCATTGAGCTTCATAGCTCAGTGGTTAGGGTTTTTGCCTCTGATGTGAAAGGTTGTGAGTTCTAGTCCTGGTGGAAACCTTTTAGAAATAGAGGCTAAATTATGCATTCATGTATATCAGAAGTATGATAACATATATTTATACTTCTGAGGGTGTGTGTGGAGGACACTGATGGGGGGATGTGTAGAGGACCCTGATGGGGACACTGATGAGGACACTGATGGGGGATGTGTGGAGGACACTGATGAGGGTGTGTGTGGAGGACACTGATGGGGGGATGTGTGGAGGATACTGATGGGGGGATGTGTGGAGGACACTGATGGGGGATGTGTGCAGGACACTGATGGAGGGATGTGTGCAGGACACTGATGGAGGGATGTGTGCAGGACACTGATGGGGGGATGTGTGGAGGACACTGATGGGGGATGTGTGGGGGACACTGATGGGGGGATGTGTGGAGGACACTGATGAGGGTGTGTGTGGAGTACACTGATGGGGGGATGTGTGGAGGACCCTGATGGGGGATGTGTGGAGGACACTGATGAGGGTGTGTGTGGAGGACACTGATGAGGGTGTGTGTGGAGGACACTGATGGGGGGATGTGTAGAGGATACTGATGGGGGATGTGTTGAGGACACTTATGGGGGATGTGTGCAGGACACTGATGGGGGGATGTGTGCAGAACACTGATGGGGGATGTGTGGAGGACACTAATGAGGGGATGTGTGGAGGACACTGATGGGGGGGTGTATGGAGGACACTGATGGGGGTATGTGTGGAGGACACTGATGGGGGGATCTGTGGGGACACTGATGGGAGGATGTGTAAAGGACATTGATGGGGGGATGTGTGGATGACACTTAGGGGGGGATGTGTGGATGACACTCATGGGGGGATGTGTGGATGACACTGATGGGGGGATGTGTGGATGACACTGATGGGGGGATCTAGGGAGGGGTGTGGGGATGTTGGGATGGGAGGTCCTGGAGGGGTGTTTGGGTGGAAGCTCTGAAAGGGGTGGGATGTCCGATAGGTATGTGGGGGTGGGAGATCCGGGAGGGGGGGGCCCATACATTTTTTTAGCTATGGGGCGGAGGTGGGGGGTGGGGCATAACATTTTTTGCTGTGGGGCCCAGTCATTACTAGCTACGCCCCTGGGTGACACCACCAGGAGATGAGCACTTGCATTATGGAAGCACTCATATCCCTACATTCATCTGTATCGTGATACAGATGAACACTGCAGCAGGGGAGGGAGTGGCGTCTCCCTTCCCTGTTCCTCTGATAGGCTGCTGGCCTTGTGCCGGCAGCCTATCAGAGGCCGGTGCAGGGGGTGCGATTACGTCATCGCTCCGCCTGAGCTGTACTGCTCAGGACACAGGCCAGAAGAGGCCTGCATCGCATCGCTGCCATGGAGGTAAGTATGTGTTTTGTTTTGTTTTTCTGTGAGGCGCTGTGCTGCGCTGGAGGGGTCATTGCTGGCATATAGGGGGACAATATAGGGGCATTGCCGGCACATGGGGGACACTATGGGGGAATTACTGGCACATGGGGGACACTATGGGGGCATTGCTGGCACATGGGGGACACTATGGGGGCATTGCTGGCACATGGGGGACACTATGGGGGAATTTCTGGCACATGGGGGACACTATGGGGGAATTGCTGGCACATGGAGGACACTATGGGGCATTGCTGGCACATGGAGGACACTATGGGGGCATTGCTGGAACATGGGGGACACTATGGGGGCATTGCTGGCACATGGGTGACAATATAGAGGCATTGCCGGCACATGGGGGACACTATGGGGGAATTGCTGGCACATGGGGGACACTATGGGGGCATTGCTGGCCCATGGGGGACACTATGGGGGCATTGCTGGCATATGGGGGACACTATGGGGGCATTGCTGGCACATGGGGAACACTATGGCGGCATTACTGGCACATGGGGGACACTATGGGGACATGGCTGGCACATGGGGGACACTATGGGGGCATGGCTGGCACATGGGGGACACTATGGGGGCATGGCTGGCACATGGGAGACACTATGGGGGCATTGCTAGCACATGGGGACACTATGGGGGCATCTACTGGGGGCATTTCTGGCACATTATGGGGACACTATGGTGTTGAAGGGGAGAAGAATGCTATGGGGGTATATTATATAGGCACATTATGGGGGCACTAAGAAGGGGCATTTAATACTGGCACATTCTGGGGGACACTATGGGAGAATCTTATACTGCCACATTCTGGGGGCACTATGGGGAAGAGGAGAGGAGCACTATGTGGGCATTTACTAGGGGCATTATATAGGGGTATTTTATACTTGCACACATTATGGGGACATTCACTCAACTGGCGGCACTGAGAGAGTTATTTTGCACTGGCACACAGAACGGGAGCACTTTTAAATTAGTGCCCATTTTTACTATTATTGAAGGTGGCAGATGAGTTGTTAAGAAGGTAGGAGGAGGATGGAAAAGTAGGAACCTAAGATCTCTTTTGTCAAACTACAGAGACAAGAGATGGGTGAAAAATCATCATGGCGGTCTGGTCTGAAAGGAGAAGATGAGGAAAGAAGGTCTGCATCAGAGAAGTTACTGGATGTAAGGTATGTGGTGCTGTATTTTGGATATCACAGAATACAATATGGTACAATGTTATTTGGTTAAGTGGGTGTGACTAGCCGACTAGGTGCACCTCATCTGATCCCACTTGTCCTTGTGCGACTTTTTTTCACAATACAGAATATAATATGTATGCAAATATGTGTGTGGGGGGGTGCTAAGCAGACAGAAGACAGATCGCCAGGGGTTGGGGGCCTGTTGGGGGTGCTAGAATTTGAACCCAAGTGATAACATGGATGGGGGTTTAGATGTTAAACAGACAGCTGACGTGGGGGGGGGGCTAAGCAGACAGATCGCCGCCGACGGGGGGGTTGTTGTGCTTGCGGGGGGGGGGGGGGCACCATTTTCTATCGCACTGGGTGACACCAGCCCTAGCAACGCCATTGCGTGTGGCTCAGCTCTGGCAGGGGTGACGCTGCAAGCCTCACTTTGTAGTCTCTGTAACTCTGGTCAGAGATAGTCAGCATTTCAGGACATATCATCAGGCAGGGCCTGAGTTCACTCACAAGCCCCTCTGGTAAGCTCCACACTGCAGCAGTCTCCCTTCTGTACCAGGAAACACCAGCTCAGTCAGGGAGCAAACACACTCTCAAGTCTGAGATACTGTGTCACAGCAGGCAGGTAGAAATCACTCTAATCTTCCCTGTGGATCTCCCTCTCAGTGGACAGAGTCCTTTTCTGTGTACTCAGACACCTTCAGCCCAGGCTCACTGCTCAGCCCGGGAAACTTTTTTAACTCCCTATCCTCTGGAACACAACATCTCTCACTGTCTTACTGAGCCACAGTGGCCTCTGGTGGTTGGAGGGAAACATGACAGTCTGCATATATATTAGTGCTGGAAATGCTGCTGGATGATCAGGGCTGCCTCTTACATCTGTAGTTTGACAAAATACATCTTAGGTTCCTAGTTTTCCATCCTCCTCCTACCTTCTTAACAACTCACCTGCCACCTTCAATAATAATAATAATGTGCACTAATTCAAAAGTGCTCCCGTTCTGTGTGCCAGTGCAAAAAAACTCCCACAGTGCCGCCAGTTGAGATAATGTCCCCATAATGTGTGCAAGTATAAAATACCCCTATATAATGCCCCTAGTAAATGCCCACATAGTGCTCCTCTCCTCTTTCCCATAGTGCCCCCATAATGTGCCAGTATAAGTTTCCCCATAGTGTCCTCCAGAATGTGCCAGTATTAAACGCCCCTTCTTAGTGCCCCCATAATGTGCCTATATAATATACCCCCATAGTATTCCTCTCCCCCCCAACACCATAGTGTACCCATAATGTGCCAGCAATGCCCCCAGTAGATTCCCCCATAGTGTCCCCCATGTGCCAGTAGATGCCCCCATAGTGTCCCCCATGTGCCAGCAATGCCCCCATAGTGTTTCCCATGTGCCAGCCATTCCCCCATAGTGTCCCCCATGTGCCAGCAATGCCTCCATAGTGTCCCCCAGGTGCCCGCAATGCCCCTATATTTTCCCCCATGTGCCAGCAATGCCCCCATAGTGTCCCCCATGTGCCAGCCATTTCCCCGATAGTGTCCCCCATGTGCCAGCAATAATGCCCCAAAGTGTCCCCTTTATGCCAGCAATGACCCCCCAGCGCAGCCCATCACAGCACCTCACAGAAATACAAAAAAAAGAAAACACATACTTACCTCCATGGCAGCAATGCGATGCAGGCCTCTTCTGGCCTGTGTCCAGAGCAGTACGGCTCAGGAGGCGCGATGACATCATCGCGCCACCTGCACAGGCCTCTGATAGGCTGCTGGCTTGTGCCGGCAGCCTATCAGAGGAACAGGGATGGGAGACGCCACTCCCTTGCCCTGCTGCAGTGTTCATCTGTATCGGCGTCCTGAGGGTTCTTGCCTCTGATGTAAAACGTTGAATCCTGGTGGCAACCTTTCAGAAATAGAGGCTAAATTTGATTAAATTGCATTGGGTGTCCCCAAGCATACTGACAATGCTTGGGCATACCCCCTTCATGTTCATAGCACCGACTCCATATATGGAGTCAGAGCTGGGACTCCTAAGCCGGGATTCCCTGTACCATGCTTCTCTTCAATTACACAGGCAAGTGCAGTGAATAAATTATCTTCTGCTGGCACTGGTGTCACCCCATCAGTGGTGTCACCCACTGCGGGCCGCACCCGCCGAACCCCCCTCGCAATGCCACTGGGCCCAGGAGCCTGGAGGGGCCCAAACATTCTTGTGCCACATAAGAAGACACTGGTATTATAGAAAGTGCAACCTGGTCAAGTTACACCTCTGGCTGGAGGAAAGTGGTAAGGTTTAAATTATTGGCTCAGGCAGCATGAAGGCTATGTGCTTCCCTTCCCCTGGCCACAAAGCACTGAAGGAAGGGGGGCCCAAGCTTAACTTTTATACCATTTAGAGTAGTTTTTAATAACAATGTTAACTTTAATCAAGCAGAAACGAGTAATTTAATCAATGATGCTTTGTTACAAAGATGCGCCCCCCTGGTGTTTCTAGTGCTGCCCGTTGTATCTGCCCATCTATTGCAATTTCATTCTGGTGGTTCAGCATGCATGGTAAATCTTGTATGATGTCTAGTGATTAGCGAATTATTGAAAAATTCAATTCGGCTGCTTCGTGACTCGTGCATTACTTTGTAAGTAGTGGGTGCAATGACAGGGAGAGGGGACTCCGCCGCTCCCCATCATTGTACCCTTCAGATGCCGCGTTCATACATGATCGCAGCATCTGACATCAATAATACAGTGTAAAATATATATAAAAAAAATGTATAAAATCATACTTACCCCTCATCCATGGGATTGCAAAAAAATAAATAAAAAAAATCATTCTCAACTCATCCGTTTGAGCTTGAAGAGCCGACTGCCGCCATCTTGATTGAAGATATAGCGCAAAATCTCACACCGCCCTTGATGATGTCATCACGTCAGCTGTTGTCATAATCAACGCGCACAGGATGATGTGCAAGATCTTCAATCAAGATGGCGGCAGTCGGCTCTTCAAGTTCAAACGGATGAGGTGAGTATGATTATTTTTTATTTTTTGCCACCATTGAGGGAAAATTTATTTGCTACCACGAAGCATTAGGAAATTTGGCTTCGCGGCGAATCGATTTTTTCTTTGAAATTCAGATCAAATTCCACTTTGTGGAGTTCGAATTGCTGAACACTAGTGATGTTCTTTATCAAAGCAGCAGTATTCACTTTGCACATGCACTGCTTTAAAATTCTCTCTGTCTAGGACGGCTCTATTCAAGTTCTGTGGCACCGGGATTCATTTACGCTTTTCAGCTGGATGAAATACAAATGTAATTGTGGCTCAACCCCTTTAATGATACGCTATTGGAAAAAGAAAATTGTAAGACACCACGTGACCGCTTGCAACTTTTTCCCTCGGAGAACCGTCAAAGTGGCAGTGCGGTAGCAATAATTTTATCATTTTACCATCAGCCCTAGCTTTATTCATTCATGTAAAGAGTTGTGTATGTTATTGCAATCTATTCATATAGAGGCCACAGGGAAGCATAGAGCGAGCCCTGATAGCACCGTTATATACTAAACTCCACGAAGCACAACGCAATAATGGATATTCCTTTCAAACTAATGGTAAAATGTGTGCGATGGAGTCATCTTTTGCATTAAATCAGAGCCTCGATGCGTTTCC
Organism: Bufotes viridis; assembly: GCA_033119425.1. Classification (NCBI taxonomy): domain Eukaryota; kingdom Metazoa; phylum Chordata; class Amphibia; order Anura; family Bufonidae; genus Bufotes; species Bufotes viridis. The sequence goes on from CM065593.1 coordinate 63,983,737, forward strand.
CTTTATTTCCATCGTTATAAATCCTCTGACATTGGAAAATTCGAGTTAAACAGCAAATAGGATTAAGGTGATGTTGATGCATCTGCTGAATGATGAGAGGTCATCAGTCATCTGCAGCAGGGAGATGGTGCACAGATGTTGATAGCCCACGTCTACAGCCGCCTCTAGTGATTGGGCAGACCCCATCTGCTGCCTCATTTCTACGTTTAGCTCTCACAGAACGAGATACTTTGAAGACAAAGGTCACTCTTGTACCTTGACAATCAAACTGCATATTAACTCCGCGCTATCATGTTAGGGATGTGTATCTACAGGCAGAATAAACTGTCAGACGGGCTTGATGCAATGACTGAACAGGTCTTATGTTATGGGAATGAGAATAGACATGACGTCGACTGATTGGAAGAAGAGAAATTACGTGTTGTCCATGTTATCACGGTAATATTACATTTAGCATATGTGATTTTTAAAGAGAACTCAATTTCTGAACGAAAGTTCTACAATTTACACTGTATGTTGAGTTAGTTCTAAATATGTCATCCTTCACATCTCCTATTGGTTTTGATTCGGAGGGGGGGGAATATCTCTCATTGTGGAGAGAGCACCTTAATCGGTGTAAGGAGACTTATAGGCCATACATGCTCCTCTGGAATTCTGGGAAGAAGGGGATGCAAATGAGCTCATAACAAGCTCCGCCTCTAATGCCAGTAGGTGTAAGGCAACTATCCTATAACATACCTTCCAACCATCCCGGATACGGTGGTACAGTCCCAGATTTCAGTGGCTGTCCCACGGTCCAGGTACGGCTGAGGTATGTCCCGCTCTCTGGCAGCTGTCCCTGATTCAACAGAGACAGCTGCCTGTACTGATGAAGCAGAGAACCATCGGCTTCCTGCTCCATCATTCCTCCCCCCTGCCGGCACTCCACACTGCTAGTCTGTGCAGGGGATGGGGCCGGCCGGCAGTCAGCCTCTGCTCCTCCTCCACAGACTAGAGCAGCAGATGTGGATCCTGCTGCTGCTGAAGGAGGTGAGTATGTGGAGTTTTTTTTTTTTTTTTACTTTCTGTGAAGGGGGCACAGTCCTGGGGATATGTCTGTGGGGACATCACTGGGCATATTTCTGAAGAGGGCACAATGCTCACATAACTACTGTGTGGTGGCATACAAGGGGAATTATTACTATGTAGGGGCATTTAGGGGACTGGCTGGAATTAGATGTTTAGTAATGTTTTGTGCAGAATTAGAGACATGGCCTAGTGCAGAAAAAAATTTGCCTTGTGCGCCGCACATAGTGTCCCTCTTCCTTCTTTTCAAAAGTTGGGAGGTATGCTATAAGTCAATGTTCAACCCTTAAAATAGACCTTGAGACATGACTCGGATATTAAATAAGCCAGCACCTCATCTGCAGACAGCTGTTTGAGGGTGATTGCCCCTCATCAGTGAGGGCGGAAAGTACTGGCTTAACTGGGTGAGAGGCCTAAGTCAGGATTTGGGGGATATTATCTCTCCTTGGGGAGAGAGCGCCTTAATCGGCATAAGGAGACTTATAGGCCACCCCGAAACAGCTGTCTGGAGATGAGATGCTGGCTTATTTAATATCCGAGTCATGTCTCAAGGCCTATTTAAAGGGTTGAACATTGACTTATAGGATAGCTGCCTTACATCCGATGGCATCAGAGGCAGAGCTTGTTAAGTGCTCATTTACATCTCTTTCTATCGGTTGTGAGTTACACTTTTCTTTATTGCTAAAGCTGCAGACACATTGGCAGAGAAGTACGAGACACTTTGTTTCCCATAGCAACCAATCACAGCGCAGCTTTTATTTCATATTCTCCTCTTCTAAAATTAAAGCTGTTCTGTGATTGGTAGCAATGGACAACACAGATCTTCTTTCTTTTAGACAGTTTCCTAAATCTGCCCCATCATTTCTACTAAAGGCCGATTACAAAATGGCGAATTATCGCTGACACCAGAATGTGACATCCAAATAAATAGCTCATGATTACTACAAAAATGAAGTAAGCGGGTGATTGTGCGATGTTATTAACTCCTTAGTGACCAGGCCTGTTTGGGCCTAAATGAGCAGGGGCGTCGCTAGGCATGTAGATTCCCGTACTACAAGCACATGGCCCCGAATCTCTGGCTGATAGCTGTATTTTTCACTGCACTGGCATCTTCTTTTTATGGTTATATTGAGCCACCAGTGTAGGGCTACAGTGGGGCCCCAAATGACATCAGCCAGGCGCACATTAAGGGCTCATGCACATGAATATATTTTCTTTCCATGTCCTTTCCGTTTTTTTGAGAAACGTATACGGAACCATTCATTTCGATGGGTCTGCAAAAAAAAAAAAAACGGAAGGTACTCCATGCCCTATTTTTGTCCACATTACAGGCAAGGATAGTACTGTTCTATTATGGGCCAGCTGTTACGTTCCGCAAAATACAGAATGCACACAGACATCATCCGTATTTTTTGCGACTCTGTTTTATACGGACCGCAAAATACATATGGTCGTGTGTATGAGGCATTAACCTGTAAGGAGGGGCTCCATTGTGGGCCCAGCTGAAGTGCAGTCAGGCCGGCCAGCAGACCCGCACTGGTGTCTCAGTATCAGAGCAGAAGTGGGGCTTGTGTTTAGCCCCGCCCCTCACTCAGGTCTGGCAGTGGAGGACCACACCCAGCCCTGCAGAAGATTCAGACAGGACAAGCAGATTATAGAGCTACTGCTGTCTGTCCGGTTCCAGCTGGACAGCTCTTATGAAAATGGCCTCTGCCAGCCCAGCAGCAGCCACTACCAACCTGCAATATGGAACAGCAGAGAGGTTACCTGTGCAGGACAGCTTCATGTAAGTTAACCACCTTCCATGTATAGGACAGTGTGCTTATGGGACCTGTATCTTTGTTAAATAGAATGGATAAAAAAAAACTATGCATATACTGCTAGGGGAGCATGTCTATATACTGCTAGGACAGGCTGTGTATATACTATGAGCGGAGGAGATGCCGTATATATACTGTGAGCGGAGGAGATGCCGTATATATACTGTGAGCGGAGGAGATGCCGTATATATACTGTGAGCGGAGGAGATGCCGTATATATACTGTGAGCGGAGGAGATGCCGTGTATATACTGTGAGCGGAGGAAATGCCGTTTATATACTGTGAGCGGAGGAGATGCCGTGTATATACTGTGAGCGGAGGAGATGCCGTGTATATACTGTGAGCGGAGGAGATGCTGTGTATATACTGTGAGCGGAGGAGATGCGTGTATATACTGTGAGTTGAGGAGATGCTGTGTATATACTGTGAGCGGAGGAGATGCTGTGTATATACTGTGAGCGGAGCAGATGCCGTGTATATACTGTGAGTGGAGGAGATGCCATGTATATGCTGTGAGCGGAGAAGATGCCGTGTATATACTGTGAGCGGAGGAGATGCCATGTATATACTGTGAGCGGACGAGAAGCCGTGTATATACCGTGAGCGGAGGAGATGCTGTGTATATACTGTGAGCGGAGGAGATGCTGTGTATATACTGTGAACGGAGGAGATGCTGTGTATATACTGTGAGCGGAGGAGATGCCGTGTATATACTGTGAGCGGAGGAGATGCCGTATATATACTGTGAGCGGAGGAGATGCCGTGTATATATATTGTGAGAAGAGGAGATGCTGTGTATATACTGTGAGCAGAGCAGATGCCATGTATATACTGTGAGCGGAGCAGATGCCGTGTATATACTGTGAGCGGAGGAGATGCCATGTATATACTCTGAGCGGAGGAGATGCCGTGTATATACTGTGAGCGGAGGAGATGCCGTGTATATACTGTGAAAGGAGAAGATGACGTGTATATACTGTGAGAGGAGAAGATGCCGTGTATATACTGTGAGCGGAGGAGATGCTGTGTATATACTGTGAGCGGAGTAGATGCTGTGTATATACTGTGAGCGGAGGAGATGCTGTGTATATACTGTGAGCGGAGGAGATGCTGTGTATATACTGTGAGCGGAGGAGCTGTGCATGCGGTATATACTGTAAGCGGAGAAGATGCTGTGTATATAGTGTGAGCGAGGAGCTGCTGTGTATATACTGTGAGCGAAGGAGCTGCTGTGTATAAACTGTGAGCGAAGGAGCTGCTGTGTATATACTGTGAGCGGAGGAGATGCTGTGTATATACTGTGAGCAAAGGAGCTGTGCAGGCAGTATATATTGTGAGCGGAGGAGATGCTGTGTATATAGTGTGAGCGAGAAGCTGCTGTGTATATACTGTGAGCAGAGGAGCTGTGCAGGCCGTATATACTGTGAGCGGAGGAGATGCTCTGTATATAGTGTGAGCGAGAAGCTGCTGTGTATATACTGTGAGCGGAGAAGCTGTGCAGGCAGTATATACTGAGCTCGGAGGAGATGTTGTGTATATACAGTGAGCAGAGGATCTGTGTATATATTGTGAGCGGAGGAAATGCTGTGTACTGTATATAAGGTGAGCGGAGGAGATGCCATGTATATACTGTGAGTGGAGGAGATGCTGTGTATATACTGTGAGCAAAGGAGCTGTGCAGGCAGTATATATTGTGAGCGGAGGAGATGCTGTGTATATATAGTGTGAGCGAGAAGCTGATGTGTATATACTCTGAGCAGAGGAGCTGTGCAGGCCGTATATACTGTGAGCTCGGAGGAGATGTTGTGTATATACTGTGAGCAGAGGATCTGTGTATATATTGTGAGCGGAGGAAAGGCTGTGTACTGTATATAAGGTGAGCGGAGGATCTGTGTATATACACTGTGAGCTGAGGAGCTGTGCATGCAGTATATACTGTGACCGGAGGAGATGCTGTGTGAGAAGGGCTTAAGCGGCCCCCTGGGCATCAGCCCACTGGAAAATTTCCCTGCCAGATCTATGTCCAATCTACCCCTGCCTTGCAACTTAACTAGGACTGCCAGTGTTAACTATCTACGGCCCATATACAACCATTAGAGATATACAGTTGTGTTTAAAATTATTCAACCCCCAATGCTGTAAAGGGTTTTAGGGAATTTAGTGTACATTTGTAATTGTGTTCAGAATGAAATCTTACAAGGACTTTTTAAAGAACAAAATGCAACTAGAATGACATCAATTGTTTTTGTAATACAGTATTAAATGTTTTTTTTTGTGATTTCTTCATTGACACAATTATTCAACCCCTTAAAGACGACCACTCTTAAGAACAGAGGTTCATTTAAGTGTTTTCGATCAGGTATTGAAAACACCAGTGGTTGTCAAGGAGCAGCAATCAAGCATAATAAGCACCAATTAGGCAGATTTTAAATGACTGTGATACTCAGCTCCTTCTAGACATTTACTGGTGCGTTTACAGACATGGTGAAGTCAAGAGAATGGTCCAGGAAGACAAGAGAAGAGGTGATTTCTCTTCACAGGAAGGGCAATGGCTATAAGAAGATTGCAAAGATGTTAAACATACCAAGAGACACCATAGGAAGCAAATTCAAGGCAAAGGGCACTGTTGAAACGCTACCTGGTCGTGGCAGAAAGAAGATGCTGACTTCGACTGCTGTGCGCTACCTGAAACGCAAAGTGGAGAAAAGTCCCCGTGTGACTGCTGAGGAACTGAAAAAAGATTTGTCAGATGCGGGTACTGAAGTTTCAGCTCAGACAATAAGGCGCACACTGCGTAATGAAGGCCTCCATGCCAGAACTCCCAGGCGCACCCCCTTGCTGTCTCCAAAGAATAAGAGGAGTCGACTGCAGTATGCCAAAAGTCATGTGGACAAACCACAAAAGTTTTGGGATAGTGTTCTGTGGACTGATGAAACAAAATTAGAACTGTTTGGGCCCATGGATCAACGCTATGTTTGGAGGAGGAAGAACAAGGCCTATGAAGAAAAGAACACCTTGCCTACTGTGAAGCATGGCGGGGGGGTCAATCATGCTTTGGGGCTGTTTTGCTTCTACAGGTACAGGGAATCTTCAGCGTGTGCAAGGTACCATGAATTCTCTTCAGTACCAGGAGATATTGGATGAAAATGTGATGCAGTCCGTCACAAACCTGAGGCTTGGGAGACGTTGGACCTTTCAACAGGACAATGATCTCAAGCATACCTCCAAGTCCACTACAGCATGGTTGCAGATTAAAGGCTGGAACATTTTGAAGTGGCCATCACAGTCACCAGACTTAAATCTGATTGAGAACCTCTGGTGGGACTTAAAGAAAGCAGTTGCAGCGCACAAGCCTAAGAATGTGACTGAACTGGAGGCTTTTGCCCATGAAGAATGGGCGAAGATACCCGTAGATCGCTGCAAGACACTTGTGTCAAGCTATGCTTCACGTTTAAAAGCTGTTATAACTGGAAAAGGAAGATGAAATGATCAAAATCAATGTCAAACTGGCCAAAACACTCAATTTCAGTGGGGGTTGAATAGTTTTGAACACAACTGTATAGCGCATAAAAAAATAATTACAGCATCAACAAACATTTAACATAAAGTTCTCTCTTTGGCTACAGGCACATGACGGTGAAAAATGACTGTGCGACGGCCGTTAAAGTAACAGCCGTCACACAGCCATATTTAACACCAATAAAAGTCTATGGGGCTAGTCACAAGACCGCTTTTTTTTTTCTTTTTTAACGGCCAGCGAACAGCAGGCATCAAAAAATAGGACATGTCCTATTTTTGGCCATTTTAATGGCCAGCCGGACCCCATTAAAATCAATGGGACTATTTTTAATGGCCACTTAAAAAGGAGTGCACCTGTCTAACGGCCATTAAAAACTGGTAGACTGGGACAATATGGCCTTTTAGGGATTCAATAAAATAAAAAAATACTCACTTCATTCACTTGCACGCACAGAGGGAGTCGTTCCTCTCTTCATTAAAAAGTACATGCTAACGGCTGACATGACCAAGTCTTCATCATCATGACATCATCAAGCTGAGCGCAGGTCCTTCGGCAGCTCCTATTTAATGGAGAGGAGCTGTCATGAGCATGTACGCCTAAGCAGTAATTTGCTGAGCCACTGCATATTGTATTCTTTACATTTTTTATACATTTTCACACAAAACAGGAGAAAACAAAACATTTTAAAATGGGTAACTCTGTTACTGTCTTTGAAATACGCTACATTCTTATCCTTGTGGTGTATACAGATGAGACATGTTTCTAAAAAGACATGTGCCTGTACATATGACTATGCCTCGCTAACAAGCAGTTGTCCCGCATTTCTGTCATCCTAACGCTGTTGTGAATAACATTCTGGTCTGACATGTAATAAATTATTGCAGAAATAAACTATACTGTAGTGAAGGGCAACATGCAAGAAAATGGAGGAAAATGAATCCAACTATGTAGCAATTTGGGTTTGTTCACAAGATGAAAGAACACCTTAAGAGCTATAATGACAAGCTATTTTTCAAAGTGACTGGTCGTACAACGTCTCTTTAGCCCTATAAATCCCTATATACGAGACAAACTTGCCAAGCGATGTGATGCACCATAACAGGTCCCTGCCGGGCCGTGTAGACACCGCTATGCACAAAAACAACCAATCATCGACAGAATAGATAAAAGGACAGTGTCCAGAACCATCTGTAGAACAGTAATGATCACTAATCCCCAAAATGCTGTCACTATTTCTATTGTAGGGTGTAAGAGGTCCACCAAAGAGAAATCCTTAATAAAGCCCTTAGTGTATTGGTAGAAAGTAACTCAATTTAGAGATTCTCTAAATAAAATATATATCATGCCCCTATCACAATACAGTAAAGTCAATGGAAATAATATTTATGTGACAGGACACAGTCATGAAGACAGTCTTAAATTCATCCACTAATAAATCCATATCTGGGATGTACTGTAGGGACTTAGGAATTATTGCAGCAGGAGAATAATCAGTGATCTCATCTTATTTGGGCAGTCAAAACCTGTATTTTTTTTTGGTGGGACCTGAAAATTGGCACCCAAATGCATGAACCACGTGACGGCTAAAATACAGGGGTGCTGATGTTTATTTGCTACCAAGAACATGTGTGGGTGCCAGATGTGAGCGTCTGCACAGTAAACAAGCTAAATAAAAATTAACTTGTGGAATTAATTGAAAAAAATCCTAACTGGTAAGATTTGTTTCACTTTCTGAAAAAAATCTGCTCCACAGCCCATCCTGCAAGGATCCCTCCCTGGAAAGCCACAAACTAAGCCGAAAATAAGAATAAATTGTCTGTGTGCACGGTGGTGAGCATGTAGACATTCTTCCCGTCCTTTGAATTCACTGCAAGCAGCTCCCCCTGTCTGGGGCTGCAGTGCTGGGCGAGCAGCTCTTGAGCCATCCCCAGCGCCATTACAGGGGGGCCAGGAGGTGGAGGTCCTTCTTAAATATGGCAGAGCAGGCACCTGCTTACCCTGATGGCAGGTGCCTGCTCTGCCAGTAAATTACCGATGCAGAGGAGGTGGGCGGCAAGGGACGCTGTTCTAGCAGCTCCCCACTCCTTCCTCGTGCGCCCCTCTGTGATGCCGGGAGCCGGAATATGACGTCATTCCGGCCCCAGCATACTAAACGGCGCGCTGGAGGACTGAGGAGCTGCACCACACTGGACCCCAGGGAGGTGAGTGTCTGCCTGTGTGTGTCTGTCTGTCTGTCAGTGAGTGTATGTGTGTCTGTCATTGAGTGAGTATGTGTATGTCAGTGAGTGTGTATGCCTGTCTGTCAGTGAGTATCTGAGTGATTGTATGTCTGTCAGTGTGTGTCGTTCAGTGAGTGTGTGCGTGTCTGTCAGTGTGTGCGTGTCTGTCTGTCAGTGTGTGCGTGTCTGTCTGTCAGTGTGTGCGTGTCTGTCTGTCAGTGAGTGAGTGACATGGCAGGGGGGCGGCAAAATGGATCTTTGCCTAGGGCGGCAAAAATCCTTGCACATGCTCAGCCATGCAAGTGTGAAGGATATTCCTCTCTCCCACGCTTAGATAGCACTAGTTGTGGGAATCCCACCCTGTTTTTGTGTACTGTCCCACAGGCCTCTGTGTTTGCCACATGGAGGCATTTAAAAAGGGATAACCTAGTGTAAAAATTATCAGTGCACACGTGGTACCCTTTGTGCAATAGTGATGAGCGGCAGGGGCTATATATTTGAATTCGCGATATTTGATGAATATTTTGTAGAATATACGTCATATATTCGCGAATATTCTAAAAAAAAACAACAACGAATATATAGCACTATATTGAATATAGTGCTACATATTCCTTATTAGAATATTCATCATCTTTTTATGAAGTAGTGACCACTCATAATTGATTCCTCCCTGCTGTCTGGTTCCCCAAAAAAACTGTTCTTACGTGTCCTGGCTCCCTAGGATTTCATCCCGCTCCAGTCAGTGCCCGTTGCTGACTTCCCGTGCGCATGGAGCATCCTCATCACCATGGGAACGCCTCAGGGTTAGAATATACCATCGGATGTGAGATTTCACAATCTCACAACTGCGAATAGTCTTGTCATAAGACTATGCAACCACTAGAGGGCGCTGTTAACTTATTACAAAGGAACCAAGACACGTGACAATGACTATAACAGAAGACCTCAATGTACAGAAACGGATCAGTGGTTGTGAACCCACTGCGCCACTGACTAGCAATACTCTGGAGGGGCGTAACTAAGCAGCTACCTGGTCTTCGCTAGAGCCTCAAATGGTGAGGATAGGCTTGGCCCATTAGGGTAGTTGCCAGGGGCTACTCCAGAGCGTAAACAGTCAGTGGCAGCAGGATCAGGCGGCACAGAGATACCAGACAAGGTACCGACAGTACATTGAGTCCACAGACAGGCAGGCAGAGCGGAACTGAGGCAGCAGGTACCTGTGCCCCAAGCAATAGAAGCAAGACAACCCCAGGCAGAGCTGCAGATAGACAGAGAATGGGCATTCGGACATTCCCCCTCCCGGGAGCACAGGAACCCTCTTCTGAAGGCGGACATGGACAGACATGAACGGAAAACCAGAAGCAATAAGGACTGCCATGACAGACATGAAAAGAAACAGGCATGAACAGACAAGAACAGGAACAGACACAGCTCTGCTAGGCTATCCAGGCGCAGATAACCTCTGCTAGGCTATACAAATACAGGACAGATACAAGGTAAGGTACAGGGCAGAAGACAACAATACAGAACCAGCCGGAACACACCGAGGTGTAGATGGTAGGACCCCTAGGGTCAGCAGCAAAGGGCAAAACCTGGCAAGACAAACGTAGACAGACAGCACAGAAGGGTGATACATCCCACAAGACAGAACAGATTGACCTCAACACTCCACGCTCAAAGGCAGAACTAGCAGCCTGATGAGCGCACCTGAAAGGACACACCCAGGAACCGGCCAGCGGAGGTAAACCCATCAGAACCAAACAGGGAGGTACTAAATCAGGTCAGGGGTAACCGGAAACCACAGCATACCAAGCTGCGATACACGACGTTGCCCCTAGCAACCAGCATGCACGGAACACCGCAGCCAGTACACAAGAGTGCAACAAACCTGACATACCCACAGGGAGAGGATACAGCCAAAGGGGGTACACACACACACTAGATACCGCAGCCAGCACGCAGCCAAAAGCAAGCCTACACAGAATAACCCGCAGCCGGTACGCAAAAGGCGTGAAGCCAGCCTGCACGGAAAACCACATCACGGTGAACTGCACCGTGACATACAGAAATTTCTAGCTTTTAACTAATGAACGATTTGTTTCCTCCTTATTTCCCGCTCCCCCTTATTATTTTGTGTTTCTCTCTCTCTCTCTGGTGGTACTTTGTGGGTTTTTTATATTGCTTTTCTTGAAGGGTTTTGCACTTTGTATGCCTTACAAGGCGTCATATTGGTTTAAGAATGGGTTTCCTATAGGAATATTTTATTGGCATAATTATGCTTGTCTTATGGAGCTCTGTATTTGGATAACTATCTATGCTTTAACCCATTAATAGTCAGTTAATTTTTTCAGTTTTTTGTTTTTCCATGTTTAAGCAACCATCTCTTTTTTTTTTTCATACTGTTACTGTGTATAGTCTTGTTTTATGCAGTACAAATCGCATTTTTTTGGTACTGTATACATATAAATTACATATTAGATACTAATTAATTTATACACTTTTTTTGCAAATCTAGAAAAAGCAATTTTTGACATTGCTTTATTTACACAGTTCATATTTTATGCTGAATTACCCGTTAATTGAGTTGTTCAGGTTATTTCAGTCATGTGGATACCTAGTACCGAAGTGTAGTGATTTTACATAATATATGCGCTATAAAATATATTTTAAAATATTCTCTTATTTATAATTTTTTGCTTAAATTAATTAAATCTCTTATTTATAATTTTTTTCTTAAATTATTTAAAAAAAATCCTGTTAAAGAATCATTGTCTTAGGGTACTTTCACACTAGCGTTGTTAGAATCCGGCAGGCAGTTCCGTTGCCAAAACTGCCGGATCCTGAAATCCGTATGAAAACGGATATCTTTTTTTTTCCGGATTCGGATCCGTTAGACTTATTCATTGAAATACTGGATCCGTCTTTCCGGTATCATCCGGAATAACGGATCCGGTATTTAATTTTTTCAAAGCTAGAAAGAACTGCGTATGCGCAGACCGGAAAACCTGATCCGGCGATGCGGCAACACTTGGTACCGGGTCCAGCATTAATACATTTCAGTGGAAATTAATGGCAGATCCGGCAAGTGCGGTAGTGTTCCAGAATTTTGGCCGGAGATAATAAAGCAGCAATCTGCGGTATTTTGTCTGGTCAAATACCGTACAAGGGACGGAACAGAAGACACCCTGATGCATACTGAATGGATTGTTTTCCATTTAGAATGCACAGGGACAAAACGGAAGCGTTTTTTACCGGTATTGAGACACTTTACTGGATTTCAATACCGGAAAAGAATAACGCTAGTGTGAAAGTACCCTTACAAAAGTATTGCATACTTAAAGGGGTTTTGCAGGCTATACATATTGATGGCCTATTATCAGGATAGGTCACCAATATCTGATCAACGAGGGTCCAACACCTGGCACCCCCTCTAATCAGCTGTTTTAAGAGGAGGTGGCGCTCTATGCGATTACACTATGTGTTGTCTCTGGAGTGCTGGCGTAGAGTAATTACAAATGCTTAAGTGAATGGAGCGAGTACTTGTAATTAACCTGCACCACCAAAACTTCCAAGATGACGGGCAGTGTAATGAAGGACAAGGCACTCGTTTTTAAATGGAGGTCTTGATTTGAGAGGACTTTAGGTGAGAGGAAGTAGACCACATGTTGATTCCAGCAAAAAATGTAAAAATAGATTATTTTGAAGCTGCAGAAAGTTCTTTGCCCGGAGATATAAAACTTGAAAGAAGATTATAAAAAATGTTCTAAAAAAGTTGTAATTTATAACAGCGAATGGCATCTATGGGAGATGCCCAGTGTATTGCTATGAAGGTAGTTCTTTGTTGTGTGCACTAAAAGAGCATTTATAGGTCCCTGGTGTTATCTGAAGTGAGGAGACCAAGTAATTATTAGCCTCAGGAAGAATGTGGATAAATGTCTTCCTTCAAAAGCTGAGAAAAAGTCATAATTCTTAAATCTCTTATGCCAGTCTCAGGTCCTGACTCCTGAATTCACAATTGCTGCAGTTTACCGCCAACTGAGCACAAGTGTGGAAATAGATACACCTAAGTAGCAGCGCTGTGGCCTGTTATGAAAAAGTTAAGGTCATTCAGTAGCTCTACCTTCAGACAATTACAGAGTTGTCAACAATGTCCCATTTATTTCAACGGAGGATAAAATATGCGTGACCGACCACCATACCGTGCAGAATCTCCCAGAGTAACAAGAACTACTCAAATAGTTTTGTCGACAATGTATGTGTCCATACAATTGTGCCAGCCATAGTAGTGCCCATTCACAATACCAGCCATAATACCAGCCATTATGGTGCGAACCATAATCCTTTTAAAGTGGTTGTCCAGCCACTTAACCCCTTAAGGAGCGGGCTCATTTTCACCTTAAGGACCAGGCCATTTTTTGCAAATCTGACCAGTGTCACTTTATGAGTGAATAACTTTAAAACGCTTTTACTTATCCAGGCCATTCTGAGATTGTCTTTTCGTCACATATTGTACTTCATGACACTGGTAAAATTGAGTAAAAAAATAAATCATTTTTATTTATTAAAAAATACCACATTTACCAAAAATTTTGAAAAATTTGCAAATTTCCAAGTTTCAATTTCTCTGCTTCTATAATGCATAGTAATACCTCCAAAAATAGTTATTACTTTACATTCCCCATATCTCTACATGTTTGGATCAATTTGGGAATGCTATTTTATTTTTTGGGGACGTTACAAGGCTTAGAAGTTTAGAAGCATGTTTGAAATCACTTTGTGAGGCTTACATAATAGAAACCTGTTTCCCAGGGAGCTTTGCACTTCGGACTGCTGTGTTGAGACTCTTAAGTGAGGCTCCACGGCGTTTTTTGTGGCTGGTCTCCCTGAGATCAGCTATTGTTGTGTTATAATAAAAACCACCCAAAAATGACCCTATTCTAGAAACTAAACCTCTTAAGGTATTCAAAACGGATGTTACAAACATCATTAACCCTTTAGGTGTTTCACAAGAGTTATTGGCAAATGGAGATGAAGTTTCAGAATTGAAATTTTTTGGCAAATTTTCCATTTTAATAAAAAATTTTCTGTAACTAAGCAAGGGTTAACAGCCAAACAAAACCCAATATTTATTTCCCTGATTCTGTAGTTTGCAGAAACACCCCATATGTGGTCGTAAACTGCTGTATGGCCACATGGCAGGGCGTAGAGGTAAAGGAGCGCCGTGTTGTTTTTGGAAGGCAGATTTTGCTGGACTGGTTTATCTACACCATGTCCCATTTGAAGCCCCCCAGGGGTAGAAACTCCATAAAAGTGACCCCATTTTGGAAACTACAGGATAAGGAGGCAGTTTTGTTGGGACTATTCTTAGGGTACATGTGATTTTTGGTTGCTCTATATTACATTTTTATGAGGCAAGGTTACCAAAAATATAAATTCTAAAATCTCATCTCCATTTGCCATAATCTCTTGAGGAACCCTTAAAGTATTAACAAAGTTTGTAAAATAAGTTTTGAATACCTCGAGGGGTGTAGTTTATTAGATGGTGTCACTTTTATGGAGTTTCTACTCTAGGGGTGCATCAGGGTTCTTCAATCAAATGGGATATGGTGTAAAAAAAGAAAAGCACATCAAAATCTACCTTCCAAAAACCACATGATGTTCCTTTCCTTCTGTGCCCTGCCGTGTGCCCGTACAGCAGTTTACCACCACATATGAGGTGTTTCTGTGAACTGCAGAATCAGGGCAATGCATTTTAAGTTTTATTTAGCTGTTAACCCTTGCTTTGTTACTGGAAAAAATGGATTAAAATGGAAATTTTGCAAAAAAAAAGCTGTTTTGGCACCGTTTTTATTTTAATATTTTGACCGTGTTAATCTGAGAGGTTAAGTCATGGGGAATTTTTATGAAGCAGATTATAACAGACGCGGCGATATATAATTTGTCTACTTTTTTAAATTTATTTAGGTTTATCACTATATTATCCCTCTTTGAAACAAAAAAAAAAATTTAGTATCTACACAGTCTAAGAGTAAATTTTTTTAAAGTTTTTATCCGATTGTCTAAGGTAGGGGCTCACTTTTTGCGGGATGAGAGGATGGGTTTATTGGCACTATTTTGGGGGGCATATGACTTTTTGATCGCTCGCTTGCTATTACACTTTTTGTTATGTAAGGTGACAAAAAAATTCCTTTTTTTGCACCGTTTTTTATTTTATTTTTACAGTGTTAATCTGAGGGGTTAGATCATGGGGTATTTTTGTAAAGCAGATTAATACTTTTATAATAATTTTTTAAAATTATTTTAGATTTACAAACTATCATAGTTTTTTTATCCGATTGTCAGTGGCTAAATGGAAATGGGGATAACAAAATTTAGTACTCCATGGAAGAGTGGTACTCCCTGAAGCAACCGTCAATTCAGAGGCCCGGATGATCGGGACACGTGTCACACTGAGTGGTGGTGTCCTTCCGTATGCCCCTCATGTGACACACTCTGCACCCTTTTTGGGTCCTTCCCTTCTTTCCAGTATGGGGGACCACACCTGGAAAATGTTGGCCAGGGACGATCCGGGTGCCTCCAGTTCCCGAGGTACTCCGGCCTGCTCTTTCCCGGTCAGAAAAGATCAGGTCCTTGAGGAATGCCTCATAGAACTGAAGGAATTTCCCTGGTTTGCCAGTGCACTGGAACAGTACAAAAGAGTTGTACATGGTAACCAGCACCAGCAACTTTTTTGTACCTTGCCCAGGTTTTGCGCATGGCTTTATATGGCTTGAGGACTTGATCAGAGAGATCAACTCCTCCCATATACCGATTGTAGTCGACGATACAATCGGGCTTGAGGACCGTTGCTGTGGTACCTCGCACAGGGACAGAGGAGATGCCGTTACCGTGAATTGTGGTCTGTACAAGGACATGGAGGGGGTAGGTAGGTGTTACGGTATAACCCGGTATAGTGAGGGTTAATACCGTTCGGGCGATTCCCCTGGAGAAGAGCACAGCAACCCACAACCGCTGGAATCCACCGAACTGGAACCATACGAAGTCCTCCTTTCCTGGAACAGGCAAGAGAACGTTCTGAAGAAGCAATTCCCCCCAAGTACGAGACGAGGCTCCGTATTAATAGTTAAACAGGAATTCTCACTTTATTGAGGGCTACCTGCCTGGTATTTATGCAGGTCTCCCACCTGGTGGACACTCCCCTAGGGGACCAGAAGGAAGACTGCGACACAGGGGATACAGCAGCCAATCACACACAATGGGACAATACAGACACCCCCAGCATATCCCTCCCCTCTGCCTGTGATACAATTACCCTACACGGGTTAATGTAATCATCACAGGCAGGAGAATACACAATGTCTTCTGTCCTGGAGACAATCGAGGACTCATTCAATTATCTCTCAGGACAAAAGGGAAATCGCCAATACACACGTGGGGACAATAGGACAGACATCATTATTCAATATACAATGTCCCACCCTTTACAGTACACACAGACATTTAACATATCCCCAGATGGCTTGGATCTGAGCGCTCAATATATCCAAACAGCGCTCAGATGCCACAAACACAGTCAAATCGCCATGGGGTTTAAGTTTAGCATGGGCTGATGAGAGGGCCCATAATCCTGGGGCAAGAGGCTGGCAATCTGTCCCCTCCAAAACCCAGTGGCGCGGTTGGTTTCACCACAGTAGGGAGGCTGCGTTGATTTCTCCGCACGATCCCACAAGCGGACGTGGATCAGGTGGCGAGGGACTGGAACGAGGGGATACTAGTATAAAAGTTATCCACGTACAGGTGGTAACCTTATCTAGCAGTGGGTGCATAAGGTCCCACACAAATTTCCCGCTAACACCTATTCTGGGGGTTGAATATGGGAATCTCGCCCCTCGTATGCACAAAACTTGTAAGTGTACCCTGAGGTACTCTCACAAAGTTTGTACAGCTTCAAGCCATACCTCGCCTGCTTTGAGGAAACATACTGGCGGAAAATGAGTCTCCCCTTGAAAGAAATGAGAGACTCATCAACCTCTCTTCCAGGTACATAGGCCTCAAAAAATTTGGCCCCGAAGTGATCGATGACCGGCCTGATTTTGTATATAATGCAGGCATTTCCGCATGGCCTCAAACAGTGAGCGTGTCATGGCCGTACTGTAAAGTGGGGTCTGGTGGAGGACGTCCCCACTCCAGTAATGCCTGACACTGGGTATTTTGACTAGGCCCATGTGCAGCACGAGGCCCCAAAACGTCCTCATCTCGGCTTCACTGACCGGCGTCCAGCCACCGGGCCTAGCCAAAAAAGAGCCAGGTGTTGAGCAATGAACTGTTGGGCGTACAGATTCATTTGCTCCACCATCAGATTCTCAAGAAGATGCAGGCTGCTCTCTCTCCTCGCTCTGGACACAGAATGAAGAAGGAGAGCAGGGGGAGTTTAACCCCTGCCCGCCCGTGCAACCAATAGGAAGCGATCCTGTGAGGTGATGTCACCATCAACTCATAGGATCGAAGGATTGTGATTGGTGGTGTATTATCACACCACTGATCACCATCCTTTTCTGGGTTATCGGGTCACCAGAGACCCGAATAACCCGGAAACGCAGCAAACCGCAGGTCTGAATTGACCTGCGGTTTGCTGCGTTCGCTGATATGAAGGGGTCAGAGGACCCTCCTCCGCATTGTCCCAGAGTGCCTGTCGAATGATTTCAGCAGGCACTCTGTTCCGATCTCCCCGCACTGCACAGCGGTGACCGGAACATCAGGGTGTACCTGTACGCCCTGTGTCCCTAAGAGGTTAAAGGAATTTTCTATTCTTTAGCTATTAATGAACTATCCTCAGGATATCAGATCGGTGGGGGCTCGGCGACCCCCACTGATCAGATTTCTATGGCAGCCACCATTGGACAGAGATGGAAGCATAAGTCTCCATCAACTGTGTAGAGGTGGTATTGATGTACTGCATCTCAGCTCCTACCAATCTGGTATTGATGATCTATATCTATGGACAAAAACAAGATTTATTTGAAAACACTCATCATACTCATAAAAAAAAGGCTTACTCAATGATTCCCAGCCTTTGCTTTTATGATGCTTCCTGAGTTTCCCTCAGGTTTCTGCACTTTCTGGTCTCTCTCGACACGTGACTACTGTAGTCTACCACTGGCTGTGTAGACCTTTGCTGCGAAAAGTGATCGGTTGCAATGTCACATGTCTATGTCAAGAGGGACTAGGAAGTAGACTATGGAGGCACCTTAGAAAGCCTTGGAGATGGAGTGGTGGTGAATCAGAAAGACATTATTTTACAAAATTCTGTTTTTGTAAAAAAAAAAATGTAAAGGGGTTGTCCGAGTAATTTTTTTGTTCTTTGTAACTAATCAAATATAAGGGGTTTACAATTCACTTCCTTCATCTGCAGTGGCTCCTTTTTTCAGATTTCTCCTTTCTCAGCTTCTCTCCCTGCTCTGATGATGTCTCATACACAAGCCTGAAAGAGCAGGTCTGTGCACCAGATGTCACTGTGCTGGCCATGCCCCCTGCACTACCGTCTGCTACTGTCTGCCCTGTGTCTCCTTCTCACTGGATTCTTTAGGAAACTCTAACCCCTTCTGCTGCACAGACTCAAGGCTAGAGGCTTTGCTGAGCAGCTGCCGGCAGTGAAGAGACACAGGATCTGCCCTCCTCATCTGCAAACACAGAGATGACAGATTGGAGGAGTTCTGAAGAGCATTGCAGAAGAACAGGTAGGGCCAGGATCCTGTGTGTATCAGCAGTGTCATTGTACAGCTGGGACTTGTAGTCTTACACATGCAACATGCTGCTGAGTATCCCAGCAATCAGACATTTCACTCAGGGCAATACTTTCATTCATTCCCTTTGTGGAGCAGGGCGAGGGGCACAAATATCCTTGAGGAAAACCTTAGAGATTGTTGTTATTGTAGGTAAACAAAGGGTCTGAAGAGAACCAGGGAAATTAGGAAATTGATTTTTTTTGCCTAAAACTTGATTAGCTTAGTTATACTGTATATTGCTGACCATCAGATTTACAGTGCTATATATTTTTTTTCATAACTCGGACAACCCCTTTAAGTGGCTAGACAACCGCTTTATTAATGTCAGCCAAATATATTCTCTATATTATATAAATATACTTTTTTAATACCTCCGATTAGGCCCACCAGAGTACCAGAGGATGTTCTGGTGGGCCCAAGCTGTGACAATAGTGAACCCTTAATAAAACAGGCACCTTAAGGTTTTACAGAGGGTTGTCCCACAATCATTTCCTCTGGTGGGCCCAAGGCAGTCCAACGCTGCCTCCGATACATACATTTTTAACCATAGTGCCTAAAAATAATGCCACCTCTGTCCGGATAAATAGTGGCCAGAATTCCAAGAATGAACTCCTCCTCCTACATAGTGCCCACATAATATACTGTATGCAGTGCCCAAGCCAAATGCAGTATACAGATATATAGCACCTCTTTTGGCCAAGAAATTGTCTAAGAGTACCAAGGCTGCTCCCTCCCCCAGTTATGTTGTGGTTTCTGACCACTAGTGTTGGTCGAGCACCAAAGTGCTCGGGTGCTTGGATGCTCGAATAGAACACCTCAGGATGCTCGGGGGCTCTACCGTGCACCCGAGCACAATGGAAGTCAACGAGAGAACCCGAGCATTAAATCCAGAAACACACTGCTCTGAAGAAGGGAGGGTGTCTGGTTCACAAGAAAAGGTCATCAATGGAAACACCACTGAAATGGTTCGGGAACTGCATGTGGAGGATGTCTGGATGCATCTTGGACTCCCAGGTAGCTGCTAGGAACGATGTTGTCCGAGTAATACTTCACTTTTACAGACTGACAATAATATGCACAAAACCGAAGATAAAAACGATTTATGAGGAAAAATTGTTAGGAAACATTCTTTCCTGTATATTTACTTGTATGTATATAAAGTGCAAGTGCTGCCAAAAATTACAAGGAAGAGGCACTCCGATATAACCTGTATATCACATAAATGAGGGCCTCATTCACATTGTGGTACAATTGTTCAGGTAGTAGGACTCCTACACTCATAAAGCTTATGCACTAAGTGAAAGGACTGCCAAAAATTACAAGGAACCGGCACTCCAATACACCCTTTGTTACACATAAAGAAGGGCATTATACACACCCTTGAAAAATTATGGTTGATGGCCTTCTGGTGACCCTCAAAAACATTAGGAGCAAGGGCCTGCTGGTGACCCTCTAAAACATTAGGGACGAGGGCCTGCTGCTGATCTGACCATTTAAAAAATTTTGTCAGTGAGGGCCTGCCGCCGAGCTGACCATGTAAAAAATGTTGTGGGCGAGGGCCAGCTGCCGAGCTGGCCATCTAAAGAATTTTGTGGGCGAGGGCCTACTGCCGAGCTGACCATCTAAAGAAACACTCACTCACTCACCCGGCAGGCATTTCTTTTCCGTAGTGAAACAGGGAAACCTCTTTCATCCCTGCTTCACTGCTCTTCACAGCTCAGGAGCTCCCCCTGCTGGCCCCAGATCGCACTGCTGGCTGTGGGAGGAGATCTGAAAACCCGGGAATCTGCCTTCAGCACAGCCAGCACTGCAATGAGTGAGGGAGCCTGTCATCAGGGAAGAAGGTAAGTATGTTTTTTTTTTTTTTTTTCTAAGGCTGCAGACTGGAGGCAGGGGGCAAGGGGCAGGGGGCAAAAGGCAAGAGGCAGGGGGGGGCATAACTAATTTGAGGGGGCACCTAATCAGGCATTACTGTGAGGGGGGGCACATATAAAGGCATAACCACTGTGAGGGGCACATATGTGGGCATATCTAATGTGAGGGACACATAATGTGGCATAACTACTGTGAGGGGGCACATATCTGGGCATAAATATTTTGAAGGGGCACATAATCTGGCATAACCACTCTGAGGGGGGCACATATCTGGGCATATCTACTTTGAGGGGGCACATAACTGGGCATAAATACTGTGAAGGGGCACATATTCTGGTCATTACTACTGTGAGGGGGCACATATTTGGCATTACTACTGTGAGGGGGCACATATCTGGGCATATTACTGTGAGGGGACACATAATCTGGCATTACTACTGTGAGGGGGCACATATCTGAGTATGGGCATTAGTACTGTGAGGGGCCTCAAGGTGGGCATTAGTACTGTGTGGTAGCACTAGATTACTCTGCTATACATTGGCATGGCTCAGTCTTACAGGCCAGCGCAGCGTCCCCTGCTGAGGATTTCACAGGGTCAGTCGCCATCTCTTCCTGATGTGATTATTCTTTTTTTCTTACCACAGGGACCTTGTTATGAATCCAGCGGACATCACGCCGACACCAGCGACACTCTGGATGAGGTAGGACCAGATTTTATTATTTAGGACTGGGTGAGTGTATGCATGCATTGGGCTTAGGGCTCTTTAACATCCTGTACGGGTAATCTGTTGTGTGAATGAGTGCCAAGCCCCGCTCCAGACAGCAGAGACACAGAGCACTAACAGGATTGATAATGCTCCGTGCCTCTCTGTAATCTTTTTACTACAAAATCACAGTGAGATAAAGTTGTCGCCGTGATTTTGTAGTTAAAAGATCACAGAGAGGCACGGAGCATTATCAATCCTGTTAGTGCTCTCTGTCTCTGCTGTCTGGAGCGGGGCTTGGCACTCATTCACGCAGTGGATTAGCCGCACGGAAACGGCAAGTGATAGGTTACATTTTTGTAATATACTCTATTTAGCCAAAACGTTTAATTTTAGTAGTAAACTGGGGCTGAAATGGCCATTAGCAGCGCTCTCAGAAATGGGGGGGGCCCATGGATCAGTTTCGCACCGGGGCCCCATGGATTGTGTGTACGCCACTGCTCCTGAGGGTACTTTCACACTTGCAGCATGTGGATCTGGCAGGCAGTTCCGTCCCGCCGGATCCGTCATACCGCATGTCAACTGAAAGCATTTGTAGACAGATCCGGCTTGCGGATCCGTCTACAAATGCATTGCAAGTGCGTATCTGTCTCTTCTTTTGCCATGCAGATAGATGGATCCGATGATTTTTTTCACAATTTTAAAGGTCTGTGCATGCGCTGACCGGAAGGACGGATCCGTCCTTCAGTCATTTCTTAATGCCGGATTGGGCACTAATGAAAGTCAATAGGACTTAATGCCGGCATTCCGTCATGTGTTCCAACATTTCAGGACGGAGATAAAACGTTTGTCAACATCCCAAAAACTTTCACATACTGAACGGTAGGGATTAGCGCAAAGACCCATATTCGAGTTTGCGATATATCACGAATATTTCACATCATACTCGTCATATGTTCGCGACTTCGCAATATTCGATATTTCGCATTCAATCTCATGATTGGCGATTAATTTTTCAATACAACCTACAAAAATGTGTGCTAAATCCCTTGCAATAATCGACAAAAATACATGGTTCATAAGCAATTTTATTAAATCTTACTCCATAAAATCCATAGATGACATATAATAGACATAAAAAAACATCCAATGAGGGAACATATACAATATGGAGAGATGTACTGGAGAAAAACCCCAGTGGAGGAGGGACACAACCCAGTGTGCATACAGTGCTATCAAATCAGCTAGTACTAATCCGGTACCGGGAAGTATAAATAAAATCCCGGTCCAGATATGCACGTGCTGAAGGATCTGTTTCAGACTATGACAGTATTTCCTCACAAAAAAATGTCAGGTCTATATGTATACACAGATATAGTATCACATCAATAGAAACAAAAGTACCTAAGCAGACCCCTGGTAATGGAAGATCCTAAAGCAAGAGCATGTAAATAGGTTATAAAGTGTTGTAGCCCTCCGTCTCCAGACCCATCTCACCTACCCAACGCGTTTCGCCGCACTAGCCGTCAGGGGTTACCCCTGGCGAAGCTAAATGCTGGCAGCGTGCAGATGGGTCTGAGACGGAGGCTGCAGCAACCTATTTACATGCTCTTGCTTTAGGATCTTCCGTACCAGGAGTCTGCTAGGCTGCTATTGATGTGATACTATGTGCTGTGTATACATGGACCTGACATTTGTGAATCTGTCGTAGTCTGAAACAGATCCTTCAGCATGCACTCTGGACCGAGTTTATACTTCCGGTACTGAAGTCAGCTGATTTGATAGCACTGTATGCACACTGGGTGTCCTCCTCCACTGAGGTTTTCTCCAGTACATCTCTCCATATGTATATGTTCCCTCATTGATGTTTTTTATGTCTATTATATGTCATCTATGGATTTTATGGAGTAAGATTTAATAAAATTGCTTATGAACCATGTATTTTTGTCGATTATTGCAAGGGATTTAGCACACATTTTTGTAGGTTGTATTGTATAGTGTGTCCCAGTTAGGTCTCTGGTTTTTTTGATGTATGAAGATTAATTTTTCAAGTTATATTTGCGTGCGCATAGATTCTATTCATTATTAATAACGTTTAAATAGCTTTACATGTATTGAAAGCTTGAAATGGCGGGAGTCATTTGTGCGAATGGAAAGGTACGAAAAAGACATATACGAATTTTCACAATACATGCAGTCTACGGGAGTCTGACATAACGTGTTAACGCTTGGTAGGAAAGGGAATACAAACCACAAATAGATTAATGCGAATATTCAAGTGACGAACATTCGTAGGACAGTTTTTACCTATTAAGTCTTTACTCTGACAGGAATAGTGGAAATTGTTATAGAAAGCAATTAAGGTTGGAGGAATTATGTCTGAATCTTATATTTTCAATACAGTTTCCCTATCACTATATACCTTAAGAGCGAATAGTCGTTATTGCGAATATGGGGTCATGTATTCGACATATTCGCAAAATCTCTAAATCACGATATTCGAGATTAAAATTCGTTTTGCGAATATTCGCGCTCAAAACACTACTGAATGGAAGAAATCCTGATGCATACTGAACGGATTTCTCTCCATTCAGAATGCATGGGGATAATCCTGATCAGTTTTTTTCCGGCATAGAGCCCCGACGACGGAACTGTATGCCGGAAAAGAAAAACACCAGTGTGAAGGTACCCTGACTTGTTGACCTAACAACAACCTCTGTTATTGACAACTGTGTCTCATCCTCACCATGAACCTTTTGAGACACTAATTGCTGCGGACTTATTGGCAACTGTGTCTCATTATCATCATTAATCCTTGAGGCACTAATTGCCATGGACTTATTGGCAACTGTGTCTCATCATCATCATCCACCTCGTGAAACACTAATTGCCGTTCCCCACCGTCATCTTCTTCTGACTGTGGATGCTCAAGACTTTGGGAATCAGGGCACAAGATATTCTCATGACCCTCTTCAAGCGGGCTTGGCAAAAGGCCCAAATTAAGGAATGGTGATAAAAAGAGCTTCTCGGAATATCCAAGTGTGGGATCACTTGTTTGCCAAGACTCTCCATGGTGGGTGGAAGGAGTATCAGGGTGAGGATTCTGTTGACCAGACTCTTGGCTACTGAGACTTGACTTTGTGGAAGACAGGGTGGTGTTTAAGCGACTGGAAGCATTATCTGCTGCAATCCAGCCGACCACCTGGTCGCACTGCTCTGACTTCGAGAATGGTGTCCTGCGCCACCTTGCAAACTGGGACATAAAGCTAGGTATCGTGGATGAGTGTGTTACTTGTGCTCTGGCAGCAGGCACAGTTTCACCGTGCCCAGGGCCACGGCCTCTGCGTGCACCATCAGCAGCACGGCCACTTCCCCATTCCTTACTGCTCGCCCTGCACATATTAAATGGTCTATATGTGCTTGCAAGTCTGTCATATGTACAGTAGCGCAGGTTTTGTAAGTGTATGCGCAAATAAAGTACACAGAATGTCACAAATAGTTTTAGGATACGCACACATTAAACAGGAGATGTGGCGTTGCAAATGCCGCTGTCGCCACCGCCAAATAAAAATTTACACTGAATGTCACTGATATTTAGGATGCACGAAAGTTATACAGGAGGTATAGCGCAAGTAATGTCGCTGTCACCACCGGCTAATAAAAAATTACACTGAATGAATGTCACTGATATTTAGGATGCACAAACGTTATACAGGAGATGTGACGCTGGTAATGTCGCTGTCACAACCGGCTAATAAAAAATTACACTGAATGAATGTCACTGATATTTTGTGAAAACAAACAAAACAGCTCACGATCCGTTTTTGTTGCGCGGGAAAAGGGGTAGGTCCCACTTCACATCAGAACGAAAATCCCAGCAACATTCAGTTTCTCCAATGCTTCTTTATTTGGAATCAAAAATGGGTATACAATAAGCCCCTCATGGGACGCGTTTCAGCTGACTTTAGCCTTCCTCGACCATATCACCCAAAATTGGCACCTATACAATTTATACATGTTAGCCTATCAAATTCTAGTGACATCACAGATGAATTAACCAATCCTGGACATTCAATCTATTCAAGGTGTGTTCATTGTTTTCCATGTATCTTTTCTCTCTTATTTCAGTGTTTATCACTTTTCCTTTTTTCTTTTTTTCTTCATCACTAACGTGTGATTGATGTCTATAGAGAAAATGTACATAGAATTATGAACACATAAAATATAAAATCATTATCTGGTACATCAGAACGCCCTCAATTCATATTCTCTATTCAAGCCTTTTGGATGTAATGTATCCAGTGTATGGATCCAATACGCCTCATGGATCCCATGAGGGGCTTATTGTATACCCATTTTTGATTCCAAATAAAGAAGCATTGGAGAAACTGAATGTTGCTGGGATTTGCGTTCTGAACTGATATTTAGGATGCACAAACGTTATACAGTAGATTTGGCACTGGTAATGTAGCTGTCACCACCGGCTAATAAAAAATTATACTGAATGAATGTCACTGATGTCAGTGTAATGTCGCTGATATTTAGTATGCACAAACGTTATACAGGAGGAATAGCTCAAGAAATGTTGCTGTCAACACCAGCTAATAAAAGAGTACACTGAGAGAATGTCACTGATATTTAGGATACACAAATGTTATACAGGAGATGTGGCGCTGGTAATGTCGCTGTCACCACCGACTAATAAAAAATTTCACTGAATGAATGTCACTGATGTTTAGGATGCATAAAAGTTATACAGGAGGCATAGCACAAGTAATGTCGCTGTCATCACTGTCTAATATAAAATGACACTGAATGAATGTCACTGATGTTAAGGATGCACAAAAGTTATACAGGAGATATAGCGCAAGTAATGTCGCTGTCACTACAGCCTAATAAAAAATGACACTGTATGAATGTCACTAATATTTAAGATGCACAAACGTTACACAGGACAGGAAATATGACACCAGTAATGTCACTGTCACCATCGGCTAAAAAAATTAAACTGAATGAATGTCATTGATATTTAGGATGCACAAACATTATACAGGAGGTATAGCGCAAGTAATGTC
Source organism: Bufotes viridis (assembly GCA_033119425.1). NCBI lineage: Eukaryota > Metazoa > Chordata > Amphibia > Anura > Bufonidae > Bufotes > Bufotes viridis. The sequence goes on from CM065593.1 coordinate 64,009,803, forward strand.
GCTGTCACCACGGCCTAATAAAAAATTACACTGTATGAATGTCACTAATATTTAAGATGCACAAATGTTATACAGGACAGGAGGTATGACACAAGTAATGTCACTGTCACCATCGGCTAATAAAAAATTACACTGAATTAATGTACTGATATTTAGGATGGGCAAACATTATACAGGAGATATAGCGCAGGTAATGTCGCTGCCACCAGCAGCAAAAAAATTAGACTGAATGTCACTGATATTTCGGATACACAAACGTTATACGTTATTTTTAGGCTGCGCACACTTTACACAGGAGATGTAGCGCAGGTAATGTCGCTGTCGCCAGTGGTGGAAAAAATTACAATGAATGTCACTGATATTTCAGATGCGCAAACGTTATACTGGAGAAGTAGCGCAGGTAATGTCGCTGCCACCAGCAACCAAAAAATTATACAGAATGTCACTGATATTTTGGATACGCAAACGTTGTACAGGAGATGTAGTGCAAGTAATGTAACTGTCCGCAGTGGACACTGTCTACAGAAAAAGTGCACTGGATGTCAAACATTTTTAGGCTGCGTACAAGTTAGACAGAAGATGTAGCGCAGATAATGTCACTGTGTACAGCAGCCAAACAATTGCAAGCTATTTAACGCAGAAAAATATGCGCTAAAAATATATATTGCTGCCAGATACAACTATAGTCCATAAAAGGACTTTTGGGTCTCTAACAAGTTGTAGCAATTAAGTGCAGGTTGCACTAAAAATATATATTGCTGCCACACACAATAGTCCTTAAATGGACTTTTGGGTCTATAAGAAGTATAGAAAATAAAATATTGATATTTCAATCCCTACACTATCTTTCCCTTCTGCTCTCCAGCTCTCCCTGACTAATACTGAGCCGAACACGTGTCATCGGGTGCTATAAAGCACTCGATGACGCGTTCCGGCCAGCCAATCACTGTAATGCCAGTAACCAACATGGCTACGGCATTACAGGAATGGCAGTACTTACCTGCAAGTTCATTGGCTGCATAGCAGCCAACAAACGTGTGGGGAGGAGACTCGAGCATGCTCGCCCAACACTACTGACCACCAATGCTAAGTAGTCCTGCAAAACCAAAGAACATAGAGGTGCTCTATACCAGCAGCTCCTGTTCTCTAACCATTCTTTTATTTTCAAGGCAGGCAAGTAATACTACAGCCTGGCTGGCTGCGGCTTCTCCCAGCAAAACTGTCTATTTTCCGGTGGTCCCAGGAGTGATACAAGGGGTGGTCAGTGATCAGTAGAGATGTCCCGATCTATTCGCCGGCGAACAGTTCCCGGCGAACATCGCATGTTCGAGTCGCGGTGGCGGGCGAACATATGCGATGTTTGATTCGCCCCCTATACTTTATCATTGAGAAAACTTTGACCCTGTATCTCACAGTCAGCAGACACATTCCAGCCAATCAGCATACCCTCCCTCCCAGACCCTCCCACCTCCTATCAAAAAGCAAGAACAGCATCCATCTTAGATTCATTCTGAAGCTGCAGTGTTAGTTAGAGCAGGTAGAGTGCTGCTGCTGCTGAAATAATAGGGAAAGCGTTAGCTAGGCCAGTGTTCTGTGTCCACTCCAGTCCTCAAAGACTCATCGGCCTCTTTTACGCGAGCCTGTCCGGATTAGGCCCCATTCACACGTCCGTAGTGTGCTGCGGATCCGCAACACACCATGCCAGCACTCCCCATAGAGAGGCCTATTCTTGTCCGCTGGCTGCAGATAAGAATAGGACATGCTCTATCTTTTGCGGAGCCACGGCCAGATGTTTCTGGGGCCGAAACCCGGAAGTTCAGGGCCGCGGCTCCGCAAATGCGAAAGCAATGAATGGGTCTGCATCCATTCCGCAGAATTGCGGAATGGATGCAGACAAAAATTGCGGATGTGTGAATGGGGCCTTTGGTCAGGATGCGTTGCGGATGCGTTCAGTGAAAACTGTGCAATTTCACAGGCAAAGCCATTGAGTTTTGCCTGCAATTGGGTTCAGTTGTTCAGTTTTTTCCGCACGGGTGCAATGCGTTTTGATGCGTTTTTCACGCGTGTGATAAAAAACAGAAGGTTTACAAACAACATCTCCTAGCAACCATCAGTGAAAAACGCAACGCACCCGCACTTGCTTGCGAATGCAATGCATTTTTTAACGCAGCCCCATTCACTTCAGAATATAGAACATGCTGCGATTTTCAAGCAACGCACAAGTGATGCGTGAAAAAAAACGCTCATGTACACAGACCCATTGAAATGAATGGGTCAGGATTCAGTGTGGATGCTAGGCGTTCACATCACGCATTGCACCCGCGCGGAAAACTCGCTCGTGTGAAAGGGGCAATCTGCTGTAAGGACAGCGTTCTGACAGCACCCCAAAAAGCCCTTTTTAGGGTAGGGCTGGTACATCAGTCTGCTTTTATATATATATATATATATATATATATATACACAGTTGTGTTCAAAATTATTCAACCCCCACTGAAATTGAGTGTTTTGGCCAGTTTGACATTGATTTTGATAATTTCAGTCATCTTGTTTACAATTAAATCAAAGAGGCACTTGTAAGTCAGACAAATATAACATAACATTTATAATGAAATAACCACAAATGTCTTTTCTGTGCTCACATCGTTATAAGTTTTATTCAACCCCCAAGTGACATTCAATCTTAGTACTTAGTACAACATCCTTTTCCAGTTATAACAGCTTTTAAACGTGAAGCATAGCTTGACACAAGTGTCTTGCAGCGATCTACGGGTATCTTCACCCATTCTTTATGGGCAAAAGCCTCCAGTTCAGTCACATTCTTAGGCTTGCGCGCTGCAACTGCTTTCTTTAAGTCCCACCAGAGGTTCTCAATCAGATTTAAGTCTGGTGACTGTGATGGCCACTTCAAAATGTTCCAGCCTTTAATCTGCAACCATGCTCTAGTGGACTTGGAGGTATGCTTGGGATCATTGTCCTATTGAAAGGTCCAACGTCTCCCAAGCCTCAGGTTTGTGACGGACTGCATCACATTTTCATCCAATATCTCCGGGTACTGAAGAGAATTCATGGTACCTTGCACACGCTGAAGCTTCTCTGTACCTGTAGAAGCAAAACAGCCCCAAAGCATGATTGACCCCCCGCCATGCTTCACAGTAGGCAAGGTGTTCTTTTCTTCATAGGCCTTGTTCTTCCTACTCCAAACAAAGCATTGATTCATGGGCCCAAACAGTTCTAATTTTGTTTCATCAGTCCACAGAACACTATCCCAAAACTTTTGTGGTTTGTCCACATGACTTTTGGCATACTGCAGTCGACTCTTCTTATTCTTTGGAGACAGCAAGGGGGTGCGCCTGGGAGTTCTGGCATGGAGGCCTTCATTACGCATTGTGCGCCTTATTGTCTGAGCTGAAACTTCAGTAACCGTATCTGACAAATCTTTTTTCAGTTCCTCAGCAGTCACACGGGGACTTTTCTCCACTTTGCGCTTCAGGTAGCGCACAGCAGTCGAAGTCAGCATCTTCTTTCTGCCATGACCAGGTAGTGTTTCAACAGTGCCCTTTGCCTTGAATTTGCGAATGATGCTTCCTATGGTGTCTCTTGGTATGTTTAACATCTTTGCAATCTTCTTATAGCCATTGCCCTTCCTGTAAAGAGAAATCACCTCTTCTCTCGTCTTCCTGGACCATTCTCTTGACTTCACCATGTTTGTAAACGCACCAGTAAATGTCTAGAAGGAGCTGAGTATCACAGTCATTTTAAATCTGCCTAATTGGGGCTTATTCTGCTTGATTGCTGCTCCTTGACATCCAGAGGTGTTTTCAATACCTGATCGAAAACACTTGAATGAACCTCTGTTCTTAAGAGTGGTCGTCTTTAAGGGGTTGAATAATTGTGTCAATAAAGAAATCACAAAAAAAAACATTTAATACTGTATTACAAAAACAATTGATGTCATTTTAGTTGCATTTGGTTCTTTAAAAAGTCCTTGTAAGATTTTATTCTGAACACAATTACAAATGTACACTAAATTCCCTAGAACCCTTTACAGCATTGGGGGTTGAATAATTTTGAACACAACTGTATATATATATATATATATATATATATATATATATATATTGCAGTTGCCTGCCTGTGTGCGAGAGGCCGCAGGCCCACAGACTGTACTGTGTGCAAACCACTCCTATAGGGTGGCACAGTACCTTGCAGATAAAAAAATCTTTTATTTTTACCCTTTAATATAATTGCAGTTGCCTGCCAGTGTGTGTCAGGCCAACAGACTGTACTGTGCCCACTGCCCACCACTCATATAGCGTGTCACAGTACATTGCAAGGCGCACGTGCAGTGACCCAAAATTGGAAGGAAGAGGACTGACCAACCATCTTTTTCCATCTCCCGGTTCCAAAAATCTATTCGATACGCGTCCCCTGATAGGGGATGTAACAGGGATTAAACTGATAGGAATAGTACTACTTAAAGGGCTTCTGTCACCCCCACTGACGAATTTTCACTAGCTGACATTAGCTACTTGCTAATGTCAGCTGAGTTCAAACATATGTTTAATATCTTTTTTTCTTTTTTCAATCTTCTAAAAAACTTACTTTTGTTATATGTAAATTAGCTTCGCTACCAGCAAGTTGGGCGGGTACTTGCTGGTAGCCGCCGCATCTTCATGGCCTTGGAACGCCCCCTCTTCTTTTGATAGACAGGGCCAGCGCGCTCTCCTCCTCTCGCTGGCCCTGTCTGCAGCTGCAATCCCGCGCCTGCGCCGTCTCGGTCTTTAGTCGGCACAGGCGCTCTGAGTGAAGGACGCTCGCTTAGGCGCTCCGTCCTCAGTGCGCCTGCGCCGATGGCGTCAGCGCTACACCCGGAAGAGAAGACGCCGGCATCCCTGGTAAAGAGCAGGCGATGCCGGCGTCTTTTCTTCCGGGTGTAGTGCTGACGTCATCGGCGCAGGCGCACTGAGGACGAGCGCCTAGCGGCGTCCTCCTCAAGCGCCTGCGCCGACTAAAGACCGAGGCGGCGCAGCGTGGATCAGCTAGGCAGAGCCAGCGAGAGGAGAGACGCTGGCTGTCTATCAAAAGAAGAGGCGTTCAGGCCATGAAGATGCGGCGGCTACCAGCAAGTACCCGCCCAACTTGCTGGTAGCGAAGCTAATTTACATATAACAAAAGTAAGTTTTTTAGAAGATTGAAAAAAGAAAAAAAGATATTAAACATATGTTTGAACTCAGCTGACATTAGCAAGTAGCTAATGTCAGCTAGTGAAAATTCGTCAGTGGGGGTGACAGAAGCCCTTTAACACACCACTCATATAGGGTGGCACAGTACATTGCACGGCGCACGCGCAGTGCCCCAAATTGGAAGGAAGAGGACCGACCAACCATCTTTTTCCATCTCCCGGTTCCTAAAATCTATTCCATACACTGGCCCCTGATAGGGGACAAAACAGAGATTCAACTGGTAAGAACAGATTTTTTTAATTAAAAAAAAAAGAGGGCAGCCTTTGCGGAGCTGGGTATTTTTTGGCCGCGTTACTGAACGCTCATGCACAATGGCTGTAGGCTCATGCATCCTTTTGCGGAGGTGACAAACCTGGTCAGTCAAACCCAAGGCAACATCATCGACCTCAATCCCATATGCGTTTTTTCTGGAGTGTGCCCTGCGAGGAGTGCTGGATCAGGCCGTAGAGGAGCATAAAGAGGAAGAGTTGTGGTCACCATCACCACCAGAAGCAGCCTTGTCGTCGTCGATTGCTGAACCTGCGGCAATGCAGAGAGAGGAGTCTGAAGAAGAGGAGTCAGAGGAGGAAGGTGGCTTTGAGGAGGTGGAAGACCAACCACAGCAGGCAACCCTGGGGGCTTGTTGTCACCTTTCGGGGACCCTTGGTGTTGTACGTGGCGGGGTGGAAGAAGAGACCTTCAATGACGTCAGTGAGGACAAGGAACAGGACATGGCTAGCTTGGTATCCAACCTTGTGCAAATGGGGAGTTTGCGGTTGTGCAAATGGACTGTTTGCGGTTGTTTGCGGTGCGTTAAACAGGGAGTTTGGTCTGTCAGAGTTTGGTCTGTCACTGTGAAGCGGGCGTAACCCTTACACTACCTGATCGATACAACATCATACCTGATCGTATACACACACTGGATGTTTTAAAGCACGTTATTCCAAACAATTTAGGAATGTTAGGTGATTTATGCCCTTTATGGATTAAAACCCGACTCTACGTGAACTATGTAATTTTCCATGGGAGTTTTGCCATGGATCCCCCTCCGGCATGCCACAGTCCAGGTGTTAGTCCCCTTGAAACAACTTTTCCATCACTATTGTGGCCAGAAAGAGTCCCTGTGGGCTTTAAAATTCGCCTGCCTATTGTAGTCTATGGTGGTTTGCCCGTTCACGAACCGAAGTTTGCGTTCGCCGTTCCCGAACAGAAAATTTCATGTTCGCGACATCTCTAGTGATCAGTGTGGCAGTCAAATTTTGAGATGAATTGTCTCTGATGAGAACACACCTTTAATTACAATGCAGGCACTATTTATAAGGGGGTACTCTAATAGCCACTTTAATAAAATTCAGATTTTTTTTTTGCAGCTTTTATAAACAAAAAATATTAGTTCATCAATATTTCATCTTCTGTGTTCCAATATTCGCAGTCAATTCACTGATTATCCAGCTGGAAAAAAATCACTTCATAAATATTTTATTCTCTAATGTTCCATCAGTTCATTCATCTGTGGAAAATGATTGTCTCTTGTAACCGAGCTTCATTCTGTACATTAATATCAATACCCTGAGGGCCAAAAAGTGGAATTAGGCGGTTATAATGGGTGCAGAAGATACATTTACATCAGGGAATTTCCATTCATCTGTGATAATTCCGCTATCTAATCAGGTCAGTATTAGTGTCCATAGCGGAATTATCATACAAATTTAGCAAGCGGCATCTGTAAGGTAGTAAAGAATTCTACCACGGCGCTATTCCAATTCACTTAGAAATGAAGTGTCATACCATTTCTTCAGATGCTGCTTGCTACTTCTGTAGTTGTAATATACTCGTACATAGCATGCAGTATTATAGTAGGTATATTCTTAACCAAATCTATGTTTATTGGCATAGAACAAAAATCTAAAGACATATGTGGCGAGTACAAAGCCAGGCTCAGCTGGCTACATAAAAGAGGAGTAACTGCATAAGGTGCAGCATTACATTATACACGAATGATGGTACTTCTGGTAGAAGCTAAACTTAGATAAGAGACAATAGACGGGGGGGGTGAGACTAGACACAGGGAAATAGGTGGGAGTTGAAAGTTAGGGTGAAGTGTGTCATGTATCAGGCAAGCATTAGTCTAGAATTTTCTATGGGTTGCCCAGGGGGACCATATCTTCAAAAACATAGGTCTGGAATGAGACTCCCAGTGGGCTAACTCTTCAAAGCGGTATAATTGATCAACTTTATCATACCACATCGACATAGACGGGGGGGGGATACATTTTTCCAAAGTAATGGTATCAGGAGTCGGGTAGCTGTTAATAACATGGTTGGGAGGTTCGTTTTAGAAGGAGTGAGCGTACTATTAGGGCACCAAAGCAACACTAATTTAGCATCTAAACGCACCTGGGTGTTCCAAATCTTGTTGATCAAGAGCTCGATCTCAGACCAAAAGGGCTGTATCTTCTGACATCCCCACCATATGTGGGGTAGAGACCCAGTTTCATCTTCACACCTCCAGCAACGATCAGAAATGCTTGGAATCAGCCTATGGAGAAATTCTGGTGTTCTGTACCATCTTGTTAGTAGCCTATACGAGTTAGCTTGGATCTTAATGCAACTGCTGAAGCCGTGAGAGTGTGTGAGTACAAAAGCCTTTTCAGGTTCAGATAAAGAAAGGGAAAGCTCTTTCTCCCAGGCTAATAGAAACCGTAAATCTGGAGGTGTGGATGAAAGTAACTCCTTGTAGAGTATGGAAAGGGATTTTTTAGGGGGTTGAGGCTGGGAGATTCTTTTGTCAATCCAGGAGGGGTCAGGCGGTGGTCTAGGGAATCCTTGTAAACGGTTCAGATCCTTCCTGAAGGACATTAACTCAAGGAAGGAAGCGCTTCGAACCTTTGGAGATTCCAGGACCGCGTCCCACCCCAAGTCACCTGACGTAGAGATAACATCTTTTAGCTGGTGGTCAGTCAATCGGGCCCAGATCCCAGAGGGTATAAGTATAGTTAGATGTATGTAGAGTTGTATCAGGGGGGTATAGGGAGAGCAGAACTTGGGAAGTTCACATCTGTCTCATGGTAGAGTTTAGTCTATTCCACCAGAAGGCCTTTCCACAGGGGTGAAGTATGTTTGTGAGTAGCAGAGCTTTTACGTAGCCCCCATAGAACTAGTTTTTCCCTGAAGTTAAGTAAATTCAATTCTAAGTGAGAAACCAAGTTGGAGCTTCGTGCACAGAGGAGGTCCAGACCTCTACCTAGCATTGAGGCTTTATAATAGACATAAACATCTGGGAGGCCGAAACCTCCCAAGCGTTTTCCGCGTGTTAAGTTGGAGTACGCTATTCTGGGGGATTTCGTAGACCATATGAAGGAGGAAAAAACTCTGCGGACTTCCACGAAGAAGGAGCGAGGCAGGTAAATAGGCATTGTTCGGATCAAATAGAGTAGCTTCGGCATGACATAGGTCTTTAGATAGTTCTTCTTACCTATCCATGATATAAGTGGCAGTTTTATGGCGTGTAAATGGGTTTTAATAGACCTTAAGACGGGAACGTGATTTAGTTCAAAGGAGTCATCAGGGTTCACGGATATATGTGTGCCTAAAAAAGGGATCGATTTATCAGCCCAAGTGAAGGTTACAGTTCTTTTAAGGGTGGCTATGGTGGAATTGGAGCAGGTGATGTTAAGGGCTAAGGATTTGCTGTAGTTTATCTTGAAGTTTGAAACCACTCCATACCCTTCAAAAATGGAATAGAGTTTAGGGAACCAAGAGATCATCTGCAAATGCAGCCGTCAGATGGGTATGCGAGCCCACCTTGAGTCCCTGGACATCTGGGTCTTGTCTGATCCTGGCGAGAAGTGTCTCCATTACTATAATAAAGAGAGCTGGGGAGAGGGGGCATCCCTGCCTCGTACCGTTGGTAATGGGGAAAGGTGGGGATAATGTGCCATTAATCCGAACCCGCGCAGAGGGGAGCGAGTATAGAGAGAAAATAGAGGTCATAAACGCATCTGGAAAGCCGAACTTCGACAGGGCCCGAGACAGAAAGTGCCAGCTGATCCTGTCGAAGGCCTTCTCTGCATCAGTGCTAAGAAGAGTAAGTGGGACACTGTGCTGGCGAGCATGAAAGATCAGATGCAGGACACGTACTGTGTTCTCGCTCCGCTGCCTGCCAGAGACGAAGCCCACCTGTTCCCCATCAATTATGTCAGGGAGGACCACTTGGATCTGGCGTGCCAAGATCTTAGCCCACTATTTCACATCTGTATTCAGAAGCTAAATTGGGGCGGTAGCTGCCACAGCTCAAAGGGTCCTTATTTTCTTTATGGATCACTGTGATATGGGCCGACAGTGACTGGGGGGGCAGGGTACCACCTTAAAGTAAATGATTACAGAAAGTCTTAAAATGGGGTATTAGGATAGATCGGAAAGCCTTGTAATAAGCTATAGTGAACCCATCTGGGCCTGGGCTTTTCCCATGGTGGAGAGGGTCTGTTCTATTTCCAGATCTGTTACTGGGGCTAAAAGCTGGGAGGACTTTGTCGGCGTAATAGAGGGGAGTTTGAGGGAGGATAAGAATTTTTCAGTGGCTTCGTGTATCGAATCTGGGGAGGAGTGGTTATGAGGTGGAAGATTGTAGAGACCTTTATAGAACACGCAGAAGGCCTTCGCTATGTCGGGGGTTCTCTTATGAACACTACCCCTGTCATCCCTGATTGCCGTTATGAAGGAGTCAGCTTTTTTTTTTTGGACTAGGGCGGACATTAGTCTGTTCCCCTTGTTCCCATGGGCATAAGAGCGAAATTTCGCTCGTAAAAGGATTTTGGCTGAGGTGACATTGAGCACATTTTTAAGCTTCGACCGTGCTTCCGCCAATTCAGAAGAACATTTAAGAGCTTGGGAGCGCTTATGTTGTATCTCAAGCTTCTGAATTTTGGCCATGAGTTCCGAAACTTCTTGGTTACGTTACTTTTTTATATGTGTACCTAGGGCGATCAGCTCCCCTCTCATAGTTACTTTATGGGATTCCCATATTACCGAGGGGGAAGGTGCGTCCGGACCCGAGGTGTTGATGTCAAAGAACTCCTTCAGGAAGGATGACAACCTAGGAGTGTAGGATGTGTCCATTAACTACTACAGGACCGCCTAACGCAGGGATGCGTCCTGCGGGCGGTCCTGTAGCTCTGAGTTGACGCGCCGGCGCGTCATCTCGTGAGAGCCGAGACTTCCTGTGAACGCGCGCGCGTTCACAGAGAAGCGCGGCACGGCAGTTCGGCTACAGCCTGCCAGCGATGATCCATCGCTGGCAGGCTGTAGATGCGAATAAAATCGCATCAAACAGCTATATCAGACGCTGTTTTATGAACAGCGTCTGATATAGCTGCTACCTGGTCCTCTGGTGGTCCCATTTGCTGGGATCGACCACCAGAGGACCAGGTAACACAGTAAAGTTGCACCAAACACTACACTAACCCCCCACCCCCCAGGGCATTTTTACGCATTTTTCTTCTCACGCTTTAGGGCCCCTAAAATGCCAGGGCAGTATAAATACCCACATGTGACCCCATTTTGGAAAGAAGACACCCCAAGGTATTCGCTGAGGGGCATAATGAGTCCATGAAAAATTAAACTTTTGTCAAAAGTTAGCGGAAAGGGAGACTTTGTGAGAAAAAACAATAAAAAATCAATTTCCACTAACTTGTGCCAAAAAAAATCTTCTATGAACTCGCCATGCCCCTCATGGAATACCTTAGGGTGTCTTCTTTCCAAAATGGGGTCACATGTGGGGTATTTCTACGGCCCTGGCATTTTAGGGGCCCTAAAGCGTGAGAAGAAAAATGCGTAAAAATGCCCTCCTAAAAGGTACTCATTGGAATTTGGGCCCCTTGCGCATCTTGGCTGCAAAAAGTGTCACACATGTGGTATCGCCGTACTCAGGAGAAGTAGGGCAATGTGTTTTGGGGTGTATTTTTACATATACCCATACTGGGTGAGAGAAATATCTCTGTAAATTGACAACTTTGAATAAAAAAATGTAAAAGTTGTCGTTTACAGCGATATTTCTCACCGCAGCATGGGTATATGTAAAAATACACCCCAAACACATGCCCTACTCTCCTGAGTGATATGAGTGACACTTTTTGCAGCCTGAGTGCACAAGGGCCCTAAACCAATGAGTACCTTTAAGATTTCTGAGGCCATTTTTATGCATTTGGATTCTCACACTTTAGGGGCCCCTAAAATGCCAGGTGAGTATAAATACCCCACATGTGACCCCATTTTGGAAAGAAGACACCCCAAGGTATTCTGTGAGGGGCATGGTGAGTCCACAGAATTTTTATTTTTGGCACAAGTCAGCGGAAATTTTTTTTTTTTTTGTTTTTGTTTTTACAAAGTCTCATATTCCACTAACTTGTGACAAAAATAAAATTTTACATGAACTCACCATACCCCTCACAGAATACCTGAGTGTCTTCTTTCAAAATGAGTCACATGTGGGTATTTACTGCCCTGGCATTTTAGAGGCCTAAAGTGAGAAGAAGTCTGGAATCCAAATGCGTAAAAATGCCCTGTGAATCTAAAGGTACTCATTGGTTTTAGGGCCTTTACACACCCAGGCTGCATAAAAGTGGCACACATGTGGTATCGCCGTACTCAGGAGAAGTAGGGCAATGTGTTTTGGGGTGTATTTTTATATATACCCATACTTTGTGTGAAAAATATCTCTGTAAACGACAACTTTTAAAATTTTTTATACAAAGTTGACAATTTACAGAGATATTTCTCTCACCCAACATGGGTATATGTAAAAATACACCCCAAACACATTGCCCTACTCTCCTGAGTGCGGCGATACCACATAAGTGAGACTTTTGCAGCCTGGGTGCGCAAAGGGCCCAAATTCAACGAGTACCTTTAGGTTTTACATGGCAGCTCACAATTTAGCCCCGCCCAAAATGCCAGAACAGTAAACACACCCCACAAATGACCCCATTTCGGAAAGTAGACACCCCAAGGTATTCACTGAGGGGCATACTGAGTCCGTCTGAGATTTTTAATTTTTTTTGCCAGAAGTTATCAGAAATTGAAACTTTTTTTTTTTTTTTTCAGAAAGTGTCATTTTCCACTAACTTGTGAAAAAAAATGAAATGATACATGAACTCACCATGCCCCTCCGCGAATACTTTGGGGTGTCTTCTTTCTAAAATGGTGTGATTTGGGGGGTATTTATACTATCCTGACATTCTAGCACCTGAAGAAACATGACAGGTGCTCAGAAAGTCAGAGCTGCTTCAAAATGCCGAAATTCACTTTTTTGCACCATAGTTTGTAAACGCTATAACTTTTACCCAAACCAATAAATATACACTTATTGGACTTTTTTATCAAAGACATGTAGAACAATAAATTTAGAGAAAAATTTATATAGAAATGTAGTTTTTTAAAAAAAAAATTACAACAGAAAGTGAAAAATGTCATTTTTTTGCAAAAATTTCGGTCATTTTTGATTAATAGCAAAAAAAGTAAAAATGTCAGCAGCAATGAAATACCACCAAATGAAAGCTCTATTAGTGAGAAGAAAGGAGGTAAAATTCATTTGGGTGGTAAGTTGCATGACGGAGCAATAAACGGTGAAAGTAGTGTAGTGCGGAATTGTAAAAAGTGGCCTGGTCATTAAGGGTGTTTAAGCTAGGGGGGCTGATGTGGTTATAATGGTGTCATTAACCCGCCAATTCCACTCCCCCTTCGGGAGGTCCTGCAGAGAGATCCTCAGGAACACAGGGGCATGGTCAGATAGGGTGATGTTCCCTATATGAGCATGAAAGGCTCTCTGAGCATAGGTGCTTGACATAAAGAGATAATCTAGTCTGTGGTAAGAAGACTTGGCTGTTGAAAAGAAAGTGTAATCCCTTCCTGTGCGGTGTAGAGTGCGCCACGCATCAACTACTCCTAATTTCTGCAAGGACACTCTAAGACGCCGCAGGTGGGTATGAGAGACTGCTGTCCTTCCATTTGAGGAGTCTAACAGGGGCTCGAGGGCAACATTAAAATCGCCTCCTAAGAGAACGAATCCCTCTTTAAAAGAGGTAAGTTGAGCAAGGGTCTGAATGAGCCAGGGCACTTGCCTTCAGTTGGGAGCGTAGATGTTTGCCAGGGTAACAGGTGTGTCAGCAATAGTACCTTTTAAGAAAAGAAAGCGACCATTAGGGTCCACTGAGGTATCGGTGAGCCTGAATGGAAGCTGTTTATGTATCCCTATACTGACCACCCTTCTAGCAGAGCTGTAGGGGCAGTGGAACCACTGAGAAAACCTCCGAAGAGGCATTTTTGGAATCTTACCCTCTTTAAAATGTGTTTCTTGAAAGAACGTAATTGACACCTTATCTCTCTGCAAGAGAGCCATGACTTGAGACCGGTTGCAAGGCTTATTCAGACCCCGGACATTCAGTGACGATATCACTACAGAAGACATCTGAAAACAGTAGAAGGAGATGCGGCTATTAAATATCCCGTGCATGACATGTAATGAAGGTGGGGGGGGGGGAGGACACATGAGGGAAGAAGGGGGTAAAACAAGATACAGAAAAAAGTAAAAACTGCAGTGCAGGTATTGCAAAGCGCTTCTGAGCACCCGGTTTGTTGGCGGCCCTTTTGCATCACGGCTATCAGCCGGGGTCATCCGGGTGGGGGTTCTCGCAGAGCTTACAAAGACCAGCATTTGGCCAGTGCAATCAGTGAAGGGTCTCATCAGAGAACATTTCTGGGTGTCCCCTGCACATGAAACCGGGCAGAGTGGGGGTCAAATGTTCATGAGGCATATCTAGGAACAAGTGAGTCTAAACACTGGGTTATCTACTTTAAACTATGAAAAATAACTCCATAAAAAACGACTTATGGACTGAAAGGAAGTAAGAGAAGGTCCACATATCCCTGGGTCATGGCCCTTTACAGGGGCCTCCACAGTGTGGATTCTGGTCAACCAGATAACATACGTGCTCCCGACGGAGAAGTGGAGAACTTCAAGGACAGTCCTCATCTCAGGTCTGGTTGTAAGTATGGCCGTCGGCCCTGGACTTGAAGCCTCTTTTAGCGGAGACCTGTCTCCACTTGGTCGCTTGTGGAGGTGGGAGAGGTGGGTCTTCGAGATCGGCTGGCAGCAAGGATGGTATTGTGATGGATGTCAGTCCCAAGGCAGGCCTGGCATTTTGTAGATCCGTCGGGGTCTGGATGGATATTTGGCGCCCATTTTTCAAAACCGACAGGCCAAAAGGATAGAGCCATCTGAATGGTGTGGCCTCCGACCTGAGGACGTCTAAAAGTAGTTTCAGCATGCGTCTTTTCGATAAGGTAGATGGGGCTAGGTCTTGGTAAAACTGTAGGGGCATCCCTTCATATTGCAAGCAATCCGCCTCTCTTCCAGCTTTCATAATGGCCGCTGTGTCTACAAAGCTCAGTAGGCCACACACCACGTCTCGCGGTGGGTCGGAGGCCTTGGGTTTAGGCCTCAGGGCTCTATGGATCCTCTCGATAACCACCTTCTCGGCTCTCTCTTGGCCTAGGAGGGTCGCAAAAAGTTCATGCGCCACTTTATGCAGGGCCTCAGAGCCAATGGATTCCGTCAGGCCGCAAATACGTAGGTTGCGCCTGCGACTATGGTTCTCCTGATCCTCTAACCGTAGCAGCGCGTCATTTAGCAAGTCAGTGTGAGAGCGGATCGCATTATATGACTTTTCCTCATGCTTCAGGGCAGCCTCGTGCAGATCTTCAAGGTGCGCCACCCGATTCCCCATGGCCCGCAGTTCCTCTTTAATGTCAGCTAAGCCCTTTTTAATAGGTTCCAGAGCTGCGTTGAGCACTTCCAAGAGTGCAGCTTTCGTGAAGGAGCCCTTCGCTTTCCGAGACTTACATGTGGATGCATCTGACACGCTGCCAGCATCTGATAGTTCCTCCAGGTCGGATTGCAAGGCCCCGTCCGGCGCCATCTTGGGAGCGCCTGTGGCTCGGTGCTTTGGAGTCTTTTTCAGAAATTGGTCCATGTCCGGCTGTCTGGACCAGATTGGAGTGGGCTCAGGGTGTTCCCTGGGTCTATCTTTTCCCACCTCGCCCATTTGTGCGGAGCTGTAAGCTAATTAAGGGGGTTAAACACCAGCTTAGTTGAGGAGCTCAAAAACTAGCAGCCATGCAGCTACACAGCCAGGCTCCGCCCCCCATAGTAGTTATATTCTTGTACATAGGATCAGTATTATACTCGTTATATTCTTGTACATAGGGGGCAGTATGATAGTAGTTATATTCTTGTACATAGGAGGCAGTATTATAGAAGATATATTCTTGTACATAGGAGGCAGTATTATAGTAGTTATATTCTTGTATATAGGAGCAGTATTATAGTAGTTATATTCTTGTACATAGGAGCAGTATTACAGTAGTTTTATTCTTGTACATAGGAGGCAGTATTATAGTAGTTATATTCTTGTACATATGAGCAGTATTATAGTAGTTATAGTCTTATACTCAGGGGGAAGTGTTAAAGTAGTTATATTCTTTTACATAGGAGGCAGCATTATATAAAACATATAGGTATATTACAGCCTCCTATGTGCCAAAATATAACTACTACTTTCTTGTCATAGCAGCAGTATATTAGCAGCTATATTCTTGTACATGGGAGACAGTATTATAATAGTTATATTCTTGTACATAGAAGCAGTATTATAGTAGTTATATTATTGTATATAGACGGCAGCATTATAGTAGTTACGGTATATTCTTGTCTATAGAAGGCAGTAATATAGTAGTAGAACATCTAGGGCAGTATTAATGTAATTATATTTTTGTACATATAAGACAGTATTATAATAGTTATTTTTTTGTACATAGGAGGCAGTATTATAGTAGTTATGTTCTTGTTCATAAGGAGGCAATATTATAGTTGTCATATTCTGGCACATAGGAGGCAGTATTATAGTGGTTATATTGAACATAGGAGGCAGTTATATAGTAATATAGTAGTTATATTCTTCCACACAGGGGCAGTATTTTCTTAGTCCTTTTTGCCTCCAAAGTTAATTTCTATTTATATTGTACAATGTTAGATGTTAATAAACTGGCTAGGAATTTAATTGTTCATAACGTTTTTTTTTCAGGAACAGGAGAAGTATGCTGAGTGTAATGGGAGAATAGTGAATCAATGTGAACATCAACCTGCTAGTAATCTGTCTTCTTAGGAACACATTGTCTGACCTACAGATGTAGGCAGGCAATTGTTAGTCAATCACAAGGGTATACGTCTGTTTAGGCAAACATTATTCACTGCTGATATAGAAGTTTAAAATAATAAATAAAATAATAAATATTTTAATGAAAATCTTTAATGAAAAGTTAAAATACAGAGATACCCTGTTATGGCAGTGATTCTTTTCTAAAATCTCCCAGTCATGAGTGAAAGAAGCACTAGTCTGCAATATGGATGTCTGTGGAAGGGCTGACTGGGGGATAGAGAAAAAATAATAAATAAGTCTGAAGGTGACAAAGTGGCCGTCTGAATGCCAGTTGAGTCTAATATATACTGGCTACAAGGAGATCATAGTCCATCCAGTCCATAGATACCTGGGCTTTACATTGCATTAGCTATACTGCTCACTTATTTCCTAAAGAAGACCACAATTGGTCTTTGCATATGACTCCACTTAAGGTGCTGCTAGTCTGGTGTTAAGAAATGGTTGCTAAGTCCTACACTTGACGCGTTTCTACTGTTAGAGTGTCGTCAGGAGTGATCGCAACATACAGCAACAAAGTAACCAAGTACTGCAGCCGCAGCACGTGTGGTGTGGTGTGGCATCTGGCACTAGTATAAACCGTGACGCACGTGCCCAACACTAGCGCTTTTATCAGAGCTATCTCCGCCCATGGGCAGAGCCGAGGGACTGCAGGCAGCGGAGTCCGGGGAGGAGGAAACCGAGCTTCCAGAGTGTATCCACCCAGGAGAGCACATTGTCCAGTTAGGTGACCTACAGATGTAGCAGAAGTAAAAGAAATTGTAATAACACATCACAGTGTTATCTATTGACAAAAGCCATTGAAGAAGTTAACATTTTCTTGCTATTTTTTTTAAAGGGGCTGTGCAGCCTCTTTGTATTGATGACCTATCCTCAGGATAGATCACCAATATCTGATCGGTGGGGGTCTGACACCCAGCAACCCCTCAGATCAGCTGTTTGAAGAGGAGCCGGTGCTCCATGTTAGCGTTGCTTCCAGTTCATTATGCTGCCTGTCATCTCTGAAGTGCAGTATAATTCAAGTGAATGGAGAGAGTACTTTTAATTACACTGACGTAATTACATTACACCACCGCTACAGGGGACACGATGGAAAGTTGGACCACCCGATCAGATATTGATGACCTATCCTGAGGATTGCTGTTTGCATGTTAGCTTTATGGATGAGCACTCTGTGACTCTGGATGTGCTAGACTAAATTTTCTTGCAGTGTGTTTGGAGACTAGCTCCCTCCTTTAGATTGAGCCTTCCATGCTCATCTGCCCAGGGATTCTGAGCAGAGTATAAATATCGCTGGTTCCTACACCACTCTGAACATTGTAGGCTTAGATTAGCCCCAGGATAGGCAGTTCTGTTAGTGTTAGGTACCCATCTGCAGAAGTCACCTTTACGTTGGTAGATGGGCCCGACACACGTTTGATCAAAATTGTCCACGAAGAGCTTCCATTTTTCATATATAGTAGTTCTATTATTTGTATGTATAACAGTGTGCTGCCATACATATTTTCTTTGCTATTCTGAGGATCAGTCATCAATATAAACAGGCTGCACAACCCCTTTAACATGTTAACCATTCCCTTTAGCTCTGATTCTGGTGACATTGTGAATTTTTCTCAATCTTTTATTACAAAAAATCCTTATTTCTATTCTGTGCAGTTGAGATCTTCTGCTCTTCGGGAGATTGTTGAAGACAAACTGGTGCAGTTACACAGGAGCTTAGATATATCAACAACTAATAGTAATATGAAGCATTCTAAATTCAAAGCTATACCTGATTTAAAACTGATGACTGATACGCTAATCAGACAGGCTAAGAAAGGTGAAGTGAGGATGCTGTTGGATTCTGCTGTATATAAAAATCAAAACCTTCAGATGCTAAAGGATGAAAGTACATATATAGGGCTGTCATCTAACCCTACAGAGTGGTGAAATGAGAAGTTTAGTAGATGAAGGTGTCACTACAGGGCAAATTACAACTAAGCAAGCAGAATATATTCTGGTTGAAAGTCCTGTACATGCAATGTTTCACTCTTTACCTAAGAAATACAAAGTCCCTCCTCCCCCTTGCTTCCGCCCTTTAGTAGCTCGGCCTGGGTCATTGAATAAGAATTTGTATGGCTAGCTGACAGCTTATTGCAGCCACTTATTAAACCTGTCCCTGGTTATTTACAGGATACTAAGTCAGTGTCGTTTGCATTGGAAAAATAAGACAGTCTAATTCATATTCATGAATTACAGCTGATATTACATGCTTATATAGAGCGGTCCCATTATTAATGCCATTATTGCATTGAAATGGTTTCTCAATATGTACAGCAACTACACAGAGGCACTACAAAGTTTTATAAGCACAGTGGTCACATTTCTTTTGGAACAATTTTGTTTTTTTAATGGTCAATTATTCTTACAAAATCCGGAGCTTTGATGGGGAAGGGGGGGCTAAGTTGTCCGTCCATTGCAATTATTTACCATAGTTTTTGCTGGGGGGAAATAGCAGTGCCTCTTACAAAACAAATACTAATGAGCACTTTTATTATAAATGAAGCAAAGTGTACATGATTTTTTTTCACACGAGAATACTGATGGAAAAACCGTGTGTTATCTGCATTGTATACACTGCTCACCCCACTTTATCTCTGAGCCACTAGCGAGAGTTCACTCGGTGTATTGCAGCTATCGGACCTTCATTCACTGGCTATCTGTCACTGGCCCTCATATACCGATAGCTTATGTTTTGTCCTGTTCAATTCCCTGCCTAAAAACAGCACAGCGCTAACCCTCCCGACATGTTTTGCCGAATGAACGGCTTCGTCAGGGGAATAGGGTTATTAGCATTGTGTGTCTTGTACTGGAGAGTTTTTGAGAAGATCGAATAAAGTCGTGGAATTTTACCGTATGGCTGGGATTTCTTTCATATTGCAGTATTGTAGTGGTTATATTCTTGTACATAGGACCAGTATTATAGTAGTTGTATTCTTGTACATAGGAGCAGTATCATAGTAGTTATATTCTTGTATATAGAAGGCAGTATTATAGTAGTTAAATTCTACATAGGAGGCAGCATTATAGTAGTTATAGTCTTGTACATAGAAGCAGTATTATAGTAATTATATTCTTGTAGTTAAGAGGCATATAGGAGGTATAACACATAGTAGGCAATATTATAGTTAGTTGTTATAGTTATATTCTTGTATATAGAAGGTAGTATTATAGTAGTTACATTCTTGTATATAGAATGTAGTATTATAGTAGTTATATTATTGTACATATGATCAATATTATAGTTATATTTTTGTACATACAGTATAAGTCAGTAATATAGTAGTTATATTTTTGTACATAGGAGGCAGTATTAAAGAAGTTATGTTCTTGTACATAGGAGGCAGTATTATAGTAGTTATATTATTGTAGTTATATTCTTGTACATATAAGACAGTATTATAGTAGTTATATTCTTGCACATTGGTGACAGTATTATATTAGTCATATTTTTGCTCATAGAGGGCAAAATTATACTACCTCCTTTAGGCAAGCATAAAATGAATTCAGACCTTATGGGAAGAAAAATGGATCTTTAGAAGCAGGGCATCCGACTGGAAATGCTGATGTTATATAATATAAAGAATGATATCTCCATATATTTAGGACATTGTATAAGATTACGTCCAAGTAGCAAAACTAATTTCTGTTTACCATAAAAAATAAACTAAACATCACGCAGAGAAATAAACAGATGCTATGTTTCTTTCATGTGATTTTGTGATAACTCTTTGAAGAGGCGAGCACCACGGGAATTGTTATCCGTTCTACACAAAATCTGTCAATAGCGGATCCAAGTGTCTGTTCATTTTTGCAGCTTGGAATTTTTTTTCTTCTTCTCTTTTATCATGGATCAACAAATTGTTGACCTTTTAAAAATAACAAAGTCAGACATCAAACTGATGGGAGATGTGCCCTAGAAAAGTACAGGCTGTTTCCGCTTTTCACAAAAACTTCGCAAAACAATTAAATCAGACCGGTGCAGGAGTTATAGGTTTACTGTGTTATCTGTTTACAGATTTAAAGGGGCTTTTTTAGGTGTCAAACATTGATGGTCTATTCTTTGGATGGGGCATCAATTTTTATCTATCCAACTCCTACATCTCAAGGTGCCTTCAGGAAAACTGGCGCCTAAATGTATTTAACCTTACAAGATCATTTCTGTCATCAATGCAGTGTCATTTCATCTGCAGGTACCTGAATCTTTCAGAATTCATGATGTCTTTTACATTTCTTTACTAAAAAAAAATTTGTTCCACAGGCAATTCCTCCTCCTAGGCCTCCTGACCCTATTATTATTCTCAATGAACTTGAGTATGAGGTGGAGAGAATCCTTGTTTCCCAGATGGTTCAAGATTCTCTTAAATATCTAGTACATTGGAAAGGGTATGGTCCTGAGGACATGGGTATTGGGTTGTCCATGCTCCTCGTCTCATTAAGAAATTTCATTCTAAATTTCCGTCTAAGTCTGTGTCCCGTATTGAGGGTTCCGGTGGCCCCTCATAAAAAGGGAAGTAATGTCACCAAGCTACCTGTCCGAGCTCCAGCGCTGCAGTATGGGGTTCGGAAACTGCAGTGCAGTGCCAGACACGCTGTTAGGCCATTCCCCTTGGTGACTCTGTGCTTAGGCCACACCCCCTATCAATGCTATGTAGGCCACTCCCGCTCAACGGTCACGTCCCCTGATGATCTCACACCCGAGTCACATCCCCTGGTGATGTCAGCGCTCAAGTGATTTGCTCCCTATTTAAGGCAGCTACTGGCAATCATCCTTTGCCAGTTATAGGTTTCCTTGCTGTGCTCTGCTACCTTTGTGTGAATTGGACTGTTGTTTTTGGACTTGACCTCAGCTATTCCTTGACCTTTCCCTCTGCTCAGCGATTCTGTACTTGCTTCCTGTCTGGTATTGACCCTTGGCTTGTTATTGCTACCTTCTTCCACTTAATTGTGTTTGGCATTGATCTCCTGGTTTGACTGTTTCTGGCACGACTTCCCCTTGGTGTTTGTTTGTCTGTCCTGTGTGTGAACACGTACCTGCGGTTTTCACAGCGGACGCTTGGTTTGAATCTCTGCACTTACCAGTATAGGGACCGTCGACTAGTTGTGGACTCATCGCCTAGGACTTGTTCTGCGTGTAGGCAGGGTCATCGGGCTGGGTTCAAGTTAGTGCTTACTGTATGTGTGCGTGTCCCTGCCTATGGTCGTGACAAAGGGGGCATTTTTTTCTACTGGCACACATTATGGGGGCTTTTTTTACTACTGGGGGCACTATAGATGTGAATTATTACTTCTGGAGTATACTATGGGGGCTTTAGTAATACTGGTGTGCACTATGGTGGGCGTCATTACTACTGGACATCTACATTTCGCAGCTGAACAGGAAGAAAGAGCACTACATCCGGTTTCGATGCCAGAGGAAGAACCTGCAGCACGTCAGATGGTCATGTGATCCTAGCCAGGATTGCGGAATCGGCAAGGTGATGGAAGTGCCTGTTCAAAGTGTCTTCTCTGCACAGGTTATCTGAAAGAGGTTCTTAAGGTACAGGCCTGGAGAACTCCTTTAGAATGCTTGCCATATTGATGCTCTTTACTGCCCACGAAATTTAGTTGTTGGGCAGTGTGTCCCATTTGTATATAGCATGGGCAACATTTCATCCCCCCCCACCCCCAATCATGCATTGGGGAGTAGTATGATGAGTTCTACTTTAAACACTATCAGCTCTACAATATAGTCTCTAAGCCAAAAGGAAATGTTTTCCATTTCTCATTTTCTCAGAAAGAGTTTCTTAGAAATCAGGAAGCATTATGTAAAGAAGTATGAAGAGATATAAATATGTATTTCAATAGCGGCTCCCACGGCTCCCACTTATACAGTAAGTCAATGCACTTGTATAGCTAAGTATGTAACTAAAAGCACAACAGCACTTATTAGCTTTTGTTCTCGGCTCTGCTCATGGTTTCGGTCTTCGTCACAAAATAGCACAATAGAAGTCTTCACAGAAGGGCTCTTCGAGGAGCCATGGACTTCTAGGCCATATTACAAGTCTTGCACATCTTGCACCAGCTTGCCTACCCAGCTCTCCAGCAGTTTGACTGTAAAATTGCTAGACCTGAGCCAGGATATTATCATCAAGTAGTCGAAGAAAATAATTTATGAATGTCTTATACTGTACACCCAAGGATTCCAGGAGCTGTGAATTCATCTCGGAATTTGAATCTCATTTTCCCAAACGGCCTAAAACAGCTGGTTTTTCTTGTACTGGAATCTATGCCAAGGTCTGTCTTCAGTTTCTAAAATTAATTTCTGATTAACAATAAGAAATAAGACTTAAACCCCTTCCTGATTCAGCATTTTTAAAATTTTATTTTACTTGTATTTGTTTTTTTACTCCCTGCCTTCCCAGACCCATACCTTTTTTATTTTTCTGTTCATATAGCCATATGAGGGCTTGTTTTTTTGTGGACCCCCATCCAGTCAGATCTTGATGACATATCCTGAGAATAGGCCACCAATATTCTACTAACAGAAAACCCCTTTAAACATAAGCTATCAATTTTGTAAAATAGGAGAATCCTTTTAACTCTGTAACTGCCCAATGAGTTCCCAAAATGCATTGCTTTAATATTTCAGAATTTTCTATCTTGTTAATAAAACATCATGAAATTAAAAAAAAAGCTGCCAAAATTAAGTAAAGTAAAGCAAAGCAAATTATTTCTCAAAAAAAAAAAAAACACCTTCTTAATATACTTTGGGTTTCAATTCTAAGGTGCTTGCATTATATAAGGCCTGTTTCCCACTGGCGTTAAGCCTGCTGGAACAGCCTGCCGGATCCGTACTACCGTTTGCACACGCGTACTGCCCGAACTCCGCCCCGGCCCCATTGATTATAATGGGACCGGACGGAGATCCGGCCGCAGCACAAATATGCCGAGAGCCTGCCTGCCAGAAAAGCTTAGCGCCAGTGTGAAACTAGCCTAAGTCCACATGGAGTCATAGCAAAGGCCATAGTGGCTGTTTTATTGCTGTCTAAAATACTCTGCTCTGCTGTGAATCTTCTCTTACCAATTCCATATAAACATTGATGATGAAATATGCAAGCTGGCGGAAGATGAAATACTCACAGGTCTCCTGTATATTCAAAGATCTTAAAACTTATGTCTGAGATGTAATAAAGCATTATACTGGAAGAAAACAAGTCTGTGCCTGACAGATATATATCCAAAGTGGGCCCTGATGGACATTCATCTCAGCATATCTGACAACGATGTTAGAGCAGGGAGGCTTGATAAATGTGCCACGTAGACGGAGGAAATCATTCCACCTCTGATACGTTTAGAGGGAGATGTTCACTACAAAGGCTTTTTTCATGCCATCCCTATGAGGATAGGAAACTATTAACTATGGTTTGGGATTGTTATGTAACATTTCAGATATTCTGTCAGTTGAAAGTCTACGTGAGAAATGTTTAATTTGGTCGCATTGATTTACTCTCTTTCCCTTGGCAAGACATTAGAGCATTTCAAGAACAAAAGTGATCTTCAAACATCCAGTTGGGCCAGAGAGAACCTTTCAGGATTTTGTATTAAACACAACGGCGTTGGCATTTGATAGGCAGCGTGAAGTCGTCACTCGAAATGAAGGGTGTTATCATTCAAGTGAATTCAGATTTCTTGTGTCTTTATTACTAGCAGAGAAACCTGGATGGTGCCCCCCCTCCCCAATAATTGCTAGTGATAGTGAAGGCTTTATTTAATCACTCACGGTTCTTTGATAGTGATGAGCGGCAGGGGCAATAATCAAATTTGCGATATTTCGTTAAAATGTGGTAGAATATATTGGCAAATATTCGGATTTGAGATTATTCTCTTGAAAAATCGTCAATATAAAAATCGCATACTGCGAATTTGTAACGTGAAATACAGGCGTGGGTCACTTTGGCTAGAAGCTGCTAGAAGTTTACTGAATTTATCCTGAGACTGGAGAAAATGGTGGGCACGGCAGAACATTACAATAGCTTTATATGCAAATAAAATGCTCCAATATATTCGTGATTGCGAATTTTCACGATCACGATTTTCGCACTACATGCAACTTCACATTTCAGCAGGTCTGACTACATATTACTGATTGGCGCACTAAGTATTGTTGTGAACTTGACATTGCTGCCTTCTCATTGGCCCACAAGCAAGAAGCAGAGAGGAATCAGGTGTTCAGATGGAAAAAAAATGACATTTTTTTTCGAAATTACGAATATTTAGCACTATATTCTAAATATTCGCGAATTCTCAAAGTTGCGATATTCGCGATTAAAATTCGCTATTCGAATATTCGCGCTCAACACTATTCTTTGAGGTCCAGGATTTCACTTGCCTTTGGGTTGAGGGAATTGTTGTGTCTATTGTGTGTAATACTCTAAGATGGGGAAATTTGGCAGTTCCTTAGGCTGATTAGGAAAATAGCCAACGTGGTGGTGGCGAGAGGTTTGGCCACAAATACCATGTTGGTGGAGGTGTAACAGCAGTCACTCCATGTGGGAACGCACAGGTCCAAAGGTGTGACATTGCTCACATCAGTAGAGCTTAGGGCTGTGTATATTAGGTCCTGTTTTCCCGCCATAATAGGGCAGATATGATCAGCAGATCACACGATTAGCCAGTTGTCACTTTAGAGGTGCTAGTCGCCCACCTTAAGTGGAGAAAGAAGTAGTGGATCCTTCCTAATAGTGCAGTCATCGGGATCTGAGACACAATTCTGGAGCTTCAATGCTTTTATCAGTTGATACAATATAGACTATGCTTTTCACGGTCGAAATGGTTCCTTTTTTAGGTCTTATCAACATAAAGTGTCCTGCCTGAGAAAGTGTCTGAGAAGGCTGGTGAAGGACCAGAAGAAGAGGTCTTCTCCATGGAAGTGGCAAGGATTGAGTTGAGGTTTCAAGCAGAAATTAGGTTGCCAAAGGTGTCAACCGGAAGCTAGATACAAGCTATTGATAACTGAGAAGTGGTTAGGCTTTGAAGCAGCAACTACCATGTCTAAGAGACACTGTAAGATTGAGGTACTGGTTACCTCTCTGCAAATCAGAGAAAAACATTAAGAGACTGCCTATTCAGTATAGTTGAATCAGTTCTTGCAAAATCTCTTCTCCAGTCATTGCCCCATTGCCCATTGTTCAAGTCCCAGCACAGATGTCATGAGTTAACTCTAACAGTACTTTACATGATGGCTACTAACAGGCAGCAGGGGGCAAACAGACGTAGTTTAGTGTAGAGCTGCCTAGGAAGACAAGGAGTTGTAGCCTGATGACCTCTTCAAGTCTACAGCTGTCTGCAGGTAACTGCTTGATTACCTTGAGAATTATGCAGATTTCTGTTTTTCTCTCAGCTGTTCTCTTTTGTTTGAGCCTAGCTTGTTTCCTAAATTAAACATTTGGCTTTTATTCTCATCCTAATTTACTCAGACTGTGTTGTTGACTTTTGGCTATGATTCCTGGATTACAAGTTTGTCTGCTGGTCTGCTTAGTTTCCACAACTGAAGCTGACCTGGCTTCCTCGATCTGCTCTCAGTTGCTGCCTTCCACAGAATGTTTTGCGGGTCGTGATCTGGGAATTCCCTCTCAGTAGAGTCAAACCCCCTTTCTTGGGGTCTAGGATGAAATCAAGGAAACTCCACACCATCAGTCAGCCTGGACCAAACTGGTAGTAGTCTTGCCTGCTGCCCCTCATCCAACAGGGAGGATGCCACTCAACATGCCTCTGACTTGAGCTCCAGCACCTCTGCTGTGGACTGCTGCAGATTGTTTGCCACCCAAGTTACCAAGGCTGCTAAAGTTGAGGTCTGTGATAAGAGAGCTGACATCAATACGTTGTCCCAGCCACACTCCTTATGCTACCCTTATAGCTACAGTCACAACTGGCACTATGTGCTCAGTATTTATAGTCTTGGTTGATATGATCGTATAATACTTTAAATAAGTTGTCAGTTGTAATGAACTATTTTCCTTGTGGGGGTGCTGCAGGAAAATTGAACACTTACCGCCAGGTTTCACGACACATTACAGCTGGGTTCACAACAGTGGACATTCTATAATACATTTATTGTTGCTGGATGCTTCTAAAAGGTAGGGATTTGAAGGGGTTTTGATGGAGGCTTCTAAGTGCCACTTGGTGATGGAGTCCCCAAGGCATGTGACCTCAGTGCCCTCTATATAAATACAAATCTGTCCTGCTTTACCTTTCCTTTTGGCTCAACATATCCTATGAGGAGTGACGTGTGTTACCACCTTTTTGAAAAAACAAAAAACATGATTTTGTGATATTGTGTCATAAGATGTCATATTAATTTATGTTCAGCCACCCAGTGGTTGTCTTGTAAATTGCAGCCTGTTAAGGGTTTTTCTACACTAACATGTTGCAATATAGCGTTGAAATCATTTAATAAAGAATTATTTATTAATCAAATTCATGCTATGGTAAAGGTAAAAATATCTGTAAATCCCCGGACTGGAGGTAAAAATTATGGATACCCTAATTTAAAGGGGTCACACACACACACACTCCCTTCTTGGGCATATCTACTTACCTGCTTTCCCGTTCCTTCTCTCCCCGGATGTAGATTTCTGTCTTGATGCTCCTGCAGCCAATTGCTAACCATAGCAGTGACCTGCTGCCCTTGCGTCACTTGACTATTTGACAGGATGAAAGGGGAGCAGGTCACTGCTGCAGTCAGCAATTGGCTGCAGTGGTGTCAAAATGGAAGTTGACATCCTGGCAGCGGAGGCCCGTGAGAGAAGGAGCAGGGAAGAAGGTAAGTAGGCTTCCCTGCGCAGGTCTGCCCTAGAAGAGGGGGGACCCCACAAAGTGCACAAGCCTTTAAAGGCTTCTGCCCCTTCTTTATGACAACCATTTAAGGTGAAAAATGAAGTAGGCAGTATGGGAAACTAAAAGTGGCCGTATATATATATAAAAGTCGTATAGTGAGGCAGCAATTCATATCAGGATTTGTCGTTCAGTCGGAGCTGTGTTACTTTGTTAATAAGAGACCATGAAGCTGTTAATCAGCAATGTCATTAGGCTGGAAAAGTGCTCATGTAGCACTTTACGGAGATTTTCCCCTCTAGAGACTTTGCTCGCTGACCTCCAGACCAGCTGGAACATGCTCTGGATGTACTTAGCAACATCAGATTGGTTTATCTGTTTATCTACCATATGGTATCATTAAGAGCTATAACTCCCACCGTAATCTCAAAGGCAGCTTTGTTATTACTGTTCTGAAGTTTTGCGCTAACAGGTCAATCCAAATAGGTGGAATATGAAATAGGATTCTGTCCTTTAAAACATTTAAGCAAGAAAATGTGGGCACAGAGATATGTTCAGTGGGGGTCTGGTGCATCATGATCAGGCGGTTGATTGAGGGGTGCTGGGAGTCAGACCCACAAGATAAGATATTGATGACCTATCTTGAGGAAAGTAGTCCTGGAAAGCTCCTTTAAAAATATTATAGTTAGCAAGCCCAAGTAATAAAATCTATACACATTGGCTTAGATTTAATAGTGTGTCTGTGTCAAAAATCTGTCTAAAAAAGTGGTGCAATTTGGAGCATCTACAGTTTCTACACTTTTTCTGATTTGCTGAAAAAGGTACTTGTGCTTAGTGGAAAGCAGGAAGAGCTTTGTGGGAAAGAGGGCCTAAGATGCATACTAAGATGCTTATTTTTTTTAAACCCAAAAGGCCATATTGCACTTGCGCATTACCGTTTTTAACGGCCGCTAGACAGGTGCACTTTTGTCTAAGCTGCTGTTAAAACCGGTCCCATTGATTGGTAGGCTGAATGGGGTTTTAACATAGCGATTCGTGAGAAATTAATTCGCAACAAATTTAATTTCTTGTCAAACTTCAGCAAAGCTGCTAAATTGAATTTTTCAAAACTTAGCTCATCTCTAAAGCCAAAAGTTGGTATAGAGTCAAGGAAACGTGTCTTTCCCTGTCCCAGATGTATCATCCAGCCTAAGCCCCTGTCATAAATTGGGTGCAGGTCTAGACAGCAGCTCTAAGCTTACGCCATCTATGGAATTAGTAAATCTGGGCAATTGTGTTAAGGCCATTATAGAGAGAGAACCATTGTATAGATCCTCATGATATCACATATTCTATATTTGCCCTACATGTGATTGCTCTAATTACTTTAATTTACGGATTCATTTCATGCTTTTTTATTTCTGTTATTTTTCCTCAGAATTTTGTGTCTCTGAACTGATTGAAGATATAGAAAATGATAATGGAAACGAGTAATGGCAAGAACGCTAAATGCTCAGGCTTCCCTCAACCTCCATTATTCATAATGGATGTCTATTATCTATAAACAGTGCAGGCAGCCATTTTGTGGACTAATTTCCATAATGCAGACTGACAGCTATAAAGGAAGGAGGGATATTAGTTGGGTATACTTTGTCATTTTAGTTGATTGATAAGCTGGATACAATGAGTGCTTGCTTGGCAGTGTTAGGGCATATATGGCTGATTATAGCAGGTACCAGAATAGCCAAATCATACAAAGGTCTGAAACATCTGATATGTCCATTTCGGTTCCCACAGGATAAGGGGTAAATGTCTGATCAGCTGAAAGCTGACCACTGAGACCCCCACCCATCGTAAGAATGGGTGCACCCTATTCTCCCGCTTAAATAGAACATCAGCCAAATAAATTCAACTCTATGGGACTGCTGCAGATGGCTGAGCACTTGTATTCAGCTATCTTCGACAGTCTCATAGCCTCTATAATAATTTGGATGCTGCCCACTTCATGTAGGCTAGTGGGTAAATTACAAAGGAAGATGTCTTTCCTGCCCTGGGGGTCTTATTGCATGTGTGCATGTGTAGATACTATACTACCCATGTAACAAGCTTGGCCAGAAAGGCTATTGCCTGGGAGGCTGCCAAGACTACACTGCAGAGGTGTCAGTGTCTCACTAACCTATCGATAATAGAACATGGACCAGTTTTCTATGATTTTTTTTGTTGTAGAGTATGTGCAGCTCCTTCACATAGCGGTCATCCTGCTGCTTCCGACATCGATCTGACAGCACACTACTCCTGTCTTCTGTCGGCTAAAGGCTGAGGTAATCTGTAATCTCCCTCTTTTTTGTGTACGGCTGTGTTCACATGCTTGTATAGTCAGGAGGAAAAATTTAACATGGAAATTAAACCACCGTGGGTTCACATAGAAAAAAAATCTGTGGGCGTATAACCAACAACACAAATTCCCATTGAATACAATGAAATTTGAATTTGATAAAAGGCTGTGTGAACACACGACAAACCAGCAAGGTGGGGAGATGGGGGGATAAGGTTGTACACAGTAGAGTAAGCTGAATTAGAGAGAGAGAAGAGGAGCTGGAGTCTGCATGGAGAGAGGAGGCAGAGATCACATACACAAGCAACATCAGGGGAGAGAAGATCACACAGGAGCTGTATCAGATGGGGAAGACAGCCCACAAATAAAACTGTGCTAGTCCATGAGAGCAAGTGAAGGCAGCAGCATTCTGGATTCACAAAATACACATTCAACATATATTTTTGGAGCACAAGTCAAGTTTAAAGCTAAGATCAGTATAAGTAAAATCATGTCGTTTTCAAACTAGCCAGATAAACACACATAAAAGGCTCCTCATATTTTCAGCTTTGCTGCATAGACTTGGACAGATCAGCAGAGTCACCTTACACATTGAAAAAACACATTGGAAAAAAAAAATTTTGGATTGCTGCAAAATTCTGTATGTAGTTATGTCACAGGCAGATATATAAATGATTACTAGTGATGAGCGGCAGGTGCCATATTCGATTTCGACGGAATTCGCGAATATTCGAAAGAATATTCGTCGAAATTGAATATTCGTCATTATTCTAGTTATCGCGATTAATATGCGATTTAAATAATCGCGTATTGCGATTTTAACTTAGGCTACTTTCCTATTGGTTTCATATCTAGAATTATAGCGAAGATGACGAATATGATGAATGCATTCGTCATATTCCTCAAAACAAAGATAACAAAGTATTCTCCATCTTCGTTTTAGCAACCTATTCGTCAACTTCGCTAATTCTAGCAATCAAATAGGAAGGTTGACTATAGAGACAGCTGTGCTTAATTCGCTATGCGATTATATTACTTTGCATTTTTTAATAGAATAATTATATTACTTGATAATTATTATAATTATTCTATTTATTAAAAAAAAAATATATATATATATAATCGCATAGCGAATTAAACACAGCTGTCTCTATAGTCAACCTTCCTATTTGATTGATAGAATTAGCGAAGTTGACGAATAGGTAGCTAAAACGAAGATGGAGAATACTTTGTGATCTTCGTTTTGAGGAATATGACGAATACATTCGTCATATTCGTTAATTATACCAAGCCAAGAACGTCTCCATACTAAAATGTACTGTCGGATTTGAGAATTACTTTGAAATCGCAATGCGATTAATATAACCATTGCCTGGTTTACTATGGTTGGCTTGGTAGAATTAGCGAATATGACGAATGTATTCGTCATATTCCTCAAAACGAAGATAACAAAGTATTCTCCATCTTCGTTTTATCAACCATAGTAAACCATGTCTGTTGAAATCGCTATGCGATTAAGTCAAGCTATATTAATCGCATTGCGATTACAACTTAGCAGTGCACTGCTATCTTACATATTAGGCTAGAATTAACGAATATGGAATATAGCAGCAGTGCTAAGTAGAAATCGCAATGCGATTACTTCAAGTTGTATTAATCGCATTGCGATTTCAACTTCGAGCTGGGTTTATAATGGGTCAGCTTGCTAGAATTAACGAAGTTAATGAATATGGAATATAGCTTGTAAAAAAGTGGGATCTTGACATAGGGGCCACTTAATATGATGGATTTGGTGATCTCTGTAATGGAGACACCCCTTTGCTTGGTTTTCCTTCCTTTGAGGGATATCTGGCTTTCATTGTGTTGTAGACCCATAACTGGGGCTCCACATTTGTTTTGCATGTTCCTGTTTCCCAGGGAACTTTGCACTTCGGATTGCTGTGTTGAGACTCTTAAGTGAGGCTCCGCGGTGTTTTTTGTAGCTGGTCTCCCTGAGATCAGCTATTGTTGTGTTTGAGTAGTCTCCGAGGCATTGCTCCCGGTTAGCCTGAATCCTACTCCACACTGATGAGGGGCAACACCCTGAAACAGCTGTCTGTGGATGGATACCTAGCTTAGGTTTTCCTGTCACATCCTTAAAGCTTGTAAAAAAGTGGGATCTTGACATAGGGGCCACTTAATATGGTGGATTTGGTGATCTCTGTAATGGAGACACCCCTTTGCTTGGTTTTCCTTCCTTTGAGGGATATCTGGCTTTCATTGTGTTGTAGACCCATAACTGGGGCTTCACATTTGTTTTGCATGTTCCTGTTTCCCAGGGAACTTTGCACTTCGGATTGCTGTGTTGAGACTCTTAAGTGAGGCTCCGCGGTGTTTTTTGTAGCTGGTCTCCCTGAGATCAGCTATTGTTGTGTTTGAGTAGTCTCCGAGGCATTGCTCCCGGTTTGCCTGAATCCTACTCCACACTGATGAGGGGCAACACCCTGAAACAGCTGTCTGTGGATGGATACCTAGCTTAGGTTTTCCCTGTCACATCCTTAAAGCTTGTAAAAAAGTGGGATCTTGACATAGGGGCCACTTAATATGGTGGATTTGGTGATCTCTGTAATGGAGACACCCCTTTGCTTGGTTTTCCTTCCTTTGAGGGATATCTGGCTTTCATTGTGTTGTAGACCCATAACTGGGGCTCCACATTTGTTTTGCATGTTCCTGTTTCCCAGGGAACTTTGCACTTCGGATTGCTGTGTTGAGACTCTTAAGTGAGGCTCCGCTGTGTTTTTTGTAGCTGGTCTCCCTGAGATCAGCTATTGTTGTGTTGGAATATATTATAGCAATGTTAATTGAAATCGCAATGCGATTAATGTAACTTGCAGTAATCGCATTGCGATTTCTACTTAGCACTGCTCGTATATTCCATATTCGTTAATTCTAGCCTAATATGTAAGATAGCAGTGCACTGCTAAGTTGTAATCGCAATGCGATTAATATAACTTGAATTAATCGCATTGCGATTTCAACGTAATTCTCAAATCCGACAGTACATTTTAGTATATGGAGACGTTCCCATGGTGATGGGGACACTCCATGAGCACAGAAGTCGGCAGAAGCGGCAACGGGCACTGACTGGAGCAGCCAGGAAGCCAGGAATCCTCAGGACAGGTAAGAACTACTTTTGGGAAGTGGGAAAGAAAAAAATATAACTAAAAAAAAAACAAAAAGTATTCAAAATAGCGAATTTATAGCGCTATATTTGAAATATTCGCGAATTAGCAAAGTGCCGATATTCGCGATAAAAATTCGCTATTCGAATATTCGTGCTCAACACTAATGATTACTGGTATGGTCTGGTTAGACACTGGGTCTTACCACGAGATGGTTTAAAAGTGCTTCCCCTGCTGACCTATAAAAAGGCTCTTATGTAACCCCTGCAGAGAAAGAAGTGGGTCTAGTGGATGCTGCTGCTTCAAATTACAAGCAGGGACTCGCAGCAGCAGGCATTAGTGCTGATTCTTCTGCCGTGAAGTGGACTACAAATCCCATGATCACTTGTTCCTCCCTGCAGCCAATAGCTGGGGGACCAGGTGTTAAGGCTAAGGAAGGCTGAGGAACAGCAGCCATCTTAGAGACCGCAGCATGGCCAGTGGATGGAGATTGAGAGATCTCCACAGACAGAAGTGTGACCTGCTTATGTGCAGACAGTACAGCACAGCGCCAACAGCTCCAGTGTTTCCAGTGTAAGAAGGGAAAGCTCTGCTTCTGCATTAGCCCTACAGCAACGCCCAGACAGCTCTAGTGTTTCCAGTGTAAGAAGGGAAAGATCAGCTGCTGCATTACCCCCATAGCCAAGCCTGGACCCCAGGAGGATCTTGCTCCCAACTCCACTGCCATCCAAGCCTCTGAGTGCTGCAGCCCCCAGCTTGTTCCCGGGCAGGACCATCGTAAGTGCACCAACATTAGCAGACCAGCGTTTTCTGCAACCGGGCCCCAAAGTTCATACTGGGTTAAATGCTAGACAGTAGGGTATAGTAAGCTGATTAGCTGTGTTTGG
Organism: Bufotes viridis; assembly: GCA_033119425.1. Taxonomy (NCBI): domain Eukaryota; kingdom Metazoa; phylum Chordata; class Amphibia; order Anura; family Bufonidae; genus Bufotes; species Bufotes viridis. The sequence goes on from CM065593.1 coordinate 64,043,511, forward strand.
CCTCTTTCACACGAACGTGTCCGGATTAGGTCCGGATACGTTGTGGATGCGTTCAGTGAAAACTGTGCGATTTCACAGGCAAAGCCATTCAGTTTTGCCTGCGATTGCGTGCAGTTGTTCAGTTTTTTCCGCGCGGGTGCAATGCGTTTTGATGCGTTTTTCACGTGCATGATAAAAAACGGAAGATTTACAAACAACATCTCCTATCAACCATCAGTGAAAGACGCAACGCACCCGCACTTGCTTGCGGATGCAATGCATTTTTCACGCAGCCCCATTCACTTCTATGGGGCTAGTGCTACGTGAAAAACGCAGAACATAGAACATGCTGCGATTTTCACGCAATGCACAAGTGATCCGTGAAAAAAAAACGCTCATGTACACAAACCCATTGAAATGAATGAGTCAGGATTCAGTGCGGGTGCAATGCGTTCACATCACGCATTGCAACCGCGCGGAAAACTCGCTCGTGTGAAAGGGGCCTTTATCTTCCAAAGGAGAATGTTTGTTATCATTATCACTGCTTACTGTTTCAGATAGCACCCCCCCCCCCTTCACCAGAGTTTTTTCTTAGACAGAGTTGTAATCTGTGCTTTGATCCTTTTATTGCATTTTCTTTATGTTCTTTACCATTCTTCACCCTTTCCCAAATAAACTAACTTCTTCCTGGGGTGAGTGCGTACTGAGCTGTGCAGGGGTTTCCCAAGTCATCCACTGGCAGAAGAGGAAGACCCTCCTGCTATTCTATAGAGCTCCAAGCAGGATTTGGGTGGAGGCACTGCTCAATAGGGAGTAGTGATGAGCGGCAGGGACCATATTCGTATTCGAGATATTTTGCAAATTTTTTGAAGAATATTCGTTATATTCGCGAATATTCTAAAAAACTAAAATATAGCAATATATTGAATATAGTGCTATATATTCGTTATATCGAATATTCGTCATTTTTTACCATCTGTACATCGGGTCTGAGGGGCTGGACAGTCATACCTCTAGTCCCAATCCACCGAAGGGCTCACCCCAGCATTCTCGAGGCATGTATATTCGCTTCTCGGCACACTCTTGCCCGACAAGCGTCCCCATCACCATGGGAACACCTCTGGGTTAGAATATACCATCAGATGTGAGTTTAACAGCGAATAGTCTTGTAAAAAAATGATGCAACCAATAGAGGGCGCTGTTAATGAATCATTACTCATGAACAACGCCCTCTATTAGTTGAATAGTCTTATGACAAGACTATTCACTGTTGCGAATCACTCACAACAGGTAATAGTCTTGTCATAAGACTATGCAACCAATGGAGGGCGCTGTTCATGATTCATGACTCATGAACAGCGCCCACTATTAGTTGAATAGTCTTATGACAAGACTATTCGTTGTTGTGAGATCGTGAAATCTCACATCCGATGATACATTCTAACCCCGAGGTGTTCACATGGTGATGGGGACGCTCCATGCGCACAGATAGGCACTGACTGGAGCTAGCTGAAATCCTACGGAGCCCGGACATGTAAGAACTGTTTTTTTAGGGAACCAGACAGCAGGGGGGAATCATGTGTGTGTTCAGTTCACTTCAGAAAAAAATTACGAATATTCTAATAACTAATATATAGCACTATATATAGTGCTATATATTTGTCTTTTCGAATATTCGTCATTTTTTTCTATCTGAACACATGATTCCTCCCTGCTTCTTACTTGTGGGCCAATGAGTCATTGGCCCACAAGCAAGAAGCAGGGAGGAATCATGTGTTCAGATGGGAAAAAAATGCTGAATATTCGAAAAGACGAATATATAGCAATACTTTCTAAATATTCGTGAATTATCAAAATGCCGATATTCGCTAATAAAATTCGCTATTCGAATATTTGTGCTCAACACTAATAGGGAGGTGAGGACCACCATACACCCTGCCTACTGAGGGCTGTCCAAAGTGGTGTCACACTTCTATTGGGTAGTGTACCTCTTAGTGAGAGATTGTTGACTGCTAGATATGTCTCAGTGACACATTTGAAGACATTTTACACAGTTTACAGACTATGTGAGGGGCACATCATTGGACCGAAAAAAACGGGATGGTCATCATTTCGACAAATTGTCATCTAAGCCATTCTGACCAAGCTGTTAGGAGTTGTTGGGAGCAGTGGTTAAGTGAGGGCATGCACACACGCGAACAGGCTCCGGAAGGGCTAGACAGACCACCAGCAGAGAAGACCATTTGATCTGCCTACAAGCTCCCACAGTTTAGTTGTCCACCATCCGGACACAGGTGGCATCTTCATTACACATCTCTGTCTCTGCCCAGACCATTTCAATGCACTTAGCAGAAGGAAATCTGGCGTCATGGCGCCCCTCATATGTCCTGCCACTGACAGCCAGCCACCGTCATCTTTGTCTACAGTGATTTTGTGAACAAGAAACCTGGAACGCTATGGACGCAATGAATCCAGTTTCTGTTTGGGATCTCATGATAGTTGGGTTCTAGTATGGAGGCCTCATGGTGAGCACTTCAATCCTGCCTTTGCTCTGGCACTACACATTGTCCCAACTGCTGGTGTGATGATCTGGGGGGCATCGCATACGACAGTCGGTCGTCACCCCTCATAGTGATACAAGGGAAACTAACAGCTCGGCGATATGTACAGGACATCCTGCGGCCACGTGTTCCTCTCATGGCAGGTCTTCTAACTGGCATTCTTTTTCAGGATAATGCTAAGCCAACACAACAAGGGCTTCCCAGGAATGTATCCTACAGATTACAGCACTTCCTTGGCTGCCGTTCACCAGATTTATCACCAAAGGAGCATTTATAGAACCATCTGGGACGCCAGCTTTGACAACCTATGAGTGTGCAGGATCTACAAATCCAGCTGTAATATCTGTGAGCAAATGTGCCGCAGGATACCATACAGAACCTGAATGCCACCATACCCAACCGTATCTCATCCTGTATCCAGGCTAGAGAAGCCTTAGGCTAGGGCTACACTACCAAATGTGTCGTGCAACATATAGGGCACAACAAAGCTGACCTTCATGCCGCACCAATGTCATGCGACATATTTTGTAATGCTAGTCTATGGTGTCGCACTGCGACATGCAGTAACTGTGATGTAACTGCACAAAAATCCATCTTGAATAGATTTTTTGCGACTATCCTGTCGCAGTCGCAGCATGTCGCATGTCACAGTTCGACACTATGGATTAGCATTACAAAATATGTTGCATGACATTGGTGCGACAAGAAGGTCACACCACACATGTTGCAGTGTAGTTGTACCCTATATGTTGCGTGACACGTGTCATCATGTAGCCCTAGCCTTACAGGGTCCTAGAGCCTCCTTTCCATTGTACAGTTTTCCACAATAAACGTATACTTTTGGTACATTGTTGTAATCACTTACATATATCACCATTAGATATATATATATATATATATATATTTATACCATATATACAGTGAACAAAAATATAAACGCAACACTTTCGGTTTTGCTTCCATTTTGCATGAGCTGAACTCAAAGATTTGAAACATTTTCTGCACACACAAAAGACCCATTACTCTCAAATATGGTTCACAAATCTGTCTAAATCTGTGTTAGTTTGCACTTCTCCTTTGCCTCCTATATATATAGTATAATATATATATATATATATATATATATATATATATTATACCATATATAATATATATATATATATATATAATCTGAAACGTGCAGTTTGATCACACAGCACAATGCCACAGATGTCGCAACGTTTGAGGGAGCGTGCAATTGGCATGCTGACTGCAGGAATGTCTACCAGAGCTGTTGCCCGTGCAATATATGTTTATTTCTCTACCATAAGCCGTCTCCAAAGGCATTCAGAGAATTTGGCAGTACCTCCAACCGGACTCACAACGATAGACATTCCTGCAGTCAGCATGCCAGTTGCATGCTCCCTCAAATGTTGCGACATTTGTGGCATTGTTCTGTGTGATCAAACTGCACATTTCAGAGTGGTCTTTTACTGTGGGTAGTCTAGAGCACACCTGTGCAATATTCATGCTGTCTAAACAGCACCTTGATATGCCACACCTGTGAGGTGGGATGGATTATCTCGGCAAAGGAGAAGTGTTCACTAACACAGATTTAGACAGATTTGTGAACAGTATTTGAGAGTAATTGGTCTTTTGTGTATGTAGAAAATGTCTCAGATTTTTGAGTTCAGCTTATGCAAAATGGGAGCAAAACCGATACACACACACTATGTAAGTGATTACTCTCTCAAGCAGGGCAGCGGTGACAGATTCATTTCCAGACAAAAGGATTATAGTCCAAATTGATGCTTTATTTTATGACACAGGCAATTTACAGGCAAACCCAGTTATAATTCACTGGGTACGGTGAAGTTCCAGCACCACAAAACATAAACCAAACCAAATAAACTCCTGCCCTTCTTGGCTTTAACTCATACAAATTAGTTTCTAGCTCACCCATTGAGCGCAGTTCACACACAGAGAATCCGGCGTCTCTAGCCAGCAAGGCAGCCAGCTTCCTAGACTCTTTCCAGGCATAACTCTCTCAGACTGATAGCCTTGGATGTGCTTTTATTTCTCCCTAATAGATTTGATCCCGTGGTGAGCCACGCCCCCTGCACTGATCACATGACGGTGAGATCACCCCAGGTTCTTCGGCTGTTCAACAGTTCGGGTTCGTGGAAGCAGCCCCTTATGGATTCCATATGCCGGGATAGTCCGCGGTAGTGGAATCCATAACGGGATGCGGCGATTACCACAACCCGAACTCCGAACTTTTTTTTAAAGTTCGCTCATCTCTACTCCCTAATGATCTCAGCTGACTACACCTGGGGATCCCTCAGGCTAGGGAAAAACCTGCTCTGGAGTGGGGGTTGACCCACTATCAAACCTACCTTCCCAGTCCAAAAGAAATCTAGCCCTTGAACTTTAACAAAACTGTCTCAGTAACTTACATTTTGCTAAAACCACATTAGCTTTCTGGATTTTACTTACCTCACCCAGTTGAGCAACCAAAGTGAGATATACACCTCTTCCAAGACTTTTACATACACTTTAACACATATACCCCCCCCCCACCCCTCCTCTTTTTTAGACTGGAGGTCTGGGCACAGTCAGCAACCATACAGTGTATACTTGACAAAGCATCTGTATTTCCCTGCAATTTCCCCGGCTATACTCAACCTTGAAATTAAAATTTTGCAGGGAGAGAAACCACCTGGTCACTTTTGCATTTTTCTCCTTGTTTTGTTTCATCCAGGTTAACCCCTTAAGGACACGGCCCTATTTCCCCTTAAGGACCAGGCCATTTTTTGCAAATCTGACCAGTGTCACTTTATGTGGTGATAACTTTAAAACGCTTTTACTTATCCAGGCCATTCTGAGATTGTTTTTTTGTCATATATTGTACTTCATGACACTGGTAACATTTTGTCAAAAAAGTTCATTTTTTTGTATAAAAAAAATACTAAATTTTCAGACAATTTCAAAAACCAAATTTTTAAGGACCAGTTCAGGTCTGAAGTCACTTTGTGAGGCTTACATAAAAGAAACCACCCAAAAATGACCCCATTCTAGAAAAGAACTGTCCATCAAAATCTGCCTTCCAAAAACCATATGGCGTTCCTTTCCTTCTGCGCCCTGCCGTTTGTCCATAAAGCAGTTTAAAACCACATATGGGGTGTTTCTGTAAACTACAGAATCAGGGCAATAAATATAGAGTTTTGTTTGACTGTTAACCCTTGCTTTGTTACTGATAAAAAATGATTAAAATGGAAAATTTGGAAAAAATAGCTGTTTTGGGACCGTATTTATTTTATTTTTGTGACTGTGTTCATCTGAGGGGTTAGGTCATGTGTTATTTTTATAGAGCAGATTCTTACGAACGTGGAAATACCTAATATGTCTACTTTTTTAAATTTATTTAGGTTTTACACTATAATATCCTTTGTTAAACAAACCAAAAACTTATTTAGTATCTCCATAATCTTGGAGTCTTTTTTTTTAGTTTTTGTCCAATTGTCTTAGGCAGGGGCTCATCTTTTGCGGGATGAGATGACGGTTTTAATGGCACTATTTTGGGGTGCATATGACTTTTTGATCGCTTGCTGTCACACTTTTTGTGATGTTAGGTGACAAAAAACTGCTTTTTACAGTATTTTTTATTTTTTTTGCGGTGTCCACCTGAGGGGTTAGCTCACGTGATATCTTTATAGTTCAGGTTCTTACAGACGCGGCGATACATAATATGTCTACTTTTAATTTATTCATTATGGTTTTACACAATCATATAATTTTTGAAACAAAAAAAAATCATGTTTTAGTGTCTGCATAGCCTAAGAGCCATCATTTTTTTATTTTTTGGGCGATTTTCTTAGGTAGGATATCATTTTTTGCGGGATGAGATGATGGTTTTTAAGGCACTATTTTGGAGTGTATATGACTTTTTGATCGCTTGCTATTAGACGTTTTGTGATGTAAGGTGACAAAAAATGGCTTTTAACACAGTTTTTTTTTTTTTTTTTGCGGTGTTCACCTGAGGGGTTAGGTCATGTGTTATTTTTATAGTTCAGGTTCTTACGGACGCGGTGATACCTAATATGTCTACTTTTTATTTATTTATTTAGGTTTTACACAATCATATTTTTGAAACAAAAAAAATCATGTTTTAGTGTCTGCATAGCCTGAGAGCCATAATTTTTTTAATTTTTTGGGCGATTTTCTTAGGTAAGGTATAATTTTTTGTGGGACGAGGTGTCGGTTTGATTAGTACCATTTGGGTGTAGATACAACTTTTTTGATCACTTTTATTAACTTTTTTGGGAAGTGAGGTGGGCAAAATTTCAATTTTCTCATAGTTTATTTTTTTTAATGATGTTGACCGTACGGGGAAAGTAATAAACCCATTTTATAGATCAGGTCGTTATGGACATGGTGATATATAACATGTGTAGTGTATTTTTTTTTTATTAGTGATAAATGTGTTTTTTTGTTTTCACCTTTTTTCACTTTTTTTTACATTTTTTTTGGACCCAGACCCACTTGGTTCTTGAAGATCCAGTGGATCTGGTGTCTGTATAATACAGTACAGTACATTATATAATGTACTGTACTGTGTTTTTTACTTGACACTTAGTCTGATCAAACTTTTGCCTTTAGACTGACGTCAGATGACGTCAGAGCGCCCCATGCGCATGGACCACGTGATCCATGCGTGTGGGGCGCCCTGGCATCACTCTGGAGCGCCCCGGGAGCCGCACGGACTGTAAGTATACTGCTCCCCCGCTACCCACTACACTTTATCATGGCAAGCAGGACTTTAGCGTCCTAGCTGCCATAGTAACCATTGAGAAAAAGCTAAACGTCGGATCCGGCGATGCGCCGAAACGACGTTTAGATTAAGGCCAGATCCAGATTAATGCCTTTCAATGGGCATTAATTCCGGATCTGGCCTTGCGGCAAGTGTTCAGGATTTTTGGTCGGAGCAAAAAGCGCAGCATGCTGCGGTATTTTCTCCGGCCAAAAAACGTTCCGGTCCTGAACTGAAGACATCCTGATGCATCCTGAATGGATTTCTCTCTATTCAGAATGCATTGGGATAATCCTGATCAGGATTTTTCCGGCATAGAGCCCCGAGGACGGAAAAGAAAAACGCCAATGTGAAAGAGCCAAGTCAGTCAATAGTGCTGCAACCGAGGCAAAATTCAGTACGAACTGGCAGTAGTACCCAGTTTTGCCAAGGAAAGCCCTGACTTGTTTTTTTGTTGAGGGCTTAGGCCTGTTTTGTATTGCCTCTACTTTATTGACCTGGGGTTTAACCAACCTTTACCAATAATGTAGCCCAGTTATTTTGCCTCCTCTAGACCTACTGCATACTTCTCAGGGTTTATGGTTAAGCCAGCATCACTAATGGAGTTTATCACTGCCTGTACTTTCCAGAAGTGACTTTTCCAATCAGATGAAAAAATGACCACTCCATCGAGATAAGCGGCAAAGTAGTCATGATGTGGCCTCAAGATTAGGTCCATCAACCTCTGAAAAGTGGCACGGTCTCCATGTAACCCGAACAGCATCACTGTGTACTGGAACAGCACCTCTGGAGTGGAGAACGCTGTCTTTTCTTTATCCCCATCTGACAATGGTATCTGCCAATAACCCTTTGTAAGGTCAAGGGTCGTGATGTACCTTGCTTTCCCAAGCCTCTCAATTAGTTCATCTACTCTGGGCATGGGGCTACGCGTAAAATTTTGACACCTCATTTAGCTTTCAAAAATCATTACAGAACCTCCAAGTCCCATTGGGCTTCGGGATTTATACAATAGGGTTCACCCACTCACTGGAAGATTTCTCAATGACCCCAAATTCAAGCATGCATTTGACCTCTGAGGATACTGATTTTCTGCGTGCTTCTGGTATCCTGTAGGGCTTTAGATTAACCTTACTGTGGGGCTCAGTTCTCACGTAATGTTTTATCAGGTGGGTATGGCCTGGTAGGTCAGAAAACCTCCTATTTTCCTGCAGAAACTCTTTTACTTCTGGTTTCTGGCGCCCTGACAATGCCTCACTAATTTTTAGCAGGGGAATTGGTTGCGACACCTCATTAGTCATGGTCTCTGTGGCCACCAAGGATTCCCGATCTTTCCACGGCTTGATCAGATTTAAGTGGTAAATCTGGAAGGGTTTTCTAATTCCTGGTTGTTGCACCTTATAGTTCACCTCACCTACTTTTTCCACAATCTCGTAGGGGCCCTGCCACTTTGCCAGAAACGTACTCTCTACAGATCTACAGATCTGTTATAGATTCTGCTTTGAGCCTTCTGAGCTCTTTGCAGATGTTCTTTAACTATAGGCATCACGGTCGCTATCCGGTCTTGCATTTGAGCCACATGTTCAATGATGCTTTTATAGGGAGTAGCCTCGGTCTCCCAGGTTTCTGTGGCCACATCTAGCAAACCCCTTGGTTGACGGCCATATACTAATTCGAAAGGCAAAAACCATGTAGAAGCCTGGGGCACCTCTCTGAACGAAAACATAAGGTAGGGTAGGAGGCAGTCCCTGTCCCGACCATCCGTTTCTACCACTTTTTTAACATTTGCTTCAGGGTCTTGTTGAATCTCTTGACCAATCCGTCTGTCTGGGGGTGATACATGGATGTCCGTATTTGGGTGCTTTAAAACAAATCGCACAATTCTTTCATGACCTTTGACCCTGGTCTGTGAGAATTTCTTTAGAGATCCCCGTTTGGGAGAACATGAAAAACAACTCCCGGGCAATATTTTTAGTCGGCATGTTTCGTAGGGGCACTGCTTCCGGGTACCGAGTGGCATAGTCCAATACAACCAAGATATACTGGTGTCCCCTAGCCAACTTAACAATGGGACCCACCAAATCCATTGCAATCCTTTCAAAAGGTACCTCAGTGATGGGAAAAGGTACTAAACTACTACAAAAATGTGGGGCCGGGGCACTTATCTGGCATCTAACTTTACCTCACCATCCAGACCAGTAAAACCTTTGTAGTTCCCTCTCTTGTGTTTTACCAACGCCCAAATGACCCCAAGTAAGTGGTTATGTGCGAGATCTAGTACCATACGGCAATAGGGTTTTGGTACCAGAAGCTGCTTCACAATTTCGTCGTTGCACTTGGTAACTTGATACAGTAGGTTTCCATTCATTCATTCAATTTCTGGTCAGCTTCTGGTTCCTGTGGTACACCATCTAACACTGTAACATTTCCCCGAGCACAATCGCTCCGTACTAAAGTTACCCCGAGACACTTCTAAGTCCAACACATTTTGCCCAGATAGGGCAACGCAACGCAAAAGTCTCATCATCAACTAGCATTTCACATAACTCCACATCTTCATTCTGCACCTCATCTGCACCATTGTTTTTAATGGTCATTTCCCTTACTTCAAAATTTAACCCCTTCAGGACCATTTTTCACCTTAAGGACCAGGCCATTTTTTTAAAATCTGACATGTGTCACGTTATGTGATGATAACTTTAAAACATGACATTTATTTATCCAAGCCATTCTGAGATTGTTTTCTTGTCACATATTGTACTTCATGATGGTGGTAAATTTGAGTCTAAATATTTCATTTTTATTAATAAGAAATACCAAATTTACCAAAATTTAGGAAAAATTCGCAATTTTCAAAATTTTAATTTCTCTGCTTTTAAAACAGATAGTGATGCCTCCTAAAAGAGTTATTACTTTACATTTCCCATATGTCTACTTCATGTTTGGATCATTTTGCAAATGACATTTTCTTTTTTTGGGACCTTAGAAGGCTTGGGCCCCATTCACAAGTCCGCAAGTGTTTTGCAGATCCGCGGATCTGCAAAACACGGACATTGGCAATGTGCGTTCCGCAATTTGCTGACCGCACATCGCCGGCACTCTCATAGAAAATGTATTTTCTTGTCCCCAATTCCGGATCCGGGCGGGACATAGTGTGTCCCCATAGGAATGAATGGGTCCCCAATTCCGTTCCGCAAAATGCGAAACAGAATTGTGGACGTGTGAATGGGGCCTTAGAAGTTTGAAAGCAAATCTTGAAATTTTTCAGACAATTTCTAAAACCCACTTTTTAAGGACCAGTTCAGGTCTGAAGTCACTTTGTGAGGCTTACATAATAGAAACCACCAATAAATTACCCCATTTTATAAACTACACCCCTCAAGGTATTCAAAAATAATTTTTGGGGTTTGATTGGCACAATGACGGTTTGATTGGCACTATTTTGGGGTGCATATGACTTTTTGATCGCTTGGTATTACAGTTTTTGTGATATAAGGTGACAAAAAATTGCTTTTTTTACACAGTTTTTTTTTAAGGTGTTCATCTGAGGGGTTAGTTCATGTGATATTTTTATACAGCAGGTTCTTACGGTCGCGGCGATACATAATATGTATACTTTTTTCATTTATTTAAGTTTTACACAATAACAGCATTTTTGAAACAAAAAAAATCATGTTTTTAGCGTCTCCATATTCTGAGAGCCATAGTTTATTTATTTTTTGGGCGATTGTCTTTGGTAGGGTCTCGTTTTTTGCAGGATGAAATTTGGTATGATTTTGGGGTGCGTATGACTTTTTGATCGCTTGGTGTTACACTTTTTGTGATGTAAGGTGACAAAAAAATGCCTTTTTTGACACCGTTTTTATTATTATTTTTTTTATGATGTTTACCTAAGGGGTTAGGTCATGTGATATTTTTGTAGAGCAAGTCGTTACGGATGTGACAATACCTAATATGTATCCTTTTTAATTTATTTAAGTTTTACACAATAACAGCATTTTTGAAACAAAAAGAATCATGTTTTTAGCAACTCCATATTCTGAGAGCCATAGTTTTTTTTATTTTTTGGACGATTGTCTTAGGTAGGGTCTCATTTTTTGCGGGATGAGATGACGGTTTGATTGGTATGATTTTGGGGTGCATATGACTTTTCAATCGCTTGGTATTACACTTTTTGTGATGTAAGGTGACAAAAAAATGTTTTTTTTAGCACAGTATTTATTTTATTTTTTTGACGGTGTTCACTCAAAGGGTTAGTCACATGATATTTTTATAGAGCCGGTTGATACAGACGCGATGATTCCTATTCCTATTTTTTACAAAAAAAAATATTTATTTTGGGAAAGGGACACTTTTTTTTTACTTGAAACTTAAAAAACTTTTTGGGGAAAGTTTTTTTTAACTTTATTTTTTGTTTCACTCTGGGACTTCAACTTTTTGGGGTCTGATCCCCTTTACAATGCATCACAATACTTCTGTATTGAAATGCATTGGCTGTAAGCATATTACACACTGTAATACACTTCAGCCTGCTTGCCTGTGAAATCCAGGGGGCTGGATCTCACAGGCTGTCACAGAAGGCAGCGACGATGCCTAAGGAAGGCATCGAGCTGCCTTCCCTGCCATCGAATCCCCTTCAAAGTAGCCACTCCGCACCCGGCACGATCCCGCACGTGCCGCGGTCAGCGCTGACCGCGGCAGTGGGAGGGTTAATGCGCCGACAGTGACTGCCGGACCTCTGCCGCTGATCGGGCGGGCATACCTCCTGCACCCGCCTTATCAGCCCACCGTACATGTACGGCGCTTGTCCTTAGCCCCTTAAGGACCGGGCTCATTTTCACCTTAAAGGGATTCTCTCACGGCCTTTGACCCTATAGAGCTGCGGACATGCACGGCTAGATCGCCGCTAGCATGTCCGCAATATAGCAGTAGAATAGCTCTGGGTGCTTTTATCTTTTAAAAAAAATTATTTTATTGATATGCAAATTAACCCAGGAAGGTGCCCAAAGGTGGTACTAACCTTCCTGGTGCCCAGCCATGCCCCCATGTGAAGGAGGCCAGCACCGTCTACATCTGCTGAATCTCCCCTTGCTTTAGTGAGATCGCCGTAAATCTCGCAATGCGCAGTTCCTTCCCTGAGGCTGATGCCAGCACAGGGAAGGAACACTATGTTGCAACTGCGCATGCGCAATCTCGCGCATCGCCAGTTTTATGGCGATCTCACTGAAACAAGAAGAAGGTTCGGCGGACGCAGGCTGGGCTCCTTCACATGGGGGCGTGGCTGGGCACCAGGAAGGTTAGTACCGCCCCTTGGGCACCTTCCCGGGTTAATTTGCATATCAGTAAAATCTTTTTTTAAGCACCCAGAGCTATTCTACTGCTATATTGCGGACATGCTAGCGGCGATCTAGCCGTGCATGTCTGCAGCTCTATAGGGTCAAATGCCGTGACAAAATCCTTTTAAGGACCAGGCCATTTTTTGCAAATCTGACCAGTGTCATGTTATGTGTGAATAACTCTAAAACACTTTTACTTATCCAGGCCATTCTGAGAAGGTTTTTTTGTCACATATTGTACTTCATGACACTGGTAAAATTTAGTCAAAAAAATTCATTTTTACTTATTAAAAAATACCAAATTTACCAAAAATTTTGAAAAATTTGCAAATTTCCAAGTTTCAATTTCTCTGCTTCTATAATACATAGTAATACCTCCAAAAATAGTTATTACTTTACATTCCCCATATGTCTACTTCCTGTTTGGATCATTTTGGGAATGCCATTTTATTTTTTGGGGACGTTACAAGGCTTAGAAGTTTAGAAGAAAATCTTGAAAATTTTCAGAAATTTTCAAAAATCCACTTTTTAGGGACCAGTTCATGTTTGAAGTCACTTTGTGAGGTTTACATAATAGAAACCACCCAAAAATGACCCTATTTTAGGAACTACACCCATCAAGGTATTCAAAACTGATTTTACAAACATTGTTAACTCTTTAGGTGTAATGGAGATGAAATTTCAAAATTGCAATTTTTGGGCAAATTTTCAATTTTAATCCATTTTTTCTAGTAACCAAGCAAGGGTTAAAAGCCAAACAAAACCCAATATTTATTGCCCTGATTCTGTAGTTTGCAGAAACACCCCATATGTGGTCGTAAACTACTGTATGGCCACACAGCAAGGCGTAGCGGGAAAGGTGCGCCAGGAGGTTTTGGAAGGCAGATTTTGCTGGACTGGTTTATCTACACCATGTCCCATTTGAAGCCCTCCTGATGCTCCCCTGGGGTAGAAACTCGATAAAAGTGACCCCATTTTGGAAATAAGGAGGCAGTTTTGTTGGGACTATTTTTAGGTTACATATCATTTTTGGTTGCTCTATATTACATTTTTATGAGGCAAGGTTACCAAAAATTGAAATTCTGAAATTTCATCTCCATTTGCCATAAACTCTTGAGGAACCCTTAAAGGGTTAACACAGTTTGTAAAATAAGTTTTCAATACCTTGAGGGGTGTAGTTTATTAGATGGGGTCACTTATGAAGTTTCTACTCTAGGGGTGCATCAGGGGTTCTTTAAATGGGACATGGTGTAAAAAAAAAAAGGCCATCAAAATCTGCCTTCCAGAAACCATATGACGTTCCTTTCCTTCTGCGCCCTGCTGTGTGCCCGTACAGCAGTTTACCACCACATATGGGGTGTTTCTATAAACTGCAGAATCAGGGCAATAAATTATAAGTTTTATTTGGCTGTTAACCCTTGCTTTTTTTTTAGTTTTTATCCGATTGTCTTAGGTAGGGGCTCATTTTTTGCGGGATGAGAATACGGTTTTATTGGCACTATTTTGGGGGGCATATTACTTTTTGATGGCTTGCTATTACACTTTTTGTTATGTAAGGTGACAAAAAAATTCATTTTTTTTGCACTTTTTTTTTTTTTACCGTGTTAATCTGAGGGGTTAGTTCATGGGGTATTTTTATAGAGCAGATTATTATGCACGCGGCGATACATAATTTGTCTACTTTTTTAAAAGTTATTTAGGTTTAACACTATATTATCCTATTTGAAACAAAATAAAAATAAAAATTAGTATCTACACAGTTTAAGAGTCAGTTTTTTTAAAGTTGTTATCCGATTGTCTAAGGTAGGGGCTCATTTTTTGCGGGATGAGAGTACGGTTTTATTGGCACTATTTTGGGGGGTATATGACTTTTTGATCGCTTACTATTACATATTTGGTATGTAAGGTGACAAGAAAATTCTTTTTTCGCACCTATTTTTTTTTTACCATGTTAATCTAAGGGGTTAGGTCATGGGGTATTTTTATAGAGCAGATTATTGCGGAGGCGGCGATACATAATTTGTCTACTTTTTTAATAATTTTTTTAATAATTTTAGATTTACAAACTATCATTTTTGAAAAAAAAATTGAGGTGTCTCAAGTCTGAGAAGAAGAGTTTTTTATCCGATTGTCAGTGGCTAAATGGAAAAGGGGATAAAAAATTTAGTACTCCATGGAAGTGTGGTACTCCCTGAAGCAACCGTCAATGCAGAGGCCTGGATGATCGGGCACGTGTCACACTGAGTGATGGTGTCCTTCTGCATCCCCCTCCTGTTACACACTCTGCAGTTTTTGGGGGACCGACCCTTCTTTCCAGTATGGGGGACCACACGTGGAAAGTGTTGGCCAGGGACGATTCAGATGCCTCCAGTTCCTGAGGTACTCTGGCCTGCTCTTTCCCGGTCAGAAAAGATCAGGTCCTTGAGGAATGCCTCATAGAACTGAAGGAATTTGCCTGTGTTGCCAGCGCACTGGAACAGTACAAAAGAGTTGTACATGGCAACCTGCACCAAGTAGACCACAACTTTTTTGTACCATGCCTGGGTTTTGCGCATGGCATTATATGGCTTGAGGACTTGATCAGAGATATCAATTCCTCCCATATACTGATTGTAGTCGATGATACAATCGGGCTTGAGGACCGTTGCCACGGTACCTCGCACAGGGACAGGGGAGATGCCGTTACCGTGAATTGTGGTCAGTACAAGGACATCCCTCTTGTCCTTATATCTGACCAGCAACAGGTTTGCACTGGTAAGGGCATGGGTCTCATCCCTGGGATAGGTACCTAGAGGTGGTAGGTAGGGAGGCCGCGTTGATTTTTTCACATGGTCCTACAAGCGGACGTGGATCTGACAGCCAGGGACTGGAACAAGGGCATACTAGTATAAAAGTTATCCACGTACAGGTGGTAAACCTTATCTAGCAGTGGGTGCATAAGGTCCCACACAAGTTTCCTGCTAACACCCAGAGTGGGGGGACATTCGGAGGGTTGAATACGGGAATCCCGCCCCATGTACACACGAAACTTGGAAGTGTACCCTGAGGTACTCTCACAAAGTTTGTACAGCTTCACACCATACCTCGCCCGCTTTGAGGGAACATACAGACGGAAAATAAGTCTTCCCTTGAAAGCAATGAGAGACTCATCAACCTCAACCTCCCTTTTAGGTACATAGGCCTCCAAAAATTTGGCCCCGAAGTGATCGATGACCAGCCTTATTTTGTACAGGCGGTCATAGGCAGGATAACCTCGGGGGGGGGGGACATGCTGCATTATCTGCATAATAACGTAAAAACAAAGGTGCAATGGCACACTGCAGCTAGAGCTCCGTCCTGCCACTATGCTGGATGTAAGATGAGGCATTAGTTTATATTTTGGCCAAATTATGTAAGCCACCCACCACTTCACGGTTGCCTCTCGAGTGGTCCCTAACATTAATTATTACCTTATATGGGCCATATCAGCCACACAAAACCCAGGGAGTGCAGGTGCAGCATGCATGCCAGATACACTCTGCTTGTAACCCCGTCTGGTGCCATACAGCGTTCATCAGATCAAGGGATGCAAATACCAACATGCATGCTGAGCCCACTAGTACTTCTCCTGGAACCAAATGGCTTCTGGTAAGTTCAATAAAGCAGACTCAGTTTTATACTGACTTTAAAACCAGCCTACAGGGCGGATTCACTAGTCAGGTGTGCATGACTGCATGGAGGTCACCACGCCTCCCATATATGCTACAAAGGAAAAAAATGGAGATTGCAGTCAGCACAACCCAATACGCAGGTGCACGTTGCTATGGTGAAATACACATACAAACGTAAAAACAAAGGTGCAATGGCACACTGCAGCTAGAGCTCCGTCCTGCCACTATGCTGGATGTTAGATGAGGCATTAGTTTATATTTTGGCCAAATTATGTAAGCCACCCACCACTTCACGGTTGCCTCTCGAGTGGTCCCTAACATTAATTCTTACCTTTTATGGGCCATATCAGCCACACAAAACCCAGGGAGTGCAGGTGCAGCATGCATGCCAGATACACTCTGCTTGTAACCCCGTCTGGTGCCATACAGCGTTCATCAGATCAAGGGATGCAAATACCAACATGCATGCTGAGCCCACTAGTACTTCTCCTGGAACCAAATGGCTTCTGGTAAGTTCAATAAAGCAGACTTAGTTTTATACTGACTTTAAAACCAGCCTACAGGGCGGATTCACTAGTCAGGTGTGCATGACTGCATGGAGGTCACCACGCCTCCCATATATGCTACAAAGGAAAAAAATGGAGATTGCAGTCAGCACAACCCAATACGCAGGTGCACGTTGCTATGGTGAAATACACATAGAAACGTAAAAACAAAGGTGCAATGGCACACTGCAGCTAGAGCTCCGTCCTGCCACTATGCTGGATGTTAGATGAGGCATTAGTTTATATTTTGGCCAAATTATGTAAGCCACCCACCACTTCACGGTTGCCTCTCGAGTGGTCCCTAACATTAATTCTTACCTTTTATGGGCCATATCAGCCACACAAAACCCAGGGAGTGCATAATGCAGGCATTTCCGCATGGCCTCAAACCGTGAGCGTGTCATGGCCGTACTGTAAAGTGGGGTCTGGTAGAGGACGTCCCCACCCCAGTAATGCCTGACACTGGGTTTTTTGACTAGGCCCATGTGCAGCACGAGGCCCCAAATTGTCCTCATCTCGGCTGCACTGACCGGCGTCCAGCCACTGGGCCTAGCCAAAAAAGCTGCAGCACCCCTGGGGGGGGGGGGTCTAGGGTTACACAGCTGTTCTGTGGACCCCAGACTCCCAAATGGTAATGCAACAGCTAAAAAAAAAAAAAAAAACTCTTTCTCTTCCTAAAGTCTCCCTGCCTGACCTAAACCTTTCCTTAAGCTTTCCCTAACCCACCTGCTAGTGCCAGATAGCACTTTAGAGGGTCAGAGGAGGGCTCTGAGCTGCTGGGGTGCTGGGAAGATGCAGAAGATGCAGAAGATGCAGGCTGCTCTCTCTCCTCACTCCAGACACAGAATGGAGGAGGAGAGGAGAGCAGGGGGAGTTTAACCCCCGCCCGCCCGTGCAACCAATAGGAAGCGATCCTGTGAGGTGATGTCACCATCACCTCACAGGATCGAAGGATGGTGATTGGTGGTATATTATCACACCACTGATCACCATCCTATTCCGGGTTATCGGGTCACCAGAGACCCGAATAACCCGGAAACGCAGCAAACCACAGGTCTGAATTGACCTGCGGTCTGCTGCGATCACCAATAGGGGGGAGGGGTCACAGGACCCCCCACGGCATTGTCCCAGAGTGCCTACCAAATGATTTCCGCAGGCACTCTGTTCCGATCACCCCTTAAGTACTGGGACATCAGGGCGTACCTATCCGCCCTGTGTCCCTAAGAGGTTAAGTCACGTCCACCAGCACTGTGCATGTACAGCGTGGGTCCTTAAGGGGCAGGTGCAGGTTCTGCAGAAGTTTCGTCACTGGCTGCAGAAGTGTCTCCTCTTCCACACAACTCCCAGACAAGGGGAAATCACGGCCCAATGTCACGTAAGTCTTTTGACTACCCTGACTTCATAGGTTACAGTCCCAGCTGGAGTCACCAACTTACCCTGAGCCACCGGGTAAGACTTGGCATCCCCGTGGATGCACAGCACATTTATCCTTTTGTCCGGCACATCATAACCCGCCACAAAGCTGGCATGCACCAAGGTGACCAAACTACTGGAATCCAAAGGAGCTCTGACGGAGCAGTTGCTTACCACCAGAGTACACATCTGCGGCTCAGTCTCTAGTCCTGGTAAAGCCGCACAAACTGGCACTCCATACATCGTCTGTCTCCGGCTAGCTCCACACTCCATGGTCTCTGAGGTAAGAGGGCAATGGGCAGCAATGTTTCCCCACTCACAGCACCTCCAGCACTGGAGCAGCCAGGTCTCCTTGGTAAGAAGACCTCTCAGGGACTAGACTGTACATGGGACTCAGTCTTATGCCCTTGCCCAACCCCTAGAGCATTGCTCCCTCTTGCACCCTTCCATACACCCCCAACAGCCGGAACTCTCTTACCCACAGATGATACGAGTCTGAGAGGTGTTGGTGCGGCAGGGACATCACGGAGGTAGTCCTCAGTTGCCAGGAATCTTTCCACCAGGTTAAAGAGCTGGTCAGCAGTTTTGTGGTCTCTATGTCCGTCCCACCGCTGTAGCTCTGCAAGGAGGGCTCTGAAATAGTAATCCACCATTACTTTCTCCACGATCTCGACAGGTGTAGAAGACTCGAGTTCCAGCCACTTCCTTACGAGATGAATGAGGTCATACATCTGAGATCGGGCAGGCTTGTCCATGGTTTAGCTCCAAGTGTTTACCCTCCAGGCACGAACAGCCGGTGTAACACCCAAGCGAACCAGAACCTCCATTAATAATTTGGCATAGTCCCGGACATCCTGCTCCCTGAGGTCATAGTAGGCCTTTTGTGGTTCACCGGATAGAAAGGGTGCCCACTCTGCTACTGGCAGTCTCTCTCTTTCCGCCACTCTCTCAAACACGGTCATGTAGGCCTCAATATCATTATTGGGCGTCAGCTTTTGCAAGGCCCGCTGCATAACCCTCCTCACATTAAAATTTGCTGGGGGGCTTACTGCCACTCGTTGGGCTGGAGCTACAACAGTCTCTCTCAATGCAGCAATCTGCTCCAGTAGCAAACAATTGGTTTCCTGCTGCTGGTCCTGGGCTTGTTGTTGCTGGGCATTAGCCTGTTGTTGTTGCGCATTAACCTGTTGTTGCTGCACATTAGCCTGTTGTTGGACACGTAAGGCTTCTTCGCGTCTCTTGTTATCCTCCAGGTTGGCCTGCAAAAAAACAGTTTAATCTTTTCCTCCATGGTACTTGATGAAGCTTGCATAGCGGCTGCAGCTTTCACCCAGGACATTAAAGCCCCAACAACTGTCCCACAGTTGCCCTTAGCAACAACGTTAGCCCGCATCCTCCACCAATTGTAAGGTATTGCTCTGTCAAGCAGGGCAGCGGTGACCGATTCCTTTGCAGACAAAAGGAATAAAGTCCAAATTGATGCTTTATTTTATGACACTCAGGCAATTTACAGGCAAACCCAGTTATAATTCACTGGGTACGGTGAAGTTCCAGCACCACAAAACATAAACCAAAAACCCCAAAAAGATCACACCACAAATAGTAAAGTATCCAAATTTTATTAATTCCATAATTCTAAAAAAGACATAATTAATATGTAGCAATTAGTACACCAGCAGCATCCAAGAGTACATGGTAGCACAAGACGGAAACAGCATTCTAGCAGTACAACCTATACACAATCATAAGCATGCCCCTCAGTGTCAGTACATAAAAATCTCAACAGATAAACATGATTTTGTTCACAAGGAGATACCGTTATGACCCCCCAATTGGGAACCTTCTATAATGTCAGAGGGAGGGTACGGATCAAACATGCCCCAAGATGTACATAAGTGACATACATACAAGCTGAAAAAATATACTTTCAATCACAAGGGCAAACCTCCCCCCATCATATTGGCGGCTCCGAGGCTATAACTATCCACCATCGGGTTCCCCCAGTCAACAACCGCCAAGAGGGTAGTCTATCAATTAGCTACATGTAAGTAACAATCATGAATAAAGGCAGGGTATACTGACCAAAATACTGCGTCTGTCCCGATGACCTCAACGCGCGTTTCGCCCATAGCTTTTTTAAGGATAATTAGGCGCAGTTTGTGTGGTAGGTGGTTGTTTAAAACATAAACCAAACCAAATAAACTCCTGCCCTAACTCATACAAATTAGTTTCTAGCTCACCTATTGAGCGCAGTTCACACACAGAGAATCCGGCGTCTCTAGCCAGCAAGGCAGCTAGCTTCCTCGACTCTTTCCAGGCATAACTCTCTCAGACTGACAGCCTGGAAGGTGCTTTTATTTCTCCCTAACGATCCTAGCTGGCTACACCTGGGGATCCCTCAGGCTAGGGGAAAACCTGCCCTGGAATAGGGGCTGGACTGGGGAGGTCCCACACCAAACTTACCTTCACAGTCCAAATAATATCCAGCCCTTGAACTTTAACAAAACTGTCTCAGCAACCTACACTTTGCTGAAGCCAATTTAGCTTTCTGGATTTTACTTACCTCTCCCAGTTGAGGAACCTGGGTGAGATATACACCCCTTCCAAGACTTTTCCATACACTTTACCACAACTAGCAGAAGGACCCGGCTTCACACGGGTATATTTAAACTATTTTATTTAATGTTTGTGTGTGTTGTTAAAAGATATCAACAGTATCCCCATAACAGTGCCCTCTACAGCACCCTGCCCCTTAAACAGTGAACTCCTATGTCCCCCACTCCTTAACACTGAACCCGCCACTTTAAAATGGGATCTCCATAGCAGCCCATCCCCTTAACTTTGACCTTCACAGCAGCCTTCCCCTTTTAACAGTGAGTTTCACAGCACCCCACTCATTTGACAGTGACCTCCTCAGGGCCCCACCCCCTTAAGGCTACATGCACATGACCGTTGGTGTTTTGCGGGCCGCAAACCACGGATCCGCAAAACATGGAAGCTGCTCCGCATTCCGTTCCGCAATTTGCGGAACAGAACGCGGCCCATTATAGAAATTCATATTCTTGTCCGCAAAACGGACAAGAATAGGACATGCTCTATTTTTTTTGCGGGGGCACAGAACGGAGCAACGGATGCGCAAATTAAACTTAGAGCTGAGTTCCTAATGGTTGTTGCTAGAATATAACAAAGATTGAGAATATATTGCTATATTGGTGATATTCGTTATATTCTAGCAATACAAACCATTAGGAACTTAGTTGGGATATGAAGAAAAAGACTTGCAGGCTTGTATTGGCTAATGCAGGCCATTTTTTGGGAATATCTCAGGAACGGTACGTCCTAGAGAGCTGATGTCCGGACACCTGATGTAACTGTGTTCCAAATTTAGTGAAGATTGGCCCAGTTGTTTGGTCGCATATAAAGAACAGACAGACGTTGGGACAGACAGAAACTCATTGTGTACGGGTATGTTACCTCCATAGTATTCTTTCCCAGATAGTAAGTGATAGGTGTACCAAGTTTAGTAGAAATTGATCGATGAGTTTTTGAGTTACAGAGCAATATGTGTGTAGCAAAAACAGTTGGAGCATAAAAACTCCATGCAGCTGCTGTGTAGCGGCGTATGACCCCCACAAGATTTCTTTCCAGGTAGCAAGAGATGTGTATAACTAGTTTCGTTGAAATCGATGGTTGCGTTTTTGAGTGATCGCGGAACATACATACACACACACACTTATATACATCCTTCTTTAAATATATATATATATAGATATATATATATATATATATATATATATATATATATTGTAAGAGGGTGCAAGGTATCATATGCGATGGCAGGTACGTGTCACCGAGGTTGCTGGCCTCGGTGAGGTGAGAGCCGGGGTTTTTGTCTGCAGCAGCTTATGCTGCTAGACTTTGTTACTTAGTTTGGCTGCAAAGCTAATCCGGGCCGGCTCTTACTGGGAGTAGGTAAAGTGTAGGGTGGGTGCCTACTCCCCACGGTCCAGTCCTGGTTTTGGGCTGGATATAAAACACAGCCAGCAGCTGTGTCTGGGGGGTGATTATCCTGGAGCCTGCTAACAGGACTGTGAGGTTCTCTGTGCTGGAGGACGGAGCTCAGCAAGGTGGTGTTTCCCTGCAACCTGAAGGTGGAATCGCCTGCGGCTGGGCCGACTGCTAGGTGTGAACCCGCACCTAAACCACCCAGGTGACTGGACCCTGTGTTGGCCTGTTTTTGTTTTGCCACGTTATTTCCGTTGTGTGTGAACTGTCACCAAAGAGACTGTTTTTCATTTATGGTGTGCAAGTGTGAATAAAACACTGTTTGTTGCACAATCTGGATTCCTTGTTTTGCCTCTAAACTGCACCCGCACCGCTGTCTACCAGAGCGACTCCCCACAAAATATATATTATATATATATATATATATATATATATATATATTATATGTATATATATATATATATATATTATATGTATATATATATATATATATATATATATATGATTTAATTTTGCGAATAAATCGACAATTAACGCAACCAAGGCAAGGAAAGCAGCCCAAGCCAGGCTGCGTCAGTGTCTTCTGGACACTAACTTTCTTGGATCCTATGTCTGCTCTAACAAGTTGATCCCTAATGTTCTTATTTTTGCGGAAGGATAAAAGAAGGGGAGACCGGAATTCAGGGATGTCGCCCAAACAACTACCCAGAATTCCCCAATGTTGTTTCAATATTTTGCCTATAGCTGGACTCAATTCCGAATGAGTGGAAATAAACTGGAACTGTTTAATTACGTCCATGTAAGGCACTTTGTCTGTCAGTATCAAGGACACGCTGTTTTTGTTGTTGTAAAAGCTTCTGAGGGTAGCCGCGTCACTTAAATTTGGAGACCATTGTGTCCAAAGTTTCATTCAATGTACTCTCATCATGGTAAATGTCTGACCATATTACGAGGATGACAGCTTTTAAACCGCAACATGGTGTTTCTGTCAGTTGGTTTAGTGAATAACCGCGTGTGGATCATTCCATCAATATACAGAACAGACATACACACATACACACACCATATTTTCATATTTTTCGCCCGATAAGACGCACCGACCCATAAGACGCTACTAGGTTTTAGAGGAGAACAATAAGAAAAAAATATTTTTTATTAGATCTCAGATCAGGCCAGCAATCAGACCCCCAATGTTAATTAGACATCTGACAGCCCCAATCAGACCCCAAATGTTATTAAGTCCCTTAATCAGACCTCAGATCAGACCCCTATTGTTAAAAAGACCCCAGTAAGACCTCAGATTAGACCCCCATGCCAGTTATGAGCCCCCATTATTAGCTCCCATGCTAGTTATGAGCCCCAGTGCCATTTATGAGTCCCCAGTGCTATTTATTATGCCCCCAGTGCCATTTATTATGCCCCCAGTATGAGCCCCAGTGCCGCAGAGCAAATAAAATAAAAAACCCACTTACCTCTCCTGTTCCTGAACGCCGCCGCTCCTCACCTTCAGAACGCTCCGTCTTCTTCCTGCTGTCGGCTGTGCAGTGACCCGGCGCGCACAGCCTGAAGTCACAGCACGCACTCACATTGTGCGCAGCCTTCACAGCCGACAGCCGAGGACCAGGAAGCTGTAAGCACAGAGCTTCCCGGTCCTCTGGTACTAATGAGCGCTTCGAAAATGGAAACACTTCATTAGTATTCGCCCCATAAGACGCAGGGGCATTTCCCCCCCCCCCCCACACTTTTGGGAGGGGGAAGCGTCTTATGGGGCGAAAAATACGGTATATATATATATATATATGTATATATATATATATATATATAGAGAGAGAGAGAGAGAGAGAGAGAGAACAAATAATGAGACAGCGCTCCAAGGAAGGTGAGAGTGGTGGACCCATTTATTACCCCAGTCGCAACGTTTCAGCCCAGCTCAATGGGGGGTTCGTCAAGCAAACAAATGATGTCTCACAGAAGTTTAAATACCCCTATAGTGATTAGAATACATGATTAACTAATTGATAATCAATAATACATAATTAAGTGTACAAAGTGATAAAACATGAATATCCATAATTTAAAGTGCATCAATGATTGATAATTTGATATCTTATTTCATAACAATCAATAATTCATGTGTAAATTCATTATTTAATGTATAAAATAAAATATATTGTAAAGGGCCAGTGGATAAATCAGTGACATCACCTGTATAAAGTGCTGAAGTGCAATTAAAAATCATCAGCAGCAGCAGCAGCAGCAGCAGCAATAATATATGATAATTGTACAGAAACACCTGCTACATCTTTGGTGGTTCCTAGTGCCGGTCACGCAAGCGTTCCAAAGAGCGTCACCACGCCGATCACGTGTGCGCTTAAAAAGAAACGCGAGGAAGCCAGTAAAGGAGAAGGAACGCTGTCAAAGCCTGACATGCACAGTCCCCCTCAGCGATACCAAATAGACCAGTAAATGGAATGACCACCTGAGGAAACAATACTTAGAGATAAATTGTATACTATTGAATATCATACTTTAAACAATCCATCTTGATTGGAAATAATCAGACACAGGAACTTGAAATATATAAAAGGGAGAATAACCTCCAACATAGCAATATACGCCATATATCTGGAGTTCATACTACTAGGGATAAGATGGGGCAACCAGCCAGGGTCAATTACATAGTTACACCCACCACTTTATGGTCTCACGCTAGGTTCATCTCAAAATCTCTAAGATCACAAATATCAATATTTCTGGGCACTTTATTAGAGATCATACACAATAACAAAGCCCCTCATAAAAGAAAGTAGCATGTATAAACATTTTTCCAAATCCCTGTGTCTAAAGCAAAACGAAGTCCACTTGTTGCAATTGTAATCCCCAGGAGGCCAGACCTTTAACTAATAAATGTAGATGATCTTTGTGTCTCTCAATACGGATGTAAACAGGATGTAGCAGGGAAGGTATGACAAAGTAAATGTCGATCTAAAATATAAGAAGAAAATAGCTGTGAGGGGTATTTAAAAAAGTTATAATTGTCAGGATCCGGACTGGTAGCAGGAGGCGGTAGTGGAAGTGGATCCTCTGTGTCAGTGAGGGATTGGCGTGGACCGTACCGGGGGACCGGTTCTAAGTTGCTACTGGTTTTCACCAGAGCTCGCCGCAAAGCTGGATGGTCTTGCTGCGGCGGTAGCAACCAGGTCGTGTCCTCCGATAGCGGCGCAAGCTCACTGACTGCTGAGACAGGCGTAGTACAGAGGGAATAGGCAGAGGCGTAGTCGGACGAAGCAAAAGGTCATGACAGGCGGCACAGGTTCAGAGGCGGTGGTCGTAGCAACGGGTATGGCAACAGGCAAAGGGGACACAGAAGACGCTTTCTCTAAGGCACAGAGGCAACAAAGATCCGGCAGGAGACTGTGGAAGGGGATGGTACTTATAGGCAGTGCACAGGTGAAGCCTAATTAAGGCCAAACAGTACTGCCTCTCACAAAGCTTAACCCTTGATAAACCAGTTTGGACCAGGCACAAATCACCTGTGCACTGGTCCTTTAGATCTAAAGTCCCGGTGCGTGTGCGCCCTAGAGAGCGGGGACGCACACGCCGAGACGCTGGAGCGCTGCCTGGGGACACACGCTGTGAGCGCTCCGAGGCCAGCAGAGGGCCCGGAGCGCTCAGCGTAACAATAATAAAACGACTTAGTCATATACATCATTCATATTACCTAACAGCAAGGCATGATAAAGAAATTCAACAACCACTGGATATAAGATGAGGCCCAACCTCAACCAAAGAGACCCCACTTGAATTCAGTATTCAGGCACTTGAGTTTGAGGGTCTGTAATCGATGAATCCATTGGAATTCTCTTTGCTCGAGTACCAACTCTCTATCTCCCCCTTCTTCAAAGATGGAATGTGATGCAAAATTGATCCTTTGCTTTATGTCCGAACTTGACAAATGCTTAGGGACAGGTAAATCTTTGCATTTTTGCCGGATAGTGAACATCTTAAGAGTGATTTCACCTCACAGGTAAATACACCAGCACTGGACACTTTTATTAGGGCTGTCATTTTGGACATCGATACTCTTAAATTGAGATCTTGCAATATTAATATAATACTGTTTTTAAATAAATGCATTGCTGTTACTTGCTGGTGTAATATGTATTTCAACAATATTGACTTATATTTACTTGTAATTTTTTAAGAAGTTGGAATAGAGCACATTGTTTTTTGTATTGCATGTGATTTTAAATCATGCTATGTGTGCCTCCCCCTTCAGCTGTTCCTAATTAGGAGCCTTAGTGGTATGTGTGCGGGGGGTTGTATATATAGCATGGTCAGTTAAGTTTTGTGTTGTCATGAAGAAGGACCCCCACTAAAATGGTCCGAAACGCGTAACTATTCCTTGTGATGGAATTTTTTTTTTAAACCGCTGAAATAAAGATACAATTTTTCACTTTGCTAATTGGAGCAGGATTTTTTCAAGTTTGTTGGATTTGCTATTGCCAGCACGACCCAGGTGCTGTGTCCGGGCTCATTGCAAATGAACGCAGGTGAGAGCAGCGAAAAGTTTGTATTTGCTGTTTTCACTACCAAAAGCTTTTCAAAGACCCCAAAGTCTTTTTAAGGACTACTGTGTGTGTTTGACAGCAGCAAGATATTTTTATTTTATACCTATTAGTGACATATACTGTACATCATCTGCAGACTGTGTCTTTAATAATCTGGGCCACATATAGTGTCCATAATCTGTGGTGTTCTGTAACCAATACCGTAGAACATCTGCAAACAGTGTCTGTATTACAAATTACAATAATCTGGGCCACAGCTAGTGTCCATAATCTGTGGTGTTCTGTAATCAATAGTGTAGAACATCTGCAAACAGTGTCTGTATTACAAATTCCAATAATCTGGGCCACATTTAGTGTCCATAATCTGTGGTGTTCTGTAACCAATACCGTAGAACATCTGCAAACAGTATCTGTATTACAAATTCTAATTATCTGGGCCTAATATAGTGTCCATAATCTGTGGTATATTGTAACCGATACTGTACAACATCTGCAAACAGTGTCTGTATTACAAATTCCAATAATCTGGGCCTAATATAGTGTCCATAATCTGTGGTATTCTGTAACCAATACTGTACAACATCTGCAAACAGTGTCTGTAATACAAATTCCAATAATCTGGGCCACATCTAGTGTCCATAATCTGTGGTGCTCTGTAACCAGTACTGTACAACATCTGAAAACAGTGTCTGTAGCGCCAATTTAAATAATCTGGGCTGAATGTGGTGTCCGTACTGTGTGTCTTTCTGTGACAAATTCTGTACTACATCAGAAAACTGTCTTTAGCACAAATTTAAATAATTTGTGCCGCATGTACTGTGTGTGCATTTAATACATATCACTGACATATACTCTACTTTATCCGTAGACGGTGTATGCTAGTCTGTGACATTATCAGGGCTATATCTTCTGTGTAATGTGTGCCCATCCCAAATAGCTTTTTTAATTTATTGTGTGGGGGAAATTACTTACAAATCCTACGCTACTGTACGTGTGACATATTTTTAAGCATATATAACATTTGATATTAAGAAGGCGGCCAGTAAGGGCCGTGGAAATGTCCATGATGCTTATGGTGCACGCAGAGGCCGTGGCCCTGGGTGCGATGAAACTGAATAAAAGAATGTAGCTGAGGGCCTACGGGTGCACTAACACTCAAAAACATTATTTGGAAGGGTCTTCTGGTCAGCTGACCCTCTAAAACATCATATGAGAGTGCCTTCAGGGCACCTGACCCTGTAAAACATTATTTGTGAGGGCCTGCAGGTGAGCTGACCCTCTAAAACATTATATGTGAGGGCCTACAGGTGATCTGACCCTCTAAAACATTATATGTGAGGGCCTACAGGTAAAACATTATATGTAAGGCCAGGCAGGTGATATGACCCTCTAAAACATTATATGTGAGAGCCTGCAGGTGAGCTGACCCTGTAAAACATTATATGTGAGGGCCTGCAGGTGAGTTGACCCTCTAAAACATTATATGTGAGGGCCTGCAGGTGAGCTGACCCTGTAAAACATTTTATGTGAGGGCCTGCAGGTGAGCTGACCCTCTAAAACATTATATGTGAGGGCCTGCAGGTGAGCTGACCATACAAAACATGAATTACGAGCGCCTGCAGTTGAGCTGACCCTGTTAAACATTATGAGCGAGAGCAGCCTAAAAAGCATGTTGATATGATGGAGGAGGAGTAGAGAAGTCAGGGGTAATCTAGGCCTTGTTCATTTTTATAAGAGTCGACCTGTCAGCATTTTCAGTTGACAAGCGGATACGCTTATCAGTTATGCCCCCAGCAACACTAAATACCTGCTCTGACAAAACGCTGGAGGCAGGGCAGGCCAGCACCTCTGAGGCGTAGAGTGGCAGTTTGTACCATATGTCCAGCTTGGACACCCAATAGTTGTAAGGCACAGAGGGATCACTGTGGACGCTGACAGGGTCTGCTATGTACTCCTTCACCATCTTCCCAATTTTTTCCCGCCTTGTGACACTAGGCCGCGCATCAGGGTGAGGGTGCTGGCGGGGTGTCATGAAACTGTTACAGGCCTTGGAGAGTGTTGTCCTGCCTTTGTTGGGACTGCTGTGTGTTCCCCTCCCACACAATTGATTGTGTAATGCGGGGAGGGCACACCGAGAAAAATAGTGGCAGCTGGGGACTGAGTAACGAGAGACGTTCGCCGCCATGAGGCTGAAGAAAGCCTCAGTGTCCACAGGCCTAAATAGTAATATTTCCACGGCCAGCAATTTTTAAAGGTGTGCATTTAGTGCTACGGCCTCTGGGTGGGTGGCTGGGTATTTGCGCTTATGTTCAAAGGCCTGGGCTAAGGACATCTGTACGCGGGCCTATTTGGTGTGGCCTGCCTTCTCCCTTTTTCCATCCCACAGCCTCTGCCAGCCTGTTGCGGTGCTGTGGATCCCTCCCACTCTGTACTGCTGTCCTCACTTGGCTTGCCACCTTCCCAGGTTGGGTCAGTGATGTAATCGTCCACCACCCCCTCTTCCAATTCCTCACTCGGGTCATCCTCCTGATTTGTGTTGTTGACCTAACAAGACACTTATTGACAACTGTGTCTCATCCGCATCATCCACCTCATGAAACAGTATTTGCCATTCCCCACCGTCATCTTCTTCTGACTGTGGATGCTGAAAAGTTTGGAAATCAGTGCACAAGATCTCGTCATGTCCCTCTTCAGGGAGGGTGAGCTCACCTGCAGGCCCTAACCTACAATATTTTAGAGAGTCAGCTCACCTGCAAGCCCTCACCTACAATATTTGAGAGGGTCAGCTCACCTGCAGGCTCTCACCTACAATATTTGAGAGGGTCAGCTCACCTGCAGGCCCTCACCTACAATATTTTAGAGGGTCAGCTCACCTGCAGACCCTCACTACAATATTTTACAGGGTCAGCTCACCTGCAGGAGCGTACAAACACGGGTCGCAGCGGTCACAGTTGCGACCAGGCCCGCTACTCCAGGGGACCCGGGCGCCTGTGGAACCCTGCAGTAGCGCTGTACCCGGGCCCAGTGTCGGGGCTGTCACTGGGGTGCCAGAATGAGCGCTGACACCATACTGCGGTGGGGCACGGGAGCGCATAGTTCCCTGCACCGCCGTCGGTCACCGCTATAGGCTTCAGGCCTAATAGGCCTGAGGCCTATGTGGTAGTGAAATCCCGATGCAGGTGTGCGTGATGACATCATCGCGCGCGCCTGTGCCAAGACGCAGCAGCACAGAGAAGTGTGCACGTCTTCTCTGCAAGCAAGCGCAGGTAAGTATTTATCTTTTATTTATTTTTATGTGCCAAACTTGGGGGACATTTGGGGGGGAACCAGGAGGACATGTGGGGAAAATCATTATGGAGGAATTACTTTGTGGGGCAAATGATTGTGGGGGGCAAATTACTATATGGGCAGAGTTGGGGAAACTACAGTGTGGGGGAAACTATTGTGTTGGGGGGCAATGTGGGGGAAACTACGGTGTGGGGGCGGGCAGTATGAGGGAAACGACAGTGTGGGGGGGGTCAGTGTGGGGGAAACTACAGTGTCGGGGGAAACTATAGTGTGGGGGGGTAGTGTGGGGGAAACTACGGTGTGGGGGGCAGTGTGGGGGAAAACTACTGTGTGGGGGAAACTACGGTGTGGGGGGCAGTGTGGGGGAAATTACTGTGTGGGAGAAACAACGGTTTGAGGGGCAGAGTGGGGGAAACTACGGTGTGAGGGGCCGTGTGGGGGAAATACTTTACACCAGTTTGATAAATGACCCCAATTATGTCTACTGGCATCACTATTTTTTCAGCAGTATAGTACCTGGGGCATTGGGGGGCACAATGGGCACAGTATTGGGAGTGGCAGCAGGATGACCAGGATGGGGGAAGTTGATAGAAAAAGAGAGATCTAACGTGTCTGTGTTACAAACTCTAAAGACGAAAGAATTGCGGCTGAAAGAATTTGTCATGGCAGTCTGGGTCAAACAGAGGAGAAGAGGAAAGAAAAGCTCTACATGAAAGGAGATGTCCCTGGATGTAAGAGATATGTGGTCAAGTATTGGGGTGGGAAAGGGGGTGCCAGAGAAAGGACCCTCCCCACGTGCTAAACACCATAGGCACGCCACTGCCCAGTGCTCCTCGTTTCCGCACGGCCCATACTTACCCTCCCCGGCCTGTGCTTCACTGTTCTGAGCTCGTACAGCGTACAGGGGGTGGAGGCAGGTTGGGGGGGGCGGCGATGGGAAAGGGGCCCCATGGATCAGTTTTGCACTGGGGCCCCATGGATTGTGTGTACGCCACTGCTCACCTGCATGCCCTCAACCACAATATTGTACATGGTCAACTCAGCAGCAGGCCTTCACGTACAATATTTTACAGGGTCAGCTCAGCAGCAGGCACTCGCCCATCATTTTTTGCAATGCTCAGCAGATGGCCCTCGCCCCTAATGTTTTAGAGGGTCACCAGCAGGCCCTTGCTCTAAATGTTTTTGTGGGTCACCAGCAGGCCACCAATCGTAATTTTTCAAGGGTGTGTATGATGCCCTCCTTTATGTGTAATAAAGGGTGTATTGTAGTGCCAGTTCCTTGTAATTTTTGGCAAGTGTAGGAGTCCCACTATCTGAACAATTGTACCTCAATGTTAATGAGGCCCTCCTTTATGATCATATACAGGCTGTTTCGGAGTGCCTCTTGCTTATAATTTTTGGCAGCACTTGCACTTTATATACAATTGAATATACAGGAAAGTACAATTTTTCCTGTGAAATTGATTTTTTTGAGGGGGTTCTGTGCGTATTTTTGTCAATCTGTAAAAGTGGCGTACAACTCGGCCAACATGGTTCCCAGCAGTGACCTGGGAGTCCAAGATACATCCAGACATCGTCCCCATGCTGTTCCCGATCCAGTTCAGAGGTGTTTCTGTCACTTTCTGACCTTTTCCAATTGACCAGGCACCCTCCCCTCTTCAGAGCAGAGGGTGCCTAGTTGTCCCCCATTGACTTCCATTATACACGGGTGCTCAGCCGAGCACACAAATATAGCAATGTGTTCGGGCCGAACACTCGAACACCTGAATACTTTGGTGCTCGATCATCACTAGTGGCGATATATCAACTATAGCTTTATGATTTGGACAGGTGATGGGTCCACTTTACATGACTTTCATCACTATCTCAACCAGATAGATCCAGACAATTAGCTTTACACTTACTTGTTCCACAGAAGAAGTTCAATTTCTTGATACAATGGTTCATGTGGTGGGTGACCACCTGAGCACTGATTTGTATATTAGACCAACAGATTATAATAATCTTCTGCGATATGAAAGCTGTCAACCGAGATCAACTGTTGACTCTCTACCATATAGTCAATTTCTCAGAATCAAGCGTATTGTACAGGATACAAACAAATTATCTAAGAGATATCAGGAGATGTCACATAAATTTAGACAAAGAGGGTATCCCTCTAAGTGATACAGAAGCATTTATCACATGCATTGAACTAACAGTCAGACAAGAAGAAAGACAAGATTCCCTTTACACATATACCCTTTGCTACTACTTTTTCAGAACAGAGTAGTCAGATTAATGGTATTATCAGAAAACATTGGCCAATTTTGACTAGTAATCTGAAACACATCAAAGAATTTACTGTACCACCACTTATGTCTCATCAGTGTCCAGCAAACCTTTGTGATAGATACATCGGCCTTCACCAACCTAACAAGAGAAAGGTACAAACATACATTGGTACCAAGAGACTAAGTTGCAATCCCTGTCTCAATTGCATCAATTGTCCTTACATGTTAAAAGGAGCAACTTTCACACACCCCACTTTGGGGACACATCATGATATTTGCCATTTCCTCACTTGTGACTATTCATATGTGGTTTACCTGCTTCAGCGCCCTTGTGGCCTATTCTATGTTGGAGAGACCACATGGGACTAAAAAAATTGGCGTGGTGTTAAAAAGGCAGGAAATGCTCAAATGCAGTTGTGCATATATATACAGGGGAGCAGATCCTGCACTTGTAGCCCGTTGCTAATGGCCAGTCTTGTGGGGCTCACAGCCTCCTTCCTTCTCCCCTTGCAGGCATGGAGACATGCTGGACGTGACTGGGGAGTTTGCTGCAAGTTGGCCTTTACAGTCCTGTAATCCGCCCACTGGCCCCTGGTATTGCCCATATGGCACAGGTAGGTGTTAGGTTCCGAGCTACTTGAGAAACCTTGGCGCGGTGCTCGGGATCAGACATGTCCTCCACAGTAGGATATGTTCACTAATCTCTCAATTTTAACATCAGTATGAGGGTTAGTAAGACCGCAGAGTGCACCTGTCTTTTCAATTGTTATTGTTATAGAGACCACTTGGGACCTGAAAATGAGATTAAATCAACACAGGTACACTATCCAGCAAAAAAAGAAAAGATTTACCTGTCCCTAAGCATAAAATGATGATGATGTTAAATTCAGAATTTTGGATCACATTCCACCTTTGAGGAAGGGGGGAGATAGAGAGTTTGTACTCAAGCAAAGAGAACGGCAATGGATTCATCGATTACAGACCCTCAAACCCAAGTGCCTGAATACTTGGGTTTGAGTGGGGTGTCTTTGGTTGAGGTTGGGCCTCATCTTATATCCAGTGGTTGTTGAATTTCTTTATCATGCCTTGCTGTTAGGTAATATTGATGATGTACATGACTAAGTCATTTTATCATAACTTTTTTACATACACCTTACGGCTATTTTCTTCTTATTTTTTAGATCGACATTTACTTTGTCATACCTTCCCTGCTACATCCTGTTGGCATCCGTATTGAGAGACACAAAGATCATCTACATTTATTATTTAAAGGTCTGGCCTCCTGGGGATTACAATTGCAACAAGTGGATTTCGTTTTGCTTTAGACACAGGGATTTAGAAATATGTTTATACATGCTACTTTCTTTTATGAGGGGCTTTGTTGTTGGGTATGATCTCTAATAAAGTGCCCAGAAATATTGATCTTTGTGGTCTTGGATTGTTTTTGGGATTATTATTTTGCTGCCGGTTTGAGGGACCTGAACCTGTGCCCTTTAGCGTGAGACCATAAAGTGGTGGGTGTAACTATGCCATGGACCCTGGCTGGTTGCCCCACCTTATCCCTACATATCTCCTTCTTTTTTGGAGAGATGTGTTATGCCATGGACAGTGGTTATCACTCCTCCCTTTTTAATATTCTCTATGTACATTTGCCTCATTGCCCCCATAAATCCATATAGAGTATGAACTCCAGATATATGGCGTATATTGCTATGTTGGAGGTTTTTCTCCCTTTTATATATTTCAAGTTCCTGTGTCTGATTATTTCCAATCAAGATGGATTGTTTAAAGTATGATATTCAATAGTATACAATTTATCTCTAAGTATTGTTTCCTCGGGTGGTCATTCCATTAACTGGTTTATTTGGTATCGCTGAGGGGGACTGAGCATGTCAGGCTTTGACAGCGTTCCTTCTCCTTTACTGGATGTCCTCGCGTTTCTTTTGGAGCGCACACGTGATCGGCGTGGTGACGCTCTTTGGAGCGCTCATGTGTAGTGATGAGCGGCAGGTGCCATATTCGATTTCGACGAAATTCGCGAATATTCGAAAGAATATTCGTTTTATATTCGTCGACATCGAATATTTGTCATTATTCTAGTTATCGCGATTAATATGCGATTTAAATAATCGCGTATTGCGATTTTAACTTAAGGCTACTTTCCTATTGGTTTCATATCTAGAATTATAGCGAAGATGACGGATATGACGAATGTATTCGTCATATTCCTCAAAACGAAGATAACGAAGTATTCTCCATCTTCGTTTTAGCAACCTATTCATCAACTTCGCTAATTCTAGCAATCAAATAGGAAGGTTGACTATAGAGACAACTGTGTTTAATTCGCTATGCGATTATATATATATTTTTTTTCTAAATAGAATAATTATAATAATTATATCAAGTAATATAATTATTCTATTAAAAAAAAAAAAAAAATCGCATAGCGAATTAAACACAGATGTCTCTATAGTCAACCTTCCTATTTGATTGCTAGAATTAGCGAAGTTGATGAATAGGTTGCTAAAATGAAGATGTAGAATACTTCGTTATCTTCGTTTTGAGGAATATGACGAATACATTCGTCATATTCGCTATTCGCTAATTCTACCAAGCCAACCATAAACTTCCTTGCTCATGGAGCGTCCCCATCACCATGGGAACGTCTCCATATACTAAAATGTACTGTCGGATTTGAGAATTACGTTGAAATCGCAATGCGATTAATTCAAGTTATATTAATCGCATCGCGATTTCAACTTAAAGCTGGGTTTATAATGGGTCAGCTTGCTAGAATGAACGAAGTTAACGAATATGGAATATAGCAGCAGTGCTAAGTTGAATTCGCAATGCGATTAATTTAACTTGAAGTAATCGTATTGCGATTTCAACTTAGCACTGCTGCTATATTCCATATTCGTTAATTCTAGCCTATGTAAGATAGCAGTGCACTGCTAAATTGTAATCGCAATGCGATTAATATAACTTGAATTAATCGCATTGCGATTTTAACGTAATTCCTCAAATCCGACAGTACATTTTAGTATATGGAGACGTTCCATGAGTACGGAAGTCGGCAGAAGCGGCAACGGGCACTGACTAGAGCAGCCAGGAAGCCAGGAATCCTCAGGACAGGTAAGAACTACTTTTGGGAAGTGGGAAAGAAAAAAATATAACTAAAAAAAACAAAAAAAAAAAAAAAATATTTGAAATAGCGAATTTATAGCGCTATATTCGAAATATTCGCGAATTAGCGAAGTGCCGATATTCGCTAAAAAAATTCGCTATTCGAATATTCGCGCTCAACACTACTCATGTGACCCGGGTGATGAAGCTCCCCAGTCACATGAGGTTCGCAAGATTGCCGCTGTCGTGACATGCGCACTGCCCCAGTGAGGACGCGATCTCTCAAACTAGGAACCACCAACATTTATTATATATTATTGCTGCTGATGATGATTTTTAATTGCACTTCAGCACTTTATACAGGTGATGTCACTGATTTATCCACTGGCCCTTTACAATATATTTTATTTTATACATTAAATGATGAATTTACACATGAATTATTGATTTTTATGAAATAAGATATCAAATTATCAATCACTGATGCACTTTGAATTATGGATATTCATGTTTTATCACTTTGTACGCTTCATTATGTATTTTTGATTATCAGTTAGTTAATCATGTATTCTAATCACTATAGGGGCATTTAAACTTCTGTGAGACATCATTTGTTTGCTTGACAAAGGCCCCATTGAGCTGAGCTGAAACGTTGCGACTGGGGTAATAAATGGGTCCACCACTCTCACCTTCCTTGGAGCGCTGCCTCATTATTTGTTCTCTGGACATTGTCTGTGCATTCGTGCCTGGATTACACCCAATTATGCTTTCTAGGAGAGTGTGCTGCTGTCGTTTTTATACTATATTTATATATAACACATAGATACACACATTTTCCTCCATGATGGTGCAGACTTATCGCATTGATTTTGGTATTTTCAGTAAAAGTCTACTGTTCAGAAAAGATTTTTCTCAGTAAATATAGATTTTTCTTACACCACAGAGGCCTCATTAACCAGAAATCCATCATGAATATAACAGTAGAAAATAAGCACAACTTTACACTGGTAGGAAGTTTTGCTAAGTTTCCATCTGCTTTCTGGGAAGGGATTACACAAGGTTAGATAAACCTGGCAGCTTTCTTCCAGAGCAGCACCCCACCGGCCCACAGGTTGTGTGTGGTATTACATCTCAGCTTCACTAAAGTAAGGGTGGGTTCACACGTCAGTGTTCCGTCAGTGATTTCCATCAGTGATTTTGAGCCAAAACCAGGTCCGGTCCGAAACCCAGAACAGGTGCAGATCTTTCCCATATACCTGATGTCTGTGGAGGCTCCACTCCTGGTTTTGGCGCACAATCACTGATGGAAATCACTGAGCAAACACTGACGTGTGAAAGTGGTTTAAAGGCGACATTCGACATAACCTGTGGTGCCGTTTCTGGAAGAAAGCAGCCATGTTTTATCTGATCCTGCATAGCCCCTTAACAGAAAGCAGATGGAAACCAAAATATTCTATCTGTGTAATGAGGGTCCGTTTTGTCCTTCAAAAACGCCTCTGGGGAGATTTATCAAAACTAGTGTAAATTAAAAGTGGCTTTGTTGCCCATAGCAACCAATCAGATTTCACCTTTCATTTTCAGAGCTCCTTTAGAGCATTAAAGGTGGAATCTGATTGGTTGCTATTGGCAACTGACAGTTTTCCTTTACACTAGTTTTGACAAATCTCACCCCATTTCTCATGATCCATGTACATGCATCACTCACTGATTCTCAGCCTTTTTTTTCATTCTAGTCCCCCCTCTCATATCCTCGGTGCTGTTATTTGTGGAGCCTGATATGCAAATAATGGCGATATAAAGGGGGCATTCATATAGTTACCAACCTTTAGGTTGGTAAAATCAGGGCATCCAAAACCCCAACTCCGACAGGAATCACTTATAATTGGGGTTATCGATATCTCCGCCCATTTCCGGCCCAGGACAGCCCAAATTTTCCAGGACTGTCTCTGAAAAACTTATGAAGTTACCACCTCTCATTTCTCAAGAGGGAGTGAACCTGAGCTCTCTGACAGTGTTCACACAGCATGTGCAGCCTGCGTGATCTTTTGAGGGTATATCTCACAAGATTATGCTCTGACACTGTCCCCTCTGATTTGACGCTCAGGTTCCATCCCCCATGAGGAACTTGGATCAGTAACTGCCCCCTTGGTACTCGTGCTCTCCTTAGCAAATCAGGCACCGGTTACTTGAGAGCCCGAGAATAGAAAAAAGCCAAGAATCAGTGGAAAATGTGGAACAGCTGCTTTATAAACATGAGGGAGATTTATCAAAACTTGTGCAAAGGAAAACCGGCTTAGTTACTCATAGCAACCAATCAGATTCCACCTTTCATTTGGCAAAACTCCTTTGAAAAATGAAAGGATCAATCCGATTGGTTGCTATGGGCAACTAAGCCGGTTTTCCTTTACACCAGTATTAATAAATCGTTCCGTATGTGTATTTAGGCCAGGAAATCTGAAGTTTTTTAGATATGTAAAATGCTTGTAATGCAGGCAGTTGTTCACATGGCAGGCACTTTTAAAAGGCTGTTTCGTTTAAAAATAACTTGAAGAAGTGGCTTTTTGCTGCAAGCCCTGGAGGAGCTGAGTGGAGGATGGGAGTGGTAGTGGCTCTGGCTGCAATAATAATCCTCACACCGATGCTCCCTAGGGCCAGGACACTCAGGACACACCTTAACATTAGGGTGCCCTTGGTGTTATAAGGTGTTGTATGGGTGCAAGCAGGGGTGTAGCTATAGGGGGTGCAGAGGTTGCAGTCGCTACCAGGCCCAGGAGCTTGAGGGTGCCCTAAGACCCTTGTGCTGCATAAGAAGGCACCGGTATTATAGAAAGTGCATGCTGGTCATGTTATACATCTGGCTGGAAGAGGTCAGTTCAAGAATTTGGCATGGGGGGGGGCATTGCTATAAATTTTTGCCTCAGGCAGCACGAAGGCTATGTGCTCCTCTGCTCCTGACCACCAAGCATTGAGGGTAGGGGGGGACCCAAGCTGGACTCTTCACCAGGACCCATGAGCATTTTGCTACGCCCCTGGGTGCAGGGCAGGAGTTGTAGGTGCTGTGGCTGGAGTCAGTAGCCAGGTCGATTGAAAATAAACTAGTCTCTCATGCTGAATGGGAGTTGTAGTACATCCAACGATATCAAGACACAGTTCCAAGGCAAGTCACGGTGCAGTCTCTTCCCAACAGCTTCCCAATAGGGGATTGTGCAAATCCCAGAAAAAGAGGACCACAACATCACAAGGGCAACAGCTACCCACTCTTTCAGAAGAGACGTCTACAACAATATTGAATGGGGATAAAGCTAATGCCCTTCAAGTCATTAATCTATCTACCCACACTCTGACCTCTCATCAAAAGTCAGTATTAGAAAAAGGACTCTCTTTCACCCCAATGTGCACCCTGGACAAATTTGAATTTGTTAAGGATACATATTTGTTTTGCAGACAACTATGCTTCAAACTTCTGTATGATCAGCCATCAATAATACACATGATTGGACGAACGTGGTGCATTTATGGACCTCATGGATCTCTTGCGGGAAAATGCTACGGATACAGGTAGGAGGTGTCTTACCTTGCATAAACCCTCCTCATTGACTCCTTCTTTGAATCATCTTCCTAATATCCAGTTATTTTTTCAAGCTGTTGTAAATGCAATACAATAAATTAAAACCTAATCATTTATATGATAGAAATCTGGACAGAATGGAATCCGAAACAATACGAAAATTACAGGCGAACCCTACATTTGTCATCAAGGAAGCCGATAAGGGTGCAAATGTGGTCCTGTGGGATGTGGATTTCTAGACACAGGAAGCTAATAGACAACTTATTAACAGGGCTTTCTATACACCTTTACCCTCTGACCCTACATTGGTCTTCAAAAAGAAATTGGATCAGTTATTGATGGCAGCCCGAGAGATGTATATCATTACAGAAAAGGAGCATCAATTTTTGGAGGTTAGTCAACCAATCATTCCAACATTTTATATGCTACCTATAGTCCACAAGGACCTTCAAAATCCCCCTGGACGACCTATTGTGGCAGGCATTAGTGGCTTGTGTGAACAGACTTGTACTTATGTTGATTTTTTTCTCCAACTCATGGTTCTAGGTCTAAAATCGTATGTACGGGACTCACTACATCTGATTGAAATGCTGGAACATGTCACAACTACATCGTATACATTATTAGTGACATGTGATGTCGAATCCTTGTATACCAATGTTGCGCATATGGTATTAGAGCCACCACATACCTTTTGGAGAAGTCGGTCTTCGGGGAACCAGACCACCACACTTTTTGGTAAGCCTTTTGGGATTTATCCTACATCACATTTATTTTGTTTTTGATCGATTTTTTTTTACAGACAGGCCCTTCTACTCCAACCTTTTTTTGGGTTGGTGGGAGGAGACACGCGTGCACCCGTCACCTTTGTTCCGTGACTATGTGATGGGCTGGTTCCGGTATATTGATGACATCTTGTTTTTCTGGCAGGGTCCCAAGGATGTATGCAAACAATTTATTGAGTCGTTGAATCAGAATGATTTGAACATCCATTTGACACATAAAATTTGTGCCAAAAGGATACAGTAGATTTTTTGGACCTGAAACTATGAAAGGATAAACAACGGATTATCTCTTCTTTATTCCGTAAAAGTACTGCAACCAACAGCCTCCTTCACTCCCAGAGTTTTCATCCGGCACATATGAAGAATGGAATACTGAAAGGTCAATTCCTTAGATTACGTCGAAATTGTACCCGGATGACTGACTTCAGGGCAGCCTCAGCAGATTTGTCATCTCGGTTTCGAAATAGGGATTACCATAAAAGGATCATATTTCGTGCCTACCAGGATGCCAAAGACTCGGATCGAACACAACTATTCACCCCGAAGAATAGAACGAGGGATGTTAAGATACATCTTATCACTTGCTATAATAACCAGTGGACAGCATTGTACAGAATTCTGGAAAATCATTGGTTTCTGCTCACTTCTGATCAAAAATTGACACCATATGTGGATGCTAAACCGAAAATCATCGCACGTAAGGCCGCTTCTTTAAAGGATCAACTTGTACGGAGCCATTTCAAACGTCCCACACAAAGGTTGGGAAGAGGTGTTAAGTTAAAAGTACATACCCGTGTGGGCAATGTAAAGTTTGCCCATTCATGTTGAGCAAGGATAATTTTCCAAATGGCAAGGACTACACATGTCTTTTTTTTTTTTTTTTTTTATCAATAAATTTTTATTGAGAATTTTGCAGTAATACAACAACAAAAAAAGGATTTCAGCGGAGTGCCAATGATGTACAATTGAGCTGAACATCAGCAATCATAGCAAGATCACGAACAGTATTTGACATACAGGTAAGTAGAGTCCAGACTCATTTATGTATAAGCCTTTCTTACTCCGCGATTAACAAGTGAACCAAAAGGGTACCAACTAAGTAATCGTGAGTTGACA
Organism: Bufotes viridis; assembly: GCA_033119425.1. NCBI lineage: Eukaryota > Metazoa > Chordata > Amphibia > Anura > Bufonidae > Bufotes > Bufotes viridis. The sequence goes on from CM065593.1 coordinate 64,084,513, forward strand.
ATTTCAGAAACACGTGTTTGCGCGTGGTCCAAGCACCACGCTATTACAGAAAACAAAATAAATGTAGAAATAAAAACTTTTACCACCTGAAGAGCTATAACAGGTAATATGCAAAGAACAAACAGTCCTAGACAGTCCTAGACAGAGCAATCCTACACAGAAGGTATATGTATAACCAACCCATCCTTAAGTAATGGAGCACAGAGGCGAGGTGGACCATACCGACCATTGCTTCAAGAATTTCACATAAGTGCCATTCCCTAAGGCTAACATTTTCTCATAGGCATACGTTGTATTCAAGGCCGCGATTAGCTCTTTCACGTCTGGAACCAAAGGTGATTTCCATTTCCTCAAAAGCATCAGCTTGGCCAGGACGCAGAAAAGGCAACCAACCAATCTCCTATGTACCGGAATAGAGTCAAACCCAATAAAGAATAAGACTAACTGGGGGGGACCATGGGACTTATATGAAGCAGTTGGGATAATAGACGTTCGCATGCCTGCCAGTATGGAGCAATGATAGGACATTGCCACAAGATGTGGTAGAGAGTACCTTTGTGTCCACAGCCCCTCCAGCATTTATTCGATACCCCGGGGTACATAAAGGCTAATCTATCTGGGGTGTAGTACCAGTGCAGAATGGTCTTCAGTGCGGATTCTATGTGGGATGTACACTTTAAACTGGATTTGAGAATTCTAAGAGCTGACATCCAATCTGTATCCGATATATTTATGTTTAGACATTTCTCCCAAGTGCGCATGGGGTGAGATTTTTAAACTTCGTCGGCTGCAAGATGGCCTCATACAATGGTTTTATTCCTTTAATGTTACTTTTCAAATTCTGCATAGCTATTAAGTTGAGCTTCAGACCTGAGGGGCGAAGTGACATAAGCGCATAGCGTATTTGCATATATTTGAAAAATCTGATTCCTGAAGGGCTAGTTCTTCACGAATTGTTTGAAAGGACTTCAAATGACCATCGGAATGTAACACTTCCAATGTGCTAGTAGGATCAATAGACCAGTGGGACATATCTGTTTGAGGGAGGAGGGATTGTAAGAAGGACAATGGCAGAGATGTAACCTTAGGTATACTGTCAGTGTCTGCCAGTGAGTGAAATTTATTCCATGCTGCCACGGAAGCCGAGATCACCGGGCTGATATTCCTTGGAAGAGAAACATCCCAAAAGGGCAGATATAACAGGTCAGGTAGTCGCCACGGATGCACCTGAGACATCTCTATGTGAACCCATGGCGCCTCGGCCCCCGTGGACAGCCAGCCTCGGAGAGCAGCAACCAGTGAGGCTATGTAATATAATTTCAGGTCTGGGGAAGCTAAACCCCCAGTTGACCTGGGTCTCCTAATTATCTCCCTAGCCACCCTGGGTCGTTTTCCCTCCAAATATAGGAGGACAGAAGTTGATGCGCTTTGTCAAAAACTTGTCTGGAAGCGGGATAGGGAGTGTACGGTACAGATAAAGAAATTTTGGGAGAGTGAACATTTTAAAGGCTGCTATGCGGCCTAACCATGAGGTGTGGTGTTTATTATATTCCGCAAGATCTCTCTCAACATCCTTCAGTAAAAAACCATAATCCAGAGAATAGAGTTTAACTCTAGAGTGCGACATATTTGTACCCAAATATTTGATGCTCTCCATCTGCCAATCAAAGTCCCACTTATTCCTAAACCCAGCTATTAAGGTATCCGGGATATTTATCGGTAACGCCTGCGTTTTAGCCGAATTAAGGTGATAATACGAGAGTCCACTATAGAAACCTATCTGGTCCATTACCGCCGTTAATGACTTTTCTGGATCAGTAAGAGTGAGTAAGACGTCATCTGCGTACAACGAAATGGTGTGCGTTTGGTTCCCTATTGTCACTCCTTTTATATTCGGGTCTTCCCGTATTGCCTGCGCCAGCGGTTCCATGGTGATAATAAAAATGAGGGGGGACAAGGGGCAACCTTGACGTGTGCCGTTCGTCAGTGCAAAAGGTTGTGACAAAGCCCCATTCACGAAAAAACACTGGCCGTCGGGCAGCTGTACAAAGCCTCAATTGCTGATATTATGGGGCCCCGAAATCCCATTCGAGAAAGCACCGAGAAGACAAACGACCATCTAATGCGGTCAAAGGCCTTCTCCGCGTCAAGGGCCAGAGCCAGCATAGGAGTGGCCTGAGAAGCGACATGATGTAATATCCCTAGCATTCTCCTAGTGTTATAGAATGATTGACGCTTCGGCACAAAACCCGTTTGGTCAACATGGATAATGGAGGGGAGGATAATAGCCAGTCTCGCCGCCAGTAGTTTCGCATATATTTTAACGTCTTGGTTTAGGAGTGATATCGGTCTGAAATTTTGGGGTTTGTCCGGGTCCTTACCAGGCTTGGGAAGTGTAATTATTACTGCCGCGAGATTTTCTTTAGGTAGAGTTCCAGAAGCAAGTGCAGTCCTACAGAATTCTGACAGGTGGGGACTGAGAATCTTTTTAAAGTGTTTGTAATAGTGACCGGCGAAACCGTCCGGACCTGGGGCCTTATCACTAGGTATGGAAGCAATGATTTTCTCCACCTCTTCTGGCGAAACCTGAGCATTAAGGGTATTGAGCTGTTCATTAGTCAGAGTAGGGAGATTTAGGGAATCTAGGTAAGAAGCCGTCAGCTCTGCAAGGTTTGAGGGGGAGGGAAGGACTACACATGTCTTAAACAGTATGTAAATTTCCATTCAAAAGATGTTGTCTATGCAATTATTTGCCCATGCAAGAAACTGTATGTGGGACAGACCTCACAAGAATTGCGCAAACGGATCCAGCAGCACATATCCAATATAGCTTTGGCAGATTGGGACAGGGCAAAAAAGGAGAAACCACTCACTTCGGTGGCATCACATCTCTTGGATCATCATGGAGGTAAGTACAATGGCCTCAGGGTGGTGGGTTTGGAAAAACTTCACCATAGCATTAGTGGGACACATATGACACAGTGTTTGTTAAAGGCTGAATCCCGATGGATTTTTAATTCAGAATGTTTGACTCCACAGGGTCTCAATGAAGAACTCTTGTTCACCGGTTTTTACACTATGTAAAATTAATTAATTATATTTATTTTTAAAAAGAAAAGAAAAAAGAAAGAAAAGAGAAAAGGAAGGAAGGGGAAATGTATTTACTATCTTTGTTATGTTTTTAGGCATTTCTCTCACATTGGATTTATTGGAAAATTTCACTTGGATCGCTTTATGGGTAGTTTTTCATTCACCTGGTTACAGATCTTTTATCTCCTGGATCGTCCATGGAACCTTCTGCTTAGACCATCATGGGAAAAAAATTTCCATCTGCTTTGTGCTTATTTAATTTTGGGTGCCAAACCATTTACATTTTAGACTCTATGAAAGGTCCTTTGATTTTGGCGCCGGTTTCTGATCAATTACTTATGTGATCTATATACCCCCTCCTGGTACCCGGTGCAGGCTTTGATTCTTTGGGCGCTGGGGCAAAGAAAAACCTCCTTTTTCTTTCCCTTTTTTTTTTTTCTTCGGCACATCTATATAATTAAATAATATATTTATGCTAAACACATATTTTGATGTTTGTATATAATATAATAATAATTTAATAAATAATATATAACGAGAAGGGAAGAAGAAAAGGAAGGGAGAATCGGCAGGAGAGAAAGAAAGGAAGAAAAAGAGAAGGGAAAGGGAGAGGAAGGGGGAAGGGGAGAAAAGAAAGGAAAAAAGAAAAGGGAAAATTGAAAATATAAAAAATGGAACAAGTAACAGGGAAAGAAGAAGAAAAGGGAAAGAAAAAAATATGGGATCCAATATTTGTGTGTTATCTTATATATCTTTTAATCATGGTTATTATATTTTAAACACATTTGATTATTCATGTATTATGGAATGGAGACTGAGTTATTATTTATGCGATTATGGTTTTATTTAATATGTTGAATGGGGATTGCAGTAATTTTTGTGACCATGGTTTTATTTAATATATTGAATGGGGATTGTGGTATTAATTATTTCATTATTTAATATCTAATTGATTGTTATAATACACTCAATCATGGCCACTACACTTTATACACATTGATTATTCATGTACTGCGATAATTGGTGGATGGTGCTTTTCTGATACTCTGGTTTACATATATTTCCACATAATTTAAGTTTTATGTTGTCTTTTGGTGCATTATGTGTTATTTGCTTAGGTTAGATTTTTGGTTTGTTTTTCTTTAGCCCTTTCGCTCTTTTTAGTCATTTGCGCAGGCGCCGGGTCTGGTGACCTGTCGCGTGATGCTGTTTCCGGTTCATGGAATGCAGCACACTCCGGGTCTGGTTGTCTGATGCGTGAAGCTGCTTCTGATTCATGGAATGCAGCGCACGTCAGCCTCCCGGCCCGGAGTCCATTTGCGCAGTTTGTAGTTCCACCTGCAGATGGTTTTGGCGCGCTTATCTGCTTCAGCGCCTAGCCTGCACCGGGGACCAGTACCCTCACACTCAAGGAGGTTTATCATTATTTAACATATGCGTCTACACCACAGATGACCACTTTTATGTTATTACAATCTATGTATATATATGTGCTCTTATTCAATATACGAACAGGCACCCCTGAGGAAGCCAGCAAGGCCTGGCAATACGCATTGGGCTCTTTTTCCCTGTCTACCATGCATATTTCCATCTTGCTATTGCTATGATAAGTATAATGTTTGGCAGTGTGAAGTGTCACACCAGATCAGTAAGTATACAGAATAGAGGTGCTCTCAGTCAACACATTGATCTATTTATGGTTGGATCATAAAAAGACATAGCCAATCCATTAATTATCCATGCCAGGATTTCTTGAAGATCGTAATCCCTATAAAGGTGGGACGTTAGTTTGGGGGAGTTAACCACTAAGGAAGGGGTCATATAATACCCCGAAACGCATTTGGTATTCCCCAATAATATCAAGTGAATATTGGCTACTGTTAACCAAGGACATCTAATCCAAGAACGATTCGGATGTAGACCACAGTGACCCCATACAAAATATCTTGTCTGCCGCGCGAATAACGGCTCTCCTGAAGGATCCACACCACGTGGAGACGCCAGTGTGGTGTATGTTCAGACGGCATCGTTTTTGGGGACAAGCGGAGGTACCACACTATCTGTCCGTACGGGTAAGACTGTAGCCTTCTCCCATAAACAGGGATAATATTGTACATTGCCGGCGATTATACAGAGAATTAAAGCGGGACGCCGCTGGTTTCAGAAGAGCGGGACGCCGCTCCATACTGCTGCTGATAACAATACAATTTGATTTGGGGACATTTGGTAATTAGACCCCTACCGGAGTGAATTATATTGCGATCTGGTTTATGGAATATGACTTTTATACGATGTTATACATGAGATTGAACTGAACATTTGTCGCAGCCCAATTATTAATATTGGAAGGAATTATCAGTATCGGAAGGGATCCAGGATCAACCATATAAGGGACCATTCATTGCCCTGTTAAGTGCTGCTATAAGTGAAGACTATATGCTGCTTTATGATGGATATTTGAATAACGATGTGCTGATACAATTGAACATTGGCTGCTATATTGTTGCTATTTGTGATTGTTGTGACTTCAGATTTTTACATTGCTGTGCGATATTCATTTTTTATATCAATTTTTAATATATTCTTAATTGTATATTAATTTTAGGTTACCTTAATAAATTGTATGAGTTCATAAATCCCAGATATAAGAGAGTGCCCAGTCTTTTTACCAAAGTATAATATTTGCTTTATTCATGTTGATAGATTTTCATGCACTTTAAATTACTTTTAGAAATCCTTTACCCTTGGTGGGGTTATGCTTATACCATAATGTGGTAGAGACAGGGTGTTGTTCGGCACTTATCTGGTCCACACAGCCATGGTTCATTGTATACAATGTTTTTAACTAACTTCTGTTGTGTCTGTTGTTTCAAATAAAATTGGATATTTTTTAGATGTGCGGCTCCATTCTCTGTATTCTTTTTTCTTTTTGGCATCCAATGTATACGAACAGCAACAATGATGATAATAGGAGTAGTAGTCTCTGAGCTCCTTCTAAACACTTTGCAACCTTTCCAAGATAATGACAGCATGTAAAACTCTCAAAAATAAGTATTGGCGGGCAGGGTAGTAGCTAACGGCTCATGGGCCCTGGTGCAAGAGTTCAGCTTGGGCCCCCCTTCCCTCAGTGCTTTGTGTGTCTTCTTATGCGGCAAAAGGGTCTTTGGGCCCCCTCAGGCTCCTGGGCCCGGTAGTGACTGCTACCTCTGCACCCCCTATAGCTACGCCCCTGTTGGCGGGGTACAGATCCTACAAACAGTTGGCCAATCCATTATATCAGTGTGAAAGGTGCCATTAACTGTTAATCCTTCCACAAGCAGCAAAGTCTATAGCCATGATGAGCAAATAGCTTGCTAACACGCAGGGGCTTGTGATCCTAAACAGTCTGTTCCTTCATCCCACACATATTACCTCCTTCACAGGAATGATATTTCTCCTGGAAAAATAATCTCTTTCCATGCCTTTGGCTTCACACAAGCTTATAGGCATCTGCTTCTCTCACAAGCAAAGCTCAAAATGAACTAGCATCTGCCCTGAACAGCAGGCAGAGTTAAACTGAAGTGGCTGATGCAATACTAATTAGAAGGCTCCTCCCTCAGAGGGGAAAGAATGTTTCCTCTGCTGAGTCGGGCATAATTAACCAAAGAGAGACAACTTTTGGGAATACATAGTACAAAGCATAACACAAAACATTAATCATATTGGTAATGTACCAATTTAACTCTTTGCAGGGCCTTGGTTCTGGGGTACTGTACTTGTCACTTCCTGTAGCTTTTATGTGGAGCATATTTTGCACATTTCTGCTATGAAAATACATGTGACAAATAGGTCTGGTTTTCACAGGCTGATTTCTCTTGAAACCAACTTCATATTTTTTTTTCTAGGGCTAGTGCAGTATATAGAAATGTATACGGTTACCAGTGAACGGAATTCAGTGAGTGGAGTGCGAATAATCGTAACGTGATTTTTTATTGCGATGCGAATATTGGCACTTCACTGATCCCTCCCTTCTTAGTTTGAAAACTGCACCACCCCCTTTTCACGCACGTGCATGCGATTTTTACATTGCGATTATTGCAATTGATGTTAGTAATCGAATAAAGCGAATTCGTGAAGATTTGACGAATATTCGCCCATATATTTTTTCAAATATAGCCGATGCCGCTCATCACTAGTCATTTCTAGTTCCGCCACTGCTTGGTCTATATTCAAGGTGAATGGATCCTGAGAGCTGGAGTTTTTGGAGGATGTCCAAGGGGTTATCCCACAGTCTACAGGATAGACGATAAGCGTCTGATCACTGGAGGCCCTGCCATCACTAGAGCAGGGTCCCGAGCCCTTTCAATCCATCTCTCTGCGCAACCAGCGTACACAGATGGCTATCACATAGCGACTGAGCTCCCAGCTGTCTCTCCTCCAAAGACACCAGATGCTCATGCAAATGCAAACTTTTCAACTCCTTAAATGATTTCCTCGTCTACAGTATCCATATATTCAGATTTATTACAAAACGATCCTTGATACAAGAAGCCATTTTCATCTCCGCTATACTTATTCTTAAGGATTCGGAGTCAGCAATAATATCTCCAAAGCCTATAAGATGAATAGACGGTAATTTAATTAATGTTGCTTTGTCAGGAGGACGTCGGGAAGCGCTTGGTAAGAGGCTGACAAACAGCTTACTGCAAACATTCCTGGCTGACAAATAAAACCTCCCCGTACATTGTATGACAGTCCTAAGCTGGAATCATGCATTTTAATGATGCATAATAAACGCACACCCGGCTTCCATCCTTCCTCTCCCCAGACAGAATAAAAATTCCGACAGCCTCTAAGTCAATAATATCGAGATACATTAATCATGGAAGATACAAAAGCAGCGAAACCATCAACGTCGAGCCCGATTTCCATCTGATGTGCCTCCTATTTGATTATCCTCGCAAGATATTCAATATAAAAAGCCTGATAATTTGATTTGCGTCACCTAAAGCTACATCCAGCGGTAAAAACTGAGAATCATTTTTATATATTTTTTTTTCCACCGGTTACAATGTCGGAAAGACGACGGCGTTTATAACGGGGGAGGGGGTTAAGGGAATTACCATCTCCGGTGCTGGCTGTGAAAATGACTAAAACGTAACCTGCAAATAAGGGGCATGGAGATGATGTTTTAACGAACAAAAAAAAAAAGGACCTAAGGTGTTTTCTTCTTGAAAAATGAGACTGAACTTAATAAGACGTCTGTGCAATCTCCACAAGAACACATTGCTTTGCCGGAACAGCGGGAGAAATTATTATTTGTATGAGGCTCCAGCGCGCTGTTTTTTATTTTTATCATCTGTAAATGTACCCGGCAATCAACAGACAGCAGAAGTGAGCAGTGTATTGATAGATATTGTGAGTGTGGGAATAGATGGTGCGAGGGGCTCGGAGATTCGGTGGAGTGCTACTGCCATCTGGTGGAAGAAAAGGGAACGAGTCGCCGTAGGATTTAAAACCCCAATCACAAAGGGATATGGATTAAGCGTAAATGAGATGGACTGCAATTTTATTCGCTTTAAGCGTCTTTATTTCTTCAATGCTGGCCTCATTCATATCAGTGTACAGAAATTTACCCAAATAGAGTGCTTACATATTCACGTTCCCATTGCACGTTTGGCATGAGTTCCAGGGGTTGCATGCGTGAATATTTTATACCATCCTCAGTGTCTCTGACTGCAAACACTACTTAGTCCTATCCATCTGCCTTCCCACCCGCCACTGCCCCGGGGTCAGTTTTAATGTTACACTGGTGGTTTGTTGCAGGGTCTTTGACAGTCACCGGTTTTAGGGGCGTTGTCACTGTGATGGGAATATACGGAGGTCTGTGATCACCCCTGTTAGGGCTGTTCCTGGGGGAGGGGGGTGTCTGAGTCTTTGGCTACATGCACACGACCGTGACGTATTTTGCAGTCCGCAAATTACGGATCCACAAAACACTGATGCCTATTCTTGTCTGCAAAATAGACAAGAATAAGACGTTCTATTTTTTTTTTTTTGCGGGGCCACGGAATGGAGCTGCGGAGTCCTGTCCGCATCGGATGCGGACCCAGACAACGGTCGTGTGCATGAAGCCTTTCACTGATATTGCGAGTGCTGTGACCAGGGTTACCAACTGTTCAGAAATGTCTGGACACTGCGTAAAAATAGCAAACTTTTTTCATGTGTCCGATAAAAAAATTGATGTGATTTTTTTGAGGCTGTGTTTCTTGACTAGATTATTTTGGTGGTAATTATTATCATTTTACAGCTCCCAGTAAATGGTGGTAATGAGTTCTTATCAGTACAGACCTGTACTACTTATAATCTATTATTCATTATGGTTTTCCAATTTGTCCATAAAAATGTTGACTGTGCAGAAAAAAAGAAAAATTCTGGCTGGCGACCCTGGCTGTGGCTCTTATAGGTGTGTTCTGGGCTCTATAACCGCTGCTGTTAGGCTAAGGCTATACTGCGACCAACACAGATGCCTTCAGCTGCCAAGTGACCATGCAACAGGTCAGCCGGTGTCATAGGGACGAATCTGCTGACAGACGCCTTTTGATACATACTTACCAACATTGCAGTTGGTAAATTAGGGACTAGTGATAAGCAGCAGGGGCAATATTTGAATTTGCGATATTTTGCGAATATTCGTATTTGAGATTATTCTCTTGATTGGGAAAAATTAACAATGTAATATGCACGTTAACGGAGTAAGGGCAGGTTATAGGCAACTTTCCTATTGGGTTGGGCTTGCTAGAATTCGCGAATATGAAGAATACAGTGTGATATATATTCTTAAAAACGAATATTCGTCTTTTTTTTTTCATCTGAGCCCATTACATTTACGAATGGGTTCAGATAAAAAAAAAAAAGGAATATTCGCTTTTACGAATATATCACTATATTCTAAATATTCGCGAATTCTCGAAGTGCTGATATTCGCGATAAAAATTCGCAATGCAAATATTCGCGCTCAACCCTATTAGGGACAAGTAGACCCTTCCCCAGGAACACCCCTAAACCGCACAGAACCACCCAATTATCATCGGAGCTTAAATAAGCCCTGCCCATTTTTACCTGGGGTCCAGGGTTCGAATCGGAGCAAGGGCAACGTCTGCATGGGGTTTGTATGTTCTTCCTTTGTCTCTTATAATGATTTATCTATTTTATAAATATCATTTTTCGACATCTTGAAAAAAAATCTGGTTTGCATTAAAAATGCAGAAAACAAGGGAAACAAGGAAGAAAGCGTTGAGGTTAAAAGGGGTGTGTATACACATGGCAGGCCGCAGTCTTCATCTCCTCGCCCTGTCAGCTGCCTCGCTGATGGAGATGACACCATACACTTGATCTTACTCTCCACTCTCCTCCCTGCGGAAGCTCCGAGTTCCAGGCTTTGTCATATAAAAGCAAAGTTTTTTTCACTTTTCCAATTCTAAGGGGAATTGACAAGGTTTTCTAGTCTCCTACATGAAAGCTTCCGGAAACTTGGAGCGTGACAGCGTCAGAAAAATAATAGTCATGAACGTGAAATCCTGCGCTGCATATTGACTTGTCCCGGATCCATAGCGCTATGTACGTTGTACCTGAAGCACGATATCACTGAAAGGCTTGCATGATGATAGAGGAAAAGGCTCTGCTGTTTTCCAGAAACAGCGCCACTCTTGTCCATAGGCTGGAACTGTTATTGCAGGTCAGTCCCATTCACTTGAAATAACCTGAGATGCAAATCAGCAAGAAGATTTGTGATGTTGTAGCTACAAAAATAGCAAACCCCTTTTTCGGTGTCTCTTGACATTTTGGTATATTTTAATCCCTTGGCACCATCTGCTGTACATTTATGGTGACTGGTGTTAGGTAGTGATGAGCGGCAGGGGCAATATTCGCATTCGTCATATTTTGCAAATATTTGGTAGAATTTTTATTATATATTCTTGAATTTGCGAATTCGAGATTATTTACTTGATTGCGAAGAATCGGCAATGTAATATTCACGTAGTGTTCCGATGTATTCGCAATTGCGAAATTATCACTAATGATTAGAGATGAACGAACTTTAAAAAAAAGTTCGGCGTTCGGGTTGTGGTAAGTCGCGCATCCCGTTATGGATTCCACTATCGCGGCATATGGAATCCATAAGGGGCGGTTTCCACCAACCCGAACTGTTGAACAGCCGAAGGACCTGGGGTGACGTCACCGTCATGTGATCAGTGCAGGGGGTGTGGCTCAGCACGGGATTTGATCACGCTAGGGTTGAAACCTGGAGCGCGGTAAAGTACCTGCCCTGTATTTACTTTTATCAGCAGTGATAATTGCCATATCCCACATGCTTCCCCTCCTCCTGGGTCCTCCTGCACTTCTCTTTGCTTGTTTAACCCCAGCACTGCCAGTCACTTCCTTCAATACTATTCCTAGGCTGGGTAAGAGGTCAGAAGGAAGCAGCAGCAGAAGGGCTCTGCATGATGGAGCAGAGCTGAGGTGAGAGGAGCTGACAGGAAGACGGGCTGTTTGCTGGAGCAGGGGGACTGTACTTATAGCTGTGAGGGTCAGACAGGAGCCTCAGCTCTGCTCACTGTAGTGCATATGTATTCTTTCATATGGGACCTGAGGCCTGTGCTGGGTGCTCCAGACAGACTACCTCTAAGGTGAAAAGATGGGACATGACTAAAAATGCTCAGCTCTGCTCCCTGTTAATAACAAAGGGAGAAGTTGAGCTGTGAGACAGAGATCTAATGCTGTGGACCTGCAGAAGATCTGTCCCGGGGGTCACACTGACCAGTGTGGACAGTCCTGCTGCAGTCATTAACCCTATAGGCTCTCCTCTGCTTTACACCTATCTTAAAATAAATAAAACTTAAAGGGTAAGGCCGATTTCATATCCCCGTTTTTGCCATCCGTTTCATGTATACATACAGTGGCATGCTTCATCATAGAGTTTGAAAGAAAAATGTATATGTTAATGTATATGTTTTTTCTACTGGACTCTGCAAGATAGAAAAGTGTTGGGTGCTGCACTTTTTTTTTATTCCCCCCCCCCCCCAACATATATGTAAAAACGGATGGCAAAAACGTGATGTGAACACAGCCTAACCTTTTATTTAACCCTAATGTACCCTGCCCCCTCACTAATCAGCTTTAATAATTGTACTTTTTATTGGGAAAGGTGGTGGTGCTGGGGGGGGGCCCAATTCTGAGTTTTGCCCCATGATTTCTATGTACGCCCCTGTCTGCAGCAATGTTCGGGAGCTCTAATCCCGGCCATTTAATCTCTTAGGTGCCATAGTCAATAGTGACTGCAGCATCTAAGAAGTTAGAAAATTGGAAGGGGCTTCTTCTGTCACTCCATCAGAGCCCCAGCAACCCAATCTCAGGATGAGAGACGCTGGGGACTTATGAAGGCTCCTAAGTCTGCATCTTTATTCTCCTCTTATGGATGCCTTTCCGCCTTACACTGACAGGCATAATACATTGCAACTAGGGCTGCACGATATGGTAATTTTGTGCGATTGCGATTAGGGCCCTAAAAATTGCGATAACGATATGCGATGCGATATTTTAAGGGAATTGTGCTAGAGGTCTATCTGCTTGGATTTTCGAGGTAAAAGCACACACAGATGACTGATAATGTGAAATGTAGTTATGCTGAACTCAAAAACTGAAATGCGCAGTGTTTTTCAGAATAAATACATGTTTGCATTACTGCAAAAGTACAAAATACAGAACTTGCCATGTTCTTACTAGCGCTGCACAGAACCGATAAAATAGATAGAAGAACATGTGTTCATTAAAATAACGACTTTCCTCCAGCCCCTCCTCCCTCCCCGCACTGTAACTGATGTATCGCTGGCCGCGCTGTACAGCATAGCTGCCGGAGATACAGTGTCAGTGTCATGTAGAAAGTCAACCATCTCTTTATAAGACGCACTACCATTCCCCCCCCACTTTGGGGGGGGGGGGGGGAAGTGTGTCTTATAAAGCGAAAAATACAGTAATATAATTGCAGCATTTTTGGGTCAGCAAATTGCGATTGCGATATGGCGATTAATTGCGATAACGATTGCTTTCGCGATATATTGTGCAGGCCTAATTGCAATACAGAGATGTTTTTGCTCATCCTGCTGTAAGGAGCAGGTTCTTAGTAGTACACAGTCACTGACTGGGAAGACACACCATAAAGATGTAAGACACACAGAAGTTAGGCTAGTTTCACATTAGCGTTTTTTGTGGATCTCAATAGCGGAATTGAAAACGCAAATGTAAAAGTAGCCTTATCTGCGGAAATTAACTTTACATTGTCCAGGTGGACTTCGGCCACAAGTCAACAACAACATTCAAGAACAGTTCTGCTCACATAGCCTGAGTGGTTCAGTTAATGATTGGGTGGATGTCATTACAGCTAATTTCCACAGACCACACGCTCCTCGGCCATAATTGCTGTCTCTCACAGGGGAACGATCTATGGCTGGTCCCCCCACACTCTGCAGGGCCCAGCTCCTCTTAGTTAAAGGTTCCCCAACCTCAGGCCCGACAGGATTGTAGTGTACGGGAGCTGTAATGCCCGTCACTACAGAAGGGTCACTGGTGTGCTGTCGTTTTCCCCTTTATTTATGGGGAGGTTGGTATAAATAATTTTCAGATGTAATGTTATGTACTTCCCTGTTACTGTGAGTAATGCATGTGCAGGCCTGCTAGGGATTTCATTCCAGCTCTAGTCACTAGAGGGAGCTAGGGAGCCCTAGTTTATATAAGGCCCAGTCAGGGAAGGCACAAGCAGTCTAAGCCCAGGCCTTGAGCCTGTAGGAGTTTAAGCCCAGGCCCTGAGCCTGTAAAGTCAAGCCCAGGCCATGAGCCTGTGAAGGCAGAGCAGGCCTGGAGCCTGCCGACTAGGAGAGGGCATTTCAGTCCCTGTTCCAGATCCAAGGAGAAGGTTCCCCTCCTGAGTCCGTATTTATAGTAGGAGGAAGCTGAGAGAGGCAGAGCCAAGTACAGAGAAAGCAAGAGGTACTACAAATACCAGAGGAGGTACTCAGTAATTGTTGACCCAAGGATATACGCCAGATTGAGGGCATTGGGGCCTTGGAGGAAAGTGTTTACATTTCCAGGATCAGACAGGTAGAGAGTGCAAGCCGCCTGTACTGCAAGAGTCCTGTGTGTTAACCCTCTGTGATCACCTTGCTATGTCAGAGACTGCCGTATGTACTGTAACCTGTAACTTACTGAAACCAACCGTCTTCAAAGGAACTGCGCTTCCATCTATGTCCGTGTATGATAACCAACAAGTACTTCAGTAAAGTTCAAGTTCTGTTTTATCATAACGTGGTTCCTCAGTTATTCCTACTATCAGCAAACGGCGTGCCACCGTTACTTGGCACTGGCGTCACGAACATTACCAATCACTACCTGCTCTTGCAGAGAGTCAGCTGTCCCAGGTTAGTGGTCACCATTGCACTACAACATTCAGGAACACGATTAACCCTAACTTGAGTACGCTGCACCTCTCTTTTGGCGTCACGAAGAGGATGCGCACGCTTTCTAGTGCAAGAAGCGTGAACTTTGTGCCTTGTCCATTTTGCCCTGTGACCAAAGTGACAAATTGCCTGTTTATTGAAAGTGGACTTTGTGGACTTAAAACGTACAGAAAAGTGTGCTTAAAACCTCCAAAAAGTGCTGTGCAGTGTTGCACTATCTAGAGGAAGAAAATCGCCGCATCAGGGTGCATTTTTGTGGACTTTTATGCTGTTTTACTACCGCGGCTTGCTGTCAGTGAATAGCCGCATCATGGCGCCCAAGATGGCCGCCGGCGCCATTGGACTTCTTCATGCGCCATCACTATCCTCAGTGGCGCGAATATTTGGCGCCAAAACCCTCCAGGAGGGAGGAGAAAACCGCCCTGGGATGCCGCCCCTGGATGTGGATTACAGTGTGAGCACCGCCTACCCTATTGCGAAGAACCTAGGGGCGGGCCTGATGATGGGCAAGGAAACCCGAGTCCAGGGGAGTGGCCAGAGAACTGTTCCCGGAGAGCACAAGTGTTGGAGTCGGCTAGACCAAAGATGGCGAGATTTGCAGAGAAGGCGCCGGGCCTGGAGCCCATATCCGAGGCTGAAGAGATGCCAGCCTATAGTCCGGAGCGAGAGAGAGCGCCCGCTCCCGATTTGAGTGGCCCCGACACTGGGTGTGAAGTCGGACGAAGGATCCGACAGGCCTCCAGCACTATGGACTAAATTAATGGCGGAGGTACGTGCGGCCGCAGTAAAAAGACTGTCAAGCAGAAAATTTACTTGAGGAACTAGCTAAGACAGTGCTAGACAAGCACGCCCATACGCAACCCCGCCTGGAACGGCGGACGGGCGTGGTGCTTACCTTTGACAAGAACCGTGGCTTCGGGTTCATCAGAGATTATGTCACCGGTCGGGACCTGTATGTTAACCGGAGGTCAGTGAAGAGGAGGTACCTGCCGGAATACCTCCACAACCTGCGCGACGGGGAAGAGATTGAGTTTACCCCCGCGGAGGGCCTGCGAGGCCCATATGCTACCGCGGTGACCCGTCCAGGACCAGTACCCGAAAACTGGGAGGAGGCAGAAGAACGACCAGAGACCGAAGACCCGCCGGGGCCGATCCGGAACACCTATCAAGAGAAGGGCTCCTTCTTAGGCCCGAATATCTTCTGGCAGCCGACCGTCTTGGACACGCCTGTAAGTCCATATCCTTCTCCAGAGTTGCCACGCAGGGAGAAAACGGCGGCAGATTGGGCGCGGATGGCCCAGTTTGGTGAGGCCCTAGATAGTCTGCGGGGGAACCGTAAAGAGGAGACGCCTCCTGAGCCTGCTGCAGGGGTACCGGGTTCCAGCAGTGAGATCGCCGCCGTGGAAGAGCGGATCAGCAAATTGCAAGCATACCTGGATGGCCTGCGTTCAGTGGCAAGTTCCAGGACCGCATAGCAGCAGCCCAGCAGTGGTGAGTCAACTGTGCCCCCTGTGTGTTCTGAACCTGTAACCCAAGGTCCTATCATCAATAATGAGCAGCCCAAAATTAAAAGGAAAGCAGATAAGCTTACATATGCCAGGAGCCGAGTTCGCCTTGACGGGAGCATTATGTCCCGGCCAGTGGAAGTGTCTGCCCCAGCGCCGGCCAGTGTCCCGATACCTGCAGCTCCTGTGAATCCTCAGCCCAGCGGGCCAGTGAGATGGATAGGCCCAGTCCCAGTGATGATTCCGGCCCATTCTGTCTGGTGGGCACAACCTTCAAGTCTCCCTGTTACATGGCCCAGGCTGCGGGCAGAACCGGGCTGCACTACATCTGATGAGCAAGGCTCTTATGACACTTACCTGTGAGTAGGCCTGCTAGGCCATTTTTGTATAACCTCACAGAGACATCTCCTTTGTTGCAGGAACTGTCCCTTTAAGTTTGCCAGACTGGTGGAGCTTGCTGCCAGTTCTCCACGGCCGGTGGCATTTTTGTGAAGATAAGTCGCCACTGTGAACCACTGCTCCCAGTCTGCCCTGTTTGGTTTCCGGGACATCCTGCCTGCT
The DNA here is from genome assembly GCA_033119425.1 of Bufotes viridis. NCBI lineage: Eukaryota > Metazoa > Chordata > Amphibia > Anura > Bufonidae > Bufotes > Bufotes viridis. The sequence continues at coordinate 64,101,161 of CM065593.1, forward strand.
TTGAAAAAACAATCACAATCCAAATTGTGCTTTTATTTGCACCTTTTTCCCCTTTTAACCCCTTAAGGACACGGCCCTATTTCACCTTAAGGACCAGGCCATTTTTTCAAAATCTGACCACTGTCACTTTAAGTGTGGATAACTTTAAAACGCTTTTACTTACCCTGGCCGTTCTGAGATTGTTTTTTCGTCACATATTGTATTTCACGATACTACTAAAATTGGGTCAAAAAAGTCAATTTTTTTGCATAAAAAAATACAATTTTTACAAAAAATTTGGAAAATTTAGCAAATTTTAAAGTTTCAGTTTCTCTACTTCTAGAATACACAGTAATACCCCCCCAAAAAGGGATGATTTTACATTTCCCATATGTCTCCTTTATTTTTGGAGCATTTGGGGAATGTCATTTAATTTTTTGGGATGTTACATAGCTTAGAAGTTTAGAAGCAAATTTTAAAATTTTTCCGAAATTTCCCGAATTCCACTTTTTATGGACCAGTCCAGGTCCAGTCACTTTGTGAGGCTCACATAATAGAAACCACCCAAAAATGACCCCATTTTAGAAACTACACCCCTCAAGGTATTCAAAGCTGGGTTTACAAACGTTGTTAACCCTTTAGGTGTTCCACAACAGTTCGTGGAAGATGGAGAAACAATTTTGAAATTTGGAATTTTTGGAAAAATTTCCATTATAATCCATTTTTTCCAGTCATAAAGTGAGGGTTACCTGCCAAACAAAACTCAATATGGGTTGCCCTGATTCTCTAGTTTACAGAAACACCCCATGTGTGGTCCTAAACTACTGTTTGGCCAAACGGGAGGACATTGAAGGAGGGAACGCCATATGGGTTTTGAATGGCAGATTTTATGGGACTGTTTTTTTACACCATGTCCTATTGCAAGCCCCCTGATGCACCCTAGCATACAAATTCCAAAAAGTGACTCCATCTAAGAAAGTACACCCCTCAAGGTATTCAAAGCTGGGTTTACAAACGTTGTTAACCCTTTAGGTGTTCCACAACAGTTTGTGGAAGATGGAGAAACTGTTTTGAAATTTGGAATTTTTGGAAAAATTTCCATTATAATCCATTTTTTTTCAGTCATAAAGTGAGGGTTACCTGCCAAACAAAACTCAATATGGGTTGCCCAGATTCTCTAGTTTACAGAAACACCCCATGTGTGGTCCTAAACTACTGTTTGGCCAAACGGGAGGACATTGAAGGAGGGAACGCCATATGGGTTTTGAATGGCAGATTTTGCGGGACTGGTTTTTTTACACCATGTCCTATTGCAAGCCCCCTGATGCACCCTAGCATACAAATTCCAAAAAAGTGACTCCATCTAAGAAAGTACACCCCTCAAGGTATTCAAAGCTGGGTTTACAAACGTTGTTAACCCTTTAGGTGTTCCACAACAGTTTGTGGAAGATGGAGAAACTGTTTTGAAATTTGGAATTTTTGGAAAAATTTCCATTATAATCCATTTTTTTTAGTCATAAAGTGAGGGTTACCTGCCAAACAAAACTCAATATGGGTTGCCCAGATTCTCTAGTTTACAGAAACACCCCATGTGTGGTCCTAAACTACTGTTTGGCCAAACGGGAGGACATTGAAGGAGGGGAACGCCATATGGGTTTTGAATGGCAGATTCTGCTGCACCCCTAGAGTAGAAACTCCATAAAAGTGACCCCATCCAGGAAACTACAGGATATGGTGGTTGTTGTTTTGGGACTATTTTAGGGTAAATTTTTTTTTTGGTTGCTCTATAATATACTTTTTTGAGGCAATATAACAAAAAATTGAAATTCTAAAATTGTTAATACATTTGCCATTAATTTTTGTGGAACGCCTAAAGGGTTAACAAAGTTTGTAAAGTAATTTTGAATACCTTGAGGGGTGTAGTTTTTTAGATGGGGTCACTTTTTTGGAGTTTCTAGTCTAGGCTACATCAGGGGGACTTCTAATGGGCCATGGTGTAAATAAACCAGTCCATCAAAATCTGCCTTCCAGAAATCATATGGCGTTCCCTTCATTCTGTGCCCTGCCTTGTGGCTATATAGCCATTTACGACCACATATGGGGTGTTTCTGCAAAGTACAGAATTGGGGCAATAAATAATATATATTTTTTTAATGTTAACCCTTGCTTTATTACTGGAAAATATGGATTAAAACGGAAATTTTGGCCAAAAATTATTTTTTTTGCACCGTTTTTTTTTTTTTTTTTTTTAACACCGCTCCTGTAAGGGGTTGGGTCTAATGTTATTTTTATAGGGGAGATTATTACGGACGCGCCAATACCCTTTATGTCTACTTTCTTTGAATTATTCAGATTTGACACTAGATTATCATTTTAGGAACAAAAAATAGATAATTTTACTATCTCCATAGCCTGGCTGCTGCATTTTTTTTGGGGGGTGGTTACTATATAATGTAGGGGCTCATTTTTTGCAGGATGAGATGGCGGTTTTATTGGCACTATTTGGGGATGCATACAACTTTTTGATCGCTCGCTATTACACTTTTTGTAGTGTTAGGAGACATAAATGGATTTTTTTAACACTGTTTTTATTTTTTATTTTTAACGCCGTTCATCCGAGGGGTTGGTTCTAATGTTATTTTTATAGGGCAGATTTTTACGGACGCGCCGATACCTAATATGTCTACATTTTTTGATTTATTCAGATTTGACACTAGATTATCATTTTAGGAAACAAAAAAGATAATTTTACTATCTAAATAGCCTGGTAGCTGCATTTTTTTTTTTTGGGGGGGGGGGGAATATATAATGTAGGGGCTCATTTTTTGCAGGATGAGATGGCGGAAAACACCTGGAAAATATTGGCCAGGGACGACCCGGGCGCCTCCAATTCCCGAGGTACTCCGACCTGCTCTTTCCCGGTCTGAAAAGATCAGGTCCTTGAGGACTGCCTCATAGAACTGGAGGAAAGTCCCTGTGCTGCCAGCGCTTCGGCATAGTACAAAAGTGTTGTACATGGCAACCTGCACCATGTTGACCGCAACCTTTTTGTACCATGCCCGGGTTTTCCGCATGGCATTATATGGTTGGAGAACTTGATCAGACAGATCAACTCCACCCATATACCGATTGTAGTCGACGATACAATCGGGTTTGAGGACCGTTGCCGAGGATCCTCGCACAGAGACTGGGGTGGTGCCATTACCGTGGATTGTGGTCAGCATAAGGACATCCCTCTTGTCCTTATACCTGACCAACAGCAGGTTTCCACAAGTAAGGGCACGGGTCTCACCCCTGGGGATAGGTACCTGGAGGGGTGGGCAGGGAGGCCGCGCTGATTTTTCCGCACGGTCCCACAAGCGAACGTGGATCTGGCGTAGAGGGCCTGGTACAAGGGTATACTGGTATAAAAGTTATCCACGTACAGGTGGTAACCCTTATCCAGTAGTGGGTACATAAGGTCCCACACGAGTTTCCCGCTAACACCCAGAGTGGGGGGACATTCTGGGGTTCAATACGGGAATCTCGTCCCTCGTACACACGAAATTTGTAAGTGTACCCTGAGGCACTCTCACAAATTTTGTACATTTTGACGCCATACCTCGCCCGCTTAGTGGGAATGTATTGGCGGAAACTGAGTCTCCCTTGAACGCAACGAGAGACTCATCAACCGCGACCTCCCTTCCAGGTACGTAGGCCTGCGCGAATGCGGCCCCAAAGTGATCGATGATCGGCCGTATCTTGTACAGCCGGTCATAGGCGGGATCACCTTGGGGGACATGCTGCATTATCTGCATAATGCAGGCATTTCCGGATGGCCTCAAACCTTGAGCGCGTCATGGCCATACTGTACAGTGGGGTCTGGTAGAGGACGTCCCCACTCCAGTATTGCCTGACGCTTGGTTTTTGCACTAGGCCCATGTGCAGCACGAGGCCCCAAAACGTCCTCATCTCGGCTGCACTGACTGGCGTCCAGCCACCGGGCCTAGCCAAAAAGGAACCTGGGTGCTGAGCGACGAACTGTTGGGTGTACAGATTCGCCTGCTCCACCATCAGATTCACCAGCGGGTCACTGAAAAAAACTGAAATAGTCTATTTCAGTGAACCCCACTGTGGGAATCTGGATTCCAGGATTGCCAACGAAATCCGGAATCACAGGTTCATAGTCCACTGGAGGACACCAGCTAAGTTCACCGGTGGGGGCTCCGGTGCGCTTATTTGGTGGGCCGGGAAACCAGTACGAGCCCCAGGGCTGCTCGTACTGGTGTGGGCCACAGGGTCCCTAGCATGTGGGGCCCCTGGCTCCACCTGGCGGCGTCTCCGCCGCCTTGGGAGCTCATCATCATCAGATGATGATGAGGAGGATGCAGATGACAGGAGGAAGGTGGGGTCATCGTCATCCTCACTGGCGCTCTCGGTGTCGGAGAGCATCTGGGCGTATGCCTCCTCCACTGAGAACATCCGGTGGGCCATGGGTGTGTGTGCGTGTATGTGCGTGTGTGTCAAACTTTATTCAATGTGCGTGTGTGTTGGGGCGGGTGTTCGCGTACTAAGAATTACAAAAGAGTGGCGGAGGAGGACGGCGGAGGTGGAGGTAGGTGGCGGAGGAGGGCAGCGGGTGGTGGAGGAGGGCGGCGGGTGGAGGTGGCAGCGGAGGGTGGTGGAGGTAGGTGGCGGAGGAGGGCAGCGGGTGGTGGAGGTAGGTGGCGGAGGAGGGCGGCGGTGGTGGAGGTAGGTGGCGGAGGAGGGCGGCGGTGGTGGAGGTAGGTGGCAGAGGAGGGCGGCTGGTGGTGGAGGTAGGTGGCGGAGGAGGGCGGCTGGTGGTGGAGGTAGGGGGTGGAGGAGGACGGCGGTGGTGGAGGTAGGTGGCGGAGGAGGGCGGCTGGTGGTGGAGGTAGGTGGCGGAAGAGGACGGCGGTGGTGGAGGTAGGTGGCGGAAGAGGACGGCGGTGGTGGAGGTAGGTGGCGGAGGAGGGCGGCTGGTGGTGGAGGTAGGTGGCGGAGGAGGGCGGCTGGTGGTGGAGGAGGTAGGCGGCGGGTGCGGGTGGCAGCGGAGGGTGGTGGGGGTGGCAGCGGAGGGTGGTGGAGGTAGGTGGCGGAGGGTGGTGGAGGTAGGTGGCGGAGGAGGGCGGCGGGTGGGGGGGGGTCAGAACCCCTGGGTTGGTTTTAGGGTCTGTGGACCCCAACCACCAGAGGCACTGAAAAAAAAAAAGTTTTTTTTTTCTTTCCCTAAAACTTACTCTATCCCTTCCTAGCCCTGCCTAAATAGACCTTTCCCTCACTGACCCTAACCTACCTGGAGGGTGCAGGAGGGTTCTGGATGGAGCAGGGGGGGGTCGCAGGAGCAGAGCTGGAGCGGTGCGGGCAGGTGCGGGCACGTCGGCAGCAGCGGGAGAAAGAGGAGGGGAGAGAGGAGCGCTGGGTGTTTGAATCACCCGCCTCTCCCCGGACCAATCAGCAGCCACTACCGCCACCAACGCACACAATTCAAGAATGGTGATTGGTGGTGTGATATTACACCACCGATCACCATTCTTTTCCGGTTCATCGGGTCACCGGAGACCCGAATGGACCGGAAACGCAGAAAACCGCAGGTCTGAATTGACCTGCGGTTTTCTGCGATCGCCGATACGGGGGGGTCACATGACCCCCCTCGGCGTTGTGTCGGGATGCCCGCTGAATGATTTCAGCGGGCATCCCGTTTGTATTAACCCCTTCGCCGCCGCAATCGCCGTTAAGAAACATGACGTACCGGTACGTCATGTGTCCTTAAGGACTCGGGAAACATGCCGTACCGGTATGTCATGTGTCCCAAAGGGGTTAACCCCCATTTCAGGTTGAAAGGGAATTTTATGTCAGCACTTAAAGGGTACGCAGGACTTGCCAGGATAACTTGTCCCTGGTATTGTCAGAGTCCTGTATTGTAATTCTATATGTGTATTGCTGACCGTATTTATTGCAGATTTTATATTCAAGTCAATGTGCCCAGAGATGGACTCCCCATGTGCGAGCCTCTGTGATCTTTATTTCCATGGACTCCCTGAGTGTGAGCCAAAATTTATAATATTTTATTATGGACTTATATAATGTCATGGACTATCCTGGTATTCCCTTTTATCCGCTGTGCCAGGTCAGCGCCCCAGTTCCATTCACTATCCTGAGAGAAGAGAACGACGCCCCTTGTCACCGCACTTCACCTTTGCCAATTGGACCTGATATGAATATCTATGCAGATGATGCTGATATATATGAATATGTATGCCTGCATGTCCTTTTTGTATTCCAGGTGTAAATTCCAGTTGGGCGGGCCCTGCTGGAGTACGAGGTCGTACTCATCTTAAAGCAGCGGGGTATGTAGTGTACGGGAGCTGTAATGCCCGTCACTACAGAAGGGTCACTGGTGTGCTGTCGCTTTCCCCTTTATTTATGGGGAGGTTGGTATAAATAATTTTCAGATGTAATGTAATGTTATGCACTTCCCTGTTACTGTGAGTATTGCATGTGCAGGCCTGCTAGGGATTTCATTCCAGCTCTAGTCACTAGAGGGAGCTAGGGAGCCCTAGTTTATATAAGGCCCAGTCAGGGAAGGCACAAGCAGTCTAAGCCCAGGCCTTGAGCCTGTAGGAGTCTAAGCCCAGGCCCTGAGCCTGTAAAGTCAAGCCCAGGCCATGAGCCTGTGAAGGCAGTGCAGGCCTGGAGCCTGCCGACTAGGAGAGGGCATTTCAGTCCCTGTAACCGGGTTCCAGATCCAAGGAGAAGGTTCCCCTCCTGAGTCCGTATTTATAGTAGGAGGAAGCTGAGAGAGGCAGAGCCAAGTACAGAGAAAGCAAGAGGTACTACAAATACCAGAGGAGGTACTCAGTAATTGTTGACCCAAGGATATACGCCAGATTGAGGGCATTGGGGCCTTGGAGGAAAGTGTCTACATTTCCAGGATCAGACAGGTAGAGAGTGCAAGCCGCCTGTACTGCAGGAGTCCTGTGTGTTAACCCTCTGTGATCACCTTGCTATGTCAGAGATTGCCGTATGTACTGTAACCTGTAACTTACTGAAACCAACCGTCTTCAAAGGAACTGCGCTTCCATCTATGTCCGTGTATGATAACCAACAAGTACTTCAGTAAAGTTCAAGTTCTGTTTTATCATAACGTGGTTCCTCAGTTATTCCTACTATCAGCAAACGGCGTGCCACCGTTACTTGGCACTGGCGTCACGAACATATGTAATGTAATGTTATGTCATGTTATGTATTGCACCCAGCAGAGCAATGTATGGATGGCACAGTTGGGGTAAATAACCCTGATTCGGCCCTTGTAGGAGATTTGGTGTGGACTGGCTCCACCCCTAGCCAGTGGCGTACCTATCATAATGGCAGACCACGCAGCTGCTATGGGGCCCGTGAGGAAGGGGGGCCCGCAGTGGAGGAGAGTCCCCGCCCCCATCTATCTTCCTAACTGTCCCCTTCTGCTAGCCCCGCCTACTGCCTGCCAGCTCCGCCTCCTGTCTGCTAGCTCCACCTTACCTGATTCCTCTGCCTTTCCACAACCCCACCAGTAATGAAGTAAGTGACAACTTGTAGGTGAGGACAGTGCAGAGGTGTATGTGTGTGGAAGGGGTGGGGGTGTCACTCAGCTTTCCTAGGCTCTTCCTCTGCACATATGCCATTAAGAACAGGAGGAAAGCTGGTTGTCACTACACTATGTAATGTGACTCAGCTTTCCTGATGTCCTGCATAGCACAAGTGCAGAGGGATGAGAAGCTATGAGGGTAGGTGGGAGCTGTGTTACTCAGCTTTCTCAGACTATTCTCGTGTCTCACCACATGTGCCATGCAGGACAGTAGAAAAGCTGGGTGCTATTACATCATGCAATGTCACTCAGATTTCCTGCTATCCTGCAAGGCATAAATGCAGATAATGAGAACATGGAAAGGCACGGGGGCGTTTGGGCATTCACTTCCTCAAACTTTTCTCATGTCTCTGCGCATGTGCCATGCAGGACAGCAGGAAAGTTGGGTGGTATTAAATCATGTAATGCCCCAGATTCTTGTCAAAATATGCTGCACACCGCCAGAACCTACCAGATCCCATTCACTATAATGGGTCCGTTGGGTTCCGGCGTGAGTACTGCCATTTTGTAGAACAAAATACCGCTGCATGAGGTGGGGTGGGGGAGAAGTTAGGGAGGGTAGTGAGAGGATCCAGGGCGCATAGTGGGAGGGACTAGGAATGGGCATGGGGGCCCAATTAAAATTCTTGCTATGGAGCCAATGATTTCTATGTACGCCCCTGCCCCTAGCTCTGGTCTTGGCTGGAGTTTTGGAAGGGAGAAGAAGCTGTGAGTTGTGCTCCTTCTTAGGCCCAAAAAGCTACAAAAGCTACAAGGCTACATGATTTACAGAAGGAGAGAAGGAGTAAGATGAAGGAGAGAACTAGAGAACCTAGAGTCTGCATGGCCAAATATAGGATTCAGTAAGGTAACAGTAACTTTACTGCAGTGAGGGACACTGTTAAGACGCTGTTCACACCTGGAGACAGCCAGGACAGTTGTATTTCTAAAACCCTATATCCCTCAATGGACATTACAGCCACCATTGCAACAGTATGATTGCCTGCCATAGATTCTGCAGAAAGAGACTTGAGACAGATAGAGAGAAGAACCTGATATAACTCCCATCTTTGCCAAAATCCATACATCATTATCTGGGAAGAATTGCACTGTGTACAGTGAGAACTGTGTTTTGCAATTATTGGATGTACTACAACTCCTATTTTGCACTTCAGTAAAGAGAAAAGTTTATTCTGCTACACTCCTGCACCAAACGCTGCCCATTGCACTCTACACACCCTGCCTTGCACCCAGGGGCGTAGCTCATGGGCCCTGGTGCAAGAGTTCAGCTTGGGCCTCCCCTTTCCTCGGTGCTTTTTCTTCTTATGCGGCACAAGGGTCTTCGGGGCCCCTCAGGCTCCTGGGCCCGGTAGCGACTGCTACCTCTGCACCCCCTATAGCTACGCCCATGCTTGCACCCAAACAAACACTCAACATCATGGTCACCCCCAAGTACCACCAGACAGGAGTCCCAGAACCAGGGTGTACCCCAGGGGAAGAAAGGTCGCTCCCTCCTGTAAATGCACGGCCTTAGGCCTTATGCACACCACCGTATGGATTTTTCAGTATTTTGCGGTCCGCAAAAAACGGATCCGCCAAAAATACAGATGACGTCCGTGTGCATTTCGTTTTTTGTGTAACGGAACAGCTGGCCCCTGATCAAACAGTACTATTCTTGTCTGTTATGTGGACAGTAATAGGACATGTTCTATCTTTGAACGGAATGGAAATACGGAAGCGTAAGGCATACAGAGTACCTTCCGTTTTTTTTGCGGACCCATTGAAATTAATGGTTCCGTATACAGAATGCAAAAAACGTAACGGAAAGGGAAAAAAAACGTTCGAGTGCATGGGCCCTTAGAGAGCAACAGTGTGAGGAAAACCACCGGGATCGACTTTAACAGCCAGAGCCACTACCACTCCCATCTTCTACTCCCTTTCCTACCAGGCTGCTGCAGAGCGAGGTGGAATCACAACATGTCAGTTCACCTCACTGGTCACTGAGGCCAACACATACCTCTATCTTGTCAATCATAGCTGCTCTGGTCACTATACCACAGAGACATATTGCTCAGAAGTGTAATGCAAACTTCATACCAATCCTAACACCACCACTAGAGGACCCCACTCTACCAACCTTCCACGCTAAGGAGCCACAAGGTACCAGGAGCTCCTGATAAATCCTGCTACAACAATCCCCTTAGACGTCTTCATAAAACCTAACGCATTTAAAGTGAGACTTCAAGCATGACGGCAATTTCCCCTTAGGTAAATCCTCTAAGGGGCCATATGCTTTCAACTCATATTATGCCGCTTCCCAAAAATGGAATCAAAAGTGATTGAAAAGATGTATATGCCCCATAATGGTACCAATAAAAACTACTGCTCATCCTGCAAAAAACTAAGCTGTGCACAGCTCTGCCGATGGAAAAATTAAAAAGATATGACTCTCAGAATACGGCAACACAAAATCATGTTTCTTTTGGTTAAACAGTGTTTAGTAAAATATAAAAAAAGATATATGTATGTATAAATGTATGTATGTATATATATATATATAACACCCCAGAGTGGTGTTACCACTACTGCACCCTGCTACTATCTCTAATGGGCTAATATAATGTCATTTTATGTATGTCTTTCCAGGTCCTCCTCAATGTGCATTCATAATCCTATTATGTAACTGTTCATTACATGTAATGTGCCTGGTTCACCAGCAGGTGGCAGCGTAAATGGCAGAACTATACTTACTTACCATTCCATTCTCCCCCCTTTGGGCAGAAGTAGGCCAGTCCTGTTTGCTACCAGAATGAGGTGGGGCAGTTCTGGTTTGTTCTGGTTAGGACTCCATTTTGGAGCTGCCAGGATTTTAACCTACTTTTTTGCTGAACATAAGTCCGACTACAAGAGTGAAGTGCAGCATAAGTGCAGCATAATCCCTCAATTATCCCACCTATCATTTGCTTTGGAGCCAAAGCCTGGGTTCCAGCAGTATCCAGGTAGGAGCACCGTGACACATAGAGACATTTTGGCCGCACTACATCACTCGGCATTCCTACTACACTGGGGTCGTAATATAGGAGGGCAGCTTCAATGTAAAAAAGAAAAGAGGGCGGCACTCACCATTGCGCAGCAATTCAGTTTATTCCAACAGGGTGCTTACATAACAGTGGAAGCAGACATATGAGGTGGGCGGCTTGGCGGACGCCTTCAAACAAGCATGGCACGCCGGGTAGCGACGGCCGTTTTGCACGACCCCGTGCTTCTTCCGGCTACTTCCTCTGACGTCTACAGCAGTGCGCAGTTATAGGGGACGTTAGGCAACAGTAACCAAGCAGCCATAAACAACAATGCGTCCATATCAACCCCGCACTGAATTGCGTCAGATGAGAGGCGTGTCAGTTTAAAAACAATAGACAAGAGATATATGTCTTGGATATATCAAGGCGCGCATATCTCGTAATATCCTTTTATAGAAGATGTCGATGCCACTGCCGGCGGCCATAGGGGGGCAGAAGGCGGATTTGATCCCACCGGTAAACCCATCATGGTTAACCTCTACCTCCTCCACATCAGACACTCCAATCAAAAGCCCTAGACATTTACATTCGGCTTCATTAAATTTACCCTCCTCAAAAAACCCAAGGTGGTCAAGGGCCACTGGAATTTCGCCCTGTCTAACAGCTGGCAGTCTAGGTGCGTTTTCAGCAAAGGCCTTACGTAGATACAATTTACGAATAGCTTTGAATAGGTCAATCTCAAAGGACACCCTATCAAACTGTTCTACAAGGCTGTATCCCAGCCATTGATTGAGGACTGAGATGCAGGCAGGCGACAGCTCGATCTCAGTGAGATTCAAGACCACATTAGGAGTAGGTTCAGACTCAATTAATGTCTCCAAGAGACCTGTTTGCGGCTCCGGATCGACCTTCTGACCCTGCCGCCTCCTCCGTCTTCCCCCTCGTCTGGTGCGGGACCTAAAGGGGGCTTGCTCTGGCTTTGGTCGCTCACAGAATTGGGGTCATCTGAAATGCTCGAATCAGAGTCTGTGGTCCAAATGTCCGATTTATTCTTTCGAAATTGTCGTCTTCTTCTCATTTTCCTCCTATTCCAGTGGAAAATCCGTCCGGTATCATAGTCACATTTTTCACTCAAAAATTTGTCTTTTTCCATTCTTTAATTTCATTTTGAGATAAAACCAATTTTTTGTTCAAACGTTTTCGCCTCAAGGTCACACAGTTTATTAACTGCAGGACACAATATGTAGTCTATGCAGTAGCGTGTGCCTGTGGCGCATTCTACATAGGGAAAACCATTAGACCACTGTTTGAGAGGTTCAGGGAACATGTAAACTCTGTGCGCTCAGGAAAGGGATGCCCCAGGCTCATTGAGCACGTGCGCAATAACCATGGTGGCAATGTAAGATGTCTTACTTTTGGCGGTATTGAGTCTGTTCCCCCCCCCCCCCCTCCCCGGGGAGGTAACAGGCATCGCCTTCTCCTTCAGCAAGAAGCCCGATGGATTGTGCGCACAGACGGTTTGGGTCCGTTGGGGCTTAATGAACGTAATGATTTATCTGTATTTGTTGGTAGCTGTATTATTTGGTAGCGAAACAGCCGTCGCTACCCGGCGTGCCATGCTTGTTTGAAGGCGTCCGCCCAGCCGCCCACCTCGTATGTCTGCTTCCACTGTTATGTAAGCACCCTGTTAGAATAAACTGAATTGCTGCGCAATGGTGAGTGCCGCCCTCTTTTCTTTTCTACATTGAAGCTGCTGTTACATGATACTGAACTAGGGCTAAGCAACACAACATTGCTTCTATACCGGATTGTCGCTACTGACACAGGCACAGAAGAGTGCGCGGCATGGTGCTCCCTCTCTTCTTTCTTCTGCCATATTGCATTATAGGAGGGCCCTGGGGGGTGGCGCCCGTTGCATATAGCCCACAGAATAAAGTTCACATGGTAGCATGGTGGCTCAGTGGTTAGCACTGGTGACTTGTAGCACTGGGGTCCTGGGTTTAAATGCAACCAAGGGCAACATCTGCATGGAGTCTGTATGTTCTCCCTGTGTTTGCATGGTTTTCACACTTAAAAAACTGCTCAGCAGGGCCAGCTACAGGTTCATGTGGGCCATTGCACGATAAATCTCAGTGGGCATCCACACAGTATAATGACCCCACAGTGGCCCTCCATTCAGAATAAATACCCCCAGTCGCCCCCCATTCAGAATAATGTAGGGGGCACTTGGGGTCATTGTACTGTATGGGGGTCACAGGGGGTTATTATACTGTGCAAGGGGCCCTCACTAGCTAGAACTGACTGGGCCCCTCAGCAGATTTTTGTACGAGGCTTTAATGTGACTTAGGCTACTTTCACATTAGCGTTTTTTGCGGATCCGTCACGGATCTGCAAAAACGCTTCCGTTACAAAAATACAACGGCATGCATCCGTTATGAACGGATCCGGTTGTATCATGTCTTCTATAGCCATGTTGGATCCGTCTTGAACACTATTGAAAATCAATGGGGGATGGATCTGTTTTCTATTGTCAGATCTGTCTTGCTCCGCACCACATGGCGGACAGAAAAATGCTGCAACCAGAATGGTGACTGAACGGAGGCAAACTGATGCATTCTGAGCATTTTGGACCACTTCTAAGAGCCTATGATGATGGATCTCAGAAACGGAAAGCCAAAATGCTAGTGTAAAAGTAGCCTTAGCTCCTTGTGCTCCAGCAATGAGCGCTTCCATCTGTATTGATGGAAGCGCTCATAGCAGCTCAATTCCCCCCCCAACAGGAGCAGTGGGCCCCGGCACTTGCCCAGGTATGCCGGGTGCTGATGCCGGCCCTGCACATCAGCCATAGGAAAGAAGGCCAGGAAGTTGAGAGAAGCAGAGACCAGTGCAGCATCAGAATAAGAGTGGCAAATAATGACTACTCTTTTTTTTTTTTATCTCATCCTGCCACTTAAAAATATATATCCCCAGATAACCCCTTTATAAGGGTTTTCCAACAGTTACAGGCTATGTACACCTTTGGGTGCAATTTTTAAAAATTATTGCATTGTACTAATTTTTTAATAAAAATAATTTTTTTTGTTGGTTTTTATTTAAAATTTACAATTTTGTAAATCCTTGACATTCTCTAGTAGCAGGCTCTGAATTTTTACTCAGTTCCATCAGGCAGCTCAGCAGATTGCTCCGAATCTCTGATCTCTGACCTCCTACACTCATTATAGCTTAATTCTTATCTCAGTGATAAGAATGTGGCTTAAGTAAGTGTTTATGACCTTTCAGGTCTGTTTCACATCTGTGTTGAGCAGATCCAGCAGGCTGTTCCGGCTGGGAACAGACTGCCGGATCTGTCCCTGCGGAGCACTGCCAGCCGGCTGGAATTCTGGCAGCGCATGGCAGTGACTGATCCGGCAGTTCCCGTTAAACGGAGATGTGAAACAGGCCTTACTAATTTACAGATAAGTGGGGTCATTTATCAAACTGGTGTAAAGTAGAACTTGCTTAGTTGCCCATAGCAACCAATCAGATTCCTCCTTTCATTTTCCAAAGAAGCTGTCAAAAATAAAAGGTGGAATCTGATTGGTTGCTATGGGCAACTAGGCCAGTTCTACTTTACACCAGTTTGATGAATGACCCCAAAGGTTTATTAAATCACTGGCTGAAAGTGAAAGTAACACTCCCACAGCTAGACAGCTACCCCTTGGTGACAGAACGGCTCAATATTTTTAATAAAGACCAATTGAAAAAAGGATTTGTAGCCCAAAATGAGTAAAATGCAATCATAATAAACATTGCCCCTGAAGGTGCACAGCCTTTAAATATTACTCTTCTGTCTTGGATCAGGCTAAACACAATTTCTGATGGGAATCATTAAAACCATCGGGGGCATTTTTTATGATTGCATTTTACACCATATTTTGTGCTAAAATCATTTTTTCAGTTGGTCTTTAGCAAACTGTTTCTTAGAAACATGGGTTTAAAAAATCTGTCTGTTTGCAAGCTGTAACTTTATGGGTTGTTTTTAATCCCGTCAGCTGACCGCTCATGTAGAGCTCTTATCTCTGATCTCTTGACCTCATAAACATTAGTTTCAAACTGATAAGAATATGGCTTACATAAGTATTTAGCAGACCACAGATAGGAGATCTACATAAGCCACCAGCTGATGAGATTCAAAGAAAAGAAAGTCACAGATTGATTTTATAAGTCAAAAATGGTTGAACGTTTTCAATATAGACCAATTGAAAGAATGTAGCCAGAAATATGAAAAATGCAATCATTAAAAAAATGCATCCAAGGTGTACAATATCAGTATGGAGTAGTGTGGGCCTCTAATGGAAGTTCCTGTAAGCATGGCCGGCTTTAGGCAAAGTGTGGCCCTGGGCAAAATTTGGGCCCCAAAAGAAATATTGCACACGAACGTATTTCGTTTCCATGTCCGTTCCGTTTTTTTGCGGATAGGATGCAGACCCATTCATTTCAATGCGTCCGCAAAAAATGCTGACAGCACACCGTGTATTAATCGCATCCGTATGTCCGTTCCGTAACCCTCGCAAAAAATATTGAGCATGTCCTATTCTTGTCCGTTTTGCGGACAAGAATAGGCAATATTACAATGGATCCGCAAAAAAAAACGGATCCGCAAAAAAAAGGATGCCATACGGCCGTCATCCTTCATTTTTGCTGATCCACAATTTGCGGACCGCAAAACACGTACGTTCGTGTGTATGTAGCCTAATACAGTACCAGCAAGGTGTATAAGATTATCTTTAGGATAGGTCATCAATATCAGATCGGGCGGCGTCCTTCTCCCGGGACACCTGCCGATTAACTGTTGGGAGGCCAGTGATGTCACTGTATATCAGCCTAGTTGCAGTTCAGTCCCATTCAAGTGAAAGGAAATGATCTGCATTACCAAGCATCGCTGCTGTCTAATGTACGGCGCTGTGCTTGGTAAACTATAAAGAGACCGCAGTGCTCACCGGAGCTCTGGTGCGAGCCGTGGCCTCTTCAAACAGCTGATCAGCAGGTGTGTCAGGAGTCGGAATCCCACTGATCTGATACTGATGACCTATCCTGAGAATAGACCATCCATATCAAATTCCCAGGTTTAGTGAAACATTTTCTACATGTCATAGTGACCACATACCTCTTACATCCAGTAACATCTACTGTCAGGTAGACCTTCTTTTTCCTCTTCTCCTCCGTTTGACCCAGACTGCCATGACAAATTTTTTCAGCCGCATCTCGTCTCTACAGAGTTTGTAATACAGACACATTAGATTTCTCAATGTTTCCATCACCCTCCCCATCCTGATGTCCCCACAGTGTAATCCTGCTGCCACTCCCAATACTGTGCTCGTGGTGCTCCCCAATGTCCCAGGTACTATACTGCTGAAAAATAGTGACCCTAATAGACATAATTGCGGTCATTCTGGTGTAAAGTAGAACTGGATTTCCAAAAGAGCTGTCAAAAATTAAAGGCGAGATCTGATTGGCTGCAATCGGCAACTAAGCCAGTTGTACTTTACACCAGTTTGATGAATTACCCCAAATGTCCCTATAGTGTCCACAGCAGCTATAATGTCCCCTAGACTGCCCCCAGTAATAATAACACCCTATATTGTGCTCCAGGCAATAATCCCTGTATAGTGTTCCCAGAAATAATAGCATTGCTCCTACAGTGCCTCCCCAATAGCAAGGCCCCCAAGCTGCCCTTATAGAGTAATCCCCTCATAGTAATTTCCCCCACACTGCACCCCATAGTAATTTGCCCCCACAGTAATTTGCCCCACACAGTAATTTTCACCACACTGCCCCCATATAGTAGTTTTCCCCCACACAATAATTGCCCCCACACAGTAGTTTACCCCACACTGCCCCCACACAGTAGTTTACCCCACACTGCCCCCACACAGTAGTTTCCCCACACTGCCCCCACACAGTAGTTTCCCCCACAATGCCCCCACACAGTAATTTACCCCACACTGCCCCGACACAGTAGTTTCCCCCACACTGCCCCCACACGGTAATTTACCCCACACTGCAGTTTACCCCACATGGGCACCACACAGTAGTTTCCCCCACACAGTTATTTACCCCACACTCCCCCACACAGTAGTTTACCCCACAATGGCACCACACTGCAACTGAAACCGCACTGCAGTTTACCCCACATGGGCCCTACACAGTAGTTTACCCCACACAGTAGTTTTCCCCACAATGCCCCTACACAGCTACTTACCCCACAGTAGTTTCCCCCACATTGCCACATATAGTAATTTGCCCCCACATAGTAATCCCTCCCATAATAATTTACCCCCACATTGTAATTCCTCCTATAATAATTTGCCCACACACAGTAATCCCACCATAATATTTTCCCCCACATAGTAATTTGCCCCCATACTGCAATTTGCCCCCGATGTACTCTCTTTGCATGTCCTCTTGTGTTTCCCAGTCCCCCCATAGTTGGCACATGAAATAAAAAAAAAATTAAAAGCTAAATACTCACCTATGTCCAGGTGCGCACATTGTACTGCGTCCCGGCATAAGCGCCCGCGATGCCTGAAGCCTATGGCGGTGATCGGCGGCGGGGAACTATTCGCTTCCATGCCCGCCGCAGTATGTGGACGTTCGGGTCGGCGTTGGGCCCCCCAGCGGTGCTGGGCCTGGGGCTGCCGACCCGAACGTCATCCGTCACTGACTGGAAGGGGGCCCCTTTGGTGACGGGGGCCCATGGCAATTGACCAGTTTGCCCCCCACCCCCTAACGCCGGCCCTACCTGTAAGGCTGGGAACACACCTAGGCGTTTTTGGATCAGGCGTTTTTTTGAGCGTTTTTTCCGCGGAAAACGCGCGTTTTTTTAGGCGTTTTTGTATTTTTGCAACGCGCGTATTTGGGGCGTTTTTTGATTGACAGCTTACAGTTTGCAGAAAAAAAAATCCCCACCCAGCAAAGGTGGGTGGAGATTCTGCCTTTCTGCTGGGTTTTACTACAAAAACGCGCGTTCATATGCGCGTTTTTTGAAGCGGAAAACGCGCATATAATCTTATATGCGCGTTCCCATGCTTTTCAATGGGTGCGAACGCTTGGGCAAACGCCCCAAAGAAGCTCATGCACAAGCGTTAGCGTTTGGCGTTTTTTAGCGCGTTCAAACGCGCTGTAAAACGCTCAAGTGTGAACCATGTCCATTGGAATACATGGGTTTTCACTTGTTGTGCGTTTTTCAGCGCTCAGGTGTGTTCCCAGGGTAAGTGTAACTCGAAGTTCTTGAGCCCCAATGTAAAATCTGTAACAGGCCCCCCCTTTCAACCATGTGCAATTCGAATGCGATGAGGGCAGAATTAGGCACAGCCTAATTATGTGATGAACAGTGTTGAATTTGAAAGGTCCTCATATCTGAATTTTTACAACTTTATGTATTTCACATCTATGTTTTATCCCCACGGAACAAACAACCTCATTTTAGCAGCCATCTGTTCTCATATGTGCTGAAGGTGGCCGGCAGTCCAAGAAATAAAGTCCATAAATTGCAGCATTCACAGGTCAACAGCCGGGTAATTTTTACCATCCAGTTACGGTGATTGTGGAAAGAGTTTTTTATGGTAAAATCAATATGTTGAAATCAGAGCTGGAATCGTCATGAAGGAACAGCATAAATAAATCCACACATTAGTAGGACCTGATGTGACGGCGTAATCTCAAGCTCTCAGTCTTTGCCAATGTGTAATGAAACAAATCAGGCCCGTGACCTACTAATACAATGGGGCCCGGTGCTCATTAGATGAGGTCGGGTGAGTATGACGTTGATGATCGGCCTATAATCAGTTAGTTGACTGATCTATCATATTATGAAGAAAGATTCTGGAAAGCCAAGAGCAGGAATAGAAAACAAGAAAAATGTATTAAAAATCCGATTTAAAGGAAATCTGTCACCAGGATATTCGTTATTGAAGTAAAGCCGTAGCGTAATAGCACTTAGTACCTTATTTCCAGATGTGCCTTTGTTCTAGCAATAGATGCTTTATTATCCTCTGAAAATCCAGTTTATTTGGTATGCAAATAAGCCAGTAAGGTGCCCAGAGGGGCGTCCTTCTTGCAGAAAGGTTCCTAGGCACGCCTCCTGCCACAATGTGTCCACCCACCCCTCCTACATCACATTAAAGCCCTAACTCTGCCCCCCTTTTTCCTGCTCCCAGCATGAGGGTGGGCTTGGGAACTAGCAGGAGGTGTGCCTGGGCTCCTTCCTGCAAGAGTCACGCCCCTCTGGGCACCTTACTGGCTTGTTCAAACAGAAAGGGGTTAAAGGGGTTTTCGTAGATTTTTATACTGATGACCTATCCTTTGATAGGTCATCAGTATCTGATCAGTGGGTGTACGACACCCGGGACCCCCAACGATCAGCTGTTTGAGAATGCAGCGGCACTCACAGTGGCCTTCTCTCAGCTTTTCCTAGGCCATGTGACAACACGTTCATCAGTCACATGGCCTAGGAGCAGCTCAGCCCCATAGAGGTGAATGGAGCTGATCGCGATACCAAGAACGGCCACTATACAATGTACGGCGCTGTGCTTAGTAAGCAAGGAGAAGGCTGCAGCACTCACAGGAGCGCCGGTGCCTTCTCAAACAGCTAATAAGCGGGGGTCTCAGGGGTCAGACTGTCACTGAGCAGATACTGATGACCTATCCTGAGTTGCCCCTTAATTTTGGAGAGCTGAAAAAGCAGCGGGCCTATTCATTTATAGTGCCTTCACATCATGTATGCCTTTTGGTGCCTCTTTGCCATGTAGTGTCTCAGGGAAGTACTCACATAATAAGCCCAGACATGTACTTACTTTAAAGGGGTTTTGCCCAAGTAGAAATATATTCTCTATCCAAAGGATAGGCAGTAAGTATCTGAAGGGTAAGGGTTCTGGGGGGACTCTTACTGATCACAAAAGCAAGACCCTCGTCCCCCACATGGAGCAGCAGGTCAAGTATGAATGCTGCCGCTTCACTCACTCTCTAAGGGACTGCCAGAGATAGCCAAGTAGGCAGTCCAATGGAGTAACGGTGGGCATGTGCAACCTATCCCCCCATCATACAGGCACAGCCACTCTTGTGATTGGTAAGGTTCTGTTCAGTCTTAACCCCATCAATCAGATATTTATCCCCTTCCTTTGGATGGGGAAACTTTTTATCTTGACATGACCCCTTTAATCATCAAAATGGACATCCTCACTTCGTGGTATCGAATGGTATCGAGTATCGCAATACTTTTTTATGGTATCGATACCGAATCAAAATTTTGGTACCGAAACAACTCTAGTTCAAAGCAAGGCTTGAAATGGTGCAATGGCCAGCATGTGGTGTCACTAACCAGGTCAGAAGAAGTTGTAGTACATCTAGCAGTAGTTTGTATGTAGTGCAATGTCTCTTCCCAGATGATGAGGTATGGTGGCTGTCAAAGTGACACATGATATCCTGCTGATGTCTTTCCTTTGAAATTCTGGCTAACAGCTGAAAGCTTGCACTTGTGGCTGTAGGTCTCCATTGTGTAATGCAGGCCTTTTTTGAGTTGGCCTGGCCTGCATGTGATCTAAGGTGATGGGTGTCTAAGGCCTCTTTCACACTTGCGTTGTGAAGATCCGGCGTGCACTTCCGTCGCCGGAAGTGCACGCCGGATCCGGCACAACGCAAGTGAACTGAAAGCATTTGAAGACTGATCAGTCTTCAAAATGCTTTCAGTGTTACTATGGCAGCCAGGACGCTACTAGCGTCCTGGTTGCCATAGTAGCAGTGGGGAGCGGGGGAGCGGCATACTTACATTCCGTGCGGCTCCCGTGGCGCTCCTGAATGACGTCAGAGCGCCCCGCGCGCATGGATCACGTTATCCATGCGATCAAGTGATCTATGCACTGGGGCGCCCTGACGTCATCCTGGAGCGTCCTGGGAGCCGCACGGAATGTAAGTATGCCGCTCCCCCGCTCCCCCTACTCTTTACTATGGCAACCAGGACTTTAGCGTCCTGGCTGCCATAGTAACCATTGACAAAAAGCTAAACGTCGGATCCGGCGATGCGCCGAAACGACGTTTAGCTTAAGGCCAGATCCGGATTAATACACTTAAATGGGCATTCATTCCGGATCCGGCGTTACGGCATGTCTTCCGGATTTTTGGACGGAGACAAATCCGCAGCATGCTGCGCTTTTGTCAACGTCCAAAAAACGTTCACATACTGAACGGAAGACATCCTGATGCATCCTGAACGGATTTCTCTCCATTCAGGATGCATGGGGATAATCCTGACGGAGGACGGATCTCTAGGACAGAAAGCTAAAACGCTAGTGTGAAAGAGGCCTAAGTAGTACCACCTCACCTGCAGCAAAGTCTGAGTAGCTGGTTACTCTGCTGACTATGGCTATAGGTTTGCAGGATATCCATAGTTTTGTCTTTGAAGTCTCTCTGGAGTAGTGGCCTCAGAGATGAATTGGTTCTTTGGTCCCTAAGGCACTTGGAACACAGTCCTAGCTAACACTTTCCCCTTCTGGCAGGAAGTAGAACCAGCCCACTCCAACCAAGAAGAGAAGAATGGGGTGATTAACTCCTATCCCAGATATCAACCATGCCTCACCTGCTGTTGTACAGTAAAAAATGCAATTTATTAAAAATCAAACATTTACAGATACCCCTTGTACTGGGGTACTGCAAGTAGTTATGGAAAGAGGAGTACAACGCCTGAAGGATTAGCTAGGACATCTAATCTGAATACTGCAGAAAAGTTGGAGCCATAGTTGCGGGGTAAAGAGAAGTCACCTAACTTGTGCATCCTGGAGGCAGTCTAGTCTCATAAAAGATACAGTTCTTTAACAGAGATAAGCCTGTAGGCCGTAAGCAAACATTGTGTGCATTACTGCACATCACGAGGAAGAGACACCGCAACGAATAACAGTGTGCACAGTGGCATGAAGTCTGAGATACTGCTGCCATTCATTGGTTACCTTTATCCAGTTGGCCAGCAAGGAGCCTTGACCTGAAGAGCTGGTGTAAGGAATGAGTGTGTGGCAGGACAGATAACGTTTCAAATTTTACTAGAAACAGGCCAAACTCCTTGACTCTGCCATAAATGGCATTATCCACAGGACCAAGCCAGCTTCATGTCTAGTGAATCGCGATCTGATAATATTCAGAGGTCATTGCCTAGATCATATGGACGTGATAAGTGGAAAAGATATTAACATAGCTGGAAACAACAAGGCCGTTGACTCTACCACATGGATCTTTTCTTTTGACAGTTCTCTGCACACTTGGTTTTGTTCCCAATTTTATAAAATAGATGTTTATTAGTTACTGTTTTCCTGGGGCACAAGTGCTGGTAGATGGCCTTTTTTCTCCCAAATTCTCCCAATTGCCAAGAATCCTATCTGTAAGGTAACTATAAGTAGTTCAGAGCTGCAACTCCCAGGAGTTTTTAATGTCTGCAGAACAAAGGTGTGGCAATTGATGATCTTACCTCTTTGTCCTAAATCTGTGACTCCTGGATAAGGGCCTTTTTACTCCAGTCGAGGATTGGACTGATTATTACGAACAAACGTTTTTGAGAGCTCTCATTCCCGATCATTGGCCTGTGTAATCGTGCCGCCAATAACCCAAGAAACAAGTAAATGCTCCTACGTTAAGTGGATTCATTTTTCAAGTGGCACCAAAAGTCCTTGTTTGTCAGCAGCACATTGCTCTGTTTAAACAGGAATGTGCTGCCAACAAAAAATTAAACCCTATGGAAATGAATGATCGTAGTAACAATTGTTTGTCCCGATACAGGAGCTATCAGCGATAACAAGCAGCAGACAATAAATGAGAATAACCATTCCTCTTTTTGATCACTGCCCGCTCTTTCGGCCGTGTAAAAGTAAATTGTTGTTTCATCAGAACATCTATACTTTTTTTTAAAACTTTATCTTTTAGAATTTTACACCCTTATTCGCTAACTGATTTGGCCTTAAGGCACTTATTGGTTTATTAGGATCATCAAGAGCCCTTCACTGAGACACCTTGTTCGTCCGACAGACATCTCTTCGGATACATATGCATGTTTAGTTGATATAGTATATGTAATTAATGGGAAAGGGGTGAAAGCAGCTTATCTGCCCACTAACAAAAGGCATTGAAATCCAACATGCCTGATCCGTATGTAGTACCCCAGAGTGGGCACTACCATCCTTATATCCAGCTACTGTCTCTACTGGTTAACAACGCATGCCATCTTTGTTGTCTTTACCAGGTCCCCCTCCCCCGTGTGCCCTGAGTAAGAGTGGGCCCCCAGTCCCCCCACTCCTCTCACAGATGACACATGGCGCAGTAGATTGCAATAAATACGAATAGGCTGCTTACAGAATCTCAACCAGCCTATGTGTCCATGTAAGGCTACTTTCACACTAGTGTTTTTTGCGTATCCGTCATGGATCTGCAAAAACGCTTCCTTTACAATAATACAACCGCATGCATCTGTCAAGTGGAGCCAGACTGGGGGGCGGAAGCCTTTAGGGGAGGCGACCATGACGGGGGGGTGGTTAGTGAGACCCCCCCTGGACAGGGATTGGTGAATTTATTAAAGTGGGGGGTGGCCGAGGGGTTAAAAAGTGAGGAGCTGCAGTAGTTAGGGGCCATTTTGTTAAGTTAGCGCCCACCCATCCGCCCTGTGTGGAAGGCAGGAGGGGGTGGCTCAATGGACAAAAGGAGTTGAGTAAGGGAAAAGCGAGTAGGAAGACATTGTCACGGCAGTTTAGCCGTGGGAGGTCCTTGGAGTCGGTGTGATGCTATGGTAAGGAGGATGGGAGGGCCCTACAGGTGGGGCTGGACTCCCAGGATTGTTCGGCGGCTGTGGTGGAACTGTCAGGGTGAGCCATCAGGGGTGCCTCCGAGCCAGCGGTCAACGGCTAGGGGTAAGTCGGCTTAACTTGGCACGGTGGTTTTGGGTTTCAGGGCTTCAAGGACCTCCTCCTCGGGAAGAAGGCATACATATTGTGTTTTGGTTCGGCATTTATTGGGTTATTATTACCATTATTATATTATTATTATATGTATGTTAGTAATAAATAGGCTGCTGTGGCCAAAATTAATCCAAAAAGGCTGTGTCTGTGTTATTATTGGGTAACGGGTTTGGGGAGGCATTTTGAGGGAGGTATGGTGGGTGGAGACTGAGGCGTCGAATGGCATTAACCAGTACCTCCGTCATGAATGGATCCGGTTGTATTATGTCTTATATAGCCAAGACAGATCCATCATGAACTCCACTGAAAGTCAATGGGGGACGGATCCGTATTGTGTCAGAGAAAACAGATCCGTCCCCATTGACTTACATTGTGTGTCGGGATGGATCCGTCTCGCTCTGCATCCCAGGACAGACAGAAAAACATTGTAGCAGCGTTTTGGTGTCCGCCTCTAGAGCGGAATGGAGACTGAACGGAGGCAAACTGATGCATTCTGAGCGGATCCTTTTCCATTCAGAATGCATAAGGGCAAAACTGATCCGCTTTGTACCACTTTTGAGAACCCTGAATGGAACTCACAAACGGAAAGCCAAAATGCTAGTGTGAAAGTAGCCTAAAACAATGGGTAGGTTTTTCAAGAAATGACCTAGTTTATTATTATAGATGCATCTGGTGGCTGAGATGACTTCTAGGCACAGAGGGACATTGGCCAGTACACTTTTCCAAGGGATCTGCCTTCTGGAAGTTGCTGCAGACCCAATAATCAATCATCTTGAGCGTCTTGAAGCTGGCTGCCGCTGTGTGAGTGTGTAGTGAGCATGTAGCTGTACATTGGGCCTCCAGAATGAATTTTAATGGTGAGCCCTAGGCACCCCAGCCCAACGCTGTGTGTTTCTGTCTCTTCTATGGAATTAGATAAATAGATGTAGATATTAGATAGAAGAGAGAGAGAGATTAGGCCTGTTCACTTCTACATCCTACAAACCGTTTTAAAAATGTATATTTAACATTTTTACAAAAGATTTTCACGACCATAGGTGTTCTGCGGTTCGCAATCTGCAAAGCACGGAAGATGTTTCGTGTTCTTTGCGGAATGGAACGCGGCCCATTGTAGAAATGCCTATTCTTGTCCGCAAAACGGACAAAAATAGGACATGCTATATTTTTTTTGCGGGGCCACGGAACGGAGCAAAGGACGCAGACAGCACACGGAGTGAAGTGAAAGGGTCCGCTCCCCAGCCCCAAAATATGCGGCTCAGACGCGGACCCAAAATACGTTCGTGTGGATAAGGCCTAAGTAGTAGAACTGGTTAAATCTGAATCCTTTCAGTAATATGGTGGCAAGTAAAAATTGAAGATGGGCTATGGACACATTGTTCTGGAGACCTTCTCTCCTGTAAGGGGACACAACAGATTGCAAAAATACATGTTTTTTATGTGGTTTCTTGACACTTTTTTTTTAACCAATGGGTTTTCACTTCAATACAAAGCTGCATTTGTAGCTTGAGGTTTTTGACATGTATCTGTGCCAAAAAAACACATGAAAAATGCACCAAAAATGCATGGACTTACATGGAGCTGGTATTTATGCTTTCCATTCAATTCAATGGGAGATTTAGAGTAGATTCTGCCCCAAGATAGGGCACGCTGCTTGTTTTTTCCACACTTCTTTTTCCCACGTGGAAAAAAAAAGTAAGTGCTGCTTCTCATTGAAAGGAACATGAGGCTGTTTTGAGGGTTTTTTTGGGGGGCTGATTTCGAGGCAGAAACACTCCAAAATTAGCTCCAAAAAACTCAGTGTGAACTTCACAGAAGGGTTGTCTATACAATATATGATACTAACATACAATACACAACTTACAACCTTCTCTCTTCCTGCATATTCTCACTCTTAATTTCCACCTTGAAGATGCAGTCTTTTCTTGGTTCTTTCTGCATTATGGAAGGAACCTGAAACACATCTGTGTAGCATTGAGAGACTTCCTGTACATGTATGTCATGTGTTTTCATTTTTACAACCCCCTTCACTCAGGGCCAAAGCTATAGTGGGTGCAGAGGAAGCAGTCTCTATGGGACCCAGGAGCCTGAGGGGGCCCAAAGACCCTTATGTCACATAAGAAGACACTGTTATTATAGAAAGTGCATGCAGGTCAAGTTACACCTCTGGCTGGAGAGAAGGGGTAAGGTGAAAAATTTGGCATGTGGGTGGAGGGGTTGCTGTTTCAATTTTTGCTTCAGGCAGCACAAAGGCTATGTGCTTCCCTGCCCCTGGCCACACAGAACTGAGGGAAAGGGGGCCCAAGCTGAACCCTTGCACCAGGGCCCATGAGCCTTTAGCTACGCCCCTGCCTTCACATAAAGGGTTTCTTCGGGAATTAAGAAAATGAAAATATGTAAATATTACTTTATTATAAATATAGTCCCAAATACCTTTCATTAGTTATGATGGCTCTGTTTGTCTGGGGAGCAATGATTTAGGAGAAATAAAATGGCTGACGTCCTGTTAGTACACACAAAACCTGTCCTAATCACACAGGATATATGGTATGTGAGGCAGAAAGGGGAAAGGCGCTCATAGGGTAGTATGAAATTAAAAAGTGCTTACACACAAAAGGTGCCAATAGTTGTGCTCCCCTTTTAATGTTGTGCATAACTAGGCACAACGCTTCTGAGGGCGGAGGGTCGGTGCTGCCGGAATTTTACAATCCTCATAAGGGGAGGGGCAAATTCTCCAGAGGAGTGGTGTGAAGATCAAATGGAGAGATGTGTGCTGAACCAGTACACAAGTAAAATACCTCTAGGCGCAAACACGACTTCACTGGATATGTATATAGTCTTTTTTATGTATTTATTGAGCAGAAATGCATAAAAAAGACTATATACATATCCAGTGAAGTCGTGTTTGCGCCAAGAGAGGTATTTCACTTGTGTACTGGTTCAGCACACATCTCTCCATTTGATAATCACACAGGACGACAAGTTACTGTAATATGTTACTTTACACTGAGGTAAAGAGCTGCCTCATCCTTCCTCCATGTAAGGGACTATGATCCTGAATACAGTTTAATATGATATTTAGCTGAATATCTGTGGGAATGGAGTCCATGAGGAGACATGAAGTACAGAGAGGACGGACAGGACAGACTGTGGTCATGTGAGGCTGCTGCTTATTAGCTACATCTGCTCATGAACTCCATTCCTACAGAGATTCAGATAAATATCATATTAAACTGTATTCAGCTGTATTGAGGATCATAATCCCTGATAAGTAGAGCAGAGAGGAGGATGAGGCAGCTCTTTATCTCAGGTTTTGTGTGCACTAATAGGACAGTGGCCATTTTATTTCGCCCGATGATTGCTCCCTAGACAAAACGAGCCATTATAGCTAATGTAAGGTATTTTGGAATATATTTATAATGAAGTATTATTTAAGTATTTTCATTTTCTTAATTCCCGGAGAACCCCTTTAACCATGCCGTTCATGGATCCTTTTCCATACATTGAGTTATGGCATATGGATATCATACTGTGGGTCTACTGCTTGGAACTCTCCTCTTTGAGCCATAGAGATGAGCTGCTGAGAGTTTCTTGGATGATCACCGTCTTATGCTATTCATTTGAATGGTTGCCATGCAATACTACATTTGGCCAGGCATATGAGGTTTCAAAAGGTGGACTTAGGGCAATCATCATCATGTGGTTTTTTCATGTCCACCTTTGAACCATTCTTTTATTATCTGTGTAGGTTCCCATTCATCTAAGGCCCCATGCACACGACCGTTGTTTGTTTCCGCGTCCGTTCCGTTTTTTTTCACGGATAGGATGCTTCCCCATTCATTTCAATGGGTCCGTCAAAAAATGCGGATGGTCAACCGTTTTTGTTCCGCATCCGTGATCCGTGTTTTCATTCCGTCAAAAAAAATAGTGCATGTCCTATTTTTTTCACGTTTGCGGACAAGGATAGGCATTTTTACAATGGATCTGCCATAAAAATCGGATCCGTCAAAAAAAACGGTCCGTCATCCGTTTTTTTTGACGGACGCAAAATTTCAAGGAGGAGTGGACGCGGAGGCAGGCAACGGTCGTGTGCATGTAGCCTAAGTCATGTTCAAAGCAATGGGATTTTTTGCTCCAGTGACTCTAATATAATATATCCATAGTTACAGACTACAAACAAACTCTATGTAGTCGGATCCTGAAGTCATGCTCCCTTCTATTACCTTCCAACCTCTTAGTAGTCTAGCAAATAAAGCTACCTGTAGAGTCAATGATATTGAAAATGTATTCATTTTCTATATTTTCCACTAGTTCATATTTCAGAATTCAATTCGAATTTTTCAAATATCTTGTGATTTTTTCGCTAAAATCTTTTACTTCGTGATTTGAGGTTTGATTAAGTGGCGGATTTCCTCTAATAAATCAAGCCTTTTTTTTTTTACAATGCAAGAAGAACATTTTGAGCGGTATGATATGAATAATGCAGCATGATGGTATTAAAATTTGAGTTGAAAACTCATCATCTGTCATGAGCACGTCCAGGCAAGGTAACTATGAATTTTGCATAGGATACCATGAGATGTTGAATAAGTGCCTGGATCATATACATTTTATTATGTTAGGGCATGCCAGAAGGAACCTACACAAAGAAGCAATATGCTGGTAGGATATAAGAAGAGGAGATGTTTTTGTAAATGTAGTCATGTTGAGAAACAATGATAGTGGCTGGTTTATAAACGTCATGAACATGCTAAAGGAAATCATGAACTACATATACTATATATATATAGATAAAAGCAAAAATGAGGCAGCACTCCTCCAGTGTAGTTAATCCAATGGTGCACGCGTCCACCCCTGGTAACGGGGTATCTTTACAAATCCAACAAACTGGCGCAGCACTCCTTAGATAAAGTGAACAAAGAGGTGTTTATTCACACATGTTTAACACAGCAACGTTTCAGCTCTCTCACAGAGCCATTTTCAAGTGAATAATACATATCAACATAGTATATTTATACAAAATTCATTATTAATTACACATGTGTATCATTAAAATCACGTGATAAATACTCTAGAGAAATTCAATGTGTCCTTAATTCATTTTGTGCATAGTTCAATTCAACCAGACCACAAAGGAAAAAGTGAATGTACCTGATGTGGTGGTAAATATATCATCATATACACTGGACGAATATGAATGTAGTGTTTTGAACAAGGGATTATCATTCTGTCCACAGGCGCACATGGACTGGTTCCAGTTGGAGCTCGACTCGAACCGCCTCTTCAGAGCACTTAAACTGAGGGTGTGGTTTGACTCGGGCCCCCTGGACCCTAAGGTAGTGACGACAACGGATACACAGAGTACAGGGTTAACTTTGAAACTGTTTGACCTTCATCTTAAAAGTGATTTTACACCTATTATTGGTTCACATGCTATGGAAGTGTTTATGGAATCTGTGCATAGAGATATTGCAGGCCTTAGACAGGAGTGTCAGGGGAATGTTTTCTCTAGACCAAACATGACTACGGAATAGATAAGGGCATTGAATTGTTTGTCCAAGAACCACGATCTCACCATCAAACCTGCGGATAAGGGTGGTGGGATCGTGGTTATGGACACTTCTAAGTATGTACAGGAAATCAACAGACAATTAATGGAAGGGGATGCATATGAAATTTTGAGTAAAGATCCCAGATTTGATATTGCTAGGAGAATTGAGGTTCTATTGAACAGAGCACTACAGGATGATGTTATAGATAAACAACTCAAAGAGTTTTTAACCATTAAATCACCTGTTACTCCTCTGATATATGTACTGCCCAAAATACACAAGAATTTAGGGGGCCCTCCGGGGCGTCCCATTATTTCGGGTAGAGGATCTATATGTTCAAACATTGCGATCTTCTTGGATAGAGTTTTGAGACAATTTGCTACAGGCGCGAAATCATATATCAGAGATACGGGAGATTTCTTGAATAAATTGGACAAGTTTAAACTCACAAAGCAATGTATTCTGGTGTCATTTGACATCGTGTCTCTCTATACATCTATAGATCATACAAGGGGG
Source organism: Bufotes viridis (assembly GCA_033119425.1). Taxonomy (NCBI): domain Eukaryota; kingdom Metazoa; phylum Chordata; class Amphibia; order Anura; family Bufonidae; genus Bufotes; species Bufotes viridis. Next base: position 64,130,799 of record CM065593.1, read on the forward strand.
GTGCAGGCAGTGAAAGAGGCATTGAGGGATTCTATATACCCAGATAGGGTGCAGGAATTCTTGTTGGAACTGTTGGAACTCACTTTACGCTGTAATTATTTTTCTTTTCAAGATAGATTCTATTTGCAACGGGTAGGCGCGGCGATGGGTTCCAACGTCGCGCCTACTTATGCAAATATATTTGTGAGGTCACTTGAGGAGCACCTTGTCTATGTATCTCCCCACTTCAGACATGTCTTGACGTGGTGGAGGTACATAGACGATGTGTTCCTTATTTGGACTGGAACCATGGAGGACTTGGAGGAGTTCCATGTGTTCTTGAATTCTTTGGATGAGGGCATTAAATTCACCCGAGTGACATCTGAAAATAAGTTGCAACTTCTTGATACAGTGGTATATATTCAGGATAATTCCATGTACACAGATTTACATGTGAAACCAACCGATAGAAATACATTATTACACTTTACAAGCTGTCATCCCAGAAAAATGATAAACTCACTTCCTTATAGTCAAATGATAAGAGTCAAACGGATTATTGATGTAGAAGATAAAACAGAGGCGGCCCTACAAACAAATGAGTGACTCTTTTGCCCAGCGGGGGTACCCTAGGTCCCTATTGAATAGACATATGACAAAGGTAAAAAACATTCCAAGGGAAGAATTAAAAAAGGAGAGAACTAAGCGAGCAATGGATAGGATCCCGTTTGTGACTACATATAATGAATATTCCCTAAAAATTGAACAAATTATTAGAAAGCATTTTTAAGTCTTTTAAGAGGGCTCCAGTTATGTCTTATAGGAGGACGAAGAGTATCAAAGATCAATTAGTGAGGGCTGTAATGTAATCCCTATGAAAAAAGAAACAAGACAAATGTACTTTAAAACGATGAGCATTGGCAGTTATCCTTGTTTGAATTGTGTTAACTGTAAATATATGCACAAAGGACAATATTACATACACCCCAAAACACAGGAAAAATACAAAATCCATCAGTATTTGACCTGTAGTTCATCATGGGTTGTGTATGTAATGTGGTGCCCGTGCAAATTATTATATGTGGGGGAAACCACTACAGAAATGAAAGCAAGGCTTAATAACCACAGACAAAGTATTAGGGACGGGAGAAAGGATCTCCCTGTCTCTAAACATTTCTGGGGAAAAAAAACACAAAGAACAGGATCTGCGTTTCATGATCCTGGAACATATAGAGATGTCCAAAAGAGGAGGTGATAGGGAGGTTCGCCTCAAAAAATGTGAACTGAAGTGGATCTTTAGCCTCAATACGTTGAAGCCTAATGGGCTTAACGTGGATTTTAGGGTTACCACTGGTATGTTTAGATAAAGATCTTTCTGGGGTACCTTTGAAACCTAGTCTCAATGTAACCTTTTGATTTCCGGATCATTGTAGTAGGTGAATTATGCAATTCTTTACATTATTTGTGGTTATAAAAAAATTTTTTAATAAAGGTTTGTGAGACTATATTAGTATAGTAGCAGGATAGGAGGCAATCTTATGTCTAAGACTGGTATATATTTTGTGTAGTCTGGATATGACACAATGTGACTTTATTTAACATAGTGGTAGATCCACAGTGGGTGGATATATGTATATAGGTGCTGGTTTGCCCGATCTATTGCCCCTTAGTGACATGGACGAGTCCGTAGTGGAATGAGGATGCGCAGGCGCGATGGTTCAGTCGCGGCGAGCGCAGCTCTTCCTGCGAGACGAGACATGAATACAAGGCGCCGTGCGTCGGGAGGAACGTAGGGCATGCGCAGTGAGAGGAGACACACGCCAAGGATGGTGAAGTCTCCATCTTCATTGAATTTGTGTAAAGTGACCCAGACTAAGGTAAAACTAATTTATACAATCATTGTTCTCCTATCTTATTTTCCAGCACACCCTGGATAGGATGCAAGCCAGGTTGATTTCTTTTAAATATATGCACAAGCGCACTTTCACTTTTTGTATTATGAATTTTATTATACACTACTAGCTGTTCCGTTGGAGCGGGACAGGGGACTTCTTGGATGAACTATGCACAAAATGAATTAAGGACACATTGAATTTCTCTAGAGTATTTATCACGTGATTTTAATGATACACATGTGTAATTAATAATGAATTTTGTATAAATATACTATGTTGATATGTATTATTCACTTGGCTTGAAAATGGCTCTGTGAGAGAGCTGAAACGTTGCTGTGTTAAACATGTGTGAATAAACACCTCTTTGTTCACTTTATCTAAGGAGTGCTGCGCCAGTTTGTTGGATATATATATATATATTGTGGGGAGTCGCTCTGGTAGATAGCGGTGCGGGTGCAGTACAGAGGCAAAAGGGAGTCCAGAAAGTGCAGCAAAACAGTGTTTAATTCACACTTGCATAAAGTATACAGCAAACAGTCACTTGGTGTTAATTCACACCAATCAGAAAAACGTGAGGCAAAACAAAAAGTCACATACAGGTTCCAGTCACCTGGGAGGTTTAGGTGCAGGTTCGCACCTGGCTGTCAGCCCAGCCGCAAGACAATTCACCACAGGCTTCCAGGCCGACTGCACACCTCCTTGCTGGGCTCTTGCTTCCAGCCCAGGGAGCTCCACAGCACGATCAGCAGCTCCAGGATAATCACAGAGACAGCTGCTGGTGCTGGCTGAGTTTTAAACCCAGCCCCAAAACCAGGACTGGGTCGTGGGGAGCAGCCACCCACCCTACACTTTAGCTGCTCCCGGTAAGAGCCGGCCCGGATCGGCTTTGCAGCCACGCTATTTAGCAACTGTGTCAGTAGCACTACCTGCTACTGACATCAACAAAACGGCTATGAACCTCGGTGACACGTACCTGCCATCTACGACGGCACCCTGCACCTTACCACAATATATATATATATATAGAAGAAAAATGACGGCACTAGTCAAAATTGGAGGAAAAATGCTGGGTGCACGTTCCAAGGTATAGGTTTCTTACCCCAAAATACTGTAGAAAAAGCGAACAGCACTCCGATAAAAAGTGGAAAAAAAGGAACTCCTTTATTCACCTAAACAGTGCTACGTTTCGGCTCCTACAAATAGAGCCTTTCTCAAGGGTAGGATGTCCATTGTGGTACTTGTAGTCCGTTGCTGGCATTATCCATTGTATGCATTTTTTGCTGGTGATTGCCATTAGCAACGGACTACAAGTGCAGGATGTGCTCCCCTATAGAAATGCACAACTGCATATGGGTATGAGCGCATCCTGCTTTTTTAACACCACATTTTTTGATGGTTTATATATATGTACGGAGGTGTATAAACTCCAATTTAAATGTGCCTGTTTTTCATCTGCAGGCCACATTTGGGTGCACCTGCTAGGCTCTGGGCTATATTAGTCAGCCTTGGGTGGGGCTCATAGACACCTCCCACCTCCCATTGCAAGCATGGCTACATGCTGGAGGTAACAGAGGAGATGTTTGTGAGTCGTCCTAATGCTCCTGTAATTGCCCACTGGCCCCTGATATCGCCCATATGGCGCAGGTAGGCGAGTGTTAGGGCCTCGGGCTACTTGAGAGACCTTGACGCTGGTGCCCGGGCTTAAGACATGTCCTCCTAGTAGGATATGTCGAACTAACCTCTCAATTTTAACATCAGTGTGAGGGTTTAGTGTGACGGCAGTGTGCACCTATCTCTGGTTCTGTGTTTGTTCTGGAGCTGTGTTGATCAGATTTTGTTGTGTGCTGGATTCTTTTGGACTGGTAGGTAGGTTTAGTAGAGGAACCTACCAGTCCACACCCTTCAGGACAGTTATTCCCCCTATCCTGAGGAGATCCCAGATGTGGCTGCTGGGGTCATTACTGGGGAATAAATAGAGGTTTCAGAGCCACAGTCAGTGTCAGATGAGTGGCTGTCTGACTGTGTGGCTGTGCAAAACCTGATGCCCATAAAACGCTGAAGGAGTATTTGAGTGAGAAAAATTCTCTGTATTAATTAGTGCCCGGACGCGCAAGTGTTTATTTCACGTTTTGTGTTGTACTGTGTTCTTCAACCAAGTGATGGTTAACTTGGTTGCCCTGTTTTGTGTTGTGCTGGATGAAAAATAAAGCATTGCTTGGACTTTTAACCCCCGCAGTCTGTTTGTCATTGCTCACCTCACAGCTAATACACAATACTTACACTATCTGTCTGTCTATTTCATATCTATCTCATTTCTCTCTATTTTATATTTATCTGCAGTGACCCAGTGATCACTTCAAAGGGGTGAAATTGTGTTTTAGGGGTTAAATTTGTGTGCTTATTTTGTATAACATGTATTTTATTGCCAAAGAGAGTAAAACTAACCCTAAAATGTTCTTCAATTATATAAAAGGTAAAAAGTACAAAGCTATTAAATATTTTTTTTCTCCACTGTATTCACTAAAGAAAATAAACTGACAGATGAAATGCAGAATGTAAAAGTAAATTCCCCATTATTAGTAGCCTGCCTGACCCAGGAAGAAGTTCAGAGGCATTTTAAAAAGATTAAAAATAGACAAATCGCTGGGACCAGATGGCATATACCCCTGCCAGACCCTTTTTTCTAATATTTAAGGACTCTATACTGACAAGGAGTGTTCCACAGGATTGGCGCATGGCAAATGTGGTGCCAATATTCAAAAAGGGTCCAAAAACAGAGATGGTAAGTATAAACTATAGACCGATAAGTTTAACATCTGTTATGGGTTAACTGAAGGTTTTCTAAGCAACGCTATCTTGGAATACCTCAATGAAAATAAGGGAATAACACCGTATCAGCATGGCTTTATGAGGGATCAGTCATGTCAAACTAGTTTAATCAGTTTCTATGAAGAGGTAAGTTTCAGACTTGACCGGGGTGAGTCAGTGGATGTCGTATATATGGACTTCTCCAAAGCAGTTGACACTGTACCACATAAATGGTAAGTATATAAAATGAGGATGCTCGGACTGGGAGAAAATGTCTGCATGTGGGTAAGTAACTGGCTAAGTAATAGAAAACAGAGGGTGGTTATTAACGGTACACACTCAGATTGGGTCACTGTAACTAGTGGGGTACCTCAGGGGTCAGTTTTGGGCCCTATTCTCTTCAATATATTTATTAATGATCTTGTAGAAGGCCTGCACAGTAAAATATAAATTTTTGCAGATTACACTAAACTGTGTAAAGCAGGAGTGCACAACTTTTTCTGGTTGGGGGCCACATTGTCAGCCTGAACCAATTCCAAGGGCCGAAAATAAAACTTAAAGAGGTATTACCAACTGGAATACTGTATTTTTGGCATATTGAACATACAGTATATACTATAAATGTCTAGTTACAGTTCTAGGACTCCCATCTAATAGGAGAATACATGAAAGATACATGTGAGAAGCCATAAGACATAGACCTACATGTTATTTACCAGATGTTTGGGGGCCGCACAGAATGGTATCGAGGGCCGCATGTGGCCCCCGGGCCGCAGGTTGTGCACCCCTGGTGTAAAGTAATTAACACTGAAGAGGACAGTTTTCTGCTACAGAGGGATCTGGATAGATTGGAGGCTTGGGCAGAGAAGTGGCAGATGAGGTTTAACACTGACAAATGTAAGGTTATGAACATGGGAAGGAATAATGCAAGTCACCCGTACACACTAAATGGTAAAACACTCGGTAACATTGACATGGAAAAGGACCTAGGAATTTTTGTGAACAGCAAACTAAACTGTAGAAACCAGTGTCAGGCAGCTGCTGCTAAGGCCAATAAGATAATGGGTTGCATCAAAAGGGGCATAGATGACTGAAATGAGAACATAGTCCTACCACTTTTCTCAGCAATGCGGGCACATATGAACATGGGACCAACCAGATGCCTTCAGCTGCCAAGCGCACATGTAACAGGTCAGCCAGCTTCATAGGTACAAAACTGCTGACAGATGCCCTCTTTATTGACGCTTTGCATTGATTCTCTGGGGCACTGCAAGAGCATCCAGCAAAAATGGTACATATATATTTGTACACATATATTGGAAAAGTAAAACAGCGCATGCACTGTCAACCCCATATCTGTAGTCTCAGGAACTGTAAGAAACTGTTGGAGCAACATTTAAGAATCATGCCTACTTTAAAAAGTTATTTGTAAAGTTGAGCAAAAACACATGACAAAACAGGTGCACACTGCGGTCTTACTAAGCCCTCAAACTGATGTTAAAATTGAGAGATTAGTCAGGTCTTAAGCCCGAGCACCACGCCAAGGTTTCTCAAGTAACTCGGGACTTGACACTTACCTACCTGTGCCATATGGGCAATACCAGGGGCCAGTGGGCAAAATTACAGGAACGTATTAGGCCGACTCGCAGCAGACTCCTCAGTTACCTCCAGCATGTAACCATGCCTGCAATGGGAGTAGGGAGAAGGCTGTGAGCCCCACCCAAGACTGGCTGATATGGCCCAGGCCTCACAGGTGCACCTAAATATAGCCTGTGGATGGAAAACAGGCTACATTTACATGGGAGTTTATACACCTCCAAACAATTATATATACACAAACCAACTGAAAGGTGGCATTTTGCCCACTGGCCCCTGGTATTGCCCATATGGCACAGGTAGGTGAGTGTTAGGTCCCGAGTTACTTGAGAAACCTTGGCATGATGCTCGGGCTTAAGACATGTCCTCCACTGCAGGACATGTTGACTAATCTCTCAATTTTAACATCAGTTTGAGGGCTTAGTAAGACCGCAGTGTGCACCTGTTTAGTCATTTGTTATTGCTATATTGTTATATTACTTATTACATCCACACAATTGCCATCTTGTGTAGGATGTCTATTGTGGTACTTGTGGTCCGCTGCGGGCATCCTCCACCGTATGCATTTTTGCTGGGGATCGCCATTAGCAACAGGCCACAAGTGCAGGATCTGCTCCCCTGTATATATATATGCACAACTGCATTTTTGGGTTGAGCACATCCTGCTTCATGCCACCTTTCAGTTGGTTTGTGTATATAAAGTTGAGCAAACACCTGGAAGTTCGGGTTAGGCCGGACCTCGTCGCAAAGTTCGAGTTCGGGACCCGAACTTGACCCCGAACCCCATTTAAGTAAATGGGGACCCGAACTTTGGGGCACTAAAATGGCTCTAAAAAAGTAATGGAAAGGGCTAGCGAGCTACAAAAGGAAGCAAAATGGGGGTAAGAGCTGGACAATTGCCCTGCAAACAAATGTGGATAGGTAAATGACTTAAAATAACATAAAATACATAAAAATGGACGTGTCGGTGAGGGTGGAAGCGGTGGTGGAGGAGCTAGTCGCCAACAACACAGTTTTTTTTTGTTGTTGTTTTTTATTTTATTTGGGTAGACCTCAAAACATTGGGAAATATAGAAAAGAAAACAAAGAGAAAGTGCGCTGGAGTATAACAAAGGCTGGGTGAGGCCGGTATACATGTCTATTCTGCACAAGGTATGGACAAGTCCTGTGGGATCCATGCCTGGTTCATTTTAATGAACGTGAGATTGTCTACATTGTGTGCGGACAGGCGGCTGCGCTTGTCTGTGATAACACCCCCTGCCGTGCTGAATACACATTCAGACAATACACTGGCTGCAGGGCAGGCCAGCACCTCCAAGGCGTAAAGGGAAAGCTCAGGCCATGTGCCCAATTTGGAGACCCAGAAGTTGAATGTGGCAGACCCATCAGTCAGTACGTGTACTGTTCCACCATGTTGCTGAAATGCTGCCTCCTGCTAAGACGTTCCATATCAGCTGGTGATGCTGGTTCTTGTGGCGTGCTTACAAAGCTTTTCCACATTTCGGCCATGCTAACCCTGCCTTCTGAGGTGCTGGCGGTGCCCCAGCTGCATTGGCGACTTCTTCCTCCTTCTCTGCCTTCGCCTTGTGCTTCCAGTGAGGCCCTTGTGTCAGGTGGGAATGCCATCAGCAGAGTGTCTACCAGCATGCGGAATATATATTCCCAGGGGTACAGATCACCCAGCAATCTACAGAATATATTTCCCAGTCAGGTATGCAGTGCAGGTGTAGTTTGACAGAAAAAAGGGGTACAGATCACCCAGCAATCTAAATGCCGCTGAATTTACAGAATACAGTGTTTTTGCCAGTCAGGTATGCAGTGCAGCAGCAACACACCCTCCAAGCCACTTGTGAATGACTGGCCTGATAACCGTGGAAATGTCCACTGATTTTCTTTCACTCTCAGAGATGAAGTGCAGGCCGCAAAGGTACTTTATGGCAAAAAAAATGTTTGTTTGTTTTTTCACCCACAATGTCCCAGTTGTATTTACTGAATATATTTCCCTATCAGAAATGCAGTGCAGACCACAAATGTACTTTTTAGCAAATAAAAATTATTTCTCCCCCCAGAATCAGATGGATTTACTGAATTGATTACACTGCCACATATGCAGCATATACTTTACAGAAAAAAATGTGAATATGTCACCCCCTGGTCCCTGAACTCACAGACGGATTACATATTTTATTTTCCCTTCCCCTGGCACATATGCAGTGCAGGTGCACTTAAAAAAATGGGTATCTGTTGCCCACTCAACTACAAGAACAGGATTCAATTATTGTCCCTGGCACATATGCAGGTGCACTGCACTTGCACAAAATGGCCGCCGACACCCGCCTAACTAACAGACGGATTAAGACACTGTAGATCGCAGACTTAACACCAAGCTCTGATATCAGATTCTTTCCTAATCTCTCCCTCACAGTAGCAGCATCCTATCCTTACACTGGTAACAGCTGACGTGACGTGCAGCGATACGTGTCTCCAGCTTATATAGAGGATGGGTCACATGCTGCACTGGCCAATCACAGCCATGCCAATAGTAAGCATGACTGTGATGGCTTCTAAGGGCACACATCTTAAACGCTTGTTGATTGGCTGCCCTGCAGCCTTTCAACAAGCTTAATTAAATGGCCAAACACCGAACTCGAACCCGAACTTTTACGGAAAAGTTTGTGTCCGGGTACAAAAAGCCCTAAAGTCCGTTACGAACCCAAACTTTACAGTTCGGGTTCGCTCAACACTAGTTATTTGCACTTTGTCACTAGAGATGAGCAAATCTTTAAAGATTCAGTTTGTTTCAGATTCACCAAATTTTTAAAAAAGTTCGGTTTGAGTCCGAATCTATTCCTTCCCAACCAAAGTTGCTCCAATTGCCCTGGAAATTGATATATAACCTCTCCAGTCCTCTAAATCAATTATTTTTCTAAGATTCGTTTCGTAAATTTTTTACGAATTTTTCTATTTTCCCTCTCCTGTCCCCTCGGTCTGATACAAAGTCAGGTGTAACTGTATCTACTTCTATCGTTGCCACCGCAAACTGCGGTTATTGCTTGGCCGCAACTGACTGCAATTACTCCCTGTCTGGTGGTGATAGAACGCTATTGATTGCTTATGCGCTGTGGGCCGTTTTGCAAGATTCGTCTGAATCAAACCTGAAATATTCCGGTTTGATTCGGTGCCTAAAAAATAGATTCGCTAGTCTCTGTTTGTCACTATCTTGAATTAAGATCTGTTTATTGTTGCACCAAGCCGACCCGATCATTGCCTCTCTCTGCCGTTACCCTCTCCTGCCTTGTACCCAACAGTGCATCACCAACACCAAGGACACCCAGAACCATCATCAGGCAGGAGACCATCACCAGGGTGTGCCCCTGTGTGTGCATGTCCCAGGGACCACCACTACTCCCATCCTCTCCACCTCCTACCTCCCCGGCAGGCCCCCCCTACATCACATATCATATCTAATCCCAACATCAGGCAGGAGACCATCACCAAGGTGTGCTTCAAGGGGAAGAAAGGGTGCGTCCCTCCCTTCATTGTGCGGGCATGGCCCAGGTAGCACCACCACTCCCATCTATCTATTATGTAAGATCATTATTTTTAATTTCTTCCATCAAATTTCCTGCGCCAAATCCCATATTATTAATGCCACTTAATATAATGACAACATATAATTCTCAAGGAGAACACGATTAGCTCTTCCAGTAATGGCAATGTCATGTCCAATGAGCAATATAATGCTGCAGTAACACAAGCTGCTATTGTATTAAAGGATTAGCATGACAAATGCAGAATAATCAAACAAATGAGATGCAAATGGTATGCTAATTAGCCATGACCTTCATAACCTTATTAACTTCTCTAGATGGAAGGACAGGTGCAGGCGTCACCACATTATTTACTGGGAGAACTTGATTCATGAGGGCTGTTACTGCGCTGGAGGATTAAGGAAATCAACTGTTGTAATTTATTATGTATATGTGGGGGTTACGCTATTCACTTGTACTTGTGTATGCAAATGATGAGGGTTGGCATGATTGACAGCTTTAATTCTCAAGACGAGTTGCATAAGCTTTATATCTGATTAGACAGAAAGGCAGTTCTTGGGCCCCCATGCAAAATCTATACCGGGGTCCCCACCAACCATGAGCTGTTTATAATACTGGTGTCTTGTCATGTGGTAGAAGGGCCTTGGGCCCTCTTGGACTCCTGGACCTTGTTGCGACCTCTACTTCTGTATCCACTCATAGCCATGAAACTGATGATGCCAATAAAGCCAAAATGTAAGTAAAGACTAAAAGAATGAAATAAAGCAGCTTGCAGGACCATATGAGACCACTAGGTGGCTACTCTTGTCTAGAGACTTCATAGGAAATCTATCATAAGTATGTAAAGTTTTAACATTTCTATACTATTTTTGTGTTTTTTTTTTTTTTTTAATTTAAATACTACATTACCTGTAAACTCGCCAGATCTTACATATAAAAAATATGGGAAATTATAAACCCCTATTGACATAGGGTCTGCATTTTGCATTTTTGGGCAATGCAGGTCAATTTCCACTGCAGATTTTTTCAGTTGCATGTGGATGGAATTTGGAAAATACGCAATGTCTTCATTCTGTGGGAACATACCCTCCTTACTTATTATGGCTCTCTCTGATTTTTGTCCAAAAAGAAGGAAATAAAAACCAGTTTGGCAACTCCTGACCCTCTCCACTGCCATGCAGACCTCGTCAGGTACCTTATGAACAAATTTGCAGTGTTTTTATTTTCAGAAAAACCCAATTTGTGTCCTCTTTGAGGGACTTGAACCCTATGCTGGTTGCCTAAGGGCTCATGCACACAACCGTATTTATTTTGCGGTCCGCAAAAAATAGATCTGCAAAAAATACAGATGACGTCCGTGTGCAATCCGTATTTTGCGGAACGGAACAGCTGTCCCCTAATAGAACTTCCTATTCTTGTCTGTAATGCGGACAATAATAGGACATGTTCTATTTTTTTTGCGGAACGGAAATATGGACATACGGAAATAGAATGCACATGGAGTACCTGCCGTTTTTTTGGGGGACAGATTGAAATGAATGGTTCTACATACGGTCCTCAAAAAAACAAAACGGACACAAAAAGAAAATACGTTCGTGTGCATGAGTCCTAATTCCGATGAAACTGCTGGTAAAGTAAAACTTCTCAGATTACATGTGAGTCACTGCACCATCCATGAATTGGGGTATGGCCATGGGGGTGCACCACCAATGAGGCTAGGGAAGGGGATTGCCTCAGGCAGCACCCGGCAGGCTGGAGGGAAGGGGTTAGGTTAAGAATTTGGCATGGGGGGGGGGCGTCATTTTAATTTTTGCCTCAGGCAGCAGAAAGGCTGGATGCACTCATGCATATCTGATCCTCTTACATATAGAGGCCCAGATTTACTAAAGTGTCTGCGCCTCGAATCAGTCTAGAAAGTGGTGCAAATTGGCACAATTTTTGCATAATTTTGTGCAATTAAAGTTTCTCGATTTTTTTTTTTTTTTCGGAAAAAGAAAGGGATGGCGCTTAGCAAGAAGGGGCGTGGCTTCACAGGAAAGAGGTATGAACTTAAATGCACTACTTTGCCCCAAAATTGCGCCACAATTCCGGTGTTCCGGTGTAAAATTCTGTCTCAAAGTAAGCCAACCCGTAGTTGTTATAGATTTAGAGACAAGTGTCTCTCCCTGCACCACATTCATCATCCAGCCTGTGATAAATCTGGCGCAGGTTTAAGCAGCCTGTCTAAGCTTACAGCATCCACAGGGTTAATTAATCTGCCCCAGAAATTGCATGAGCTCTTATGAGGAGTGATGTCAGAATCACAGGGAACCTCTGGAGAAGTTTTCCAGCATGCTTGATTGTAACCTGCAGTTAATAACATTCACCACTAGATGGGGCAAGCAGACTCTTTTTCCCAGTTCTGCTCCCAGTTCACCATTCCCCATGTCAGCTTTTTGTTAATAACCTATCAATTTAATTGGTTCTGTGTGAAGTTGAGATTCTAAACAGCAAGTGTGGCAGATTTGTATCCAGATATGCTGAATATATGAGTCATCGCATGCAGATAAGTCTCAGTACGTTAAGCATTGAATCCGAACAAATTTCGCTACTTGGAATTTTCTGAAACTAAATTAGATGATATCGTCAGAAATTGTGATAAGCTCAAGTCACCATGACAACTGTTAACGTTCTGTCCGACAACTGCTGGCCAAATGTACCACAGCTCGAGCCTAACAGTGTCAGAACGAAGATGCACGGCAGGATCGGCACCAGCGTGTTTATGGCTGATCATTGATTTAAAAAATGTCAGAAGTGGGAAAGACAAGTAAACATTACAAAAAATGTCAGAAACTTGCTAGCACAGCATTCTATATAATATGGGTGCGGAGGGATGTAGATTAACCACTGCACGCCTCACCGCACATTTCTAAAATTCTAGTGTCTTGTTCTGGTGAAAAAAAAATCAAGGCATAAAACATAAAGGTATGTTCACACTTAAAAGCCACCTGAGAAGCGGAAAAAAAGCTGCAATCCAGGTGTGAATCCACATCATGGACAACTGCAAATTGGCAGCAAAAGGCTACATTAACACAGCCGTATCCGTTTTGTGATCCGCAATCTACAATTTTCACAGGTCCCATTGAAAAATGCCTATACCTGTCCCCAAAACAGACAAGAAAAGGACCATTTCTGTAATTTGCGGCCCGGCTACATCCGTGTGCTGTCCCATAGAAATGAATGGGTCCGCACACGGTCCTCAAAAACTGCTGATCGGATGTGGACAGAAAATACGGTCATGTGAATATAGCCTAAATCCAAGGATAAACCTTGTATTTCTGCCGCAGATTTTCCATACTGAAAAATCCACCATGTGTGAACATACACTAAGGGCTCATGCACACGACCGTAGTTTGTATTGCGGTCCGCAAATTGCGCATCTGTAAAACATGGATACCAGCCGTGTGCGTGAAGCATCCCAGAGTCAGGGCAATGTGTGGGACTAACCTGGGGAATGCCAGTGATGGAGAGGCCGGCACGCTGTTCCTCTGGGGCACTCTCTGGGTTCTTGAGGGGCACAGCCAGGTGGAATGCGAGGTGCCCTTGGTGTTGTAGTTTAACGTGCCTATGGCTGAGTCCCTGAGGTGTCGTGACGCCAGTGCCAGTAAACGGTGGCACACCGTATTTATAGTAGGAATAACAGAGGTGCAGACTTGTATCTTGAAAACAGAATTCCAACTTTACTGAGAACAGTGGAAATTACAGCAGGCAACCTCTTAACACAGTTCTTGTTGCAGAAAATAGACGTTTGTACAGTCGCAGTTACAGCAGGCTTACATCCAGCAAGGTATAACAGAGGGTAAAATAACAGGACTTAGAATTGCAGGTGAACCTTACTTTCTTCCTGACTTGTCCTGACTGGAATTGATGCTTCAAGGCCCCAATGCCCTATTTCTGGCTTATATCCTTGAATCTCCAGTTGACAGTGTACCTCCTCTTGACATTTAGTACCTCTTGCTCTAGGGATTGCCTCTGCTTGATTTCTGCTGACTTGCTCAGGCCTGAGACATGTGGCCTACACAGACTCCAGGGTCTGCACTCCTTCCCAGGCCCAGGGCCTGGTGAAGACTTCACAGGCTCATGGCCTGGAGTAGACTGAACTGAGCTGTCTGACTGAGCTTTCTTTCCCTGACTGGGCCTTATATAGACTAGGGCTACCTAGCTCCCTCTAGTGACTAGAGCTGGAATTACATCCCTAGCCGGCCTGCACATGGCACATTTCACAGTAACAGGGAATCAAATACCATAAATTACATTATATTTTGCAAATAGGACCTTTACCAGCCTCCCCATAAATGAGAGGAGCGACAGCAGCCAAGTGACCCTTCTGTAGTGACGGGTAGTACAACTCCCGTACACTACATGCGTTCCGCATTTTACAGAACGTCCTGCCCTCTATAGAACAGTCCTATACTTGTCCGTAAAACAGACGAGAATAGGACATGCTCTATTTTTTTGCAGGTGCAATAGAACGGACATACGGATGTGGACAATACACGGCGTGCTGTTCACATCTTTTGCGGCCCCACTGAAGTGGGGATTGGATGTTGAAAAAAAATATGTTTGCGTGCAAGAGGAAGTTACTGATCACTTCTTCAATCCTTACGGTACAGCCAGATGGCGCGACTGGCCATATGTGTCTAAGCCACATCCGCCCGCATCGGCCAATGACTGCACAATTTTGTGGTAGAACCATGTGGCCATTGGCTGCAGCAGTGGGTCATGGCTTGGCTGAGGCAGTGAAACGTGCCTTCTGGCTGCATGAAATGTGCCTTCTGAGGACAATGATTGGAGTTATATTCCATAGCATCAGTACTGAATTTACATTCATACAGTAAATAAACGAAGGATAATGTCATCTCTTCAGGGACAATCCAGTTCTTACTTCTGCTCATTGACACAGGTCTGGCTTCTGGTACCCCTTTAGGAACATCTGATTTTACCTGGGAGCATTCTACAACCAGCAAATTACCCTGCAGCAGCTGCTGCATAGGAAATATAGTATAACATTGTGAATAGTGATGAGCGTCAGGGGCAATATTCGAATTCGCAAATATGTGGTAGAACAGTCATCATATATTTGTGAATATTCGTAATTATTCTCTTGATTGCGAAAAATTGACAATGTAAAAATCGTATAATGCGAATTCATAACGCGAAATACAGGCGTGGGTCACTTTGGCTACATTTTTAAAGCTGCTAGAAGAGACTGGAGAAAATGGTTGGCATGACAGAACATTCAAAGACTTAACAATAGCAAAGGCAGGTGCACTCTGCGGAAATACTAAACCCTCACACTGATGTAAAATTGAGAGGTTAGTTCGACATATCGTACTAGGAGGACATGTCTTAAGCTCGGGCACCATGTCAAGGTCTCTCAAGTAGCCCGAGGCCCTATCACTCACCTACCTGTGCCATATGGGCAATACCAGGGGCTAGTGGGCGGATTACGGGAGCATAAGGCCTGACTCACAGACAGCTCACCAGTGACCTCCAGCATGTAACCATGCTTGCAATAGGAGGTGGGAGGTGCCTGTGAGCCCCACCCGAGACCGGCTGATATGGCCCAGGGCCTAAACAGGTGCACCTGAATGTAGCCTGTAGATAAAAAGCAGGCACATTTAAATAGGAGTTTATACACCGCAAAAAAATGCATACAATGGAAGATGCCAGCAACGAACTACAAG
Organism: Bufotes viridis; assembly: GCA_033119425.1. Classification (NCBI taxonomy): domain Eukaryota; kingdom Metazoa; phylum Chordata; class Amphibia; order Anura; family Bufonidae; genus Bufotes; species Bufotes viridis. The sequence goes on from CM065593.1 coordinate 64,146,354, forward strand.
TACCACAATAACCATCCTACATAAGGTAACAATTATGTGGATGTGGAGAACAATCAAAGACTTAACAATAGCAAAGGCAGGTGCACTCTGCGGTAATACTAAACCCTCACACTGATGTTAAAATTGAGAGGTTAGTTCGACATATCCTACTAGGAGGACATGTCTTAAGCTCGGGCACCACGCCAAGGTCTCTCAAGTAGCCCGAATAGAACATTACAATAGCTTTATATGCAGATAGAGTGCTCCGATATATTCACGAATGCGCAAATCAGAATATTTTTTTCGCACTACATGCAACTTCACATTTTAGTGGGTCTGACTACATATTACTGATTGGTGCATTGTATTGTGTATTGTTGTAAACTTGACATTGCTGCCTTCTCATTGGCCCACAAGCAAGAAGCAGGGAGGAATCATGAGTTCAGATGAAAAAAAAAATGCTGAATATTCAAAATTACGAATATATAGCACTATATTTTAAATATTTGCGAATTCTTGAAGTTGTGAAATTCACAATTAAAATTCGCTATTCGAATATTCGCGATCAACACTGATTGTGAACATTTTCTGTTCTGGCTGGAACCCTCCTTTATGATGTCCATGACACAATCCCTTTAAAATGTATCAATTTATATTTTATCTAAATAGGTCCAATGTTCTAGAGAGGTTCTCTGATTTCTTTCATACAGTCATGGTTACATCATTATAGTTACCAGTTTAGCCTCTAGGGGGAGCTCACTGAAAATCCAGATTTCAGTGGGAGCTGTTTAAAGTGTTATGCCCATCTTGGATGGGAATAACCACAGTAAGCACCAGCCAGGGGTTGCCGACGTTATGGAAATATCCAAGCTCCCAGTGCTCCACTGTTTCAGTAACTCTCACAGCAGTGAATGGGAGCCACACACTGTACCACAAGCTACTCTGTTTCCAGTAATTCTGGAGTTACAGAAACGGCACTGAGTTATTCAATGAAATGTATCTGTATAGTGCCATCTGCTGTTCTTTTCCTTATTTATCTGTCCACCTCAGTAATATCTCTGAAGTGGTCGCACATGCTCAGTTCCATGCTTCAACTTTCACCAGCCCTATCTACTGTTAGAACCTCCCAATTACTGTCATGAGAGTTACTGAAACAGTAACTGAAACTTCACCTCCCCTGGCCGAAGCTTACTGTGGGTATTCCCATCTTGACCATGAAATTCCGAGATGGGAGTACTTCTTTAATTCTACAAACAATGAACGCCCCCTAGTGGCAGTTGCAGGTAGACAGAATTTTGTCATTGGGAGGTCTGTAACAGAAAAATCGTACATCAGTTCTCTTGAAACTATATAGTGGATGGAGCTGGAAGCAGAAGGCTCCATCTACTGTGTACTGGCCGAGGGAAAGCAGCTCAGCTGCCATTGAAGTGAATAGGAGCTGATGTGCAGTATGCTGGTGCTAGAAACGACACATTGTGTGGCTCAGTCCACTGTATAGTCTCCGGCACCAGCATCTGCCATGAACAGCTAATTGCAGGGGTGCAGAGTGTCAGAACCCCAGCAATCTGATATTGATGACCTATCCTGAGCATAGGCAAGCAATACAGCGATCCCTCAAGATACAATGCCCTCAGGATACAATATTTCCAACATACAATTGTCTTTTCTGACCCATCGTAACTTGAAACTAGACTCAACATACAATGCCTCAGACTCAGATCCAACCATTTAAGGTCACTTCTATGGTAAAATATCTGTATTAGTTGCTAGTTAGCAGCTATTCCTGACTGTTATATGTAAGGAGTAGTGTTGAGCTCGAATATTCGAATAGCGTTTTTTTTTTTTTACGAATATCGGCACTTCGCTAATTCGTGAATATTTAGAATATAGTGCTATATATTCGTAAAAACAAATATTCGTTTTATTTTTTAAATCTGAATCCAAGATACCGTTAACTAAGATAGAGAATATAGTGCTAGTCAACCAATAGGAAAGTCATAGCCTGTTCAAAGTGTCATTCGCAGTATGCGAATATTACATTATGCAATATTCGCATACTGTGAATTAAACTTTGAATAGGGTATAACTTTCCTATTAGTTGGCTTGCTAGAATTAACGAAGATAGTGAATATAGCGCTATATTCGTATTCGTTATCTTTGTTACTTCTAGCAAGCCAAGTAAACTTGCCTATACTCAGCTCTAAGTTGGATGCGCAATGCGAGAATATTAAGTAATATTACTCACATTGTGCATTTAACTTAGAGCGGGGTATATGCAACTTACTTATTGTTTGGCTGGGTAGAATTAACGAATATGACGAATACGAATATAGCGCTATATTCTCTATATTCGTTAATTCTAGCAAGACAACCCAATAGGAAAGTTGACTGTACCCAGCTCTAAGTTGGATGCGCAATCCGAAATATTACTTTACCTATTTTTTGCAATAAATAGATGACTGACTCATTATTCTATTTATTGCTAAAAATAGGTAATGAGTCAGTCATCTATTTATTGCAAAAAATAGGTAAAGTAATATTTCGGATTGCGCATCCAACTTAGAGCTGGGTACAGTCAACTTTCCTATTGGGTTGTCTTGCTAGAATTTACGAAGATAGAGAATGTAGCGCTATATTGGTTACCTTCTTTAAATCTAGATAGCCAACCCAATAGGAAAGTTGCCTTTATACCCCATTCAAAGTTCAATTCGCAATACGCGAATAATTAAATCGCATATTATTCGTGATAAATAGAATGATGACGAATATTCGATTTCGACGAATATATGATGAATATTCAATCGAATATTCGCGAAATATCACAAAATATGGCACCTCCCGCTCATCACTAGTAAGGAGTTGTTTTATCAGTCTTAGGCTACTTTCACACTAGTGACATCCTTCTGCCACTAGTGCACCATGCCGCTGAAAGTCCGCTCCAGCCCTATTGACTATAATGGGGGTGGGCTGGAGGTCCGGCCGTAGCACGGCAAACATGCCGAGAGGTGGCCGGAATAAAACTTCGACATGTTCTTTACACAAAAATTTGTTCTCACTTTCTCTGGATCAACACAATATGAAATGTCTTGCCCAGCTCTTCATGATACTGATGATCTGCTAAAGATCTTGAGCCCCAATGAAAATCTGTAACAGCCCCCCAACAAGCTTATTCATATTCTTAGTCTCTTCTTAAGGTGAGTTTAGACATTGTGGATTTGTGATGCAGATTCTGCATTCTCTTAATAAGTCTGTAGTATCTTTGCCTGTCCATACCCCAGAAAATCCAATCTACGCCAGCAATGAACTGCCATTATTGGACAATTCATAACCAGCAACATGCTCCACAATATGCTCCACTGTTTCCAGCTGGTACCAACTAGCACCTTCTGGGTCTAAATGCAAAATGTATCACAGGATATCCACCTACCATGTGTCCCCTATGGTCTTCTTATGCTTCATAGTGACCTTTGGGCTCCCTTAGGCACCAGTTATTGGATGTAACTACTATCTCTAGACCCCGTATAGCTATACCCCTGTCCACTACTGGGTCCTACTATTTCTACTAGTTCGGCAGGAAACCTTTGGCCCTCCTCAGCCACTAAGTCCTTGGGCTCTATTTCACAGAAGTCCACTCATGTAGTCCCAGAAATGGAGGCCAAGATGAAAAAATCCATGTGTTCTCTGCTTCAATATCACAAATGGTTATTAAGACCAGACCTCAGTAGCCACACGGTCCTCTGCACCTAACGTAGAACATCTGTAGAGATATATGCGCATATAACTAACCAGTCATGTAAGCAGGGACTGTCAAGACCTACAATACCAAACCACAATAGGGGAAATCAAATCCAATTATATGTAAGAAAGCAACGAGACAAAGAGAATTCAATTTCCTCCAGTGTAGAAAGAGCAGGAAGCGCTGTCCTCCGGTCCACATTAAGAAGATCTATACCCAGCAATCTCCATGTTTATTCTACCTGATTGTCAATTCTATAGGAAGAATCCCTTCCAGCAGTAATGATGCACTCCATTAAAAATCCTCATTTGGACATTCTTCTATATCGAATACGGATCCTGATTAATTAATGAATTGCTGTAGCTTATTGGTTTTATTGATTGTAATTAATTTATGAATTGCTGTAACTTATTGATCGCTCTGGTCATCATGACTAATTTATAAATTGCTTGATCCAACACTGGAATTGATTTTGGTAGCGACATGTAATAAGACAAAGCATTGATTTTTATTTTATTTTTTATACTGGTTGTGTTGTTCTTATGAATAGAAATCAGGGTGACTATGAAACTGAATATATATATTGTATATCTGGTAATCTTACATCCAGTAATATACTCAATTGGCTAACTATAGATATGGTCCAAGATAAGTAAGGTAAATGTGAACAAGACTCCGGGTCCAGATGGATTACACCCAAGAGTGCTTAAAGAGCTCATTTCAGTCTTTGCTTTGCCCCAATGGTGACTCTGCACATTCCTGGGCAGAGTCACCATTCCCAACGGCGGGGCTTAATTGCTCCGAATTGGTCAAACAAAACTATTGGTAACTATGCATATGTATAATGCCCCTTGTAATACTCTCGCCTATATTATAATGCCCCCATTGTAGTGGCCCTGTAGCCCCCCTGTAATATAATGCATACCTGTAGTGATAGTATATATAATCCTCTCCCCCTTTACCTCCCTCACCCCCCTTAGTACAATGCCTCCCTGTAGTGGTAAGATATATATGATGCCCCCCCCCACCCTTTAGTGCCCCTTGTAGTATAATGCCCCCTGTAGTGATAATTCATATAATGCTCCTCCCGTTTAGAGCCCCCTTTAGTATAATTCCCCACTGTAGTGGCAATATATATAATCCTCCCTCCCCCCGCCTCTTTTAAGGCTGGGCTTGAACTGGTGCAACAGCCAATGTGTGGTGTTAGGAGAGTCAGTAACCAGGCCAGATTGAATTTAACAAAAGTCCCTCTTTACTGTACACGAAATAGGAGTTGTAGTAAACCCAACAATTATCTGTACACACAGCAAATTCTCCCCAGATGACTATGGTTGACTAAGCAGATGTTTAGAGTAATGGAATTCAGATCACTCTTTCTCTTGCTACAGTCTCTATTGCTGGGATCTCTGGCTAGCAACTGTAATCTGTCACAATGTCCATAATTTGCAAAGCAGCGCGCGGTTCCATTAATACGACTGGCTACATCGTACCTGAAGTGTGCGGGGTGTCTGAACTAGTTATCCCCACCACTAGATCAGCTGTATGCTGATCAACTTGCTGACTAAAATGTTGTAGCTCTTGAATCCACTAATCTGGGGTACATAGGGTGTCTTAACTTGTTTCCCCAATGAAGCAGCAAAGTCTGTAATGCTTTACACTGGTTACTTCATTGACTCTTATGCTGTAGCAATGAAAATTCTCCAAAATCTTCTCACTCTGATGGTAGCATTGAACACACAGGGATCTGTTAGTCTCCGGAAGCGTTGTAGCTGAATGCCTGAGAAGAGGAGCATATACTGTTTGCTCCCTAACTTTTCCAGGTCTTTCTTCACACATGCCTACTCCTAGCACAACAATCGTCTCCTGGAACTAAGGGAGGAGCCACCCTAAGCTTCAGAGAGGACTGGGCCGGGATAGTCAACTCTGGCCATGCCTCATGTTTCATGTCTCATGCTTAAACATACTGGGTGTGTCAAATTACATAGCAGTGTCTGTGATATCCATGCTCCAGAAACTGAAATATGCACTAGTTAGGAGCTTGTGTAGATTTCAGCTATGTTTTCGGCATAAATTATAGCAAATTGTTGACCATAATGGCCTGGCCCTTATACTAAGCTCGTCTCATTTTTTAAGAAAGTACCAAGATTAACGTAGAAAATTAAAGTCACAAATTTTTGGACACAATGCGGTTTGCAGAAAATCTCCAACTTTTATACACCAGAAAACTTACAAGCATTTTTAAATTACCCCCATTGTCATTTGTAAAAAGGAGAAAAGCCATTTTCATATATCCCTTTAGGCAATTTTTTTAGGCAAATCCAGTGCTGAGCCACGCCCCCTGCACTGATCACATGACGGTGAGGTCACCCCAGGTCCTTCGGCTTTTTCAAAGTTCGGGTTCGTGGAAGCCGCCCCTTATGTATTCCATATGCCGGGATAGTCCGCGGTAGTGGAATCCATAACGGGATGCGGCGATTACCCCAACCCGAACGCCGAAGTAAATTTTGAAGTTCGCTCATATCTATTAAAGGGGTTTAATCGACCTGCACCAATTTCCAGAATAGCCCCCGAAAGTGAAGGAGAATGCACTACGAATGCTCCTTATAAATTACTGAGTTTCCAAAATAGCTGAGCTATTTGCAGAAGTCCCATAAAAGTGAACGGAAAGAACACAGTTAGGCCTCTTGCACACGACAGTATTTTGCGGACCGCATACTGGCAGTTTTTTCAGTTCAGTATACTGACAGTATACTGAACCATTCACTTCAATGGGTCTGCAAAAAATACCGAAGTGTCGCCATATGCCTTACGTTTCCGTTTTTCAGTTCCATTTAAATATAGAACATGTCCTATTCTTGTCCACAAATCACGTTCAGTGGCTCTATTCAAGTCAATAATTCCGCAAAAAAATGGAAAGCATACGGAAAGGCATCCATATGTCTTCCGTATCCGTTCCGTTTTTGCTGAACAATCTATTGAAAATTTTAAGACAATCCCAATTTTAATTATAGAATTATTGTATACTGTATATGCCATACGGAAAAACGGAACGGAAAAACTGAACCGAAACAGAAACACAACGAAAACAAAAATCGGAAAAACGGATCCATTTAAAAAGGACCGCAAAATACTGAAAAAGCCATACGGTCGTGTGCAAGAGGCCTTAAGATGCGGCCACTGCTGGAAATAGCTGGGCCAGTGTGTGGCTATTTTCGGAGCCCCCATAGAAATTAAGAAAAGGTGGCGGCGCATGTGCAGCTGCCCTCTGTTCACTTCGGGGTCCTTAGCGATATGCCACCAATGTCTGGGGTAAGACCACCCATTTAAAGAGGACCTGTTATCGCAAAATGCAATGCAATCTGCAGACAAAATGGTATAGAGCAGGAGAAACTAAGCAAATTGATATATAGCTTTGATGAAAAACATTCAGAATAACTTGTACAGTAATTTATCTATTGATATCTCTGCCATTTCTGATTTCATTGTGGGAGGTATGAGGGAGGTGTTATCAGTAACTGACAGCTATCTCTGTATATACACTAAGGAAATGCTATGCCCAGCACATATTGCTCATGTGTTTGTTGATTAATAAGTTACTGTTTCAGTATACGATCCGCAAAAAACTGATCAAATACGGAAACAATACGGATATGTTTTGTGAAATAATGGAACGGAAGAGGACTTAAATTAGAGGAAAAAAAACCTCAGATACTGAACGGATCTGTGAAAAACGGACCGCAAAACAGCAACGGTCATGTGCATGAGCCCTTACACAGAGAATGCTATCAATCACTGATAACACCTCCCTGTGTACAACTATCAGTGATTGACAGCTATCTCTGTATACACACTTACACAGAGAATGCTATCAATCACTGATAACATCTCCCTGTGTACAGCTATCAGTGATTGACAGCTATCTCTGTATACACACTTACACAGAGAATGCTATCAATCACTGATAACACCTCCCTGTGTACAGCTATCAGTGATTGACAGCTATCTCTGTATACACACTTACACAGAGAATGCTATCAATCACTGATAACACCTCCCTGTGTACAACTATCAGTGACTGACAACTATCTCTGTATATACACTCACACAGGGAATACTCAATCAATCACTGATAACCCCTGCCTGTGAACAATGAAGTCAGAAAAAAATGAGATTTTAAGTGCATAAATTACAAGTTTTAATCGATCTTCCCACACAGAAATATATATAGCAATCTGCTCAGCTTTCCCTGCTCTATAACATGCAGCTTACAGATTGCATTGCATTTTGTGGTGACAGGTCCTCTTTAATGGGGGAGGGGTCCTTTGTTCAGGATCCTCAACTCTTGGCCAACCTTGAGATCATCTACAAAGAGCATCTCTCACTCTGGACGATCTGTCTGCATTACAGATAACCCACTGATGTAAATGGGTTCTGTGCAATACTTAATATCCCATGTGGTGGCGCTGCAGGGAATCTGAACACTGCCAGGTTTCTACACTTATTTTAAGTGATTGGTTGTTCTAGCAGTGGAACATATTGTTATCAACTTATTGTCGAGGGACCCTTCTAATCATTAAGAACGGTCCCTATAATGAAAAAAAAATGAAATATTAATATTTATATCAGCAGGATCAAGCCTATTAAACCAGGAATAATACCTAGTAGGGTTCATCCTGCTGTGTAAAATGATATATCATTTATGTTCCTCTGTTGCAAAGTACCTGGGAATTTTTTTTTATGGACAAGTAAATTAGGTCTTCGGTACACTGAGTGGTGTGCACGAGACCATTTGAGCATCAGAGCTTCCAGGCTCTGCATATAGAGCCACTCCGCCCATCCCCTCAATTGACAGTGCCGCCTCGCCTGTCCTGTAATCTCCCACCTCTGCTGTAGTCTACATTATTGACGTTTGTGCAGTGTATCTGCCTCTGCTGCCCCAGCAATACAGATAACTACTGTCCATACCAGGGGCATAGCTAATGGCTCATGGGCCCTGGTGCAAGAGTTCAGCTTGGGCCCCCTTCCCTCAGTGCTTTGTGTGTCTGCCTATGCAGCACAAGGGTCTTTGGGCCCCCTCAGGCTCCTGGGCCTGGTAGCGACTGCTGCCTCTGCACCCCCTATAGCTACGCCCATGGTCCATACGACGATGGCGGGTCCTTTACCCATATGCAGCAGAGCGTCTCTTATGGTTGGTGCTGCTGGAGACCTGAATGGTCTGCTCTGCAGAGTCTGGAAGAGAATGGACCGGCTCACGGTGGAGACTGGCGACAGCACGAAGGGAAGGTGTTGTGTCTGTAGGATCCAGTTCTGAAGTGGACCAGGAAATAAGATAAAGCACCAAAAACCTGCTCAAGGAACTGTAAGTGCGGCTCTGCCATGTCACATTGCACCACACTATTAAAGTGGCATCTGGACATACAATAACGTTCCTAGTACGGTTGCATTGCAGTGTATGGGCTGCAAGCTAATGCAAAACCCTAAGGGACTCATACGCTGACACCTTCCTATCTCAATGGCTGCTCATAGGGTGTTATATACTGGGAGCTGGAGTAAGGATTATAGCGGCAATCAAAAGGACAGACATTGTAGTGTACGGGAGTTGTACTGCCCGTCACTACGGAAGGGTCACTTGGCTGCTGTCGCTCCTCTCATTTTAGGAGGAGGCTGGTAAAGGTCCTATTTGTACCATGCAATGTAAATCAATGTAATTTATGGTATTTGATTCTCCTGTTACTGTGAAATGTCCTATGTGCAGGCCGGCTAGGGATGTAATTCCAGCTCTAGTCACTAGAGGGAGCTAGGTTGCCCTAGTCTATATAAGGCCCAGTCAGGGGAAGGACAGAGAGTCTAGAGTGTGCCTTAGACAAGTGCAGGCCATGTGCCTGTGAAGGCCAAACCCAGGCCTCACGGCCTGTGAGGAATCCACCCTAGGAAGATGGTACCCTAGGAGAAGGAGTGCAGAACCCAGAGGCAATCCCTAGAGCAAGAGGTACTAAACGTCAAGAGGAGGTACTCTATAAACTGGAGATTCAAGGATATAAGCCAGAAGTAGGGCATTGGGGCCTTGAAGCATCAATTCCAGTCAGGACGAGTCAGGAAGAAAGTAAGGTTCACCTGCAATTCCAAGTCCTGTATTATCACCCTCTGTTTAACCTTGCTGGATGTAAGACCACTGCAATTTTGATTGTCTGCAAAAGGAACTGTTGGAAAGACTGCTTACTGTATCATCACTGTCTTCAGTAAAGTTTGAATTCTGTTTTCAAGTTACCAGTCTGCACCTCTGTTATTCCTACTGTAAATACGGTGTGCCACCGTTTACTGGCACTGGCGTCACGACATATCAGGGACTTAGCCATAGGCACGTTAAACTATAACACCAAGGGCACCTCACCTTCCACCTGGCTGTGTCCCTCAAGAACCCAGAGAGTGCCCCAGAGGAGCAGCGTGCCGGCCTCTCCATCACTGGCATTCCCCAGGTTAGTTCCACACATTGCCCTGACTTGGGGATGCTACATTTTGGCGTCACGAACAGGATACGCACGTTTTACGGACTGTGAGCAAAAACGTGAACTTTGTGCCTTAACCAGTTTGCCAAGTGACAAAACTCCTGTTTATTTGAAGTAAACTTTGTGGACTTAAAGCGTACAGAAAAGTGTCCCAAAAACCTCCAGAAAGCGCTGTGCAGTGTTGCGCTATCAAGAGGAAGAAAATCGCCACTTCAAAGTGCATTTTTGTGGACTTTTATGCTGTTTTACTACCGCTGCTTGCTGTCATTGAATTGATGCATCATGGCGTCCAAGATGGCCGCCGGCGTATTGGACTTCTTCTTGCGCCATCACTGTCCTCAGTGGCGCGAAAATTTGGCGCCAAAACCCTCCAAGAAGGAGGAGGAGACGACCTGGAGGTAACGCCTTCCCTTGAGGATTATAATATGGACACCGCCTACCCTCTACTGGAATACCTAGGGGCGTGCAAGAATCGACGGGGTGGAGCCTGCAGGAACAGTGGCTCACCCTGCTACGGGGTTTCCTACCTGAATCGGAGGGATCCGGGCCGTAGTTGGTGCAATGGAGGCGACCTCAGGAGCAACTAAGGAGCGCCCTGCGCCCCAGCGTATACTCCCAGCGACATGGCCCAAACCTGTCCATGGCCACAAGCCGAACCCTGCCGTTTCCACCCGCAGCGAGAAGGCTTCCTCCCGCGGAACCCCGCGTGGTCGGCCCTGATGGCCGAGATCCGAGTGGCGGCAACTTTAAAAACCACCACTCAGAAAAAGTACTTTGAAGAAGTCACCAAGCGGATCTATGAAGATTCCAGGGACAGCAAGCCCCAGCTCGAACGCCGCACCGGAGTTGTGCTCGAGTTTGACAAGGTTAGAGGATTCGGCTTCATCCAAGAAACCGGCACCAACCGGGACTATTATGTGAATCGCCGGTCCGTCAAGCGCAGCTATCTCCCGGGCGACTGCATAATCTAGCGGTCGGAGAGAAAGTGGAGTTCACTCCCGCAGAGGGCCTGCGAGGCCCATATGCTACTGCGGTGACCCGTCCAGGACCGGTACCGGAAGACTGGGAAGAAACCGAAGATCCGGTGGAGGCAGAGGACCCGCCGGGACCCATCCGAATACGTACCAGGAGAAGAGTTCCTTTCTCGGCCCGAACATTTTCTGGCAGCCGGCGATCCTCGACAAGCCTCCCAGTCCTTATCCCTCTCCAGAGCTGCCGCGACGAGAGAAAACAGCCGCTGATTGGGCGCGGATGGCCCAGTTCAGTGAAGCCATGGATGACCTGCGGAAGAACCGCCAGGATAGAACCTCATCTGAGCCTGCTGCAAGTGTGCCGGAATCCAGCAGTGAGCTCTCCGCCCTGGAGGAGCGGATCGCTTCCTTACAGGCTTACCTGGATGGCCTGCGGCAAGTGACAGAGTCTAAGAAAACAGCGCAGCAGTCCAGCGGTGGTGAGTTACCTGTGACCCCTGTACCACCCGAACCCGTAGTCAAGGTCCTACCGCTAACGCTGAGCCACCCAAGGTCCGTGTAACAGCGGATAAATTGACTTATGCCAGGAGCCGAGTCCGCCGTGACGGGAGCGTTATGTCCCGGCCAGAGGAAGTGTCTACCCCAGCGCCGGCCCGTGTCCCGAGACCAGCAGCTCCTGTGTGTCCGCAACCCAGCGGGCCAATGAGGTGGGTAGGCCCAATACCGGTGATGTTTCCAGCCCATTCCCTTTGGTGGGCACCCCTCCAAGTGGCCCTGGTGCATGGCCCAGACTACCTGCAGCACAGGGCTGCACTACCTCCGACGAACGGGGCTCATTTGACACCTACCTGTGAGCAGGCCTGCTAGGCCATTTTTGCTCATTCTCACAGGGACATCATACATGTTGCAGGAACTGTTCCTTTAAGTTTGCCAGGCTGGTAGAGCTTGCTGCCAGTTCCCCACGGCCGGTGGCATTTTTGTGAAGATAAGTTGCCACTGTGGAACCACTGCTCCCAGCCTGCCTCTTTCTGTTCCGGGACATCCTGCCTGCTGCTAACATTGTGGCGTCAAGTACTTTAATAACTCCAAGTTGTGCTTTTATTTGCACCTTATCCCTTTTAACCCCCATTTCAGGTTGAAAAGGGTTCTTTTATGTCAGCACTTTAAATATACGCAGGACTTGCCAGGAAGATGTTACCCTGGTATTGTCAGAGTCCTGTATTGTGATTTTATGTATGTGCTGCTGACCGTATTATTGCTAAAACATATTTTATCTAAGTCTATGTGCCCAGAGATGGACCCCCTGTGTGCGAGTCTCTGTGATATTCTTTTATGGACTCACTCATTGTCATGGACTATCCTGGTATTCCCTAACATCCGCTGTGCCAGGTCAGCGCCCCAGTTCCACTCTTTATCCTGAAGAAAGAGAGCGGCGCCCCTTGTCACCGCACTTCTCCGTCAGTCAGCTGGACCTGATGGCAATTGTCGATGCAGATAGAATTGAGTACTGATATGTATGTATTCTTGCATGTTTTTCTTTTGTCTCTTTCAGGTGGAAATTCCAGTAGGGCGGTACCCTGGTAGAGTACGAGGCGTACTCAGCTTAAAGCAGCGGGGTATGTAGTGTACGGGAGTTGTACTGCCCGTCACTACGGAAGGGTCACTTGGCTGCTGTCGCTCCTCTCATTTTAGGAGGAGGCTGGTAAAGGTCCTATTTGTACCATGCAATGTAAATCAATGTAATTTATGGTATTTGATTCTCCTGTTACTGTGAAATGTCCTATGTGCAGGCCGGCTAGGGATGTAATTCCAGCTCTAGTCACTAGAGGGAGCTAGGTTGCCCTAGTCTATATAAGGCCCAGTCAGGGGAAGGACAGAGAGTCTAGAGTGTGCCTTAGACAAGTGCAGGCCATGTGCCTGTGAAGGCCAAACCCAGGCCTCACGGCCTGTGAGGAATCCACCCTAGGAAGATGGTACCCTAGGAGAAGGAGTGCAGAACCCAGAGGCAATCCCTAGAGCAAGAGGTACTAAACGTCAAGAGGAGGTACTCTATAAACTGGAGATTCAAGGATATAAGCCAGAAGTAGGGCATTGGGGCCTTGAAGCATCAATTCCAGTCAGGACGAGTCAGGAAGAAAGTAAGGTTCACCTGCAATTCCAAGTCCTGTATTATCGCCCTCTGTTTAACCTTGCTGGATGTAAGACCACTGCAATTTTGATTGTCTGCAAAAAGGAACTGTTGGAAAGACTGCTTACTGTATCATCACTGTCTTCAGTAAAGTTTGAATTCTGTTTTCAAGTTACCAGTCTGCACCTCTGTTATTCCTACTGTAAATACGGTGTGCCACCGTTTTCTGGCACTGGCGTCACGACATATCAGGGACTTAGCCATAGGCACGTTAAACTATAACACCAAGGGCACCTCACCTTCCACCTGGCTGTGTCCCTCAAGAACCCAGAGAGTGCCCCAGAGGAGCAGCGTGCCGGCCTCTCCATCACTGGCATTCCCCAGGTTAGTTCCACACATTGCCCTGACTTGGGGATGCTACAACATCATTTACCTGTGGATTACAAATAGGGAAGTCAGATTTAAAGAGACAGACATTTACCGGTGGATTACAACAAACAATTGCGCAATACTTAGGGTGCACCCCAACGAGGAACTCGTCCAGGAACATACAAGTGCAGCTAGGCTGCTTAATGGACTTTGGGGAAAACATCACATTTACTGGTTTATTGTTAGAGTTGTGTTAAATTGGTTTATTCTCTGTGTACCATTCTGTTTTATATATTTTCAGCTTCTTGTTCACTATGTTGTTCAGTAAACTCAACTGCTGGGAAAGAACCATTGTCTGTGTCGGTGAGGCATCGTGTACCCTCTGTACCTGTGGGCCCAGCCCTCGGTCTTCTTTCATCTTCACGTTGGACAATTACATCATTGGCACATGCACAGTAGTCATCTGCACTGCTGGGATGCAGAGTCAGGTGCAGTGCACATGCTCAGATAGTGTCGATTATAGCACAGGTGCGAGATTACAGGGTCAGATGACATGGCCTGTAATCTTGCACCTTTAGTTTTAAAATAGCAGGCACCTTCTGGCTATGGCACCTACTCAGCTCCTGAGCCAGTGCCACAGTGAAATACCCAACATCCCCTGTTAATGATGGGATTTAAAAAAAAAACATGATGCATGATTTCGCAATACTGGGGTTTTGGTTATTTCATTTATGTGTCGTTGGCCAGTGGTTGTGTTGTGGGTTGCAACTTGACAAATGTTTTGCTACCTTATCGTGATCTGGTGTTAAATTTGGAACACGTTATTTAAAAGGGTTATCCAGGAAAAGATATTTATGACTTATCCTTGGGATAGGTCATCAGTATAAGATCTGCGGGACCCCTGCCGTTCAGCTATAAGAAGAGGCCTTGAGTGCCGCAGCCTCTTCCTAGGCCAGATATCAGCATACATCGGTCACATGGCCTAGTTGCAGCTCAACCCTATTCAAGTCAATGGGGCTGAGCTGTAATGCCAAGCACTGCCACTGTACGATGTATTGCGCTGTTCTTGGAAAGCTGCCGGGATCCTGAGCGCGGATATATCACAGTGAAGGGAACACAGCCCTAATCCAGCACTGCAGAGCTGTCACTCTCAGGATCCTAGTGATATGCCATCACTATATTAGATTAAAATAAAGGTGCATTTACACGCACGTTGTCGGGAAGGAAGCGTTCCTATCCTACAGTCGGCATGCAGCGATGACCTCCACAGTATAAGGGACGAGCAGTTGCTATTGGCATCGCTGGTCCTCATACAGCTGCATTATTTCTGGGCAGAAGATCGCTGTTTAGATGGCACAATCTGCTGCCCAGAATCGATAATTTAGGTGCCTGCACAAACGAAAGTTTCATCCGATGAACGAGATTTTTACTTGTTCATTGGGTGATCAGCAGTATATTCACACGGGCAGATCATCAGGAACGTTCATTCTCGATAATCTGCCCTATTATTTCACAGTCTAAATCCACCTAACTCTTCAAATCTTGTCCTTGCTTGTCCATACAAAAGCTTCTGCCACTATATCTCTGATTGCACAGCAGTACATCATTAGGCCGTCTCATGTTAGATTGCCCTTAGAGGTTACCTTCTACCCTTTGTCATTGATGCGAGACACCCCCCTCCCTCACATGTTAGATCACATTGTTGGTGTCCTTGACTTGCCACTCTTCTACTGTCACATCAATACTTAACCTCCTCTTCTACAGGCTCTTCCCAGGACCTATAACCACGGCACAATCATTTATTTTGACTTTTGTTCAATATGGCAGAGAACTAAGAGGGGATGATGAGCAATATTCATCATGGTGTCCTGCTCGTCCTCATCATAAGCCTTCTTCACAGCTGATTATATATCTTCCCAATAACCCACTGTCCTATATCTCCTGCGCCCCCCCCTCGCTAGGTGTGCTTCTGATTACTTCTGCCCAGGCTCAGTATTTGCAGGGCCTATTTGCATGGCTTCCATCAAAGGTTTCGCTCGGCAGGAACATTGTTATTCTGAACGACACAGTGGGGACTGTGCCTTTTTTCTGCAACGCAATGTACGATATAAATCATGTCACCAAAACCCACGACTCACTGAGCCAAAATAGAAAACAAGTTTCCATTTTAAAATTGTTCCTAATGACTTTTTGTCACCAGTCAGAAGACAGCTCCGCTGTAGCGGCAGGAGATGCTATACATCATTTGACAAGTATCACACCCGGAACATTAAATCATTTACATTTACGGAGGAAAACAGAGGTGAACGCGAGCCACGTACAGTAGCACAATTAACCATACAAGCTGTACCCTAATGTAACAACGAAACACTTAGGATAACAACAGAGGCAGTAAGAGGGCGGCAGGGTCGGGGAAGAGTACGGCAAATAACTCTCTTCATGGAGAACACCTTTGTTGACCTTCTCCTATGAGCAATATTATAGTGATCCAAGTTCAAGATAATTAAAGGGGCTGTTTCAGGCCCCAGTTCTGGATTCTCTAACCTTAATGATTCGGTGTTAACTAATTTCTTCTGCAGCTGCTAATGCAGGGGAAATGTGGCAGTAAATGCAGGCTATTCAAATGAATGTGATGCTACCAGATGTAAGGCAGCTATTCTATAAGTCAATGTTCGACCCTTTAAATAGGCCTTGAGACATGACTTGGAGAATTAATAAGCCAGCACCTCATCTGCAGTCAACTGTTTTGGAGTGAATGCCCCTCATCAGTGCAGAGAAGAGAGTATTGGCTTAACTGGCTAAGGCTTCTTTCACACTGGCGTTTTTGGGTCCGCTTAAGAGATCCGTTTCAGGGCTCTCACAAGGGGTCAAAAACAGATCAGTTTTGCCCCAATGCATTCTGAAGGATCCGTTCAGAATGCATCAGTTTTGCTCCGTTCCGCCTCCATTCCGCTCTGGGGGCGAACACCAAAACGGATTAATGACACAATATGTCACAATGTTCATGATAATACAAACGGATCCATTCTGAACGGATGCATGGTATTATCAGTGCGGATTCGTCTGTGCAGATACATGACGGATCCGCACCAGACGCCAGTGTCAAAGTAGCCTTAGTCTGCAGATGAGATCATGGCTTGTTTATTATCCAAGTAATGTCTCAAGGCCTCTTGCCAAGAGCTAATTTGCATACCTTTTTCCCAAAATTCCAGAAGAGCATGTATGGCATATAAGCCTTCTCACACTGAATAATGTGCTCTCCGTAAGGAAAGAAAGCACCCTCCAAATTCCAACCCTGCAGTGCATGATTGGGCCTGGTCCACCAAAGGAGAAGCTGCTTTTCGTTATAGCTCCTAGAGGAGAATCTTGACATCCATGGGACGTAATAGGAGTTTGGACATAACTGCATGTAGCAATCCATTTTAATATTGGGCAGAGTAGAAAGAGGTTTGAATTAAGGATGAGCGAATCAATTTATACCAAAACCTGAAAGTCACAGAAATTCACCCAACAAATGAATTTGAAGCTTTTGCTCCATTTTACTACAAGAATTGGCAATCAAAACCACAAGGGAGGAAGAAGAAGGATGCTCATGTGACACTGGGAGGATGTGGGGGAGGGGGCTTGCCCTGATTGCCTCACAGGCTGATAAGACCAATCAGGGGGGCAGCAGGCAGGGAGGTGCCTGTGCAAAACAAGCAGAACATCATTCTGCTGTGTACTTGCGACCTGGCAGGAAGCTGTGCTGTGGCTCTGCCCCTGCAGACTAATATACTGAACTAAGGACCGCATAAGAAGATTATAGGGAGAGAACAGGTGATAGGAAGGTACAGTAGAAGAAGATTATAGGGAGAAAAAAGTCATAGGGAGGGACAGGAGAAGAAGATTATAGGGAGAGAACAGGTGATAGGGAGGGACAGTATTGGAAGAGAATATTTGGAAATTTGGGAAAGAGGGAGTGAGAACTGGTCACTATCAGTTTTATTTGTTGGCAGGCTACTGACAGCTTATCTGTCAACTAGTTCTACATTACAGGGTTGTGCCAAAACAGTAGAGTTTCTTTCACAACTGTGATAGTGAAGCCATACTGCATCATAGCTTCTAGTTGAAAAGGCATTTTGTGTATCATCACTTTTTCAGTGAGTGTGTTTTTTTGTGAAAAAGTGTTCAATAATTCTACCACATTTCACATCCGTGATGCAAATTACTCAAAGTGAGGGCATCACAGAGTCTAAGTTGAAAAGTCGTTTATCATTGCTGCAAAAAAATTGCATTGTCACACCCAAGTGTTAGTGAAGGGCCAGTATTCCTGCATCAGAGAATGTAGTTCAAACACGTTACACTTCAAAAATGGCATTTGTTACCATTTTAAATTTGTATAGTCTCTTTGTGGAAGCGTAAGGATTCAGGTCAGTTAATTTCACCTTTGTCTTTAAATTTCAGAGAAAACCACTTGCAATTTTGCTAGTACCGCTTAATAATCTGAAACCTGTGGCTTTTCATAGGCCTCATAATAAAATGTCTGGGAGTACAAAACAAAAGACCTAGGCCTAATCCTCTCAGAATCAGAATGTGGGTAGCAGCATTAGCCATTCATCCAGTTGTAGCATTTGTAGTAGCAAGTAGTAGTAGTAGAGGTAGTAGTAGCAGTAGGCCGCAGTTCTTCCTGGCTCCCGAAATACGCTACATTATTATTGAGGACAAAGAGGAGGAGATCCTGGACTGGTTGGCTCACTCCTCCTCTCAGTCACAGCAGGATGACGTGGAAATTACTTCTGAATCTTACACCACGCCTTGGAGGCAGGGGTAAGAGCATTCCTCCTTACAACCCCAGATAAGCCTTTGAGTTGCATCCTCTTTGTCATTGCTGCTACTTTGTAGTGGGCACCTTCTTTTTTCCTAAGAAGAGGCAACAAAACCACACCACACACAATGGGAGATAGTCAAGAGACTTGTATGAGAAAAGTCACCTTTTGGACTGCCATGAGGATGGAGTTCAGGAGGAGGTTGGGACCCCATGCATAGCTGAGTTAGTGTTGGTAGTAGTGGCAGCCATAGCCAGGGTGGTGGGTTTAGGGGCAGAGGTAACTATGGTGGCATTTAGGGAATATACAGTGCAGGAAAAGGGGAGGTGGCTAAAAAGTTCAATATGACATATCACATTCTTAGAAAAGTGGTTGGGATGGTGAGTACTCTGATGATGACTGTGCGTTGGACAGGACCTGGAAGCTGAATCGGGCTGCTGAGGAAGAGGTACATTGAGAGGAGGAGCAGCAAAAAAGAGCATACCTAGAGCAGCTGTTACAGGCAGGGCCAGTGCATGTCTTTCATGGCCCATCGGGTCAATGTTTTTCATGGTGAGACAGCATCGCAGAAATAATACCTATTGACACCTCCAAGTTTGAGGTGGTCTGGTTCCCACACCAGCCACTTATCTGTCAACTCCACATCCTTCTCCAGGGACATGTTCTCATCCCCAACAGCAGCAGTTCATAGCATCGTTCCCATTCCTCTTCCCTCCTATCACATGTGTAAAGTGAAGGCTGTGCCGTTTTAGAGCTGATTGGCGGCGAGAGTAGCCTCACAGCCGATCACTTGCTAAAGTGTATCAAGCAGCAAACATCCCACTGGCTGTGTCCCTGCCAGCTCCAACTGGGTAAGGTGGTCAGCGACAATGGCTACAACATTGTGGCCGCGAAGAACTCGGGGGTAAATAACACGTGTTCCCTGCATGGTGAACATGATAAACCTAGTTGTGCAACTTTTAAAAAAAAGTACACTAGCTTATGCAAGGTGCTGGCCATGTCTAGGAGATTGCCCTTGCATTTAAGCCATTATGTAGCAATGAACACTCTCCTGGACTTGCAGCGATCGATTGGTCTGCGGATACACTGCTTGATCTGCAACATTCTAACTCACTGGTACTCCACTTTGCACATTCCAGAGTGTCTGTACAAGCATCTGAAAGCCATGAATGATTTTGTCATGCACCAGACCACTTCATAAAGGATCATGTGTTGTTTTGAGGTCAGGCAGCAGCAATTTATCAATGCCTGTCACGTGCTAAAGCCCTAACAAGAGCCCACAAAATTCGTTAACAGGGATGACCACAACATAATATCATCTTAGAACATATGCTCACAATGATGCAACAAGGGACGACAGCGGAAAAACAGCTTACACATCTTGCTGTCTGCCTTGTAGCTTTTGGGGACCCACAAGTAGAAAGTCCCATAGAGGAAGAGTCAGTGGTGGAGCAGCAAGATTATGTTGATGATGATGATAACACGGCTATGACACCTAATCATCTGGGGGTGTTGGGGTCTTGGAAACTGCTGGAAAGAACTGTCTCTTTGGGCATGCTGGCCAGAAGGCTGACCTGTATGCTTGCTTTCTTACTCACTGACAGACGGCAATCTGGTGATTACTGGATAGCCATGCTTTTAGACCCTCGCTATCAAAGCAAAATGGGGAAATGTTTTCTTCTTGTTTATAGGGAGGCCAAATTACGTTATTACCAGTAAACACTGTGTATGCAGCTTTTAGCAAGCAGATGCCTGCCGCCAGCATTTCCAAAAGGGAGGCCCCTCTTCGCCCACATAGTCACCTATCTCCCATCTTGTCCACTGCCACAAGCAGCAGAAGCCGCAACTGCTAGTTAACTCTCATCAACATGATGGAACAGTTTTTCATGAGCCGTGCCAGACTGAGGCAAATCAGCAAACTGATTCTAACAGCCTCAACACCAGGTTGAGTCCTACATGAACTCTGGTCTTTCTCCAGCACGTACCGTGTTCTCTGGCCGCATGGACTTCTGGGCAGGCAGACTAGAACATTGGCCCAAACCGGCCCAGTATGTTCTCTCTGTTCAGCATCATTTCAAAGGGGGTTTTAGCACAACAGGGAGCGTTGTGGCAGCCAAACGGACCAATTTGCCCTCCACCAGTGTCCGTGAGGATTTTCCCACTCCCCTGGCTAAGGCTGATGAATAGATCTGGCCCTGCTAACGGTGCCTAATCTTGCCACTGCTGCTGTCTCCCTAAGTACGATTATGTTCCATACCATAAGGCTGCTGCTGCTATGATCATGTCACTGCCGCTGTCTGCCTTCTTACCATCATGTTTCATACTGTATGGCCACTGCTGCTGCCTTCATGCAACTGCTGCTATCTGCTAACATGTTCTGTACCATAAGGTTGCTGCCACCACTGCCACTCCTTGTTGATAATCCCTTACTGCCACCACTATTACAGGGGTTGTCTCATCATGGACAATCAGGGCATATTGCTAGGATATGCCCCCATTGTCCTATAGGGGCGGGCCCCACCGCTGGGACCCACACCTATATCGAGAACAGAGCCACACACGGCCCCCGCTCCCATTCATTTCTATGGGGCCGACGGAACAAACCGAGCCAGCACTCGGCTATTTTCCCATAGAAAATGAATGGAGGGCGGCTGCGCATGCTACTACTGTTGCGGCCACATGCCGCTATTACCTTACCCTTTCCACACTGTACTCTTGGTTTTTCCAGGCTCGTTCGAAAAACAAGCCATTCTTTCTTTTGACAATTATCACTTATCACGTGTCGTATGGTCAGGCATTTTGCCCCCATTGGGGAATCATTTTTGGATGCTTGGTTCCCCCAACAAGCCACAGTTTTTTTGTTTTTTTAATCCCATAACACCGTATGTGTTTAAACACCATCTGCCCACGATAAGGAACAATTTTTGTGACGGCGCGGTGTGTTTTTAAACATGCTGTTTGTTAACACTGTTAATTTGTAAAAAAATAAAAATAACAAAGATAATATCTTTTCCCCAAAAAATCTTAGAAGACTATAGGGTGGTATGTAACAACTTCCAAGGTAAGTGGAGCAACTTTGATTTGGGATAGAATCGATTTGGGGCCGAACTGAACTTTTAAAAAAATTGAGGCAAACCAAATCTCAAAGGGTATGCTCACTCTAATATATATATATACTGAAGAAATCCACGGCACTCTTTTATAGAAAGTGAAAAAAATGTGTCTTTATTCGCCCATGTCACAACAGCGACATTTTGGTCCTCTCACAGAACCTTTCTCAAGCCAAGAGAATTACAAAGTGCAAAGTGCAAAAATATATACATCGCAGAATTAATTAATCACCAATCAATACATGTTTAAAAGTGCACCCCCAAGGTCTTGGCGCGCCTCGCATGTGTCCGTTGTGCAGCATTTCGCGCTGTGTTCGGCTTCTGGTATGCCCATGATGCTCTATGTATGTATGTTGTGGCCAAGCACTGTTTTTTAATATGGATGTAATAAGTACATTGCACTTTATGTTATATATGCACATTAATTATATACAATATGAAATTATGGCACAATGAGATTACAGTGGATGTGGCCTTGATGCTGGGTCATGACTATTTGCACTGTATCCTAAACAAGATAGCATGTTGAGTGATACATAGGTTAATAGGGGTGCACTTTTAAACATGTACTGATTGGTTATTAATTAATTCTGTGATGCATACATTTTTGCACTTTGCACTTTGCAATTCACTCGGCTTGAGAAAGGTCCTGTGAGAGGACCGAGACGTCGCTGTTGTGACATGTGTGAATAAAGACACATTGATTCACATTTCAATAAAGGAGTGCCGTGGATTTCTTCAGTGTAAATCTACACACACAATCAAGGGTTGAACACGGGCACCCGGACTGCATCCATTTCTACAAATATATATATATACAATACACACCATTTGTATACAGTGTTGTGATACTAGCTGTAACAGTTCTTGTTTTCCCTGTTATCAGCCAGTATCACACTGTATACAGAGGCAATAGATACAGATGCTTTTCTATTGTATTTTCATGGTCTCCTATTGCGATATCTGATGAAAAAAGAGCAAATGAAGCTACTGTCCATAAGGAGACTATTGTTATGTTTTTTTTTGTATGTATGTTTTGATTCTGGTTTAGCTCCCCTTTAAATGAGTGTTGATGAGCTCTCAGGACGGTAAAGAAAAGAGTTACATACTGAGCTGTCAGACAGCTACTCTGAGGGATTTCACCAAGGAGACAGAGTTGGATGCACTGTGTGTGAAAACATGTAGGGTGCAGAGGAAAAATAGTTGAACATTTTTAATAAAGATCTATTGGAAAATGTTTTTTTTAGCCCAAAATAAGTACATTGCAATAATGAAAAAAAAAAAGCATTCATAGGTGGCCATAGCCTTTAAGTAAACTATTGTACTGCTGCAAATGTGCCTCCTTCTGCCAATATTTCTGCACCATCTAAAGTTCCTGTGGATGGGCAAAATTTTTTTTAAAAATAATATTTACCTCATCGATTTCAGTGCGAAGAGCCAGCCACCTCCGTCATGATGAAAGATCCCATGTGAAGTCCCGTGCACAGTGACATATGACGTCACCACTGCCCGTGCAAGATTTCGCGCTATATCTTCAGTCAAAATGGCAGAGGCCGGCTCTTTGCGATTAAATGGATGAGGTAAGCATGATTATTTTTTTTGATTTTATTATACACTGCTATGAACGCGGCAGCTATGATCAGCTACTGTATGAACGAGGCATCTGAGGCCTCTCCCTGTTATTGCACCCACTACTTACAAAGAAATGTGCTTCATGGAAAACTAATTAATCACAAAGCAAATTTTTTTGTAAAATTCGGCGAAGCAGCTGAATCGAATTTTTGAAAACTCACCTCTAAGGCTACTTTCACACTAGCATTTTTGCTGGATCTGGCAGGGTTCTGCAAAAATGCTTACGTTAGGGTACTTTCACACTAGCGTTTTGGATTCCGTTTGTGAGATCCGTTACAGGGCTCTCACAAACGTTCCAAAACGGATCAGTTAAGTCCCAATGCATTCTGAATGGATAAGGATCCGTTCAGAATGCATCAGTTAGGCTCCGTTCCGCCTCTATTACGTTTTGGAGGCGGACACCAAAACGCAGCATGCAGCATTTTGGTGTCCGTCTGAAGAGGCGGAGCCTAACGGATCCGTTTTTTTTTACAATGTAAGTCAATGGGGACGGATCCGTTGTCAGTGACACAATATGGTGCATTTGAAAACGGATCCGTTCCCCATTGACTTTCAATGTAATCCAAAACGGATCCGTTTTGGACTTTGTCATTTTTCTTTAAACCTAATGCAAACGGATCCGTTCTGAACGGATACAAACGTTTGCATTAGAGGTGCGGATCCGTCTGTGAAAATAAACAGACGGATCCGCACCAACGCTAGTGTGAAAGTACCCTTACTGATAATAAAAATGTCTGCATCCGTTCTGAACGGATCCGGTTGTATTATCTTTAACATAGCCAAGACGGATCCGTCATGAACTCAATTGAAAGTCATTGGAGGACAAATCCGTTTTCTATTGTGTCAGATTATGTCAGAAAAAACAGATCCGTCCCCATGGGTCATGACGGATCCGCCTTGCGCCGCATGCCAGGATGGAAAGCAAATCACAGAATGCTGCGGTTTGTTCTCTGGTATGAGAACAGAACGGAATGCATTTTGGAGCACTCCGTTCTGTTCAGTTACGTTTTGTCCCTATTGACAATGAATAAGGACAAAATGGAAGCGTTTTTTTCCGGTATTAAGACCCCATGGCAGATCTCAATACCGGAAAATATTAACGCTAGTGTTAAAGTAGCCTAAGGGTTTTTTCACACAAGCGAGTTTTCAGCACGGGTGCAATGCAAGACGTGAACGCATAGCACCCGCACTGAATCCTGTATACATGAGCATTCTTTTCACGCATCAGTTCTGCGTCGTGCGAAAAATGCGGCATGTTTAATATTCTGCGTTTTTCACACATCCCTGATAGAAGTGAATGGGGCTGCGTGAAAAACACATTGCATCCGGAAGCAAGTGCGGATGCAATGCGTTTGTCACTGATGGTTGCCAAGAGATGTTGTTTGTAAACCTTCAGTTTTTTAAAAACGCATCAAAAAGCATTGCACCCAAACAAAAAAAAAAGCCGAACAACTGAATGCAATTGAAGAGTAAACTGACTGAACTTGCTTGCAAAATAGTGCGAGTTTCCCTGAACGCAGTCTGAATCCTGAGCTAATCAGTCACGCTCGTGTGAAAGAGGCCTAAGGCCTCATGCACACAACCGTTGGTGTTTTGCAGTCCGCCAACCACAGATCTGCAAAACACGGAAGTTACTCCACGTTCCGTTTCGCAATTTGCGGTACGGAACACAGCCCATTGTAGAAATGCCTATTCTTGTCCATAAAACGGACAAGAATATGACATGCTCTATTTTTTTTGCGGGGGCACGGAACGAAGCAACGGATGTGGACAGCACATGGATTGCTGTCCGCATCTTTTGCGGCCCCGTTGAAGTGAATGGGTCTGCGCCCGAGCCGGAAAATATGCGACTCAGACGCGGACCACAACAACGGTCGTGTGCATGAGGCCTAACAGTCAGCCTAATCCCGCCAGTGATGATGAGCAGATAACTGTAGTAAATTACTCTGTAGAGACCAAGAAGTGGCGCCTATTATTAGGCTTAGTGACCAGTGCAAAAATTGCATTATTTTATGGTTCTTGTTTAAATAAAGATATTGACATGGAAAATTTAAAAATAACTTCACCGAAACTTCTTTAAAAATATGTTACTAATAAAACTTTATTTAAACAATAGGTCATTTTCTGTTGACACATCCTCTTGAAAGATACAGTGCAGGTATCCAGTCTTCATTTTCACCTTGTGCCTGGGTACTTCAGTGAAGTGGCTAAGTAACAAACTGCACGACACTGCACATGTAGCCGGATCAGAATGGCCTCTTAATAGACATTGCTAAAGACATGAATTGAATTTTCCCCTCTGCTGCATCGCTCATTTATTATTTACAAAGTGAAACCGAGAATGTTTTGGTTGAACACACCAATTAACTGAATATAATTATACGAGGAAATGGTATGTAGGAAGACCTCGTCCAGGAGTGTTAAAGAACCACTGCATCTTTTATGCTCCCGTTATGATAATCTAATTAGACTTTTATGAGGTCCTGAATTCCATATTATATTCTGTGACTTGTTTCCAAAAGTGTGCTCGCAAATCAGCTTTCAATAGTTTCTGCTGAACGAGCTAATACTGTGCGTCGTTATCGCTCACTTCTATGTGATAGACACACGCACTGAACCCAGAGGCCCTCGTAGAAAAAAGCCCATTCATTGACAAGACTAAATTATGCTTAACACTGGGTTTTCACATTTTCTCATTCTTTTTAACTCCATCTTGGCTAGTTGGATCATAAATTGCAGAGTTAGATATAACGGAATCAAAAAGTTTAAAACAATCAAAAGGGGTTGTCTTATGAGGACAAGTCTTGTCCATAAGCCCTATAGGGTATATACAGTCGTGGCCAAAAGTTTTGAGAATGACACAAATATTAGTTTTCACAAAGTTTGCTGCTAAACTGCTTTTAGATCTTTGTTTCAGTTGTTTCTGTGATGTAGTGAGTTTTTCCAGATGCCCCAAACAATCGGAAAGAGGCTTCATCGGAGAATATGACTTTGCGCCAGTCCTTAACAGTTCATTCACCATACTTTCTGCAGAAGATCAATCTGTCCCTGGTGTTTTTTTTGGAGAGAAGTGGCTTCTTTGCTGCCCTTTTTGACACCAGGCCATCTTCCAAAAGTCTTCGCCTCACTGTGCGTGCAGATGCACTCACACCTGCCTGCTGCCATTCCTGAGCAAGCTCTGCACTGGTGGCACTCCGATCCCGCAGCTAAATGCTCTTTAGGAGACGATCCTGGCGCTTGCTGGACTTTCTTGGACGCCCTGAAGCCTTCTTAACAACAAGAATTGAACCTCTTTCCTTGAAGTTCTTGATGATCCCATAAATTGTTGATTGAGGTGCAATCTTAGGGTACTTTCACACTTGCGTTGGTGCGGATCCGTCTGTTTATTTGCATAGACGGATCCGCACCTCTAATGCAAACGTTTGTATCCGTTCAGAACGGATCCGTTTGCATTAGGTTTAAAGAAAAATGACAAAGTCCAAAACGGATCCGTTTTGAATTACATTGAAAGTCAATGGGGAACGGATCCGTTTTCAAATGCACCATATTGTGTCATTGAAAACGGATCCGTCCCCATTGACTTACATTGTAAAAAAAAACGGATCCGTTATGCTCTGCCTTTTCAGACGGACACCAAAATGCTGCATGCTGCGTTTTGGTGTCCGCCTCCAAAATGGAATAGAGGCGGAACGGAGCCGAACTGATGCATTCTAAACGGATCCTTATCCATTCAGAATGCATTGGGGCTGAACTGATCCGTTTTGGACCGTTTGTGAGAGCCCTGAAATGGATCTCACAAACGGAATCCAAAACGCTAGTGTGAAAGTACCCTTAGTAGCCACAATATCCTTGCCTGTGAAGCCATTTTTATGCAATGCAATGATGGCTGCATGGCTGCAGGTCACCGTAGTTAAAAATGGAAGAACAATGATTTCAAGCATCACCCTCCTTTTAACATGTCAAGTCTGCCATTTTTACCCAATCAGTCTGCCATAATGATCTCCAGCCTTGTTAACTCATTCTCACCTGAATTAACAAGACGATTACTGAAATGATCTCAACAGGTCCTTTAATGACAGCAATTAAATGCTTTTCTTTAGGATTAAGTTAATTTTCATGGCAAAGAAGGAATATGCAATTCATCTGATCACTCTTCATAACATTCTGGAGTATATGAAAATAGCTATTATAAAAACTTAAGCAGCAACTTTTCCAAATTCCAATATTTATGTAATTCTCAAAACTTTTGGCCACGACTGTACACATCATAGATGAATCCACCTCCTCCTTTATGAGGAAGAGTGGAGATCCTCCAGTGGTATCACTGCAGGTAGACTTCTTAGGCTTCCAGCTAAATTTTCTATTTGCAGGAGGTGTGAGCTGGACCCATGGGCATCAGTTGACCTTTATGGTCCTATATAAAAGTGTGGTATATATTTAGAGATGAAAAAATTTTCAAAAATTCAATTTTGCCGGTTCGACAAATTTTTTGAAAAAATTTGGTTCGATCCCAATTTATTTGTGGCGAATGGCGTTAAAAAACATCTATTTTCTGGCTGCTGAGAGCCTTTATAGTGGTGTAGAACACTGTGTGCCTTGCAGTAGCACGCATAGGGAGTCTGCTGTGGTAGTGAAATAATGCTGTGAGTCTGACATGCAGATGACAGGCGTCGCTCTTCATTGCACACTTCACTTATTTGCGCAGTCACATGGCCAAAACTGACCAAATGACTCAAGTATGAACTCAGCCTTACAGGTTGATGTTAGCGCCAAGAAGAAGCGCACTCCTTTTACACCATCGTCAGCTGATTCCACATAGATGTCTACAGAACCTGTTCTATTAAACGCTGGTACAAGTAGAGCCCCCGACAGAGTGAAGAGGGTGTCATCAGTAACTTTGTGTTGACACTGATTATTTTGCCCTTCCTCTTATCTGTCAGAATAATAACCCCCAAAAAACGGATCCTGTCTGTTGAGCATCCGCCGGTCAGCATTTCGTTAGTAATCCATCAGTATTGCTAATGCCCAAAAAAACAGGAGTGGATCCAAAACAGAAATTACATGTGAATGGCCCAATGACAGTGTGGAGGTGGCGGCAGCATCAGGAGGAGGCCACAGAGTGGCACAATGATAGTGTGGAGGTGGCGGCAGCATCAGGAGGCAACAGAACAGCACAATGACTGAGTGTGGAGGTGGCAGCAGCAGCATCAGGAGAAGGCCACAGGGTGGCACAATGACAGTGTGGAGGTGACAGAAGCAGCATCAGGAGGCCACAGAGTGGAACAATGACAGAGTGTGGAGGTGGCAGCAGCATCAGGAAACTACAGAGTGGCAAGGTGACAAAGTGGGGGGGTGGCAACAGCATCAGGAGACCACAGAGTGGCAAGGTGACATAGTGAGGAGGTGGCAGCAGCATCAGAATACCACAGAGTGACCCGGTGACAGAGTGGGGAGGTGGGTGGCTGAAGATGGTGGGTAAAAGAAGGAGTACATTGCATCAGATGTGTGGCATCAGGCGGGTGGCAGCATCAGAATAGTAGCTCTTTTGTCCGAAGTGTTGGTGTGGCACCATGGATAATCTACAGTTGTGTTCAAAATTATTCAACCCCCACTGAAATTGAGTGTTTTGGCCAGTTTGACATTGATTTTGATCATTTCAGTCATCTTGTTTACAATTAAATCAAAGAGGCCCTTGTAAGTCAGACAAATATAACATAACATTTATAATGAAATAACCACAAATGTCTTTTCTGTGCTCACATCATTATCAGTTTTATTCAACCCCCAAGTGACATTCAATCTTAGTACTTAGTACAACATCCTTTTCCAGTTATAACAGCTTTTAAACGTGAAGCATAGCTTGACACAAGTGTCTTGCAGCGATCTACGGGTATCTTCGCCCATTCTTCATGGGCAAAAGCCTCCAGTTCATTCACATTCTTAGGCTTGAGCGCTGAAACTGCTTTCTTTAAGTCCCACCAGAGGTTCTCAATCGGATTTAAGTCTGGTGACTGTGATGGCCACTTCAAAATGTTCCAGCCTTTATTCTGCAACCATGCTCTAGTGGACTTGGAGGTATGCTTGGGATCATTGTCCTGTTGAAAGGTCCAACGTCTCCCAAGCCTCAGGTTTGTGACGGACTGCATCACATTTTCATCCAATCTCTCCTGGTACTGAAGAGAATTCATGGTACCTTGCACACGCTAAAGCTTCCCTGTACCTGTAGAAGCAAAACAGCCCCAAAGCATGATGGACCCCCCACCATGCTTCACAGTGGGCAAGGTGTTCTTTTCTTCATAGGCCTTGTTCTTCCTCCTCCAAAGATAGCGTTGATCCATGGGCCCAAACAGTTCTAATTTTGTTTCATCAGTCCAAAGAACACTATCCCAAAACTTTTGTGGTTTGTCCACATGACTTTTGGCATACTGCAGTCGACTCTTCTTATTCTTTGGGGACAGCAAGGGGGTGCGCCTGGGAGTTCTGGCATGGAGGCCTTCATTACGCAGTGTGCGCCTTATTGTCTGAGCTGAAACTTCAGTACCCGCATCTGACAAATCTTTTTTCAGTTCCTCAGCAGTCACACGGGGACTTTTCTCCACTTTGCGCTTCAGGTAGCGCACAGCAGTCGAAGTCAGTATCTTCTTTCTGCCACGACCAGGTAGCGTTTCAACAGTGCCCTTTGCCTTGAATTTGCGAATGATGCTTCCTATGGTGTCTCTTGGTATGTTTAACATCTTTGCAATCTTCTTATAGCCATTGCCCTTCCTGTGAAGAGAAATCGCCTCTTCTCTTGTCTTCCTGGACCATTCTCTTGACCTCACCATGTTTGTAAACACATCAGTAAATGTCTAGAAGGAGCTGAGTATCACAGTCATTTTAAAGGGTTTCTGTCATCACGTTTTGACATTATAAGCTGTCTGACATTAGCTATGTGCTAACGTCAGAGCAGCTTGATAATGTCTTTTTTATAAAAATCTGGTGCCTGCTGTCCTCTGCTCACCGCGCCTGCGCCGAATACAGAGCGGCCGTGCAGGCGCGGGATTTCACAAGGAGACAGTGCCGGAGGATCGCTGCCCGGCACTGTCACTCAAAGTAAGAAGGGGCGTGCCAGCAGGTTGCCGCACGGAGCTTCTAGGAGCAGAGCAACGCCCCCCCTGCTCCTAGAGGCTAATTTACATATTATAAAAGTACGTTTTTTAGCCTGAATATAAATCGGATTTTTATAAAAAAGACATTATCAAGCTGCTCTGACGTTAGCACATAGCTAATGTCAGACAGCTTATAATGTCAAAACGTGATGACAGAAACCCTTTAAATCTGCCTAATTGGTGCTTATTCTGCTTGATGCTGCTCCTTGACATCCACAGGGGTTTTCAATACCTGATCGAAAACACTTGAATGAACCTCTGTTCTTAAGAGTGGTCGTCTTTAAGGGGTTGAATAATTGTGTCAATGAAGAAATCACAAAAAAAACATTTAATACTGTATTACAAAAACAATTGATGTCATTTTAGTTGCATTTGGTTCCTTAAAAAGTCCTTGTAAGATTTCATTCTGAACACAATTACAAATGTACACTAAATTCCCTAAAACTCTTTACAGCATTGGGGGTTGAATAATTTTGAACACAACTGTAGTCTAAAGCATCAGGCATTGATGGGTAGAAATCCTGGCTGATCCACGCCTGATTCATCTTGACAAAGGTCAGTCTCTCCACATTCTGGGTGGGCAAGCGAGTTCTTCTTGGGGTAACTATGGCCCCCCTCCACTAAAACACCCGCTCTGATGCCACACTACTGGCTGGGCATGACAGCTTTTGCTAATGCACTAATACACACCAAAAAGCGCTGTCATTTTCTCACTTCAACACACAACGGCTAATAAGCCCTTTTTCTTTTTCCCCACTAATACACACAAAAAGGGCTTTAGAACATATAACTGCACCGCTGAACGGCAAATATATTTTTCTTTTGCAACTAATACAAGCCAAAAAGGGCTGTCATTTTCGCACTTCACCACGCAACGGCTAATAAGCCCTTTTTTCCCACTAATACAAGCCAAAAAATACTTTAGAACATATAACTGCACCGCAGAAGGGCAAATAAGACGTAGAAATATTTCCTTGTAATTAACCCTGTTAATGGCTGTATCAAACAGCACTTGCACCCTAATAACAAGAACGGTTTGCTAGAATTACAGAGCTGTATAATGGCAATTTGGATCCCCAGTCAGTGCAGCAAGGAGTAATAGGATTGTTCCTATTACCCAGGCTGTAACCTCCCCTACTGAACCCTGTTCAACAAAAATGCTGTGGAATGATTCCTCTCTATCCATTCCCTACACTTTGAATAATCTTTCCCTGCACTTGTAAATCATTTTTTTAGCACAATGAAGTTTTTTCTAGCACTGTCCCTAACGCCTGCTGATATCACTCCCTGTATGTATGTATGTATGTATGTATATATATATATATATATATATATATACACCGTATTTTCCGGCGTATGGGGTTTGGGCTATACTCGCTGTATAAGACTACCCCTCTTCCAACGCACACCAAATAAAAATTAAACAGATGATCCGAACATGAGAAAACCACTGAGAGCAGGGAGAGGGGGCTGCTTCAGGAGCGACTGGCGGGGATGCAGCGCTCGCTGGCTCAGCTAGAGGGCGCCTGTCCCTGAAGCTGGAGAAGGACAGCTTCTCTAGTCCGACTTGGAAGTAAAGAGTAGTCTTATACGCCAGAAAATACAGTGTGTGTGTATATATATATATATATATATATAAATCTATGGTGCAGGTGGCTGGACTTTAGTGCCCATCTTCATACATTTACACCACTTTCATCCAAGCAGTTATCCATAGGGGAGAGGGTTCTGTTCTGTCATCACTAAGAGAAAGGGGCTCATTCTGCCCCACATCACTAGACTGACTATTTTAAGGGGGTATTCTTGCACTTAACAAAGGATTCCAGGGCTGTTCCCTTGTGCATAAAAAAGTTTGATAAAATAACCAATGATAAAAGTAAAAAGAACAATTATTATTTCAAAGGCCTCTACATAACTTAGGCACCTGATCTGGCGACCATTCAACAATATTAAATGTACACCAGCTCCTATGCTGGCGTAGATTTAAGTAATTTTCTACATCAAAAACAGGCGTAGAAAATGATGAACCAGACGGACCTGCCAACCCACCCACTTCTCCACACACCACGCCCCCTTTTCTGGAACTCAAGAAAAATGGCGTAAGTGGCGTACGCAGGGAAACATGCACAGATTTTGCCGCAAACAACTTTTGCGACAAAATCTGCACTTTTTAATGCCGATGATGAGATTTATCTAATACTAAGTGAAGAGGAACTGAGACGGGAATAAACAAATTCCTGCTACCTAGAAGGGTGGGAATTGTGACGCACCTTCAGAACGCTGCAACCTCATTGGTTTGCCAGTCGGCAATTGCCCGATTTCCCTGATGACGCTTGAGATCCAAGCGAAACATGTTGAGGGGCAGTGGTCTTGCATTTTATTGCAGCGACCGGTATCCCTAAACAGTCTGTGCCAATGATGAATGTCAGAGTGTTGGACTTGCTGGGTTTTTAATATTCCCTTCTTGGGTTTTTATTGGAGAATAGGTAAATAAAGGTTAACCCCTTCATTGTTCGCATCTGTGATATGATCTTCCCGTGCCGCTCAACTTAACCCTTGATTCAACCACATCATCACATCAGTAGAGCAGATTTCACTCACAAGCATCCGTAATCAGAGGGCCTACAAGGGCTTCTTTACCTGACATGGTAAGGTTCCTATAGAGCAAGCATCCTCAAACTGCGGCCCTCCAGCTGTTGTAAAACTACAACTCCCACAATGCCCTGCTGCAGGCGGATACCTGTAGGCTGTCTGGGCATGCTGGGAGTTGTAGTTTTGCAACAGCTGGAGGGCCGCAGTTTGAGGATGCCTGCTATAGAGCCTTGCATCAGGCAGAGCTTAATAGGAGCACTACAAGGTTACCATAAATTGTGCAGGTAAACCATTGCAGTCATTGGTATATACTAGTTAATTACTACATGTTTAAGTCCCCTAAGGGAGACTAAGATAAAGTTAAAAAAATAAGGAAAGAAAATTACAAATAATAAAAAAATAAATATTCAAAGCAACCCCTTTCACAATTTTACTAATTAAAAATCAACAACAAAAAAGTGATACCTGAACAATAAAAATATAAAAGAAATATCTAGAAATAAAAATAAAAATGCTCAAATCACCTTTTTGGCCCCCTTCTCCTACCAAAAATAATAGAATAAAAAGTGACTAAAAAGTATTGATAAAATCTACAGCTCATCCTACATAGAAACCTCACACAGCTCCATTGGCTTAAATATAAAAAAGTTATGGTGTCAGAATATGACAATGCAAAGGAATTTTGCACTATATCAGTACTGTAATTATACTGACCTGCAGAATAGGAGTAGCAAGTCATTTAGACCTCCCTGTAAATGCCATAAATATGAAACTATTTTTTCTTATTCCACCCCATTAATCATTTTTTTTTCCAGCTTCTCAATACATCTTAAGTAATTTTAAATGGTGCCATTAGAAAGGACAACTTGTTCTGCAAAACAACAAGCCACCATACGGCTATGTGAGTGGAAAAGTATAAAAGTAATAGCTCTTGGAAGGCAGTGAGATAAAAATGAAACAAAAAAGATGAAAATTGTTTGCCGTGCCAAGGGGTTAATAAAACCCATACAATAGAGGTAACATAATTTACAGAGTTCAGAGAACAGCATAAGAAAGCAAAAGCGTAAAAATTGTCTGTATTCTGTTCAAAAAAATGTAATATATATTATAAGCTATAGGTGCAGAAAAATGACACTATAAAAATGCACCCAAAGCAGTAAAAACAAGACCTTTCGTGACACAGTCAAAAACAAAAACATATGCTGCGTCCTCTAAATGGTTTTCTGGTTTGTATGAATATACTATAAAATCATGATTTATAACAATTTCCAGAATTTGATCACATTTTTTTCACTTTTATTGCTCCTCTATTCTAGGCCAATGTCACATGACCATGTCCATGTTATGACCATGGGAGGGGCAGTAATACAGGAGTGTCTTTGTAACTACCGGGTTGGGAGGAGCTGTAAACTAGCTGGGCATTGTTAGGAGTTAGCAACTACTGTACATGAACATATCTGTTAAAGATCCTGGAAAACCCCTTTAAGGTGTTAGCTCCTTAGTTATGCTTCTATGGCAGAATACAGTGTAGTAGGAAGACACCAAATTACAGAACACAGACTGAACACAACTGCATTGTACTGTATATTGCATATATAGATAATTTTGAGGTGAAAATTCTGTAATTACTGCTTGCTAGACAAATCTATGCAAGACAAAGCAATAAACCGAATAACTATTTAAAGAAGCACTCACAATTTTTTTTATTCTCTGACCTGTTAGAAAGGTACATAATGTAATCTGTAGGGAAGGTAATTTTCTTACCAGTGGCTGTATTTGTGAGTTATAACTAGTGATGAGCGAAGTATTGGAAAATTCAATTTGGCTGCCTTGCCGAATAGAAAAATAAATAAAAATAATACCCTCATCCATTTGATCATGAAGAGCCGGCCGCTGGTATATTGATTGTAGATCCACCGCAAAATCTCATGTGGCCTGTGATGACGTCATAACATCGGCTGGCGTGGTGAGGTCCTTGGGTTGAGCTAACCCAAACTGCTTGGGGTCGCACCAAACTTTGCGAGTTCGGGTACCCTTTTCACTGAAGTCCGGGTGATTTTATCATTTTCCATTATAACATGGTTATAATGGAAAATAATAGCATTTTTAAGACAGAATGATAAATAAAATGAGCATTAAGGGGTTAAAAAAATTAAATAAATTTAACTCACCTCATCCACTTGATCGCTCAGCCGGGCTCGTCTTCTTTCTTCTTCTTCTTCTTTCAGAACCTGGCTGGAAAAAGACCGTTGGTGACGTCATCGTGCTCACCACGTGGTGAGCGCATTGACATCACCGCAGGTCCTGCTGAATGAAGATAGAAGGTTTCTCTATCTTCATTCAACTAATCACGTTCCGACATGTCAACCATCAGTGGGTGAGATAGAAAGTGATAATGTAGCTTAAGGTGCATCACCGGGAGATTATCACTAAAATATAGCTTTTAATTAAACTTTAAAAAAAATAAACAATATGATACAAAGTCTCCAATCCGAGTAGGGAGGGGAGGTGGCGGTGGAGGGAAATAAATAACCCTAGTCTGTCCACTACACACTATCGACCCTGCCTATAAACGGAATAGCCGCCCTGATAGGGGCAATCCCGTGTCAGGAACCTCCTAGTGTCCCAAATAAGGCCCTGACACAGAAAAGTACCCACCACCTATATACAAGTGCAAAAGATCAAACACAGTCTGTCAAAAGTCAAGTGTATTTCATTCAACAGACTCGCCAGATATTATTTCAAAGGGACCAACTATAACGGTTCCTTACTGGTATTCAAAAATTCCAACGCGTTTCACTGCAACCATGCAATGGGTTGCAGATCATCTGGGGACCAACTTCACAACGATGGTGTCTTAAATTATCACAAGCACCATCCCTCAGATAGATTCGCTCAATCTGCTGGATCACAAATTCAACGACCAACTTGCAATTTATACCAACATTATTACCCTCATACACAGGATATATATGAGATATAATATGACCGGCAGGGGAGTAGTTGATGTACCTATCAACGATGCATAGTGTAAAACTCAACTCTCATATTACAGAATATTCCACAGATAGTTAACTTCACACCCAAAGGATGTAAAATGACCCAGAAGGGGAGTGAAAAAACTGGCATATAGATCACTCCCCTTGTGGGTCATTTTACATCCTTTGGGTGTGAAGTTAACTATCTGTGGAATATTCTGCAATATGAGAGTTGAGTTTTACACTATGCATCGTTGATAGGTACGTCAACTACTCCCCTGCCGGTCATATTATATCTCATATATATCCTGTGCATGTGAGGGGTAATTAATGTTGGTATAAATTGCAAGTTGGTCGTTGAATTTGTGATCCAGCAGATTGAGCGAATCTATCTGAGGGATGGTGCTTGTGATAATTTAAGACACCATCATTGTGAAGTTGGTCCCCTGATGATCTGCAACCCATTGCATGGTTGCAGTGAAACGCGTTGGAATTTTGAATACCAGTAAGGAACCGTTATAGTTGGTCCCTTTGAAATAATATCTGGTGAGTCTGTTGAATGAAATACACTTGACTTTTGACAGACTGTGTTTGACCTTTTGCACTTGTATATAGGTGGTGGGTACTTTTCTGTGTCAGGGCCACTTATTAGGGACACTAGGAGGTTCCTGACACGGGATCGCCCCTATCGGGGCGACTATTCTGTTTATAGGCAGGGTCGATAGTGTGTAGTGGACAGACTAGAGTTATTTATTTCCCTCCACCGCCACCTCCCCTCCCTACTCGGATTGGAGACTTTGTATCATATTGTTTCATTTTTTTAAAAGTTGAATTAAAAGCTATATTTTAGTGATAATCTCCCGGTGATGCACCTTAAGCTACATTATCACTTTCTATCTTACCCACTGACGGTTGACATGTCGGAACGTGATTAGTCTTTTTCTAAAAATAGTTGTACTTGTTATATTATGGCCCAGTCCTTAAATTCTTTGTTTGATAAAACCAAATGGCTCACCGAAGCTAATCAGGTTTTCTCTGATAGAGAAATCAACTTCAGCACACCAGTGCATACGTCGATTAAAACAGCATTTAAAGATTTGTATCTTGCACACAAAGAATGCCTTAAATCATGGTGGGAAGCACAATCTCTAGAAAACTACATTAAAAATTCAATCGTCCCACGTGGATTGAGAATTTTTATACGTCCAGCCAAACGGGTCACTACCCCTGAATTTCTGGGTAAATGGGAACAGGAAGCCACAGATAGCTCCATTAGATTTATGAAATTACTGCTAGTGCAGGAGCAAAACAAACTCCCTGAACTTGAAAAACAACTAGTGGAAGAAGTGAAAATTGCAGAAAAATTCAGTGATCATACAGAATTCTCTAATAGACAATCTGAATTACTGAATAATATAGAGAGATTCAAGAACTCTCTAATTGAAAGGAAGCATAGACAATTCTTGAATGATCAAACTGAATTCAAGAATAAAACAGCTTATAACACAGAATCTAAGGATTCAGCAACCGAAACCTCTGCTTCGGAACTTGAACACTCGGACAGTGACTCTAATACCTACCGAGGACGACCAAATCAGAGGTCTCAGTATAGGAGTAGAAGACGCAGGGGGGGACGATTTGGAAATAGAAACTATCCGTCCTCTAGAGGTGAGGCCAGGGGCCGACAACAACCATCTAAACTAAATCCGCAGTCATGGGAAGAAAATATGAACAGGGACTATGCCTCATCCTCCTCTGCCTCTTCCTCTGCTCAATTAGCAAGAGAGAATACGGTGGACGATCACTCTTTTTTAGACCAAGGAGACCGGAATCCTTACGGGTTACGGAATCGCCTGCAAAAAAACTGATAACTTGCGATGACCCCATGATTGTGAATTTATCGGGCAAGACGTTGTCTGAATCTGAAAAGTCCATTATATCTAAAGGACTGACCTTTGTTCCTACCAACAAATATGACTGTTTTGACTGGATCAAGGATCTCAATCTTTTTATACAAAAGGCGAAAAACCTTTATTCAGTTGGATAAGCTTAAATGTAGTGAAACAGGTTTGGAGATGTCGGACCTTCAGGGATATAAGGAGCTATTGAGCCTCTTAGAGGATAATGAGAGAGCACCTGGCTTAGGCCCCTGTTACTGTATAACCCGGTATAGTGGGGGTTAATACCGTTCGGCGATTCCCCTGGCGAAGAGCACAGCAACCCACAACCGCTGGAATCCACCGAACTGGAACCATACGAAGTCCTCCTTTCCTGGAACAGGCAAGAGAACGTTCTGACGTAGCAATTCCCCCCAAGTACGAGACGAGGCTCCGTATTAATGGTTAAACAGGAATTCTAACTTTATTGAGGGCTACCTGCCCGGTATTTATGCAGGTCTCCCACCTGGTGGACACTCCCTAGGGGACCAGAAGGAAGACTGCGACACGGGATACAGCAGCCAATCACACACAATGGGACAATACAGACACCCCCAGCATATCCCTCCCCTCTGCCTGTGATACAATTACCCTACACAGGTTAATGTAATCATCACAGGCAGGAGAATACACAATGTCTTCTGTCCTGGAGACAATCGAGGAGTCATTCAATTATCTCTCAGGACAAAGGGAAATCGCCAATACACACGTGGGGACAATAGGACAGACATCACTATTCACTTAAAAACTACATATTCACAATCAATCCATTCAGGTTAACAACATATTAAAAAATGACACGAATCAGACCAGGAGTTAAAAAGTTAAGGGAAAGTCCTATTTGACCAAATGAAGCCTAGCTTTTCTGGTTCAAACTGGTTTTACAAAGCCCTCTCTCCTGGAGACAATGGGGAAAATAATCCAATTATATCCAGGGATAGAGGCAGACTCCATTGAGCACATGGTTGCAAAAGGACATAAAATTACACAATGTTACAATTACTACATAAAACATATACATGCAACATATCCCCAGATGGCTTAGGTCTGAGCGCTCAATATATCCAAACAGCGCTCAGATGCCACAAACACAGTCAAATCGCCATGGTGTTTAAGTTTAGCATGGGCTGATGAGAGGGGCCATAATCCTGGGGCAAGAGGCTGGCAATCTGTCCCCTCCAAAACTCAGTGGCGAGTTTGGTTTCGCCACACATCTCCCCTTTTCCAAACAGACTAACAGGGTATCTGACCTTCTGCCGGTCAGTGCCCTTGTTAGTCCAGCAGCCCACCCACAAAACAGAAACAGCAGTACAGCCCACCCACAATACATGGTTACTACACCTGAGCAAGGGATAAAACTGTCCATGTCCATGTGCCTCACTACAGCTGTGTGGGGGACTGGTAGACTGCCTGAGTGGGTTGCTGAGTGGGCAGAGACCAGCGGTACTCTGCCCTAGTGCCATCGCTACTACGGAAGTAGCCTGGTTGGAGCGTGGTTGTTGTAGGGGGAGACCGACTGTCTCCCCTTTAGATACACAGCTCTGCTGTTGTAGGGAGAGACCGACTGTCTCCCCTTTAGATAGACCACCATGCTGCTGTGGGGGGAGACCGACTGTCTCCCCTTTGGCTAAATGGCCCTGTTGCTGGGGGACAGGACCGACTGTCCCTACCCCCTGTGCTGTGAGTGCAGAGACCACGGTCCCATCTGCACTGTTGTGGGGCTTACTGTCTCCCCCTGGAGCGTTAAACTGCCGCTGGGGGATGGAGACCGGGCTCCCAATTCCCTGTAAATCACACTGCCGATGGGGAATGGAGACGATGCTCTTCTCTCCCTGCAAAACATACTGCCGCTGGGGAGCAGGACCGACTGTCCCTACTCCCTTAAAATCCGGCTGCCGCTGGGGA
Source organism: Bufotes viridis (assembly GCA_033119425.1). Taxonomy (NCBI): domain Eukaryota; kingdom Metazoa; phylum Chordata; class Amphibia; order Anura; family Bufonidae; genus Bufotes; species Bufotes viridis. The sequence continues at coordinate 64,186,150 of CM065593.1, forward strand.
GAGCAGGTAACAAGCTTCTCTCCCAGACATACTTTCAGCCGCTGGGGAGGGAGACCGACTGTCTCCGCTCCCAACACAGTGTCCTGCTGCTGGGGAAAGGAGACTGGGCTCTCTATTCCCTGCCGGACTCTCTGCCAATGGGGAGGGAGGACAAGGCTCTCCTCTCCCAGTAAGTCACTCTGCTGCTGGGGGCCAGGACAGACTGTCTCTGCCCCCTGTAACTTAGCCTGCCGCTGGGGAAAGGGGGTAACAAGCTCCTCTCCCATACATACTTCCAGCCTCTGGGGAAGGAGACCGTCTGTCTCCGCTCCCAATACAGTGTCCTGCTGCTGGGGAAAGGAGACTGGGCTCTCTATTCCCTGCTGGACACTCTGCCGATGGGAAATGGAGCCTGGGCTCCCAATTCCCTGCACTTGACTCTGCCGCTGGGGGACAGGACCGACTGTCTCTGCCCCCTGTAACTCAGCCTGCCGCTGGGGAATAGAGACTGGGCTCCCAATTCCCTGCAGGATCGGTGGAGAGACCTCGGTCCCATCTCCACCAGCCACCTGGGGTTCTTCCCAGTAGACCTCCACAATATCCTCCCAGCTGAAGGGCTCTGGACCTGGGTCTGACACTCTGCTCTCTCGCTGAGCCCTCTCACTGGAGTGGAACAGCTGCTGGTAGTCCTGTTCCAGCTCCATCTCCCGGGTCACCAGGTGGACCAGGTCTTGCTCAATTTTGTGAGTGTCGTCCCAGTCATACCTGCTCTCCCGCCACTCAAAGAGATCCCTGAACCGGGCTTGTGTAGGGCTCCCAAACTCCAGCTCTGAAAAAGTCTCCCATAACAAGCCAGGACCATCAAACTCCTCTCCCTCTGGCATGTCATGCTCGGCTGTCCGGGGTAGGTACCGAGCTTCATACCACCAGAGCGCCTGGTAGGCATCTTCCAGCCACATCTCCCGCCTTACCAGGTGCTTCAGGTCTTCTACCCACTCTTCCAGGGGCTGCTCTCCTAGGAAGGGCATCCGCAGGGCTACTCGCTTCTGCTGTCGCTGCTCGTCCTTGGGGAGCCTCTCGTCCCGCAGATACTCCACAATACCCAGTGCCTGGTACCAGATGCCTTTGCGGACTGCATCTCGGTCATCCATGACACCCTCATCATACTCCACTGCTGGTTCCATCCCGGTGCTGTTAGGGTCACTGTACTGGGACACGCGTTGCCCTCGAATTGTAAAATCCACGGTGCCTTCTGTTGCTGTCCTTCTGGCTGTAGGAACGATCCCGCTGCTTGCCACCAGTTGTTACGATATAACCCGGTATAGTGAGGGTTAATACCGTTCGGGCGATTCCCCTGGCGAAGAGCACAGCAACCCACAACCACTGGATTCCACCGAACTGGAACCATACGAAGTCCTCCTTTCCTGGAACAGGCAAGAGAACGTTCTGACGTAGCAATTCCCCCCAAGTACGAGACGAGGCTCCGTATTAATGGTTAAACAGGAATTCTAACTTTATTGAGGGCTACCTGCCCGGTATTTATGCAGGTCTCCCACCTGGTGGACACTCCCCTAGGGGACCAGAAGGAAGACTGCGACACGGGATACAGCAGCCAATCACACACAATGGGACAATACAGACACCCCCAGCATATCCCTCCCCTCTGCCTGTGATACAATTACCCTACACAGGTTAATGTAATCATCACAGGCAGGAGAATACACAATGTCTTCTGTCCTGGAGACAATCGAGGAGTCATTCAATTATCTCTCAGGACAAAGGGAAATCGCCAATACACACGTGGGGACAATAGGACAGACATCACTATTCACTTAAAAACTACATATTCACAATCAATCCATTCAGGTTAACAACATATTAAAAAATGACACGAATCAGACCAGGGGTTAAAAAGTTAAGGGAAAGTCCTATTTGACCAAATGAAGCATGGCTTTTCTGGTTCAAACTGGTTTTACAGAGCCCTCTCTCCTGGAGACAATGGGAAAATAATCCAATTATATCCAGGGATAGAGGCAGACTCCATTGAGCACATGGTTGCAAAAGGATATAAAATTGCACAATGTTACAATTACTACATAAAACATATACATGCAACATATCCCCAGATGGCTTAGGTCTGAGCGCTCAATATATCCAAACAGCGCTCAGATGCCACAAACACAGTCAAATCGCCATGGGGTTTAAGTTTAGCATGGGCTGATGAGAGGGGCCATAATCCTGGGGCAAGAGGCTGGCAATCTGTCCCCTCCAAAACTCAGTGGCGAGTTTGGTTTCGCCACAGCCCCTTTACGAATTTGAGGAACAAAAGTACCAAAAATCCACCAAGGGGTAATGAGGCGCACATCGATTTGTTTTTAAGTTCGGTTACTAGGGATTTACAGACTCTAACGATCATGCCTGGGCATAAAAATTATACCTATTCAGAGATGGAATCGTTAAAAAACCTCAGTAAAAATAAGGAACTAATTGTAAAACCCTCTGATAAAGGGGGAAACATTGTGGTGCTGAATTACAAACAATACAAATTGATGTGCATGAGCCTGTTAACTGACAAATTGAATTATGAGGTGTTGAAGTATGATCCTACCCTACAGTACCGTGTTGAACTTAAACAGATCTTACAAGAGGCCCTTGCGGATAGATTAATTAATAAAAGGGAATATGAATATCTTTTCCCTGAACATCCTAGGATCTCCACTTTTTACTGTTTGCCTAAAACACACAAAGGCTTTGACCCACTAAAAGGTCGACCAATAGTTTCAGGCATCGGGAATTTGACCCAGCACCTGGGTACATATATTGATCAGACCTTGCGACCCTTTTTACTTATCTTGCCTTCATATCTACGGGACACAACAGATTTGTTACAGAGACTGGAGGGCTTACACGTCGAAGCGGATACTTACTTGGCATCGATCGACGTGGAAGCCCTATATACGTCCATACCCCATGATAGGGGGATTGAAGCGGCTAAATATTACCTCAATTCAAGGAGCATTGAATTTAAAAATCATAATGACCTTGTCTTGCGCCTACTTCACTTTGTATTAACACACAATTATTTTGTCTTTGACTCCAAGTTCCTCCACCAGCTCAGGGGCACGGCCATGGGTAGTCCCTGTGCACCGACATATGCTAACCTGCTCCTGGGCTGGTGGGAGGACACTATAGTCTTCACTGATGAGATGTTGGAGTGGATCCAATTTATCCCCCTGTGGGTTCGGTTCATTGATGACATATTGCTGCTATGGACCGGCCCCAGGGAGGGGTTTAAGACATTTATGTCCCTTTTGAATCACAACCAAATAGATCTCTATTTTACATCGGAGATCCATGAATCTTCTATCTCCTTTTTGGACGTTCAAATCAGTAAAGATGAACATCAGTCCTTAAAAACTACTCTGTTTCGCAAAAAGACTGCGAGCAATAGTCTCCTGCGATGGGGCAGTTTCCACCCAAAACCCTTACGTAAAGGGATCCCTAAGGGTCAGTTCCTTAGGGTTAGACGGAACTGCTCCTCTCAGGAAGACTTTGAATTTGAAGCGGCCAAACTTTATGATAGATTTAAGGCACGAGGATATCCTGATTATTGCCTTAATCAGGCTTTAAACTATGTTCGGGGTAAGGAAAGATCTATCCTGCTGCAGATTCAAAAAAAAGAGAGAAGATGACGTCATACGTATTATAGGAACATACGATCTGGCCTCAGATCAGATAAGGGAAATATTAAATCGATATTGGTCACTTTTAAAATCTGACCCAGACCTGAGGGACTATCTCCCGGAATATCCCTCAATCACGTATAGAAGGGGGCGCAACATTCGAGATTTTGTGGTGCGAAGTCATTTTGAATCCCCCCAGAAAGAATGCTGGCTCCAGATCAGAATAGATCGAATGGGACCTTTAGATGTGGACATTGCAAGGCGTGTAAATTTATCAGGCTGGGTAATTCCTTTTCTGATGCGAGAGGTCTAACCTCGTATAGACAAAGGGGTTTTGCAAACTGCAATACGAGGGGAGTCATATATTTGATGAGATGTAAGTGTGGTAAAATGTATGTTGGAAAAACCTGCAGAGAATTCAAGATTCGGATATTGGAACACATTGGGGATATCCGTAATAAACGGGATAAACCCATTCCTAAACATATCCGTCTTGAACATAGAGATGAGACACTGGACATCTCCTTCTCTGCTATAGAAGTTGTGCGACCCTCAATTAGAGGAGGGAATATAGATTAAAGGGCTTCTGTCACCCCCACTGACGAATTTTCACTAGCTGACATTAGCTACTTGCTAATGTCAGCTGAGTTCAAACATATGTTTCCTAACTTTTTCTCTGTTTTCAATCTTCTAAAAAACGATGCCGGCGTCTTCTCTTCCGGGTGTAGCGCTGACGTCATCGGCGCAGGCGCACTGAGGACGGAGCGCCTAAGCGAGCGTCCTACACTCAGAGCGCCTGCGCCGACTAAAGACCGATACGGCGCAGGCGCGGGATTGCAGCTGCAGACAGGGCCAGTGGGAGGAGGAGAGCGCGCTGGCCCTGTCTATCAAAAGAAGAGGGGGCGTTCCAAGGGCATGAAGATGCGGCGGCTACCAGCAAGTACCCGCCCAACTTGCTGGTAGCGAAGCTAATTTACATATCACAAAAGTAAGTTTTTTAGAAGATTGAAAACAGAGAAAAAGTTAGGAAACATATGTTTGAACTCAGCTGACATTAGCAAGTAGCTAATGTCAGCTAGTGAAAATTCGTCAGTGGGGGTGACAGAAGCCCTTTAAATCCTAAAACAGAAGGAAGCGCGTTGGACGTTTAAGCTGGAGACTCGGGCTCCTTTGGGTCTCAATGAACACATCGATTATACATGTTTTATTTAAGTGACTGGGTTCTTCTTTTATTGTTTAGATTAGGGTGCGGCAGGCCTGCGTTATCTGCTGGACTGCGCTTAGCGTTCTGGACACACATATTTTGGGTGATCCTTGACGCCCTATATAAGGGTAAATACTTTGCCCCCATTCATAATTTCTCTGATTGTGGAGAATTAATGTGGATATACTTCTATCATCTTATAAAGTAATTTGTCCCTATTTAGTGGTCTCCTGAACTTAATAACACCTCCATGATTTACCTCTTTACCATCTGTGCCCCCTTTCTTTTTGATCAAATAAGCAGGTGGAACGCATGTATGGCATCCATGGAACGCAAGCTGACGTCACTGCCTGCCGCCTCTGGCTCACTATACATGCGTAGTCATCTGGAGCGCATCAGGAGCGTTTGTGGAACGCAGTACATCAGCAATTACATCACGTCCAGCCGATCATGTGACCATTTTTGATCACGTGACCGGAACTGGTATGTGGAGAGGCGCGTTCATTCCCGGCCCTACCAACACAACAGACCACTGCGTGCGGCATTGTGACATCAAGATGCAGCCTACACATCTATTCTGGCCAGCATTATCATCCTGTTGCTGACCCAGATAAGGGAAGTAATCATAATTTGTTGCACCTTATTCCAGACACTGGTTTCGATTATATCAGTGTTTTGATATATTGTTATGAAACGCCTGTAGCCACAAATGTGGTCTTTGCTATATCATGCAATATTGATCTATATGCCAGTTTTTTCACTCCCCTTGTGGGTCATTTTACAACCTTTGGGTGTGAAGTTAACTATCTGTGGAATATTCTGCAATATGAGAGTTGAGTTTTACACTATGCATCGTTGATAGGTACGTCAACTACTCCCCTGCCGGTCATATTATATCTCATATATATCCTGTGCATGTGAGGGGTAATTAATGTTGGTATAAATTGCAAGTTGGTCGTTGAATTTGTGATCCAGCAGATTGAGCGAATCTATCTGAGGGATGGTGCTTGTGATAATTTAAGACACCATCGTTGTGAAGTTGGTCCCCTGATGATCTGCAACCCATTGCATGGTTGCAGTGAAACGCGTTGGAATTTTTGAATACCAGTAAGGAACCGTTATAGTTGGTCCCTTTGAAATAATATCTGGTGAGTCTGTTGAATGAAATACACTTGACTTTTGACAGACTGTGTTTGACCTTTTGCACTTGTATATAGGTGGTGGGTACTTTTCTGTGTCAGGGCCTTATTTGGGACACTAGGAGGTTCCTGACACGGGATCGCCCCTATCGGGGCGGCTATTCCGTTTATAGGCAGGGTCGATAGTGTGTAGTGGACAGACTAGGGTTATTTATTTCCCTCCACCGCCACCTCCCCTCCCTACTCGGAATGGAGACTTTGTATCATATTGTTTCATTTTTTAAAAAGTTGAATTAAAAGCTATATTTTAGTGATAATCTCTATCTTCATTCAGCAAGACCTGAGGTGACGTCACTGCGCTCACCACGTGGTGAGCGTGATGACATCACCAATGGTCCATTTCCAGCCAGGTCCTGCAAGAAGAAGAAGAAAGAAGAAGACAAGCCCGGCTGAGCGATCGAGTTGATGAGGCGAGTTAAAAATTATTATTTTTTTAACCCCTCAAGCCCCATTTTATTTAGCATTCTGTCTTTAGAATGCTATTATTTTCCATTATGACCATGTTATAACGAAAAATAATAAAGTGAAGTTTGGGTCCCCATTGACTTTAATGGGGATCGGGTTCAGGGTCAAGTTCGGGTCCCGAACCCAAACTTCACCGGGTTTGCTCAACACTAGACGTCCTACGTCACTGTGCACGGGATTTCGTGCAGGATGTTCAATCAAGATGATGGTGGCTGGCTCTTCATGATCAAATGGATGAAGTAAGCATTCATTTTTTTAATTTTTTCCACCATTCAGGGAAAAGCGATTCGTTACCACGAAGCACAAGGAAATTCGGCTTTGCGGCAATTCAAATATTCCCTTCATTTCGGATCGAATTCGTGGAGTTCAATTCACTCAACACTAGTTATAACCTTCCTTCTGATCCTCAGCTATGTCATTTGACCAACACTCTGGCTCTCCAAATAACACATCTTATGTGGGGACAGGAAGTCAGTTTCTCTATGTATTCCTATGGGGGGCATCAATGTCAGTCTCATAGGAATGAATAAAGAAGCAATTGACTTCCTGTCCTCTGTCAGAGAGACAGGGTATTGGCCACATTATACAGTTAAAGGGGTTGGCCACCATAAGTATAAACAATAAAGTGACCCAGACAAGAACTAATGCCAAGAGGTATTTGTATCATGACAGATATACTGTGTATATATAATTTTTTACTGCATTCAGCACAGCATGCTCACATTGATGATATATAATATGTGCGTGAAGATGGAGAGATATGTGCGTGAAGATGGAGAGATATCTATTTATCATCATTTACCCTATCTATTTAGATTTCTATATCTATCTACATCTACTGTGGTAATGTGTACCTCAGCTGGGTGAGATAACTGAAATCCAGAAAGTAGCAGTAGTTTCAGCAAAGTGTAGTTTGCTGAGACAGGTTTGTTTAGATTCTGCTTTGGGTTTCTGCTGTTTTGAAGAGACCCAGGGCTAATGTCTGCGATTGACCATAATGCCAATCGCAGACAGATGCCATGGTCTTTTGTAACCACAGCATCTGAGGTGGCTTTCCCCAAGAGTGCTGCACCACATATAGTGGTCTGCAATACACAGGTACAAGCCGAGTGCAGGCAATTTGCAGAAGTGGACCCATTCACTTCAACAGGTCTGCGATCCGCAAGATACGTTCCGCACCACAACAAGATGAAAAACCTATTTTTTTGCGGTGAAGAAGCACAAAGAGAAATCCTTTGGAAGCACTTTGTAGTTCTTCTGTAGGCTTCTGATCAGTGCCTCTGCTCCATACCACTCTGTATCTAGCAGATCGCAGAGCCATTCAAGTCAATGGGATATTTGCTGTCCGCAATAAGGGAATGGGACACACACACTTGTGTGCATGAGCCCTTAGACTGTGAATGCACACAGTCTATAGGAGAAGCATGTTCAGTTTTTGGAAACTACGGGATAAGATGGCAGTTTTATTGCTACTATTTTGGGGTACATATGAGTTTTGGTTGCTCTATATTACACTTTTTGTGAGGCAAGGTAACAAAAAAATAGCTGTTCTGGCACCGTTTCTATTTTTTGTCATCTACAATGTTCATCTGACAGGTTAGATTATGTGGTATTTTTTATAGAGCAGGTTTTTACAGACGCAACAATACCAAACTACTTTTTTGGGTTGTTTGTTTCAGTTTTACATAATAAAGCATTTCTGAAAAAAATCATGTTTGAGTGTTTCCATATTCTAAGAGCCATAGTTTTTTTGTATTTTTTTGGCGATTGTCCTAGGTAGGGTCTCATTTTTTGTAGGATGAGATGACGGTTTGATTGGTATGATTTTGGGGTGCGTATACCTTTCTGATTGCTTTCTATTACACTTTTTGTGATGTATGGTGACAAAAAAATTGCTTTTTTGACACTGTTTTTATTTTTTATTTTTACAGTGTTCACCTGAAGGGTTAGGTCATGTGATATTTTTATAGAGCAGGTCCTTACGGACGTGGCAATACCTAATATGTATACTTTTTTTTAAATTTAGGTTTTACACAATAGTATTTTTGAAACAAAAAATCATGTTTTAGTGTCTTCATAGTCTGAGAGGCAAATTTTTTTTTCATTTTTTGAGTGATTGTCTTAGGTAGGGGCTCATTTTTTGCGGGATGGTGACAGTTAGATTAGTACTATTTTTGGGGGCATATGCCTTTTTGATCGCTTGGTGTTGCACTCTTAGTGATGTAAGGTGACAAAAAATATTTTTTTTGTAGCAGTTTTTATTTTATTTTTTTGACGGTGTTCACCTGAGGGGTTAGGTCATGTGATATTTTCATAGAGCCGGTTTATACGGATGCAGTGATACCCAATATATCTGCTATTCTTTTTTTCTAAAAAAATTTTAACGTCATTTTTAGAAAAGGGCGCTTTTTTTTTTTTTTTTTTTTTACTTGAAACTTTACTTCTTTTTTTTTTAAACTTTATTTTTTCAAACTTCTTTTTTCACTTTTTTTTTTTGGCCCACTCTGGGACTTCAACTTTTGGGGGTCTGATCCCCTTTACAATGCATCACAATACTTCTGTATTGTAATGCATTGGCTGTAAGCGTATTACACAGTGTCATACACTTCAGCCTGCTTGTCTGTGAAATCCAGGGGGCTGGACCTCACAGGCTGTCACCGAAGGCAGCCACGATGCCTAAGGAAGGCATTGCGCTGCTTTTCCTGCTATCGGGTCCCCGTCACAGCAGCGCAGGGACCCGATAGTAACTCCGATCTCCCGCAGCACATTGCACATGCAGTGGTCAGGGCTGACCGAGGCACATCAATGGTTAATGCACTGGCATCTGTGTTTTTACTGATGCCTGTGCATACAGCAAGGATCCGGCTATCAGTGACCGCAGGATCCCGCCGCTGATCGATATATAGGTTGTAACACGCCCATTTTCGTTAGCTCCACCCAAATGCCTACTGTATGCAGGGGCTCAGGAGGGTTTATGGCAGGGAACTTCAGGGAAGTGCTTGTCCTCCTTCTCCACCAGACTCGGAGTCATCATACAGGTGAGGGAGAAGAGCGCAGGCGCAGATAGACTTCACAGATGAACTGGCATGGACCAGCTGCTTGTAAAGATCCAGCCATGGACGGATTCGGCTGCAGGGCAGAGAGGGATCGGGGGGCGTGGCTTCAGATTATAGAAAAAACAGGCAGAGCTACTTAATGAAATATATTAGGATATTAACTTTTTCCATGCCTGCCACAGAGTGTTAGCAAATATTTAGAGAGTGGCCAACCCCTTTAAGGATCAGACGGGAGGTTGTAGTGCAGTATACGGGCACTTTAATACCCGTTTACTACCAATCTGTTATGTTCCTTTAAGTATTTCATATAATTGCCTGCAGCAATGTGAAGGTCGTCATGTAGGTATTAGACCACTAGGGGAACTGGTGAGCAGGGATATATATAGGTAGGCCAAGGCAGGCTAGTGTTAGTGCAGACCCTGGAGTCTGTGAGGGCCACATGTCTCGGGCCTAAGCAAGTCAGCAGAAGTCAAGCAGAGGCAATCCCTAGAGCAAGAGGTACTAAATGTCAAGAGGAGGTACACTGTCAACTGGAGATTCAAGGATATAAGCCAGAAGTAGGGCATTGGGGCCTTGAAGCATCAATTCCAGTCAGGACAAGTCAGGAAGAAAGTAAGGTTCACCTGCAATTCTAAGTCCTGTTATTTTACCCTCTGTTATACCTTGCTGGATGTAAGCCTGCTGTAACTGCGACTGTACAAACGTCTATTTTCTGCAACAAGAACTGTGTTAAGAGGTTGCCTGCTGTAATTTCCACTGTTCTCAGTAAAGTTGGAATTCTGTTTTCAAGTTACAAGTCTGCACCTCTGTTATTCCTACTATAAATACGGTGTGCCACCGTTTACTGGCACTGGCGTCACGACACCTCAGAGACTCAGCCATAGGCACGTTAAACTACAACACCAAGGGCACCTCGCATTCCACCTGGCTGTGTCCCTCAAGAACCCAGAGAGTGCCCCAGAGGAACAGCGTGCCGGCCTCTCCATCACTGGCATTCCCCAGGTTAGTCCCACACATTGCCCTGACTTGGGGATGCTACAGTAGCTCATAAATAGTCACCGGTAAGAAGATTACCTTCACTACAGTTTACATGTACCTTTATAATAGGGCAGAAAATAAAAAAGTTTGTGGGAGTGCTTCTTTAAACAGTATAAATATACATACTTCCCTCAGGTAAATCGCTTTGCCATCTTTAATCTAGCAGTGATACTTTTGCATTTCTCCTTTAAGTCTGACTTGGCCAATACATCTCTATGATTAATGGGACCTTTCTGCTGCCTTTCATGAATTACCCTATAAGCCCCTGCAGGCAAGTCCTGGGAGAGCCAGACCTACTGACCACCAATGTTCTGCCCTAGAGACAAGGCATGATAGATGTATGGCTCCGGCACTGCATGAAACTCAGCACAAAAATCATTTTGCTCAGGTTTGATTATTTTATGATATAGTTTTCTTTCAAAAATACATTTTTCTAAAATACCTGAAGAGGATGGAATTTACTTTTTAGAACATTACACTGCACACAAGGCGATCTAAGGGTGTAAAATAAGAGGAGAGAAAAGATTTGCAATATTTAATGTAGTAATCAGTCATAATAATGCAATACGAGCCTATAGCAGCATCCTATATGACATACACAAGAATCATAGTTTCCCATAAGTTAGAAAAGACTCCAGCTCCACATTTCCCACTAACATTAACATTCATTAATCTAAATCCAATTTTCTGTGCTTATTTTTTCATATCCAGGTTGTATAATTCATCACCAGGTTGTATAATTCTGCCTAGCTACAGCCACCACTAGAGGGAGCTAAACATATGGATTGCTATAGGATGTATTGAACATAATGGGAAGATTTTTTGAAATAAATTAGAACAGGAAATGTAATCAAAACCTTTTGTGCAAGCTCAGTCTTTAAATCTTAAAAGATTTGTTCAGGATTTTGATATTGATGGCCAAGCTCAAGATAAGCCATCTATATCAGATTTGTAGAGGACAAATACCAAGCTGATCAGCTGTTTAGCTGTAGGTCCAGCGCCAGAAATGAACACCAGAACTACACAGCTCTATCCATGGACTGGGAACATAAAGTGGCCCTGGAAAAAACAAAGCAAAAGTAGTCATATGTAGTAGGAGGATCCAGATTGACAGAAGGTGGGGCAACACAAGTAGACATGGACAATGGAAGTAGGCATGGCCAGCAGTACAAAATACTGCCCTAGCAGAAAAATATACAGCAGTACAGTAGAATAGTTTGTTGCGGTACTGCAAAATCATCTAAATCCGTTCTATTGTTCGTCTGTGGTCACAGTGAGTTTGTCGCCATCCACTTGCGTACCTAACACTATTTGACATCATTAGTGTAAACCAGTGTACAGCACAGGTATCTTTGTCACAAAATTTAAAATAATGTATTTCATAGTCGCAGCCACTTTGTCACAGCCCTTTGACGGACAGATGTCACAGGAGTTTGCCTCACTGACTTGTGAAGTCACAAAACATGCCATTTTTTTCATAAGTGAAATAAAATAATGATATAACAAAACCAAATTAGGATGTTGCAGCAGTTTCCCGAATGAAAGACTTGTGATGTCGCAGCAGCTGACAGCTAAGTCATTCTGATGTCACAGCAACTTTCCAGAGAACTACACCACTGTAATGTCACAGAAGCTTACCTGAGAACTACACCACTGTGATGTCACAGCAGCTTACCTGAGAACTACAGCACTGTGATGTCACAGCAGCTTACCTGAGAACTACAGCACTGATGTCACAGCAGCTTACCTGAGAACTACACCACTGTGATGTCACAGCAGCTTACCTGAGAACTACACCACTGTGATGTCACAGCAGCTTACCTGAGAACTAAATTATTATGAGGTCACAGCAGCATACCATGAGAACTACAGCACTGTGATTTCACAGCAGCTTAACTGAGAACTACAGCACTGTGATGTCACAGAAGCTTACCTGAGTACTACAACACAGTGATTTAACAGCAGCTTACCTGAGAACTACAGCACTGTGATGTCAAAGCAGCTTACCTGAGAACTACACCACTGTGATGTCAAAGCAGCTTACCTGAGAACTACAGCACTGCAATGTCACAGCAGATTACCTGAGAACTACACCACTGTGATGTCACAGCAGCTTACCTGAGAACTACAGCACTGTGATGTCACAGCATCATACACGATAACTACACCACTGTGATGTCACAACAACTTACCTGAGAATGACACCACTGTGATGTCACAGCAGCTTACCTGAGAACTACACCACTGTGATGTCACAGCAGCTTACCTGAGAACTACACCACTGTGATGTCACAGCAGCTTACCTGAGAACGAAATTATTATGAGGTCACAACAGCTTATCTGAGAACCACAGCACTGGGTTGTCATAGCAGCTTACCTGAGAACTACAGCACTGTGATGTCACAGCAGCTTACCTGAAAATGACATCATCGTAAAGTCACAGCAGCTTACCTGAGAACTACACCACTGTGATGTCACAGCAGCTTACCTGAGAACTAAACCACTGTGATGTCACAGCAGCTTACCTGAGAACTACACCACTGTGATGTCACAGCAGCTTACCTGAGAACTACACCACTGTGATGTCACAACAGCTTACCTGAGAACTACACCACTGTGATGTCAAAACAGCTTACCTGAGAACTACAACACTGTGATGTCAAAGCAGCTTAGCTAAGAACTACAACACTGTGATGTCACAGCAGCTTACATGAGAAGTATTCCACTGTGATGTCACAGCAGCTTACCTGAAAATGACATCATCGTAAAGTCACAGGAGCATACCTGAGAACTACACCACTGTGATGTCACAGCAGCTTACCTGAGAACTACAGAACTGAGATGTCACAGCAGCTTACCTGAAAATGTCATCATCTTAAAGTCACAGCAGCTTACCTGAGAACTACACCGCTGTGATGTCACAGCAGCTTACCTGAGAACTACACCACTGTGATGTCACAGCAGCTTACCTGAGAACTACACCACTGTGATGTCACAGCAGCTTACCTCAGAACTACAGCACTGTGATGTCACAGCAGCTTACATGAGAAACACAGCACTGTGATGGCACAGCAGCTTACCGGAGAACTACAGCACTGTGATGTCACAGCAGCTTACCTGAGAACTACAGAACTGTGAAGTCACACCAGCTTGCCTGAAAATGACATCATCGTAAAATCACAGCAGATTTCCTGAGAACTAAAACACTGTAATGTCACAGCAGCTTTCCTGAGAACTACACCACTGTGATGTCACAGAAGCTTACCTTAGAACTACGCAACTGTGATGTCACAACAGTTTACCTAAGAACTACCGCACTGTGTTGTCACAGCAGCTTACCTGAGAACTACAGCACTGTGATGTCACAACAGCATACCTGAGAAATACAACACTGTGATGTCATAGTAGCTTACATGAGAACTACATCACTGTGAGCTCACAGCAGCATACCTGAGAACTACAGCACTGTGATGTCACAGCAGCTTACCTGAGAACTACACCACTGTGATGTCACAGCAGCTTTCCTGAGAACGACACCACTGTGATGTCACAGCAGCATACCTGAGAACTACACCACTGTGATGTCACAGCAGCTTTCCTGAGAACTACACCATTGTGATGTCACTTCAGCTTACCTGATACCTACTCCACTGTGATGTCACAACAGCTTAACTAAGAACTACCGCACTGTGATGTCAAAGCAGCTTACCTAAGAACTATAGCACTGTGATGTCACAGAAGCTTACCTTAGAACTACGCAACTGTGATGTCACAACAGCTTAACTAAGAACTAACGCACTGTGATGTCACAGCAGTTTACCTGAGAACTATAGCACTGTGATGACACAGCAGCTTACCTGAGAACTACACCACTGTGATGTCACAGCAGCTTACCTGAGAACTACACCACTGTGATGTCACAGCAGCTTACCTGAGAACTACACCACTGTGATGTCACAGCAGCTTACCTGAGAACTACACCACTGTGATGTCACAGCAGCTTACCTGAGAACTACACCACTGTGATGTCACAGCAGCTTACCTGAGAACTACAGCACTGTGATGTCACAGCAGCTTACCTGAGAACTACACCACTGTGATGTCACAGCAGCTTACCTGAGAACTACACCACTGTGATGTCACAGCAGCTTACCTGAGAACTACACCACTGTGATGTCACAGCAGCTTACCTGAGAACTACACCACTGTGATGTCACAGCAGCTTACCTGAGAACTACAGCACTGTGATGTCACAGCAGCTTACCTGAGAACTACAGCACTGTGATGTCACAGCAGCTTACCTGAGAACTACACCACTGTGATGTCACAGCAGCTTACCTGAGAACTACACCACTGTGATGTCACAGCAGCTTACCTGAGAACTACACCACTGTGATGTCACAGCAGCTTACCTGAGAACTACAGCACTGTGATGTCACAGCAGCTTACCTGAGAACTACACCACTGTGATGTCACAGCAGCTTACCTGAGAACTACACCACTGTGATGTCACAGCAGCTTACCTGAGAACTACACCACTGTGATGTCACAGCAGCTTACCTGAGAACTACAGCACTGTGATGTCACAGCAGCTTACCTGAGAACTACACCACTGTGATGTCACAGCAGCTTACCTGAGAACTACACCACTGTGATGTCACAGCAGCTTACCTGAGAACTACAGCACTGTGATGTCACAGCAGCTTACCTGAGAACTACACCACTGTGATGTCACAGCAGCTTACCTGAGAACTACACCACTGTGATGTCTCAGCAGCTTACCTGAGAACTACAGCACTGTGATGTCACAGCAGCTTACCTGTGAACTATAGCATTGTGATGTCACAGCAGTTTACCTGAGAACTACAGCACTGTGATGTCACAGCAGCGTACCTGAGAACTACAGCACTGTGAGGTCACAGCAGCTTACCTGAGAACTACACCACTGTGATGTCACAGCAGCTTACCTGAGAACTACAGCACTGTGATGTCACAGCAGCTTACCTGAGAACTACACCACTGTGATGTCACAGCAGCTTACCTGAGAACTACAACACTGTGATGTCACAGCAGCATACCTGAGAACTACACCACTGTGATGTCACAGCAGCATACCTGAGAACTACAGCACTGTGATGTCACAGCAGCTTACCTGAGAACTACACCACTGTGATGTCACAGCAGCTTACCTGAGAACTACACCACTGTGATGTCACAGCAGCTTACCTGAGAACTACACCACTGTGATGTCACAGCAGCTTACCTGAGAACTACACCACTGTGATGTCACAGCAGCTTACCTGAGAACTACACCACTGTGATGTCACAGCAGCTTACCTGAGAACTACACCACTGTGATGTCACAGCAGCTTACCTGAGAACTACAGCACTGTGATGTCACAGCAGCTTACCTGAGAACTACACCACTGTGATGTCACAGCAGCTTACCTGAGAACTACAACACTGTGATGTCACAGTAGCTTACATGAGAACTAAACCACTGTGATGTCACAGCAGCTTTCCTTAGAACTACAGCACTGTGATGTCACAGAAGCTGACATGAGAACTACAGCACTGTGATGTCACAGCAGCTTACCTGAGAACTACAGCACTGTGATGTCACAGCAGCTTACCTGAGAACTACTCCACTGTGATGTCACAGCAGCTTAGCTGAGAACTACAACACTGTGATGTCACAGCAGCATACCTGAGAACTACAGCACTGTGATGTTACAGCAGCCTACCTTAGAAGTAAACCACTGTGATGTCACAGCAGCCTACCTGAGAACTACACCACTGTGAGGTCACAGCAGTTTACCTGAGAACTACACCACTGTGATGTCACAGCAGCATACCTGAGAACTACAGCACTGTTATGTCACAGCAGCTTACCTGAGAACTACAACACTGCGATGTCACAGTAGCTTACATGAGAACTACACCACTGTGATGTCACAGCAGCTTACCTGAGTACTACAGCACTGTGATGTCACAGCAGCTTACCTGAGAACTACACCACTGTGATGTCACAGCAGCGTACCTGAGAACTACACCACTGTGATGTCACAGCAGCTTACATGAGAACTACAACACTGTGATGTCACAGCAGCTTACCTGAGAACTAAAGCACTGTGATGTCACAGCAGCTTACCTGAGAACTACAGCACTGTGATGTCACAGCAACGTACCTGAGAACTACACCACTGTGATGTCACAGCAGCTCAGCTGAGAACTAAAACACTGTGATGTCACAGCAGCATACCTGAGAACTACAGCACTTTGATGTTACAGCAGCCTACCTTAGAAGTACACCACTGTGATGTCACAGCAGCTTACCTGAGAACTACACCACTGTGATGTCAGAGCAGCCTACCTGATAACTACACCACTGTGAGGTCACAGCAGTTTACCTGAGAACTACACCACTGTGATGTCACAGCAGCTTACCTGAGAACTACATTACTGTGATGTCACAGCAGCTTACCTGATAACTACACCACTGTCATGTCACAGCAGCTTACCTGAGAACTATACCACTGTGATGTCAAAGCAGCTTACCTGAGAACTACACCACTGTGAGGTCACAGCAGTTTACCTGAGAACTACACCACTGTGAGCTCACAGCAGCTTACCTGAGAACTACACCACTGTGATTTCACAGCAGCTTACCTGAGAACTACACCACTTGTATGTCACAGCAGCTTACCTGAGAACTACACCACTGTGATGTCACAGCAGCTTACTTGAGAACTACAACACTGTGATGTCACAGCAGCATACCTGAGAACTACACCACTGTGATGTCACAACAGCATACCTGATACCTGAGAAAAACAGCACTGTGATGTCACAGCAGCTTACCTGAAAACTACACCACTGTGATGTCACAGCAGCTTAGCTGAGAACTACACCACTGTGATGTCACAGCAGCATAACTGAGAACTACACCACTGTTATGTCACAGCAGCGTACCTGAGAACTACACCACTGTGATGTCACAGCACCATACCTGACAACTACACCACTGTGATGTCACAGCAGCATACCTGAGAACTACAGCACTGTGATGTCACAGCAGCTTAACTGAGAACTACAACACTGTGATGTCACAGCAGCTTACCTGAGAACTACACCACTGTGAGCTCACAGCAGCATACCTGAGAACTACAGCACTGTGATGTCACAGCAGCTTACCTGAGAACTACAGCACTGTGATGTCACAGCAGCTTACCTGAGAACTACAGCACTGTGATGTCACAGCAGCTTACCTGAGAACTACACCACTGTGAGGTCACAGCAGCTTACCTGAGAACTACACCACTGTGATGTCACAGCAGCCATACATGAGAACTATACCACTGTGATGTCACAGCACCATACATGAGAACTATACCACTGTGAGGTCACAGCAGCATACCTGAGAAATACAGCAATGTGATGTCACAGCAGCTTACCTGAGAACTACAACAATGTGATGTCACTGCAGCATACATGAAAATGACATAATCGTAAAGTCACAGCAGCTTACTTGAGAACTACAACACTGTGATGTCACAGCAGCATACCTGAAAACTACACCACTGTGATGTCACAGCAGAATACCTGATACCTGAGAACTACAGCACTGTTATGTCACAGCAGCTTACCTGAGAACTTCAACACTGTGATGTCACAGCAGCATACCTGAGAACTACACCACTGTGATGTCACAGCAGCATACCTGATACCTGAGAACTACACCACTGTTATGTCACAGCAGCATACCTGAGAACTACAGCACTGTGATGTCACAGCAGCTTACCTGAGAACTACACCACTGTGATGTCACAGCAGCTTACCTGAGAACTACACCACTGTGATGTCACAGCAGCATACCTAAGAACTACAGCACTGTTATGTCACAGCAGCGTACCTGAGAACTACACCACTGTGATGTCACAGCAGCGTACCTGAGAACTACACCACTGTGATGTCACAGCAGCTTACCTGAGAACTACAACACTGTGATGTCACAGCAGCATACCTGAGAACTACAGCACTTTGATGTTACAGCAGCCTACCTTAGAAGTACACCACTGTGATGTCAGAGCAGCCTACCTGATAACTACACCACTGTGAGGTCACAGCAGTATACCTGAGAACTACACCACTGTGATGTCACAGCAGCATACCTTAGAACTACACCACTGTGATGTCACAGCAGCTTACCTGTGAACTAGAGCACTGTTATGTCACAGCAGCTTACCTGAGAACTACACCACTGTGATGTTACAGCAGCCTACCTTAGAAGTTCACCACTTTGATGTCACAGCAGCTTACCTGAGAACTAAACCACTGTGATGTCACAGCAGTATACCTGAGAACTACAGCACTGTGATGTCACAGCAGCTTAAATATGAACTACACCACTGTGATGTCAATGCAGCTTACCTGAGAACTACAGCACTGTGAAGTCACAGCAGCTTACCTGAGATCTTCACCACTGTGATGTCAGAGCAGCTTACCTGAGAACTACAGCACTCTGATGTCACAGCAGCTTACCTGAGAACTACAGCACTGTGATGTCACAGCAGCTTACCTGATAACTACAGCACTGTCATGTCACAGCAGCTTACCTGAGAACTATACCACTGTGATGTCAATGCAGCTTACCTGAGAACAACACCACTGTGATGTCACAGCACCATACCTGACAACTACACCACTGTGATGTCACAGCCGCTTACCTGAGAACTACAGCACTGTGATGTCACAGCAGCGTACCTGAGAACTACACCACTGGGATGTCAAAGCAGCTTACCTGATATCTACAACACTGTGATTTCACAGCAGCGTACCTGAGAACTACACCACTGTGATGTCACAGCAGCTTACCTGAGAACTACACCACTGTAATGTCACAGTAGCATACATGAGAACTAAACCACTGTGGTATCACAGCAGCTTACCTGAGAAATACTGCACTGTGATGTCACAGCAGCTTGCCTGAGAACTACAACACTGTGATGTCACAGTAGCTTACATGAGAACTACATCACTGTGAGCTCACAGCAGCATACCTGAGAACTACAGCACTGTGATGTCACAGCAGCTTACCTGAGAACTACAGCACTGTGATATCACAGCAGCCTGCCTGAGATGAGAACTACACCACTGTACGTCTGTGACAATTTAAGCTATTAACCCCTTAAGGACCCATGACTTATGGGTACGTCATGGGTCCGATCCCTAAGTATGGCGCCCGCTCCTGCCCTCTGTGGGCGCGATCGCTGCGGGGGTCCGGCTGTTTCCTGTAGCTGACCCCCGCGGCTAATGTTCGCGGTCGGCAGCGATGCCGATCGCAATCATTTAACCCCGCAGATGCCTTTGTCAATCCTGACCACGGCATCTGCGCGCGCTAAAACCGAAAGTAAAACTTTTGGCAGCTCTCCGGCTCCCCCTAGTGGTGATCGGGAGAATCGGAGCGCTGTAAGGGATAGCCTCAAGCCTTTCATTCAGCTTGAGGCTATCACTTACTATTTCCTATGGAGCCCTTGTTAGCAATAGGGCTTCATAGGAAAGTAGTAAAATCCTCATAAACTCCAATACAAGTGTATTGGAGTTTATGTTAAGCAATCAGATGACTTATTTATATAGGTCCCTATGGGACCTATATAAAAGATGTAAAAGAAAAAAAAAAAAAAACTAAAAATTCAAGTCACCCCCTTTCCCCAAAATTAAAATAAAATAATAATTTTTAAAAAAATACACATCATGGGTGTCGCAATGTGCGAAAACGCCCGTGGTATAAAAATATAAAAATATATTCCCCATACGGTAAACAGAAAACGGAAAAAGCGCCAAATGGCGGATTCGCCATTTTGAACGCTTCATTTCCTCAAAAAATTTAATAAAAGTGATCAAAAAGTCCTATACACCCCATAATGGTATCAACTAAAAGTTCAGATCGCCCCGCAAAAATAAGCTCCCATACAATGCCATACACTTAATTACAAAAAAGTTATAGGGGTCAAAATATGGCGACAAAAAAATAAATAAAAAATTTCCCACTTTTGAAGTTTTTTCACTATCAAAAGCATAAGAAAAACTATACATATTGGGTATCGCCGGATTCGTACTGACCTGTAGAATAAAACTAAATGGTCAGTTTTATCACACATCAAACGTCGTAATTTAAAAACCCGTAAAATTGTGGTAGAATTGTTTTTTTGCAATTTCACCCCATTTTGAATTTTTTTCCCGCTTCCCACTACATCGTATGCAATATTAAATGGTGGCGTTGGAAAGTACAACTTGTCCCGCAAAAATAAAGCCCTCATATGGCCATGTGAACGTAAAAATAAAAAAGTTATGGCTCTCGGAAGGCATGGAGCGCAAAACGAAAATGCAAAAATGAAAAAACCCAGAGTCCTTAACCCCTTAAGGACACAGGGTTTTTACATTTTTGCGTTTTAGTTTGCGCCTATGCCTTCAAGAGCCATAACTTTTTATTTTCCGTTCACATGGCCATATGAGGGCTTATTTTTTGCGGGATAAGTTGTACTTTCCAACGCCATCATTTAATAATGCATACGGTGTAGTGGGAAGCGGGAAAAAATTCCAAATGGGGTGAAATTGCAAAAAAGCAATTTCACCACAGTTTTACGGGTTTCTAAATTACGACGTTTGATTTGCAATAAAACTGACCATTTAGTTTTATTCTACAGGTCAGTACGAATCGGCGATACCCAATATGTATAGCTTTTCTTGCGTTTTGATAGTGAAAAAATTCAAAAGTGGGAAAAATTATTATTTTTTTGTCGCCATGTTTTGACCGCTATAACGTATTTGTATATAAGTGTATGGCGTTGTATGGGAGCTTATTTTTAGCGGGCGATCTTAACTTTTAGTTGATACCATTATGGGGTGTGTAGGACTTTTGATCGCTTTTATTTAATTTTTTGAGGAAATGAGCGTCAAAACGGCAAATCGGCCATTTGGGCGCTTTCCGTTTTCTGTTTACCGTATGGGAAATATATTTTTATATTTTTATACTATGGGCATTTTCACACATTACGACACCCATGATGTGTATTTTTTTATTATTTTATTTTAATTTTGGGGAAAGAGTGATTTAAATTTTTAGTTTTTTTTTTTTACACTTTTATATAGATCCCATAGGGACCTATATAAATCAGTTACCTGATTGCTTATATCATAAACTCCAATACACTTGTATTGGAGTTTATGAGCATTTACTACTTTCCTATGAAGCCCTATTGCTAACAAAGGCTCCATAGGAAATAGTAGTGATAGCCTCAAGCTGAATGAAAGGCTTGAGGCTATCCTACAGCGCTCCGATTCTCCGATCACCACTAGAGAGCGAGCGCTGCCAGTTTACTTTCGGTTTTAGCGCGTGCAGATGCCGTGATCAGGATTGATCACGTCATCTGCAGGGTTAAATGATCGCGGTCGGCAGCGCTGCCGACCGCGATCATCAGCTGCGGGGGTCAGCTACAGGAATCAGCCGGACCCCCGCAGCGATGGTGCCCGCAGCGGCCAGGAGCGGGCGCCATCTTTAGGGACTGGACACATGACGTACCCATACGTCATGTGTCCTTAAGGAGTTAAGGGGTTAATGAATATATGTAAATGTGAAATGATGATGATGATGGAAAGAGATGGAAAGAGATTAGTTCCAAACCACAAGCACACATGATTAAGGGGGCGCGACTTCCGAAACATCGCGCAGCATGGGGTAGCGATCAGTTAAGCGGTCTCAGGATTACTATGCATTATAGAGATTTATTTATATGAAAAATAAAGGTACAGAAAAAATACAAGCAAAGCTTCAAAAGAGTGAGTATTATTTATACCTCGCGAATAACCTTTTAAACAAGACTAATACGATTGAGTGGATTATATGGATATAATTGTGGAGCTTGAGTGAGGTTCTGAAGCAGGTCGTGGTATACTACAGGTGGAGCAATAGTCAATGATCGAAGATACCTAAGAACTATATCATTGTGATGTCACAGCAGCTTACCTGAAAACGACATCATTATGATGTCACAGTGGCTTACCCGCCAACTAAATCTTTATGATGTCGCAGCAGCTTAGTGGACACTACAGCCAAAATTGCCAAATTGTAGTTGTTACTCAGAGATCCCACTAACAGAGATTTTACTAAGAGAAGGAGAAACCAGGGGGCTATTGCTGCAACCAAGCGGTTAGCTCATGCTTAGACATCTTGAAGGAATTGGAACTGTGTACAGATAACTGATGATTGTACTACAACTCCCATTGTGTACACAGTAAAGGGAGACTTTTGTTAGGGATGTTTTGATGTTCGGGTTGCGGCAGAATTCCGTTATGCTGCCCATAGACTTCTATTATGACGGAATGCAAAACGGAATGCCTCTTTAAGGCTTTCGTTTGGAATTCCGTTATGTTCTGTGGTAAAGGAATCCATAATGGAATTCTGCCATAACCTTAACTTCAAAACATTAAGTTCGGTCATCCCTACTGCCTAGCACTCACAAGGACATTAACACCATGGGCACCACAATATTATAAGGCAGAAGCTTACGGCTACAGGAATTGCCCCAAGGGGACAAAGGGTGCTCCTTCTTCAATGCACCAACCACAGGAAGCAATGGTTTGAAGAAGCATACCATGACTTTCCTCTGCTCCGACTCCTCGGGGGCTCACTTCAATAACTCAGAGAGGTAGCAATTGTAGCAGTGATAGTAAATATGTGGTTTCTGCACTCTTTGAATTTAGATGCCCATGTACGGCATAGAGGTAGGTTCCCATCCGAAAAGAGGTGGCCTTGCTGTGGTGGATGGGCACAGATATTTTTTTATCAAACTATATTTGTTAACCCCTTTAGGACACATGACGTACCGGTACGGCATGTTTCCCGAGTCCTTAAGGACACATGACGTACCGATCACTGCTGCTCAGCTGGCAGTGATTGGAACAAGGTACCTGCTGAAATCATTCAGCAGGTACCTTGTTACAATGCCCAGGGGGGTCCTGTGACCCCCCCATATGGGCGATCGCTGCAAACAGCAGGTCAATTAAGACCTGCGGTTTGCAGCGATTCAGTGCGATCTCTGATCCCCGCGGTCTGTGACCGCGGGGATCAGAGAGTTAATGCCCCCAAATTCTTGATCTTTAACCCCCCCTGCAGCCCCCAATCATATTTTGGTTGCGGGGGTGGAGGGGGGGTGGTTGCGGGCGGCGGGAGGCGGTGCGGGAGGCGGGCGGTGCGGTGGGCGGGATCGCGATTGCGATCCCCCGCCCGCCTCCTCTGTAATGTATCCCTGGTGTCTAGTGGGTCTATCAGAGTGTCAGCACATTGCTGACACTCTGATAGAAACGGCTGGCATCTGTGCTTGATCAGATGCCAGCCATTTAACCCCTTCTATACGGCGGTCCGTACGGACCGCGGTATGGAAGGGTTAACAGGGAGGGAGCTCCCTCCCTCTCCCATCGGGGGGCTGCTGTGCCTTTGTAGCCCCCCAACAGGACGGGATCACAGAGGGAGGGGGCTACACTCCCTCACCATCCATCACCCGCTGCTTTCTGATGGCTGCGGGTGATGGTTGCCATGGAGACAGGACGCTTTCAGAAGCGTCCTGCTCTCCATGGTGCTGAAAGTCTGAATAGACCTGCTAAAGGTCTATTCAGACTTTGTAAAGTACAAAATACAGCACAGTGCACTATATAGTGTACTGTACTGTATTATACAGACACCAGATCCACTGGATCTTTCAGAACCAAGTGGGTCTGGGTAAAAAAAAAATGTAAAAAAGTGAAAAAAAGTAAAAATGAAAAAAACACATATCACTGAATAAAAAATAAAAAAATAAAAATACTGTGGCTAAACCAATCTTGCCACTGAGTTTTGGAGGGGACAGATTGCCAGCCTCTTGCCCCAGGATTATGGGCCCTCTCATCAGCCCACGCTAAACTTAAACCCCATGGCGATTTGACTGTGTTTGTGGCATCTGAGCGCTGTTTGGATATATTGAGCGCTCAGATCCAAGCCATCTGGGGATATGTTAAATGTCTGTGTGTACTGTAAAGGGTGGGACATGGTATATTGAATAATGATGTCTGTCCTATTGTCCCTACGTGTGTATTGGCGATTTCCCTTTGTCCTGAGAGATAATTGAATGAGTCCTCGATTGTCTCCAGGACAGAAGACATTGTGTATTCTCCTGCCTGTGATGATTACATTAACCTGTGTAGGGTAATTGTATCACAGGCAGAGGGGAGGGATATGCTGGGGGTGTCTGTATTGTCCCATTGTGTGTGATTGGCTGCTGTATCCCCTGTGTCGCAGTCTTCCTTCTGGTCCCCTAGGGGAGTGTCCACCAGGTGGGAGACCTGCATAAATACCGGGCAGGTAGCCCTCAATAAAGTTAGAATTCCTGTTTAACCATCAATACGGAGCCTCGTCTCGTATTTGGGGAGGAATTGCTACGTCAGAACGTTCTTTTGCCTGTTCCAGGAAAGGAGGACTTCGTATGGTTCCAGTTCGGTGGATTCCAGCGGTTGTGGGTTGCTGTGCTCTTCTCCAGGGAAAAGGCCCGAACGGTATTAACCCTCACTATACCGGGTTATACCGTAACAACTGGTGGCAGCAGTGGGATAGAGAGCCCAGTCTCCTTTCCCCAGCAGCAGGACACTGTATTGGGAGCGGAGACAGACGGTCTCCCTCCCCAGAGGCTGGAAGTATGTATGGGAGAGGAGCTTGTTACCCCCTCTTCCCAGCGGCAGGCTAAGTTACAGAGGGCAGAGACAGTCGGTCCTGTCCCCCAGCGGCAGAGTCAAGTGCAGGGAATTGGGAGCCCAGTCTCCATTCCCCATCGGCAGAGTGTCCAGCAGGAAATAGAGAGCCCAGTCTCAATTCCCCAGCGGCAGGCTAAGTTACAGGGGGCAGAGACAGTCGGTCCTGGCCCCCAGCAGCAGAGTGACTTACTGGGAGAGGAGAGCCTTGTCCTCCCTCCCCATCGGCAGAGAGTCCGGCAGGGAATAGAGAGCCCAGTCTCCTTTCCCCAGCAGCAGGACACTGTATTGGGAGCGGAGACAGACGGTCTCCCTCCCCAGAGGCTGGAAGTATGTATGGGAGAGAAGCTTGTTACCTGCTCTCCCCAGCGGCAGCCGGATTTTAAGGGAGTAGGGACAGTCGGTCCTGCTCCCCAGCGGCAGTATGTTTTGCAGGGAGAGAAGAGCATCGTCTCCATTCCCCATCGGCCGTGTGATTTACAGGGAATTGGGAGCCCAGTCTCCATCCCCCAGCCGCAGTTTAACGCACCAGGGGGAGACAGTAAGCCCCACCACAGTGCAGATGGGACCGTGGTCTCTGCACTCACAGCACAGGGGTAGGGACAGTCGGTCCTGTCCCCCAGCAACAGGGCCATTTAGCCAAAGGGAGACAGTCGGTCCCCCCACAGCAGCATGGTGGTCTATCTAAAGGGGAGACAGTCAGTCTCTCCCTACAACAGCAGAGCTGTGTATCTAAAGGGGAGACAGTCGGTCTCCCCCTACAACAACCAGGCTCCAACCAGGCTACTTCCGTGGTAGCGCTGGCACCAGGGCAAAGTACCGCTGGTCTCTGCCCACTCAGCAACCCACTCAGGCAGTCTACCAGTCCCCCACACAGCCGTAGTGAGGCACATGGACATGGACAGGTTTATCCCTTGCTCAGGTGTAGTAACCATTTATTGTGGGTGGGCTGTACTGCTGTTTCTGTTTTGTGGGTGGGCTGCTGGACTAACAAGGGCACTGACCGGCAGAAGGTCAGATACCCTGTTAGTCTGTTTGGAAAAGGGGAGATGTGTGGCGAAACCAAACTCGCCACTGAGTTTTGGAGGGGACAGATTGCAAGCCTCTTGCCCCAGGATTATGGGCCCTCTCATCAGCCCACGCTAAACTTAAACCCCATGGCGATTTGACTGTGTTTGTGGCATCTGAGCGCTGTTTGGATATATTGAGCGCTCAGATCCAAGCCATCTGGGGATATGTTAAATGTCTGTGTGTACTGTAAAGGGTGGGACATGGTATATTGAATAATGATGTCTGTCCTATTGTCCCCACGTGTGTATTGGCGATTTCCCTTTGTCCTGAGAGATAATTGAATGAGTCCTCGATTGTCTCCAGGACAGAAGACATTGTGTATTCTCCTGCCTGTGATGATTACATTAACCTGTGTAGGGTAATTGTATCACAGGCAGAGGGGAGGGATATGCTGGGGGTGTCTGTATTGTCCCATTGTGTGTGATTGGCTGCTGTATCCTCTGTGTCGCAGTCTTCCTTCTGGTCCCCTAGAAGAGTGTCCACCAGGTGGGAGACCTGCATAAATACCGGGCAGGTAGCCCTCAATAAAGTTAGAATTCCTGTTTAACCATCAATACGGAGCCTCGTCTCGTATTTGGGGAGGAATTGCTACGTCAGAACGTTCTCTTGCCTGTTCCAGGAAAGGAGGACTTCGTATGGTTCCAGTTCGGTGGATTCCAGCGGTTGTGGGTTGCTGTGCTCTTCTCCAGGAAAAAGGCCCGAACGGTATTAACCCTCACTATACCGGGTTATACCGTAACAAATACACTACACATATTAGGTATCGCCGCGTCCGTAAAAACCTGCTCTATAAAAATATCACATGACTTAACTCCTCAGGTGAACGCCATAAAAAAAAAAACCAAAAATGGTGTAAATAAGCCATTTTTTGGCACCTTACATCACTAAAAGTGTAATACAAAGCGATCAAAAAGGCGTTTGCCTACCAAAATAGTACCAATCAAACCGCCATCTCATTCTGCAAAAAATGAGCCCCTACCTAAAACAATTGGTCAAAAAATAAAATAACTATGCCTCTCAGACTAAAAAATGATTTTTTTTGTTTCAAAAATGCTTTTTAGTGTTTAATGTAAAAAAAAAAAAAAAGTAGACATATTGAGTATCTCCACGTCCGTAAGAATCTGCTCTATAAAAATATCACATGACCTAACCCCTCAAGTAAACACTGTAAAAAAAATTTAATACAAACTTTGTCAAAAAGCCATTTTTTTGCCACCTTACATCACAAAAAGTGTAATAGCAAGCGATCAAAAAGTCATATGACCCCCCAAATAGTGCCAATCTAACCATCACCTCATCCCGCAAAAATGATACCCAACCTGAGACAATTGCCTAAAAACTGAAAAATATATGGCTCTCAGACTATGGAGATACTAAAACATGTTTTTATTTTATTCAAAAAGGATATTATTGTGTAAAACCAAAATAAATAAAAAAAGGTATACATATTATGTATCACCGCGTCCGTAAGGACCTGCTCTATAAAAATATAACATGACCTAACCCCTCAGATGAACGCTGTAAAGATAAAAAATATAAACGTTGTCAAACAAGCCATTTTTTTGTCACCTTACATCACAATAAGTGTAATGGTAAGCGATCAAAAAGTCATATGCACCCCAAGATAGTATCATTCAAACCGCCATCTCATCCCGCAAAAAATGAGCCCCTACATAGGACAATCGCCCAAAAAAATATACATATATAGCTCTCAAACTATGGAGACACTAAAACATGATTTTTTTTTGTTTTAAAAAATTATATTATTGTGTAAAACTTATATAAAAAAATTAAAAGTATACATATTATGTATCGCCGCGTCCGTCACAACCTGATCTATAAAAATAACACATGACCTAACCCCTCAGCTGAACACAGCAAAAAAATAAAATAAAATACGGTGTCAAAACCCATTTTTGTCACCTTACATCACAAAAAGTGTAATAGCAAGCGACCAAAATGTCATATGCACCCCAAGATAGTGCGAATAAAACCGCCATCTCATCCCGCAAAAAATGAGCCCCTACATAAGACAGTCGCCCAAAAAAATAAAATAAAACTATGGCTTTCGGAATGTGGACACACTAAAAAATAATTTTTTTCAAAAATGCTTTATTATGTAAAACTGAAACAAAAAACCACAATAAGTAGTCATATTTGGTATTGTCGCGTCCGTAACAACCTGCTCTATAGAAATAGCACACAATCTAACCTGTCAGTTCAACTATGTAAATAACAATAAATAAAAACGGTCCCAAAACAGCTATTTTTTTGCAAATTTTCCATTGTAATACATTTTTCCAGTAACAAAGCAAGGGTTAACAGCTAAACAAAACTCAATATTTATTGCCCTGATTCTCTTGTTTGCACAAGCACCCCATATGTGGTCATAAACTGCTGTATGGCCAAACGGCAGGGCACAGAAGGAAGGGAATGCCATATGGTTTTTGGAAGGCAGATTTTGCTGTACTGGTTTTTTGACACCATGTCCCATTTGAAGCCCCCCTGATGCACCCCTACAGTAGAAACTCCAAAAAAGTGACCCCATTTTGGAAACTGCGGGATAAGGTGTCAGTTTTGTTGGTACTATTCTAGGGTAAACATGATTTTTGGTTGCTCTATATTACACTTTTTTTGAGACAAGGTAACAAAAAATAGAAATTTGGAAATGTCATCTCCATTTGCCAATAACTCTTGTGGAACACCTAAAGGGTTAACAAAGTTTGTAAAACTGGTTTTGAATACCTTGAGGGGTGTAGTTTCTTAGATGGAGTCACTTTTATGGAGTTTCTACTCTAGGGGTGCATCGGGGGGCTTCAAATGGGACATGGTGTCAAAAATCCAGTCCAGCAAAATCTGCCTTCCAAAAACCATATAGCGTTCCTTTCCTTCTGCGCCCTGCAGTTTGGCCACACAGCAGTTTACGCCCACATATTTGGTGTTCGTGCAAACTGCAGAATCAGGGGAATAAATATTAAGTTTTGTTTGGCTATTAACCCTTGCTTTGTTACTGGAAAAAATGGATTAAAATGAAAAATTGTACAAAAAATTGAAATTCTGAAATTTTATCTCCATTTGCCATTAACTCTTGTGGAAAACCTAAAGGGTTAATGACGTTTGTAAAATCAGTTTTGAATACCTTGAGGGGTGTAGTTTCTAGAATGGGGTCATTTTTGAGTGTTTTTATTATGTAAGCCTCACAAAGTGACTTCAGACCTGAACTGGTCCCTAAAAAGTGGGTTTTTGAAAATTTCTGAAAAAGTTCAAGATTTGCTTCTAAACTTCAAAGCCTTGTAACATCCCCAAAAAATGAAATGGCATTCCCAAAATGATCGATACATGAAGTAGACATATGGGGAATGTAAATCGATAACTTTTTTTGGCAGTATTACTATGTATTATAGAAGTAGAGTAATTGAAACTTGGAAAATTGCACATTTTTCAAAATTTTTGGTAAATTTGGTATTTTTTTATAAATAAAAATGAAATTTTTCGACTTCATTTTACCAGTGTCATGAAGTACAATATGTGACGAAAAAACAATCTCAGAATGGCCTGGATAAGAAAAAGCGTTTTAAAGTTATCACCACATAAAGTGACAATGGTCAGATTTTGAAAAAATGGCCTGGTCCTTAACCCTGGGTTCAGACCTGAGCGTTCCAAAAACGCGCGTTTTACGCGCGTTTTTGACGCGCGTTTTTTTGCGCGTTTTTGCAAATAGGAAACGCAGCGTTCAGATGCAGCGCGTTCTTGTGATTGCTACTGTGGTGTCAATCACAAAACGCGCGTCAAACGCCCCAAAAGAAGCTCAAGTACTTGTTTATGCGTTGGGCGTTTTACAGCGCGTTCAAACGCGCTGTAAAACGCTCAAGTGTGAACCACTCCCATAGGGATGCATTGGTTTTAATCTGTTGAGCGTTTTACAGCGCGTTTGAACGCGCTGTAAAACGCTCAGGTGTGAACCCAGGGTAAAGGGCTTCTGTCACCCCCACTGATGTAATTTTCACTAGCTGACATTAGCTACTTGCTAATGTCAGCTGAGTTCAAACATATGTTTCCTAACTTTTTTCCTGTTTTCTATCTTCTAAAAAACTTACTTTTGTGATATGCAAATTAGCTTCACTACCAGCAAGTTGGGCGGGTACTTGCTGGTAGCCGCCGCATCTTCATGCCCTGGGAACGCCCCCTCTTCTTTTGATAGACAGGGCCAGCGCGCTCTCCTCCTCCCGCTGGCCCTGTCTGCAGCTGCAATCCCGCGCCTGCGCCGTATCGGTCTTTAGTCGGCGCAGGCGCTCTGAGTAAAGGATGCTTGCTTAGGCGCTCCGTCCTCAGTGCGCCTGCGCATCCGCAGATCCGCAGATCCTCAAAACACGGACACCGGCAATGTGTTTTCCGCATTTTGCAGATCCGCACATTGCCAGAACTATATAGAAAATGCTTTTTCTTGTCCGCAATTGCGGACAAGAATAGGACATGTTCTATATTTTTGCGGAACGGAAGTGCAGACCCGGAAGCGCGGATCCGTAATTCCGGATCCGAGCGGGACAAAGTCTGTCCCCATAGAAATGAATGGGTCCGCAATTCCGTTCCGCAAACAGAATTTTGGACGTGTGAATGGGGCATAAGGGTCCCTTATCACCGCCAGTTAGCTAGCTACTTGTTAGGTAGCTAGCGCCCAGCCCACCGCACCGCATTCACTGATTTTGGCAGAGATTTTTTTATCCACATTGACCGATGCGAATGAAAAAATCTGTGCCGTTCATTTTTATTTTTTTTTCAGCGCAGAGGCTGAACGGAAAAAAAAAATCTCATTACCCGTATGCTCAATATACGGAGAATCGCAGAAACTCCTAATGCTGGCCATACGTGTAATGATTGCGGAGACCCTCAAATGCCAGGACAGTACAAACACCTCACATGTGACCCCATTTTATAAAGAAGACGCCCCAAGGTATTCCGTGAGGGGTATGGTGAGTTCATGTAAAATTTTATTTTTTGTCACAAGTTAGTGGAATATGAGACTGTAAAAAAAAAAAAAAAAAAAAAAAAAATCAATTTCCGCTAACTTGTGCCAAATTTTTTTTTTTCTGTGAACTCGCCATGCCCCTCACAGAATACCTTGGGGTGTCTTCTTTCCACAATGGGGTCACTTGTGGGGTTTTTATACGGCCCTGGCATTTTAGGGGCCCTAAAGCGTGAGAATCCAAATGCGTAAAAATGGCCTGTGAAATCCTAAAGGTACTCATTGGTTTTAGGGCCCCTTTGGAGAAGTGGGGCAATGTGTTTTGGGGTGTATTTTTACATATACCCATGCTGGGTGTGAGAAATATCGCTGTAAACGACAACTTTTTAAATTTTTTTAATCAAAGTTGTCAATTTACAGAGATATTTCTCTCACCCAGCATGGGTATATGAAAAAATACACCCCAAAACACATCGCCCTACTTCTCCTGAGTATGGCGATGCCACATGTGTGACACTTTTTTGCAGCCAAGATGCGCAAAGGGGCCCAAATTCCAACGAGTACCTTTTAGGAGGGCATTTTTACGCATTTTTCTTCTCACGCTTTAGGGCCCCTAAAATGCCAGGGCAGTATAAATACCCCACATGTGACCCCATTTTGGAAAGAAGACACCCCAAGGTATTCGCTGAGGGGCATAATGAGTCCATGAAAAATTAAACTTTTTGTCAAAAGTTAGCGGAAAGGGAGACTTTGTGAGAAAAAACAATAAAAATCAATTTCCACTAACTTGTGCCAAAACAAAAATCTTCTATGAACTCGCCATGCCCCTCATGGAATACCTTGGGTGTCTTCTTTCCAAAATGGGGTCACATGTGGGGTATTTATACTGTCCTGGCATTTTAGGGGCCCTAAAGCGTGAGAAGAAAAATGCGTAAAAATGCCCTCCTAAAAGGTACTCATTGGAATTTGGGCCCATTTGCGCATCTTGGCTGCAAAAGTGTCACACATGGTATCGCCGTACTCAGGAGAAGTAGGGCAATGTGTTTTAGGGTGTATTTTACATATACCCATACTGGGTGAGAGAAATATCTCTGTAAATTGACAACTTTGAATAAAAAATGTAAAAAGTTGTCGTTTACAGCGATATTTCTCACACGCAGCATGGGTATATGTAAAAATACACCCCAAAACACATTGCCCTACTTCTCCTGAGTACGGCGATACCACATGAGTGACACTTTTTTGCAGCCTGGGTGCGCAAAGGGGCCCTAAAACCAATGAGTACCTTTAGGATTTCACAGGCCATTTTTATGCATTTGGATTCTCACGCTTTAGGACCCCTAAAATGCCAGGTCAGTATAAATACCCCACATGTGACCCCATTTTGGAAAGAAGACACCCCAAGGTATTCCGTGAGGGGCATGACGAGTTCACAGAATTTTTATTTTTTGGCACAAGTCAGCGTAAATTGATATATATTTTTTTTTATTTTGTATTTTACAAAGTCTCATATTCCACTAACTTGTGACAAAAAATAAAATTTTACATGAACTCACCATACCCCTCACAGAATACCTTGGGGTGTCTTCTTTCCAAAATGGGGTCACATGTGGGGTATTTATACTGTCCTGGCATTTTAGGGGCCCCTAAAGCGTGAGAAGAAGTCTGGAATCCAAATGCGTAAAAATGCCCTGTGAAATCCTAAAGGTACTCATTGGTTTTAGGGCCTTTTGCACTCAGGCTGCAAAAAGTGTCACTCATGTGGTATCGCCGTACTCAGGAGAAGTAGGGCAATGTGTTTTGGGGTGTATTTTTATATATACCCATACTTTGTGTGAAAAATATCTCTGTAAACGACAACTTTTAAAAAATTTTATACAAAGTTGACAATTTACAGAGATATTTCTCACACAAAGTATGGGTATATGTAAAATACACCCCAAAACACATTGCCCTACTTCTCCTGAGTACGGCGATACCACATAAGTGACACTTTTGCAGCCTGAGTGCAAAGGGCCCAAATTGCAACGAGTACCTTTAGGTTTTACATGGCGGCTCACAATTTAGCCCGCCCAAAATGCCAGAACAGTAAACACACCCCACAAATGACCCCATTTCGGAAAGTAGACACCCCAAGGTATTCACTGAGGGGCATAGTGAGTCCGTCTGAGATTTTTTTTTTTTTTGCCAGAAGTTAGCAGAAATTTAAACTTTTTTTTTTCTCAGAAAGTGTCATTTTCCGCTAAATTGTGAAAAAAAATGAAATGATACATGAACTCACCATGCCCCTCCGCGAATACTTTGGGGTGTCTTCTTTCTAAAATGGTGTCATTTGGGGGGTATTTATACTATCCTGGCATTCTAGCACCTGAAGAAACATGACAGGTGCTCAGAAAGTCAGAGCTGCTTCAAAATGCCGAAATTCACTTTTTTGCACCATAGTTTGTAAACTCTATAACTTTTACCCAAACCAATAAATATACAGTTATTGGACTTTTTTTTTTATCAAAGACATGTAGAACAATAAATTTAGAGAAAAATTTATATAGAAATGTAGTTTTTTTGTAAAATTTCTACAACAGAAAGTGAAAAATGTCATTTTTTTGCAAAAATGTCATTAAATTTGTATTAATGGCAAAAAAATTAAAAATGTCAGCAACAATGAAATACCACCAAATGAAAGCTCTATTAGTGAGAAGAAAAGGAGGTAAAATTCATTTGGGTGGTAAGTTGTATGACGGAGCAATAAATGGTGAAAGTAGCTTAGTGCGGAATTGTAAAAAGTGGCCTGGTCATTAAGGGTGTTTAAGCTAGGGGGGCTGAAGCGGTTAAGGGGTTAAACACCTGATGTTTAATTGTATATTAGATGTGGTAATAGTTTATATAAAGATCATGTACTGTATGTTTATAGAATGCTGCCATACCTTGCTTTCCCCCTAGCACTATTGTGATGTCACATCATCTTGCCTCAGAACTAAACTATGTGATGTCAAACAATATTAATTGTGGAGTACACCATTGTTATTTCATAGCAACTTACCTAAGAACTATGTAATTGTGATGTCACAGCAGCTTACCTAAGAACCAAGGATGTAGCTAGAACTGACTGGGCCCCACTGCAAATTTTTAAATCTCTTCCCCCTCACTTACTTAAAACAAGATCTTTGGAAAAAAAAAGTGTCTTTGTATCGCCAGTCAGGAGGGGCATTCTTTGATATGAGGCAGGGGCCATGGCACATACCTGCTGAGTTTGAATTAAAGAAGCAGTGGCATGCCTAAGATGTTTGGCACCCGGGGCAGGTTTTTTCTCTGGCACCCCCCCCCCCCCCCAACCCAATACTTTAACCCCTTAAGGACTCAGCCCTATTTCACCCTAAGGACCTGGCCATTTTTTGCAAATCTGACCAGTGTCACTTTATGTGGTGATAACTTTAAAACGCTTTTTCTTATCCAGGCCATTCTGAGATTGTTTTTTCGTCACATATTGTACTTCATAACAGTGGTAAAATAAAGTTGAAAAATTTCATTTTTATTTATAAAAAAATACAAAATTTACCAAAAATTTTGAAAAATTCGCAATTTTCCAAGTTTCAATTTCTCTACTTCTATAATACATAGTAATAACACCAAAAAAAGTTATTGATTTACATTCCCCATATGTCTACTTCATGTATCGATCATTTTGGGAATGCTATTTCATTTTTTGGGGACGTTACAAGGCTTAGAAGTTTAGAAGCAAATCTTGAAATTTTTCAGAAATTTTCAAAAACCCACTTTTTAGCGACCAGTTCAGGTCTGAAGTCACTTTGTGAGGCTTACATAATAGAAACCACCCAAAAATTACCCCATTCTAAAAACTACACCCCTCAAGGTATTCAAAACTGATTTTACAAACGTAATTAACCCTTTAGGTTTTCCACAAAAGTTAATGGCAAATGGAGATAAAATTTCTGAATTTCGATTTTTTTGAAAAATTTTCCATTTCAATCCATTTAACAGCCAAACAAATCTTAATATTTATTCCCCCGATTCTGTAGTTTGCACGAACACCCAATATGTGGTCGTAAACTGCTGTATGGCCAAACTGCAGGGCGCAGAAGGAAAGGAGCGCCATATGGTTTTTGGAAGGCAGATTTTGCTGGACTGGATTTTTGACACCATGTCCCATTTGAAGCCCCCCGATGCACCCCTAGAGTAGAAACTCCATAAAAGTGACTCCATCTAAGAAACTACACCCTTCAAGGTATTCAAAACCAGTTTTGCAAACTTTGTTAACCCTTTAGGTGTTCCACAAGAGTTATTGGCAAATGGAGATGAAATTTCAGAATTTCTATTTTTTGTTACCTTGTCTCAAAAAAAGTGTAATATAGAGCAACCAAAAATCATGTTTACCCTAGAATAGTACCAACAAAACTGACACCTTATCCCGTAGTTTCCAAAATGGGGTCACTTTTTTGGATTTTCTACTGTAGGGGTGCATCAGGGGGGCTTCAAATGGGACATGGTGTCAAATAACCAGTCCAGCAAAATCTGCCTTCCAAAAACCATATGGCGTTCCCTTCCTTCTACGCCCTGCCGTTTGGCCATACAGCAGTTTACGACCACATATGGGGTGTTTGTGCAAACAAGAGAATCAGGGCAATAAATATTGAGTTTTGTTTGGCTGTTAACCCTTGCTTTGTTACTGGAAAAATGGATTAAAATGGAAAATTTGCAAAAAAATTGCTGTTCTGGGACCGTTTTTATTTTTTGCTATTTACACTGTTGAACTGACAGGTTAGATTGTGTGCTATTTCTATAGAGCAGGTTGTAACGGACGCGACAATACCAAATATGACTACTTTTTAGGGGTTTTTGTTTCAGTTTTACATACAATAAAGCATTTTTGAACAAAATTATTTTTTAGTGTCTCCACATTCTGAAAGCCATAGTTTATTTTATTTTTTTTGGGCGACTGTCTTATGTAGGGGCTCATTTTTTGCGGGATGAGGTGGCGGTTTGATTGGCACTATCTTGGGGTGCATATGACATTTTGGTCGCTTGCTATTACACCTTTTGTGATGTAAGGTGACAAAAAAATGGCTTTTGACAAAGTTTTTTTTTTTTTTTTTTTTACAGTTTTTACTTGAGGGGTTAGGTCAGGTGATATTTTTATAGAGCAGATTCTTACGGACGTGGAGATACCCAATATGTCTACTTTTTTTAAATGTTTTTACATTTAACACTAAAAAGCATTTTTGAAACAAAAAAAATCATGTTTTAGTCTGAGAAGCATAGATTTTTTATTTTTTTGGCCAATTGTTTTAGGTAGGGGCTCATTTTTTGCGGGATGAGATGGCGGTTTGATTGGTACTATTTTGGGAGGCATACGCTTTTTTGATCGCTTTGCATTACATTTTTAGTGATGTAAGTTGCCCAAAAATGGCTTATTTACACCATTTTTTTTTTTTTTTTATGGCGTTCACCTGACGAGTTCAGTCATGTGATATTTTTATAGAGCAGATTTTTACGGACGCGGCGATACCTAATATGTGTAGTGTATTTTTTATTTTATTTTTTTATTCAGTGATATGTGTTTTTTTTCATTTTTACTTTTTTTTCACTTTTTACATTTTTTTGACCCAGACCCACTTGGTTCTGAAAGATCCAGTGGATCTGGTGTCTAGTATAATACAGTACAGTACACTATATAGTGCACTGTACTGTATTTTGTACTTTACAAAGTCTGAATAGACCTTTAGCAGGTCTATTCAGACTTTCAGCACCATGGACACAGGACGCTTCTGAAAGCGTCCTGTCTCCATGGCAACCATCACCCGCTGCCATAAGAGGGCAGCGGGTGATTGAAGCAGAAGGAGTGGAGCCCCTCCCTCTGCGATCCCATCCTGTTCGGGGCTGCAAAGGCACAGCAGCCCCCGATGGGAGAGGGAGGGAGCTCCCTCCTGTTAACCCTTCCATACCGCGGTCCGTACGGACCGCGGTACGAAGGAGTTAAACGGCTGGCATCTGATCAAGCACAGATGCCAGCCGCTTTATCAGAGTGTCAGCAATGTGCTGACACTCTGATAGACCCACTAGACACCAGGGAAACATTACAGAGGAGGCGGGCGGGGATCGCAATCGCGATCCCGCCCGCCGCACCGCCCGCCTCCCGCACCGCCTCCCGCCGCCTGCAACCACCCCCCCTGCACCCCCACAGCCACAATATGATTGGGGGCTGCAGGGGGTTAAAATAAACACATTGGGGGCATTAACCCTCTGATCCCCGCGGTCACAGACCGTGGGGATCAGAGATCGCACAAAGCTGCAAACCGCAGGTCTGAATTGACCTGCGGTTTGCAGCGATCGCCGATGTGGGGGGGTCACAAGACCCCCCTGGGCATTGTAACAAGGTACCTGCTGAATGATTTCAGCAGGTACCTTGTTCCGATCACTGCCAGCTGAGCAGCAGTGATCGGAACAAATCATGACGTACCTGTACGTCATGGGTCCTTAAGGACTCGGAAACCATGACGTACAGGTACGTCATGCGTCCTTAAGGGGTTAAAACGTTGTGCCCTTCACCGTTGTTCTTGCTTCATTTTTCCCACAGTAGTAATGCTCTCTGTGCCCCCTTCACAGTAGTAATGACTTCTCTGTGCTCCCCCAGTGTTAATAAAAGAAAACGAAACCGTAACTATACACCCTGTTCCGTTCCTGATGATCAGATTCCCTCCAGCTCTCACGCTGCAGCACTGTGTGGGAGGAGTGCACAGGCGGATTCCTGGGCTCGTCCTACACAAATCTGGCAGTGCGATCATTGCTTGTAGGACTCAATGGTGAAGCAGCCAGCCTAGAGGAGGGGAGGAGCGCAGGGAGCTGAGCTCTCCTGCACTCTAGCAATGAGCATTTCCATTTGTATTGATGGAAGCGCTCATTACATCTAATCTAGCACCCCCCCCCCCCCGATAGTTAGCACCTGTGGCAGATTGCCCCCCTTCTTCCGGCAAGGTTGCACTTAGCCTTTCTGCTGCCTGAGGTGAAAACTAAAATGGTGCTCCTCCCTCCCAACCTCAGAATGGGTCATTAATATCTGATCGGCTGATCAGCTGTTTGAAGAGAAGGCGGCATTGCATTTGAATGTTGCTTCCTCTTCATTACCCTGCCCGTTTTCTCAGAGGCACAGTGTAGTTACAAGAACTTGCTCCATTCACTTGAATGAAGGGAGTACTTGTAATTACACTACGCCACCGCCGCTGCAAAGGAAAGACGCGCAGTATAATGACCAGGAAGCAGTGGACGCATGGAGCACAGCTGATCATCAGGGGTGATGGCTGAGGATAGGTCATCAATATATACAGCCTGCACGGCCCCTTAAAGTGGTTGTCTGCTTTTTATTATTGATGACCTATCCTCCGGATAAGTCATCAATATCAGATCGTCGAGGATCCGACACAGGACACCCCCGGCAATCAGCTGTTTGAAGAGTGGGGAGCAGGTGTAATTGCAAATGTGGCCTCCCCATTCACTTCTATAGGACAGCTCTGTTGTATTCGCTTGAACAGAGTATATACAGAATAAGTAGATGTTGACACAGATACACTAACACTCACACACTAACACACACACAGATACACACATTCGTAGACTAACACACAGACAATTACCGTAGTTACTTACAGGCTGCAGGTTCTCCGTTCTCCTCCTCCTTCTCCTCTGGTGACTTTTAGAGGCTAAAGGACCTGCAAACATGTGACATGATGACATCAAAGGTCCTTTAGCCTACCATTACTATTTCTCAAAGGTCCTTCATACTCTGGTATGTACACCTATGACAGACATGGGCCTCCAATTTAACGGTATCTGGAGGGGGCCTGGCCTGAATTGTACTAGAAAAGACACTGCTCCTGGGCCCCTTCTCAACTCGGCCACCGAAGCAGCCGCTTCCCCTGTATACGCCACTGCTAACAACTACACCATTCTGATGTCACAGGAGCTTATGAGAGAACTACACTATTGCGATCTTCAAGCAGCTTATCAGAGAACGACACCACTGAAGACAAGAACTCTCCACTGATGGCACAAAAAAGACAGCATGCTTCACCAGAGGACTTCAGGGTAAGTATTTTATTAAAAACAAAGCATGAGCAATCTACACGTTTTGGTGGCGGTCTGTCACCTTTATCAGGCTTTCATGATACATTGCAGTGCCGCTATATAAAGCATATAAAAGCTTGTAAAAAAGCGGGATCTTGACACTTAATATGGTGGATTTGGTGATCTCTGTAATGGAGACACCCCTTTGCTCGGTTTTCCTTCCTTTGAGGGATATCTGGCTTATATTGTGTTGTGAACCCATAACTGGGGCTCCACATTTATTTTGCATATTCCTGTTTCCCAGGAAGCTTTGCACTTCGGATTGCTGTGTTGAGACTCTTAAGTGAGGCTCCGCGGTGTGTTTTGTAGCTGGTCTCCCTGAGATCAGCTATTGTTGTGTTTGGGTGGTCTCCGAGGCATTGCTCCCGGTTAGGCAGAATTCTACTCCACACTGATGAGGGACAACACCCCGAAACAGCTGTCTGTGGATGCATAACTGGCTTAGGTTTTCCCCGTCACATCCTTAAAGCTTGTAAAAAAGCGGGATCTTGACATAGGGGCCACTTAATATGGTGGATTTGGTGATCTCTGTAATGGGGACACCCCTTTGCTTGTTTTTCCTTCCTTTGAGGGATATCTGGCTTTCATTGTGTTGTAGACCCATAACTGGGGCTCCACATTTATTTTGCATATTCCTGTTTCCCAGAGAGCTTTGCACTTCGGATTGCTGTGTTGAGACTCTTAAGTGAGGCTCCACGGTGTTTTTTGTAGCTGGTCTCCCTGAGATCAGCTATTGTTGTGTTTATATAAAGCATATCTATACTGGAGGTAATTAACAAGGGTAAAATGCTAATTAGAATACAAACATCACCTTAAAGGGGTTTTTCCATCTCAGACAATGGGGGCATTTTGCTAGCTACCTCTGGGCCCCACACCTACACTGAGAACAGAGCACTGAAAATAGTAAAGAGCGCACTGCGAATGCGCATTTGCCATCTATTTATTGCTATCACTGAATCACTGAAAATAGCTGAGCTCTGACTCGGCTATTTCCGTCGCTCAAGTGAACAGGAGTGGTGGCCGTGCAAGCATGGTGCGCTACCATTCACTTCTATGATGGGGAGTGCGCTTGGTGGTGGCCGGACTGGAGTCCTCCAGCCACCACTTTCCCCGCTCCATTCTCGATATAGGTGTGAGTCCCAGCTGTGGGACTAGCGATAGGACCTCATTGTCTCAGATGGGAATACCCCTTTAAAGGGCTTCTGTCACCCCCACTGATGTAATTTTCACTAGCTGACATTAGCTACTTGCTAATGTTAGCTGAGTTGAAACATATGTTTCCTAACTTTTTTCCTGTTTTCTATCTTCTAAAAAACTTACTTTTGTGATATGCAAATTATCTTTGCTACCAGCAAGTTGGGCGGGTACTTGCTGGTAGCCGCCGCATCTTCATGCCCTGGGAACGCCCCCTCTTCTTTTGATAGACAGGGCCAGCGCGCTCTCCTCCTCCCGCTGGCCCTGTCTGCAGCTGCAATCCCGCGCCTGCGCCGTATCGGTCTTTAGTCGGCGCAGGCGCTCTGAGTGAGGATGCTCGCAGGCGCTCCGTCCTCAGTGCGCCTGCGCCGATGACGCCAGCGCTACACCCAAGAGAGAAGACGCCGGCATCCCTGGTAAGGAGCAGGCGAAGCCGGCGTCTTTTCTTCCGGGTGTAGGGCTGACGTCATCGGCGCAGGCGCACTGAGGACGGAGCGCCTAAGCGAGCATCCTTCACTCAGAGCGCCTGCGCCGACTAAAGACCGATACGGCGCAGGCGCGGGATTGCAGCTGCAGACAGGGCCAGCGGGAGGAGGAGAGCGCGCTGGCCCTGTCTATCAAAGAAAGAGGGGGCGTTCCCAGGGCATGAAGATACGGCGGCTACCAGCAAGTACCCGCCCAACTTGCTGGTAGCGAAGATAATTTGCATATCACAAAAGTAAGTTTTTTAGAAGATAGAAAACAGGAAAAAAGTAAGGAAACATATGTTTGAACTCAGCTGACATTAGCAAGTAGCTAATGTCAGCTAGTGAAAATTACATCAGTGGGGGTGACAGAAGCCCTTTAAGTACATCAAAAATACATAATAAATAATAAATGCTGCAGGAAATGGATATATACCAGTGTAATCATAACCTGGGAAGAACTATTATGGAAATCGCAATGTGCCAAGGATGAGAATAGGAAGTAATCAAAGGTTGATAGGAGGCATCCAAAACATTGGGCGTGCCTTGGAGGCTTCAAGAGGCGGAGGCTGAGAGACATAAGAAGATGTTACTAAGCAAAACCAAACATGAAGAGTAGCGTGGGCAGTGCTGTTGCCTGTTGCCCTGGGCCCCATAGCAGTTGCATGGTCTGCCACTATGGTAGTTACGCCCACATAAATCAATAGTGCTAAAAAGGAAGTGATCTAATCAATAATAGTGCGTGCTAGTAGACGAGATCTGCCAACATTTTAATGGAACAACTTACTATAGAGACCAAGTACGAATTTTAATTACCTAG
The DNA here is from genome assembly GCA_033119425.1 of Bufotes viridis. Taxonomy (NCBI): domain Eukaryota; kingdom Metazoa; phylum Chordata; class Amphibia; order Anura; family Bufonidae; genus Bufotes; species Bufotes viridis. The sequence continues at coordinate 64,228,200 of CM065593.1, forward strand.
GGGGCAAAACGATTCTAAATTATATAAAGTAATATACCGCATGCAGGGTGAGACCACAAGTCACGTGGATCCAAAGAGTGCAGTTGTGAAAAGACCATGTACAATCTAGAAGATAAAAAGGGACATATCAATAGATAGCATATTGTAAACATAATTAAGGGTACATAATTAGCTCTAAAATATAGTAAAAATATATATTTTTTAAAAACATGAGAATTTATGCCAACATCCATTGCTCATCGTTTGACTGTTTCAATCATTTAAACTGTCTGGAAATAAAGTATTTAATTGAAAAATCCTAAAATGGTCCCTGTTTACTAACAGGTTAAACCTTGAAGGATGCGTGACCGGAATGTGATCAATTAGCAGTGGCACTAATCTTAAATCGCTGCAATCCCTGTCTTGCACCAGGGCGAAGTGTCTAGATACACTATGGGAGGGAAGACCCTTCCTGATGTTATAGTTATCTTTGCTGAGTCTGATGCAAATAGTTGGGTGGTACGTCTTACGTATTGAAGTTTACAGCTACAGGAAGTAGATAAATGACAAAGCTACTGGCGCATGACAGGTGACACCTAATCGTGAAAGATTCTCCCGAAAAAAGGGAAAAATATGAAGTGGTGCCATGACAGATGGTCTCACAGCAGGCACATTGGGGGCTATTACATCTGAAGAACCCAAGAGATTGATTAGAAGGGGCAGTATTATGACAGGATCTGAGGGCACTTGGTGGCAATAGGCCCTTTAGATTTTGTGCCCTTCTAAAGGTTACTTCTGGGAAGGACGGCAGTAATTTTTTGAGGATTGGGTCCCCCATTAGCATATGCCAATACTTCTGCAATTTAACTTGGTGAGACATTCTAATTGAGAAAAAGTATCCGTTTTTTGCAAAGCTGAATGGACAATACTTGTACAGTAACCCATGGCAATGAATCATTTTTTTATTATGTTAGATTGGACTTTAAAGTCCTCATTGTTAATACAGTTGCGTCGGATCCTATGTAACTGACTTTAGGGCATACTGCTGAGCCATGGAGTATGGTGACCACTGGAGAATTCAATGTAGCTGTTTACATATACACCCTGGAAATAAGTGCGGGTGGATATGGTATTGGAGGGGCATTGAAGATCTCCAAATCCTTAAAATTATACCATTGTGATTTCCAAGTGGCGTACCAGAGAAAAAAAACGTTGTGGTGCTACCCCAGCTAAGATTTACATCATTATGATGTCACAGTAGTTTATAAACGATAGAAGTGTGGGAGAAGTTTGGTGTAGAAATTATCTCCCAATCATTATTATTGAGTGTAGAAAAAAAACTCCATGGCCTCGGCTTCAGTGCTAAATGAAAAGATCATCAATAAACCGTTTCTATAAACCGATGTCATGAGAATTTTTAGGGACTGCACAATGTAAAGACACTCGAAGCACACCATGAACAAATTTGCGAAACAATAGCTTAACTGAGAACTAAACTGTGATGTCACGGCAGGTTACCCAAAAAATGACATCCTTATGATATCACAATAGCTCACTTGAGAGCTATACCAATGTGATGTCACAGTAACTTACCTGAAAGTTATTTCAGCAGCTTACCTGAGAACTACACGATTGTGATGTCACAGAGGCTTATCTATAAAAGAGAAGCAAGAGGGGACGCTTCCTGGTGTAATATCTCCTAGACCACTCATATAATCGCCATAGGGACCGGCTCCTTACTAGAGAGTGTTGTGCAAAGCCAGGCATAACAATAGTGAAAGGCAAAGTTCATCTCAAACTGGGGGGGGCATCACAGGGGAGGCCGGAAAGAGAATCAAGGTAGGAGCGCTCCAGGAGAGAACATGAAAAAAGTGCACTGCACCAGAGACTTTGAATCAAAGTTTATTAAAATAATAAAAATAAATAAAACATAGAATAGGCTATGCGTTTTTTAATTTGTTTTTATTATTTTAATAAACATTTGTACCGAATTCAGTCTCTGGTGCAGCACGCTGTTTTTCCCATTCTCTCCTTGAGCGCTCCCGTCTTGACAGCAGCTAACCTGTGAACTGCACCATTGGGATGTCAAAAGAGTTTATTTGAGAGGTATGCCATTGTTATGTTACAACAGAATTACACTATTGTGATATCATAGTAGCTAATCTGATAACTACTGTACATCATTATGATCTAACAGCAGCTGAGAGGTATACCATTGTGATGTCACAGCAGCTTACCTGAGAACTAAATGATTGTGATGTCACAGCAGCTTACCTGAGAACTAAATGATTGTGATGTCACAGCAGCATACCTGAGAACTAAATGATTGTGATGTCACAGCAGCATACCTGAGAACTAAATGATTGTGATGTCACTGCAGCTTACCTGAGAACTAAATGATTGTGATGTCACAGCAGCTTACCTGAGAACTAAATGATTGTGATGTCACAGCAGCTTACCTGAGAACTAAATGATTGTGATGTCACAGCAGCATACCTGAGAACTAAATGATTGTGATGTCACAGCAGCTTACCTGAGAACTAAATGATTGTGATGTCACTGCAGCTTACCTGAGAACTAAATGATTGTGATGTCACAGCAGCATACCTGAGAACTAAATGATTGTGATGTCACTGCAGCTTACCTGAGAACTACATCATTCTACCATCTCAAAACTTATATAAGAACTATACCTTTGTGATTTCATAGCAGCAAACCTGAGAACTGCACCATTGTGATGAAAGGCCCGATGTAGCAGACGATTGTCAGGAAGGAAGTGTTTCTTTCTAACAATTGTTGGTTCATCAGTGGAGGAGAAAGCTGCATTTAAATACAGCAATCTCTTCCCCATAATAATTGTCTGCCGGCAGCATAGAAATGGCAATCTGATGACTGCATGTTGTTAGGCCCTAAAAAGTAATAAAGAAAATGTTAAAATATATAAAAATTCAAATCAACCCCCTTTCTTTAAAATAAAAATATACAATAAAAAAATAAACCACATGGGCATTGCCATGTCTTAAAACACCTATACTATTAAAATATTAAAATATTTATCTCATATGGTGAACAGTTTACCGGGAAAAAAATCAAAATGGCTAGTTCTACGTTTTTTTCATTGCTTCACAAAAAATTGAATAAAAAGTGATCAAAAAGATATACACACTCTAAAAAGAGCCCTCACAAAGCTCTGTAGACATAACTATAAAAAAAAGTTATGGGGGTCAGAATATGGCGATACAAATAAAAAATTTTTTAAAGTTTGTATTTTTTAAAGTATTAAAACACAAAAAAACAATATAGGGAAGGGTGGAAAAACAAAAGCCATAAAACTATAGCGGAAATTCGTTTTATTTTTTCAATTTCATCCTGTTTGGAATTTTTTTCAGCTTCCCACTACATTGTATGCAATATTAAATCGTGCCTTTAAAAAGTACAACTTCTCCTGCAAAAAAACAAGCCCTCATGCAGCTATGTAAACAGAAAAATAAAAGTTATGGCTCAGAAAAGGCAGGGAGTGAAAAATGAAAATGCAGGCATTATGCCCTTATTAATACAAAATTTTGGGATACCTGTGCAAAGCCACTGTTTCTTCTGATATTAACATATTGGTGTAATAACAGGGGCAGATATCTGCCCCCAATAAAGCATAATTTTTGGACGCTTGGTCCCAACAAGGCAATGTTTTTTCCCATAACACTGTGTGTGTTTAAACACCACCTTCCCATCGATAGGAGACAATCTTTGGAAGCTTTCTAATATGATGATATATGATACATATGATATAATTAAAAAGAATAACATATGTGATACCGCAGCTGTTTGTTAACACTGTCAACCATGTGCTTCTCCATACCTATGTATCTCATTGTCAATCCTGCATACTTTGCTATTGCTGTCATTGTGTTCAAGAGCTTAAAAACAAAAAGAGATATCTTTTCATACAAAATCGGAGTCGATTTGGGTCAGATTCAAATCCTTTGAAAAATTTGCCGAATCAGACACAAAAGTTTGCTTATTTTTAATTCTGAGGTCACAACAGCTTATCTGAAAATTACACAACTGTGATTTCACAGAAACTTACCTAAGATCTACATTGTAATGTCACAGCAGCTTACCTGAAAATTACACCATTGTGATTTCCAAGTGGCGTACCAGAGAAATAAAACATTGTGGTGCTACCCCAGCTAAGATTTACATCATTATGATGTCACAGTAGTTTATCAGAGAATGGCACAATTGTGATATCACAGCTGCTTACCTTAGAGTTATATTATGATGTCACACTGTCTTAATTGAAAGTTAGGCCATTGTGATGTCACAGCAGCGTACCTAAGAACTACACCAGTGTGATGTCACAATAGACTTCATTAAGAGCTATACAATTGTGATGTCACAGCAGTTTACTAAAACAGGCTTAGAAAATTATAAATGAGATGGGCCAGCCGCCCCTTTCCTCGCCCACACCACGACCGCCCTTTTTTTTTTTAGAATTGCCATACGTGGCATGCATGGGGAAGAAGCCCCTTTGCGAGTGAATCTGCGACAGAAATACGCTAATGGCCAAGAGGTCTGACTGGCACACGAGCACAGCAGCACGTCATTTCTCCCGTAAGAGAGACACTCTATCTTCTCTAGTGTTGTACCTAGCCTGCACAACACAATTTGGTAAGGGGTATAAGGGGGAACCTCCTTCTTTTCTTTTTTCCCCTTATATATGTATGTCCTGGAAATGCAGAGAATCATGTGCAAAAAAATATTTAAAAAGTGTAGCTGTCATGGGTGTAACTATAGGAATTGCAGCCGTAAGATCTGCTATGGTCCCTAAAGGTCATTCGCCTGATGAAAGTGACGGTCCTGGAATCCCTCCCGTATGGAAGTAGATTTGTCTTCATCTAGTGTTGTGCCTATGATGCAAAACACTATCCGGTAAGGTGCTATTACCATTATCCTCCATTTTGCATATTAAGGTATTACACCAGGGAGCCCCCCTCTTATTTCTCTTCTACACCATTGTAATGTCACAGCAGCTTACTTGGAAATGAAACCATTGTGATTTTACAAAACGAATCCATTTGTGATGCCACAACAGCTTCAATGACATTTACATCACTGTGATGTCATAGCAATTTACCTGAAAACTACATCATTATGAAGCTTACTTGAGAACTACACCACTATGATGTCACAGCAACTTTTCTGAGAACTACTTCATTATGATTTCACAGGAGTTTACCTGGGAGCTATACCATTGTGATGCCACAGAAGCTTATCTGAGAATTACATCATAAGGATGTCACAGCAGCTTACCTGAAAACTAAAGCATTGTGATGTCACAGCAGCTTACCTGAGAACTAAAGCATTGTGATGTCACAGCAGCGTACCTGAGAACTACACCACTGTGATGTCACAGCAACTTACCTGAGAACTATACCACTGTGATGTCACAGCAGCTTACCTGAGAACTACACCACTGTGATGTCACAGCAACTTACCTGAGAACTATACCACTGTGATGTCACAGCAGCTTACCTGAGAACTACAGCACTGTGATGTCACAGCAACTTACCTGAGAACTACAGCACTGTGATGTCACAGCAGCTTACCTGAGAACTACACCACTGTGATGTCACAGCAGCTTAACTGAGAACTACAGCACTGTGATGTCACAGCAACTTACCTGAGAACTACACCACTGTGATGTCACAGCAGGTTACCTGAGAACTACAGCACTGTGATGTCACAGCAGCATACCTGAGAACTACAGCATTGTGATGTCACAGCAGCTTACCTGAGAACTACAGCACTGTGATGTCACAGCAGGTTACCTGAAAACTACAGCACTGTGATGTCAAAGCAGCTTACCTGAGAACTAAAGCATTGTGATGTCACAGCAGCTTACCTGAGAACTACAGCACTGTGATGTCACAGCAACTTACCTGAGAACTACACCACTGTGATGTCACAGCAGGTTACCTGAGAACTACACCACTGTGATGTCACAGCAGCTTAACTGAGAACTACAGCACTGTGATGTCACAGCAACTTACCTGAGAACTACCACACTGTGATGTCACAGCAGGTTACCTGAGAACTACAGCACTGTGATGTCACAGCAGCATACCTGAGAACTACAGCATTGTGATGTCACAGCAGCTTACCTGAGAACTACAGCACTGTGATGTCACAGCAGGTTACCTGAGAACTACAGCACTGTGATGTCAAAGCAGCTTACCTGAGAACTAAAGCATTGTGATGTCACAGCAGCTTACCTGAGAACTACACCACTGTGATGTCACAGCAGCTTACCTGAGAACTATACCACTGTGATGTCACAGCAGCTTACCTGAGAACTACACCACTGTGATTTCACAGCAGCATTCCTGAGAACTACAGCACTGTGATGTCACAGCAGCTTACCTGAGAACTACAGCACTGTGATGTCACAGCAGCTTACCTGAGAACTACACCACTGTGATGTCACAGCAGATTACTTAAGAATCAGACTTTTGTGATGTCACAGCAACTTAACCAAGAACAACCCAGTTGTTATGTCACAGTGCAATACCCCAGAAAAGGGTATTTGCAATTGTTATGTTTTATACAGTGCCTTGCAAAAGTATTTACCCCCCTTGACTTTTTTCGTATTTTGGTGCCTCACAACCTGGAATTATCATGGATTGTTTGAGGATTTGCATAATTTAATTCACAGAACTTGCCCACAACTTTAATGTTTTTTTTTATTTTTTTATTGTGAAGCAAACAACAAATAGGACAAAATAACAGAAAAAGTCAATGTGCATAACTATTCACCCCCCTAAAGTCAATACTTTGTAGAGCCACTTTATCGGTAATCACAGCTCCAAGTCACTTTGGATCAGTCTCTATGAGCTTGCCACATCTTACCACTGGGATTTTTGCCCATTCCTCCTTGCAAAACTGCTCCAGCTCCTTCAAGTTGGTCGGTTTGCGCTTGTGAACAGCAATATTTAAGTCTGACCACAGATTTTCTATTGGATTGAGATCTGGGCTTTGACTAGGCGATTCCAACACATTTACATGTTTCACCTTAAACCTCTCAAGTGTTGTTTTAGCCGTGTGTTTGGGGTCAGTCCTGCTGGAAGGTGAACCTCCGTCCTAGCCTCAAATCACGCACAGAGTGGTACAGGTTTTGTTCAAGAATATCCCTGTATTTAGCACCATCCATCTTTCCCTCAACTCTGACCAGTTTCCCAGTCCTAACCCCCCCATGATGCTGCCGCCACCATGTCTCACTGTTTGATGGTGTTCTTTGGGTGATGTGATTTGTTGGGTTTGTGTCAGAAATAGCGTTTTCTTTGATGGCTGAAAAGTTCAGTTTTAGTCTCATCAGACCCGAGCACCTTCCTCCATACATTTTGGGAGTCTCCCACAGGCCTTTTTGCAAACTCACAACGTGCATTTTTGTTTTTAGCTGAAAGTAATGACTTTTTTCTGGCCACTCTGCCATAAAGCCCAACTCTATGGAGTGTACAGCTTATTGTCATCCTATGTATAGATCCTCCAGCCTCTGCTCTGGAACTCTGCAGCTCCTCCAGGGTTACCTTAGGTCTCTGTGCTGCCTCTCTGATTAATGCCCTCCTTGCCCGGTACGTGAGTTTTGGTGGGGCGGCCGTCTCTTGGAGGGTTTGCTGTTGTGCCATGTTCTTTCTATTTGGTTATAATAGATTTGATGGTGCTCCTGGGGATCATCAAAGAGTTGGATATTTTTTTTATAACCTAACCCTGACTTGTACTTCTGAACATCATTGTCCCTTACTTGTTTGGAGAGTTCCTTGGTCTTCATGGCAGTGTTTGGTTAGTGATGCCTCTTGCTTAGGTGTTGCAGCCTCTGGGGCCTTTCAAAAAAGGTCATGTGACACTTAGATTGCACATGGGTGGACAACATTTCACTAATTATGTGACTTCTGAAGGTAATTGGTTGCACCAGAGCTTTTATGGGCTTCCTAACAAAGGGGGTAAATACAAACGCACATGCTAATTTTCTGTTTTCTATTGCTAAAGAATAGTTTTATTTATATATTTTTCTCATTTCACTTCACCAACTTAGACTATTGTGTTCTGATCATCACATAAAATTCAGATTAACAAAACATTGAACTTAAGGCTGTAATGTACCAAAATACGAAAAAAGTCAAGGGGGGTGAATACTTTTGCAAGGCACTGTATGTATTGTATATTTTGGTGTGTTGGCCATTAATTCCAACTAGAGGGAGGTATGGTTGGCAAAGGATAGTAGAAACAGGGCTAACAACCCTGTTCTTCTCGTGGTAAGAGTAGGCTGGCCCTGCTTCCTGTCAGGAGGGAGTTTCGGTCTGGTTAGGAAGGAGGAGAGGGAGTTCCTGTTGAGATAGTGGGGGATTGAAGAAGCTCATGCCAGGAGGAGTAGGAGCTCCTACTCCCAGGAACCATATCTAATTCCCCTGTGAGCCCAACACTGCAGAGTTATCTTCAGGAACCAAATCCAGTTTTTAGTGGACAATGAACGCTGTGGCAAATTTTGCTTAACTTAGTCATGCCTCTAGGTATCAATACAAAAAAAGAAAGTAAAAGTGCGAGACAGAAATGCCTAATTACATGGTTAGCGGCATACGTTACTCTCCCCAACAGTAACATATGACAATAATATCTCTGCAACAGCGCCAAATAAATGCCACCATGCAGCACAAAATATGTCCCAGCACCATTCCCCCTTGACCACCCCTCCCCCACTGGCAGCAGCATTGTCCTCAGTTTACCCCTTCCTGGCGCAGTGACGTTCTAATTTTTAATTTTTTTTCTATTTACTCCCTGCCTTTCAGGAGCCATAACGTTTACATTTTTCCATTCACCTAGCCATATGGGTGGGTTGTTTTTTTGTGGGAAAATTTGTAATATCTAATGGCACTAATGAATATTGCACACAATGTAGTAGAAATCATAGTACAAAAAAATCCAAATGGAGAGGATTCGGGGAAAAAAACACAATTTCACTATAGTTTCAGAGTGACAGTATAGGAATATAGCACGCACAGTGCAGAAACGCGTCACTATGCTTTATAATATGTGACATTAAACCAGCATTAGAAAAACTACAAGCGAGTGCCGGTCTTTTCTATTTCCAGTATAGGAATAGTGAGGCTGGAGGGAGATTCTTCTCCTGCAGTTCTCCTCTATACTGGTGAAGGACCTGTTATGATGTCATCACAGTCAGGTCCTGCACCATTCTAACCTTGTAACTACACCCTTAGGGGTCATGCACACAACTGTAAGCAGCCTGGGAAACACAATCATTGTGTCTACCGTCACAGATTTTTGCTGAGGACTCTGTCACTGGCCACTCCTTCCTGGAAAGTTTCACACTAGCGTTAGACATGTCCATCAGGAACAACTTTTAGCAAATGAGGCAGTGGAAAAATGGCCCAAGGGTGATTGAAAAGGGTTAAGGCAGAAACCCTTCTGTCCGGTGTGGGGGGCCTGGTTTGATCTTTGCTATGGGGCCCTTAGTTCTCTATGTACACCACTGTTGGTGTGCATTTTATTTTCAGGTGCACCGACTTCCCAATGTTGCGCCAAAATTACAAAAAAGACGTATGCGTCCATTAATAATTTTGGTATGTTTTTCGTCAGCTTATTTTATTTATTCTTTTATTAAGACTGGCGTAACATATTTCAGTTTTAACACATTTCCCCAACTGATTCTCCAGAGACCTTCGGTCTGAGGCTGACTCATAATTCTGGGCCCTGACAGACCAGCTCCTTGTTCGGGTTCTTCTGTCTGGGCACTGCAGAGGGTGCTTGTGGCCAATTCACACTACCACACTCTGCAAACTATGGATCTCTCCATTTCAGCTCTGTGCACATGTGACACTCTCAGGGACACACAGTCCACATAGGTCTGTACAGGAACAGCTGAGACTCTTGCTGTGACTTGAGGACCTGCTCATCCCGTTTATGTCACCATGGGTCATAAGGCAGCCCTGCTTACATCTTTTGGTTACAGGCCAACCAGACACATGAAATCGCTATACAATAATAATCCTTCAGAAAGCAGCTATTTTTCCAGACTCAACCATTCTAAGCAAAGGTCATCGATAGGTAAGTCCTAGGAAACTCCTTTAACATATACAATGGGAGCTATTCTTGGTATAAACGTGATATATTATAGGATTGTGTGAACTGAGCCTAAAGGTGGATTTAGACGAGCAGATAATTGTTACGATTAGAACGCAAGAGATGGAAGATGAACAAGAATCGTGGCGTGTAAATGTTTCTAATGATGGAGCGATATGACCAAAAATGCTTGTTCAACTTGTTCATCTGAAATTTTTGATGCGAACAAGTACAATCCTCGTTTGTCGTGAATGAATTGCGTTATGTAAATGGACATTGTGTGCATGGTCTACACTCTGGACGATGAACACAGAAATGCAACAGCACTCTGCAACCAGCACTCTGCCCTGCCTCTATGCTAGAAGCTATAAAGAGGTCTTTAGTGTACATTTTGATCAAAAGGTAATAAGCCACTCGCCACGCCAAGGCCTCTTCTGTGAGTGGTCCTAACGCTAAATCCTACCTGTTATGGGCCATGACAGCCACATAGAATCCAGGGAGTGCGGGCCCAGCATGCATTCTAGGATCAACCGTGCTTATTAACCCTTTCTGGTGCTATAACAGCCTCCATTAGATCCAGGGATGCAGGTACCAACATGCTTGCTGAGCCCACTGTATATTCTTCCTGGAGCCAGATGGTTACTAGCAGGTACTATGAATGCAAGTTCAATTTTATGCATACTCTGATTAAAACCAGCCTCGAAGGCAGACAAACTATTCAGGTGTGCACGACTGAAAAGGAGGCCGCCACACCTCCAACATATACTAAACAGAAACACAAAAGGGGGGTCAGTCAGCACGTCCCTGTATGCAGGTGCACAGAGCTATGGCAAAATACACAAACACAAAAATGCAACAGCACTCTGCAACCAGCACTCTGCCCTGCCTCTATGCTAGAGGCTATAAAGAGGTTGTTAGTGTACATTTTGATCAAAAGGTAATAAGCCACTCGCCACGCCAAGACCTCCTCTGTGAGTGGTCCTAACGCTAAATCCTGTTATGGGCCATGACAGCCACATAGAATCCAGGGAGTGCGGGCCCAGCATGCATGCTAGGATCAACCGTGCTCATTAAACCTTTCTGGTGCTATAACAGCCTCCATTAGATCCAGGGATGCAGGTACCAACATGCATGCTGAGCCCACTGTGTACTCTTCCTTGAGCCGGATGGTTACTAGCAGGTACTACGAATACAAGTTCAATTTTATACATACTCTGATTAAAACCAGCCTCTAAGGCAGACTTTGGACGATGGAGAGCCCTGTGTAGGCAGGCAATGATGTATTTAAATCGCTGCTCATGTGTGGTCTTTTCTATGATTTTCAAATAAAAACACTACAGACGTGGGGGTTGTGAAAGGACATGTACATTTAATTTTTTCTTTTGTTGCACACCATTACCACATGTGGGGGTTGGTAAAGGGTGCGTAAAATGAAACTTTTTTTTTTTATGAACATCCCATTGCCACACCTCTACAACCAATGATCTCTCTTTGGAAGTCCTGTGTGAATACTGTGAACAATAATCGCATCAACAAGTAGACAACCAAAAACAAATTCATTTTACACGATAATGGTTTCTTTTAAATGCTAGTTGCCTGCTACAACATTCGGTCGTTAAGTCGCTCGCGTCGGAGATTGCTTCAACGATTATCTGCTCGTCTAAATTCACCTTAAGACTCTCTCCATGTATAGTCAATAGGGAGATAAGTCTCTGCCAGGCATATCTCCGAGAAGATCAAAGGAACGATCAAGTTGAAATTCAACATATCAGATCCTCATCTCCAATCAAACCTGCTATTGGGGGGATATTCAGGACATCACCATACCCATTACGCCGAAGATCAGTCCCTTTGGGATTGTGACAGCGTCATTTTGTTTTCCATTTTTGCTCTTTTCTTCTCATCTACAATTCCGCTATAGCGAGTGCAAGAAGAATAAATAAGATTTAAGGTGGAAATCTCCTTCAGAGCTCTAAATGTTAATGCAGACAGATGCCAGTTGTTCTTAGCTTCATGTAGGGCGTTCTGGATTGCTGAGCAGAGATAACTTATTTGTACTTATTATCCGCAGCTTCTACCCTGCTGTTCCCTCTGCAACAACTGTACCTACTGCAGAGCCGCAGCCTGTCACCTTTTTATAGGTTGAAAACCAGTTCCTCAAAGAGCACTTCAAAAGCAGCAGATTGAGCATGACATACACAAAACATTTGACTGCAATCTGAAAATATATGATGAAATGCCACCCTACATGATTGCCATGCTTCTGAAATATGAATGCCTCTGATTAGAAGCCGGGCTCATTATCTGCTTCATCCCCGCTCTCCGCCTCGCACGGTATGTTATTTTTCTGTTTCTTCTACAAAATCTTTGCACTTATATGAAATTACAGAAATATCATGGTTGTCAGCTGCTGCAGAACTTCCTTTTGAGACCTGGATGAAATCGATACTCAGAGGGTTCTCGGTCCTTGCCATGTGTGTTGCCTGCCCTGGGAAAAGATTAAAGAAGTGTACAGAAAAAAGACATGGCTTTCTTCCAAAAACTGCACCATACCTGTCCATGGGTAGTTTTAAACATCCTCTCCCCCTCTTTCCCGAGCTTTGCAGTGGAGATAAATCAGCTTTCCCAATGCAGAATTGGACAGAGCTGTCTCTGGTGATTTGCATTCTCGAAAGCTTGGTCTTTATACCAGACATGGTACATAATTGACTACCGCACTAGTAGCACATCTAAGCAATAAGGGGTGAGTATATAATAGCAATCAGCAGAATTGTGATTGCAGCTCTAGAGCAAAATCCAGACTGGATTAGTCATGCAATTACAGTCACTCCACATATCTTGTTGATTATGGCGATGATCAAGACAAACAACTTTTGTGCAAAAGTGACTTTTGCTCTGGCACACATGGCCACGTCCATGTATTAAAGGGGTTGTCCGGGCTTTTGCTATTGATGACCTATCCTCAGGATAGGTCATCAATATCAGATCGGCGGGGGTGCTGGGTCTTTGCCATAGACAGGAAAAGAGAAGGGAGACGGCACTCGCACACTGCGCGCACCGTTTCCTCATACAGCTGATCAGCAGGGGTTCTGGGTGTTGGACCCCCATCGATCTGATATTGATGACCTATCCTGAGGATAGGTCATCAATAGCAAAAGCCCGGAGAACCCCTTCAAATGGTTGGTCATTTACTTAAATGCATACTAAGTAATACTATATTTCCTTGCAGTGGACGATACAAGGGACATGTGTGGTCATCCAAAGCTTTTCCAAACGAAAACTCATCCCGCGGTATTATTAAATCAAATATGTGAAAAAAAATCATATGTGAAGAAAATCATTACTATGTAAGACCCATATTAAAATCACAAGAAACTTGTAAGGTGTCAATGGGCCATAACACATCACTGAGGCTAAGAGGAGCAGCTTTCAATTTTAATGGTGAAGAGATTGACCTTTCCTAAGGCAATACAAGAAAAGACTTTGAAGTTAGATTTTATAGTTTTTCTCCTCTATGTGTTTCCAATTATAAGTAGAATCCAGGGCAAAGAGAAGACAAAGGCTAAGGAACTAAAGCATGATCAAGGAGGCCACCCTGACTGCAAGAAGAATCTCAGAATCATTCATAGCTTTCTCTTTTCGGTATAATTTAAAGATAACCTGTCATCAACTTTATGCTGTCCATACTAACGGCAGCATAAAGTAGAGACAGGTGAGTTGATTTCAGCAGTCTGTCATTTATAAGTTAAAAGTAAGTGGTTGCCGAGAACCAACATCACAATCATTGCAGACTGGGCCTGGAAAAGAGTCCCGGCCACCTGAGAAGAGTCCTGGTTATTCATGAATTCCTGCTCTCCTGCCCACCTGCTGATGATTGACAGTCTTCTACCTCGTTTTCTCCCTTTCTCTCTAGGAGAGAACTGCCAATCATCAGCAGAGCGGGAGAGCAGGAGATTATGAATAACCAGGACTCTTCTCAGGTAGATTTGACTCTTTTCAAGGCATGTGCTGCAATGATTATGATGCTGGTTCTCGGCAACCACTTACTTTTAGCTCATGAGTGACACACCGCTGAAATCAGCATTTCTGTCACTATTTTATGCTGCCCTCAGTGAGGTCAGCATAGAGTTGATGACAGATTCCCTTTAAAGGGAACCTGTCACCAGTTCTGGGGCCACTAAACCACCAGCATGGCATTAAGCAGCTTGACTCATCTGGAATGCTGGACTTATCTCCTGGTAGGTTTGGTTTTAAACTACCATTCTTTATGGAGACGGATGCAGGGTTGGGATCTGGACCATTCTTTTCTCCTGAACTGGTTGTTAAAACAGCAACCGGTTCGGGAAACCGTTGGAGAAGCGGGATGCCATCCCAAATCCCAACCTTCAGTTAACCTCTTAAGGACACGGCCATATTTCACCTTAAGGACCAGGCCATTTTTTGCTAATCTGACTGTGTGACTTTATGTGGTGATAACTTTAAAACGCGTTTACTTATCCAGGCCATTCTGAGATTGTTTTTTCGTCACATATTGTACTTCATGACAGTGGTAAAATTGAGTCAAAAAAGTTTATAAAAAAAATACCAAATTTACCAAAAATTTTGAAAAAATTGCAAATTTCCAAGTTTCAATTTCTCTTCTTCTATAATACATAGTAATACCTCCAAAAATAGTTATTACTTTACATTCCCCATATGTCTACTTCATGTTTGGATCATTTTGGGAATGATATTTTATTTTTTGGAGACGTTACAAGGCTTAGAAGTTTAGAAGCAAATCTTGAAAACCCACTTTTTAAGGACCAGTTCAGGTCTGAAGTCACTTTGTGAGGCTTACGTAATATAAACCACCCAAAAATGACCCCATTCTAGAAACTACACCCCTCAAGGTATTCAAAACTGATTTTACAAACGTTGTTAACCCTTTAGGTGTTCCACAAGAGTTAATGGTAAATGGAGATAAAATTTCAGAATTTCAATTTTTTGGCAAATTTTCCATTTTAATCCATTTTTTTCAAGTAACAAAGCAAGGGTTAACAGCCAAACAAAACTCAATATTTATTGCCCTGATTCTGTAGTTTGCAGAAACACCCCATATGCGGTCGTAAACTGCTGTATGGCCAAACGGCAGGGCGCAGAAGGAAAGGAACGCCATATGGTTTTTGGAAGGCAGATTTTGCTGGACTGGTTTTTAGACACCATGTGCCATTTGAAGCCCCCCGATGCACCCCTACAGTAAAAAC
The DNA here is from genome assembly GCA_033119425.1 of Bufotes viridis. Taxonomy (NCBI): domain Eukaryota; kingdom Metazoa; phylum Chordata; class Amphibia; order Anura; family Bufonidae; genus Bufotes; species Bufotes viridis. The sequence continues at coordinate 64,243,553 of CM065593.1, forward strand.
ATGACCCCATTTTGGAAACTATGGGATAAGGTGTCAGTTTTTTTGGTACTATTAGAGGGTAAATATGATATTACACTTTTCTTGAGGCAAGGTAACACAAAATAGAAATTCTGAAATGTCATCTACATTTGCCAATAACTCTTGTGGAACACCTAAAGGGTTAACAATGTTTGTAAAATCAGTTTTGAATACCTTAAGGGGTGTAGTTTCTTAGATGTTCCCTCCATGTTAACCCCTTCCATACAGCGGTCCGTATGGACAGCGGCATGGAAGGGGTTAAACTGCACAGATGTAAGCAGTTTTTAGCAGGGTGTCATCGCGATCCCGCCTACCGCACATCAGCGCCGCCTGCAACCCCCCCCCCCTGCACCGCCGATGGGGGGGGGGGGCGCAATAAAAACTTAAAATCAGCATTATTTAAGTTTCTGATCCCCCAGGTCACAGAGCGCGGGGATCAGAAACTGCAAAAAGCGCTGCAAATTGACCTGAGGTTTGTAGCGATCGCCAACAGGGGAGTAACAGGACCCCCCTCGGCATTGTCCCAGAGTGCCTGCCGAATGATTTCGGCAGGCACTCTGTTCCAATCACCCCCCACCGCACAGTGGTGATCAGAACTTCACAGGGCGTACAGGTACACCCTGTGTCCTTAAGTACCAGGGCATTAGGGCATACCTGTACGCCCTGTGTCTTTAAGAGGTTAAAAAGTTCTAAGAGCCCAGCATCACTTTCAGTTGTCTCAGAGTCTCGGGATGCTGATGCAGTTGATATCTATGAGCTGGGAGCCACAGACTCTTTCTTTGTGCTGGCATTCTCTAGGCCACTTTAGGCCTGGAGTCTAAACCACTACAGAATATCGCACAGGACGTCAGCATCCTGGTACAGGCAGTGCAGAGGCTGAATGAGGGTTCAACTGCACCATTCCTTAGTGGCTCTGAGGTGAGTAAAGGTTTCTTTTCTTTTATCAATTTTTTTTATTAAATATTTTCAAAAAAACAAGAAAATACTGTTCATATATACCCAGCAGCAAAAAACAATATAACCCACCGACCCCCACCCTAGCTCTCCCGTGCAGTGAGAGCAGATGTCCTTCATCTTTTTCCCACGACAACCTAAGAACTTCCAAATTGTCCGGTATATGATTTCATAGTAATTTGGCGTAAATCAGAGATATAAGTCCCCCTTTAGAGGCAGCTTCGGTAGTCGCTGGTAGGGAGAATGGACATTACTTTATTTTGGGCCTCTATTGCATGTCTCATTTCTAAATAGTAGTAGAAGGATGCACCAGGGGGTGAAAATTCCTCTTACAATTGGGAACAAGACTTTGGAATACTATCCTTATATAACTGAACCATCTTCGTAAGTTCCTCATATCATATCATATCATATCCTCATGTGATTTATAGATTTCCGTCAGAAGACTATTCATTCCCGGGGCTTTGTCATTAGACATTCGTTTGACAGCAACCTTAAGTTCCTTAGCATTAATAAGTTTCTCTAATTAGAACCTACTGTCCTCAGACAAAGCAGGCAGGGAAACATTAGTGGAAGTACTTCCCTATATCCTCGGAAGTGACTCCCAATTTGGACGTCTATAGTTTTTCATAGTATTTTTGAAGTGTGACTAATGTATCTGATGACTCAGTGACCTCAACACTGTCCTCTCTGATTACCTAGACTATATGGTTAGATCCTCGTTAGGCCTGCACTGCTTTCACCAATAGTTGTTCAGCCCCCTCTCCTTCCTCAAAATACCTTTGTTGTAAAAAGTATCTCTTATGTTCCGCTAAGTCTAACCAATGGTTCTTAAGGGACAGTGGCATCTCCTTCCACAAGTTAAAGTTCAGTTCAGACGGTTCAGCAACATAGTTTGCCTCAGCCTTCTCCTGACGAAGTTTAAGGGGCTGGCCCTTCTCCCTACTTTTGGACTTGATTTTGGAAATCTCTTTAATGATAACACTATGAGATGCCATGAAAGCCTTTCTACAGGTGGTTAAGTCATGAAATTACCACTTATTAGTGGCAAAAAGTTCCTGCAAAGTAACAGTTCATTATTTTCTAATGGGGGGGACTATAAAAGGAGAGGGGGCACTATTAAGGCCCCTTTCACACGAGCGAGTTTTCCGCACAGGTGCAATGCGTGATGTGAACGCATTGCACCCGCACTGAATCCTGACCCATTAATTTCAATGGGTCTGTGTACATGAGCGTTTTCTTTCACGCATCACTTCTGCGTTGCGTGAAAATCGCAGCATGTTCTATCTTCTGCATTTTTCACGCAGCCCTGGCCCCATAGAAGTGAATGGGGCTGCGTGAAAAACGCATTGCATCTGCAAGCAAGTGCGGGTGCGATGCGTTTTTCACTGATGGTTACTAAGAAATGTTGTTTGTAAACCTTCAGATTTTTATAGCGCGTGAAAAACGCATCAAAACGCATTTCACCTGCGCGGAAAAAAACTGAACAACTGAATGCAATCGCAGGCAAAATTGAATGGCTTTGCTGCGAAATCGCACAGTTTTAACTGAACGCATCCAGACCTCATCCGGACCTAATCCGGACACGCTCGTGTGAAAGAGGCCTAAAGGTGAGTAGCATTATGAACGAACAGTGGCACTCTAAGGCCCCTTTCACATGGGCGAGTTTTCCACGCGGGTGCAATGCGTGAGTTGAACCCATTGCACCCGCACTGAATCCGGAACCATTCATTTCTATGGGGCTGTGCACATGAGCGTTGTTTTTCACGCAACACAGCCCCCATAGAAGTGAATAGGGCTGAAGGAAAATCGCAAGCATCCGCAAGCAAGTGCGGATGCAGTGCGATTTTCCCGCATGGTTGCTAAGAGACGGAACCCAATCTTTATTATTTTCCCTTATAACATGGTTATAAGGGAAAATAATAGCATTCTCAATAAAGAATGCTTTGTAGAATGTGGAAAGGGGTTAAAAATAAAAAACTTAACTCACCTGAGCCACTTGATCGGGTAGTTGGTGATCACTCTTCTCTCTTCAAGCATTAACTGCAGTCTAAAGGACCTGTGATGACGTCACATCACATGGTCCAATCACATGGTCCGTGATGGACCATGTGATTGGACCATGTGATGTGATGTCATAACAGGTCCTTTAGACTGCAGTTAATCTGAAACCAAGATACCATTAACGAAGATAGAGAATATACTGTAGCGTTATGTTCTGTATCTTCGTTAATTCTTGCAAGCCAACCAATAGGAAAGTTATACCCCGTTCAAAGTTTCATTCGCAGTATGCGAATATTACCTAATTTAATAATCGCGTACTGCAAATGAAACTTTGAACGGGGTATAACTTTCCTATTGGTTGGCTTGCAAGAATTAACGAGGATAGAGAACATAACGCTATATTAGTATTCGTTATCTTCACTAATTCTAGCAAGCCAACCAATAGGAAAGTTATACCCCGTTCAAAGTTCCACTCACAGTACGCGAATATTACATTACGTAATATTCGCGTACTGCGAATGGAACTTTGAACAGGTTCCTATTGGTTGGCTTGCTAGAATTAACGAAGATAGAGAATATAGCGCTATATTCGTATTCGTTATCTTTGTTAATTCTAGCAAGCCAAGTAAACTTGCCTATACACAGCTCTAAGTTGGATGTGCAATGCGAGAATATTAAGTAATATTACTCGAATTGCGCATCCAACTTAGAGCGGGGTATATGCAACTTACTTATTGTTTGGCTAGGTAGAATTAACGAATACGAATATAGCGCTATATTCTCTATATTCGCTAATTCTAGCAAGTAGAAAAGTTGCCTACAGACAGCTCTAAGTTGGATGTGCAATGCGAGAATATTACTTTGCCTATTTTTTGTAATAAATAGAATAATAACTCAGTATTCTATTTATTGCAAAAAATAGGCAAAGTAATATTCTCGCATTGCGCATCCAACTTAGAGCTGGGTACAGTCAACTTTCCTATTGGCTTGCTAGAATTAGCGAATAGGGAGAATATAGCGCTATATTCGTATTCGTCATATTCATTTATTCTACCCAGCCAAATTATAAGTTATTTGCATATACCCAGCTCTAAGTTGGATGCGCAATGTGAGTAATATTACTTAATATTCCCGCATTGCGCATCCAACTTAGAGCTGTGTATAGGCAAGTTTACTTGGCTTGCTAGAATTAACAAAGATAACGAATATAGCGCTATATTCGTTAATTCTAGATAGCCAACCTAATAGGAAAGTCGCAATATGTGAATAATTAGTCACTGCTATGGGACTCCTGGAGATTGCTGAGCCAGTGCTGGAGATGAATGGAGGGTGGCAGAGCATGTACAGCATATCCCTGTTCACTCTGGTGGCCCGGTTATGGTCGTAGGAGGGAGTCCCAGATGTGGCACCTGCACCTATTGGACATTGATGGCGTATCCTGTCGACATGCCATTAATATCCCAAATAAGAATATGCTGTGACTTGTGGTACATCGTCCTCAGTTTCCAGTGTGTGTCAGACTACAGCAATTAGTCTCACTTATAACATGGCTGATACAGATAATACATTACCAGCTGAGATCTACTACTACAAGAATCTTTTCACTAATCTTCAGCAATTATAATGGTAGGGTTAAAATAAAAGTTAATAATAATAATTAAAGATCATTAAAACCAGAGCATTTTTAGAAATATAAGATCTTATATTGAAAAAGGAAATAAAACTGCTGCATTAAAGTTATCACCCAGAATACTGTGCAGCATATTCAGGCCTACACAGCCCTATGACTAGGGCCCTAGGAGCTTATGTCAGAAGGGGGCACCGAAAGCTGATGGTTTTTTGTGATGTTTCTACACTTGGCAGATGAGTGCCGCTATCTGCGCTCAGGTTATACAAGTAGAGCAGATGCATTTACTCACATGAGGATGGCTGATATAGCATGGTAATACCAGTATATCACCGCTGCTACATTTATCTGTGTAGTGCCATGGACGCCCCAGTAGCTCTACTAATATTAGGTGATGCACTGAGGGTGCGACTACGTGGCGGAGAGACAGTTGATTGCAGTGGTTACACAGACTGCTGTCCACTCCCTGCTTCACCATGCAAATCAATGAGCAGCATCCCCAGCAGGCACAATGCGGTCACACATACATTGCGATGCTGGGCTGTGTAAAAAGAGTGTGCAGGCTGGGAATCCGCCCATGCCCGTGTCTCCAGTATCCTCTTATATACACACTTCCTCCTCTTATATCTTCTTATACACACACTTCCTCCTCTAGTATCTTCTTATACACACACTTCTGCCTCCAATATCCTCTTATACAAACACCTCCAGTGTCCTCTTATATACACACTTCCTCTTCTAGTATCCTCTTATACACACACTTCTGCCTCCAGGATCCTCTTATACACACACCTCCAGTGTCCTCTTATATACACACTTCCTCTTCTAGTATCCTCTTATACACAACACACACCTCCGTCTTCAGTATACTCTTATACACACACTTCTGCCTCCAGTATCCTCTTATACACACACCTCCAGTGTCCTCTTATACACACTTCTGCCTCTAGTAACCTCCTATATACAGCATAGACTTCCTCTTCTAGTATCCTCTTATACACATACCTCCAGGGTCTTCTTATACACACACTTCCGCCTCCAGTATCCTCCTATACACACACTTCCGCCTCCAGTATCCTCTTATACACACACTTCCAGTGTCCTCTTATACACACTTCTGCCTCCAGTATCCTCTTATATACACACCTCCAGTGTCCTCTTATACACACTTCTGCCTCCAGTATCCTTTTATACACACTTCTCCTCCAGTATCCTCTTATACACACACTTCTGCCTCCAGTATCCTCTTATGCACACACCTCCAGTGTCCTCTTATACACACTTCTGCCTCCAGTATCCTCTTATACACACACTTCTGCCTCCAGTATCCTCTTATACACACACTTCCGCCTCCAGTATCCTCTTATACACACACTTCCGCCTCCAGTATTCTCTTATACACACACTTCCGCCTCCAGTATCCTCTTATACACACACTTCCGCCTCCAGTATTCTCTTATACACACACTTCCGGCTCCAGTATCCTCTTATACACACACTTCTGCCTCCAGTATTCTCTTATACACACACTTCCGCCTCCAGTATCCTCTTATACACACACTTCCGCCTCCAGTATTCTCTTATACACACACTTCCGCCTCCAGTATCCTCTTATATACACACTTCCGCCTCCAGTATTCTCTTATACACACACTTCCGGCTCCAATATCCTCTTATACACACACTTCCGCCTCCAGTATCCTCTTATACACACACTTCCGCCTCCAGTATCCTCTTATACACACACTTTCGCCTCCAGTATCCTCTTATATACACACTTCTGCCTCCAGAATTCTCTTATATACACACTTCCGCCTCCAGTATCCTCTTATATACACACTTCTGCCTCCAGAATTCTCTTATATACACACTTCCGCCTCCAGTATTCTCTTATATACACCTTCTGCCTCCAGTATTCTCTTATATACACCTTCTGCCTCCAGTATCCTCTCATATACACACTTCTGCCTCCAGTATCCTCTTATACACACACTTCTGCCTCCAGTATCCTCTCATATACACACTTCTGCCTCCAGAATTCTCTTATATACACACTTCTGCCTCCAGAATTCTCTAATATACACACTTCCGCCTCCAGTATTCTCTTATATACACCTTCTGCCTCCAGTATTCTCTTATACACACACTTCCGCCTCTAGTATCCTCTTATACACACACTTCCACCTCCAGTATCCTCTTATATACACACTTCTGCCTCCAGTATTCTCTTATATACACACTTCCGCCTCCAGTATACTCTTATATACACCTTCTGCCTCCAGTATTCTCTTATACACACACTTCCGCCTCTAATATCCTCCTATAAACACACTTCCGCCTCCAGGCGCCATGGTGCGGCTGGAAAATGTGTTGAAAGCGCCATCTTGTGACTGTCATCACGTAAGGGTCTTCCGCCGCCATCTTGTGGAGGGCAAAACAATAAAATTAGTCGGAGGAAGCCGCCATGTTAGGAAGGTCACTGAGCAGTCCGTAGCTGCGTTGTATCCGGTTACCGGCACTTCGGGCTGATTACTGCTGGTATTTTCCTGCCACCATGTCCACGCCGCCGTTATCAGGGGCCGGCATGCCCGGAGCCGCTGCAGCCCCAGGTGGGTTCCCCGGTCCTCCTGCAGCTGCCGCCGCCGCCGCTACCCGGGAGGTGAACACGGCGACGCTGTGCCGGATCGGGCAGGAGACTGTGCAGGATATCGTGTTCAGGACCATGGAGATCTTCCAGCTGCTGCGGAACATGCAGGTGTGTGCCCTACTGGCCCCTGTAGTGTCCGTGTGCAAGGGCCCCCAAGTGTCAGTGCCCCCCCCACTCCCCCTTAAAGGGGACCGCATTCTTTATTCAGTTCTGCCCATCACTGGTGTTTCTACAAGGGTTTTACCAAAGATTTGGCTGGACCTTCCAATGTGTAGTCAACATCCTTTAATCCAGCATCTGATAATCCAGAATGCCTTCCCGCAGTGAGCGTCCAGCGCCAGTTGGACTTTTCCTGTACTCACCGTTGGTCGTGTTGACGTCCATAGCTGTGATACGTGCTGGCGGCCTCCATTGCACTGCACAGTGCTATGACCTCACATCCTTATGGAAGCCGCCTCACAGCTGCTTGGAGGCAGGAGGGGAGCTGGGGTCCAAATTGCAGACACCCCCTTGAAAGTGGTTTTACCGTGTCCTACCGAAACTTCGTCCATGTGTCTCAACTAGAGTTGAACGAACTTCTGTTTTAAATTCGGCGTCCAAAGTTCGGGTTCGGGTTATCCAAGCATCCCTTTATGGATTCCGCTACCACGGACCATAATGGCATTTGGAATCCATAAGGGGATTCTTCAATGAACCCGAACCTTGGACAACACGGAGGACCTGGGGTGACGGCACCGTCATGTGATCAGTGCAGGGGGCGTGGTCAGTACTGGATTAGACAAGAGGTGGTAGCCTACAACCTCTTATCCAATCCAGTACTGAGCCACGCACCCTGCACTGATCACATGATGGTGACGTCACCCCAGGTCCTTCACCCCATGTTCCAAATGCCGTTATGGTCCGTGGTAGCAGAATCCATAACGGGATGCTTGGATAACCCGAACTTTGGACGCCAAACTTAAAACAGAAGTTCGCTCAACTCTAGTCTCAACCTTCCCCGAACATTCAGGTTTTGAGGGGATTGAAGCCTCCGATCGGATGGCCGCCGTATTGATAATCCCCGCTCCTCTCTTACAGCTCCCTAATGGCGTCACCTACCATATGGGAACCTACCAGGACCGGCTGGGGAAGCTCCAGGAACACCTGCGGCAGCTCTCCGTCCTCTTCCGGAAACTGAGGTTGGTGTATGACAAGTGCAATGAGAACTGCGCCGGACTGGAGCCCATGTCAGTGGAGGTAGGTGCTCGGCGTCTTCTCACATGAACTGAAAATGGTGGCTATAGAGATTAGATTAAAGGGTTTGTCTCATCTGAGACAACGGGGGGCATATCGCTAGGATATGCCCCCATTGTCTGATAGGTGCTGGACCCGTACCTATCTCCTAAACGGAGCCCTGAAAGTGATGGCTCGGTTATTTCCATCGGGTCCATAGACGTGAATGGGAGCGGCGTCGGGTCATGCGCGGTGCGCTCCCATTCACTTCTATGGGGAGAGTGCTTGGTGGTGACAGAACCAGAGTCCTCCAGCCACTGCTTTGGCCCACTCCGTTCTCAGTGTAGGTGGGGGTCCCAGAGGTGGCACCTGCACCTATCAGACAATGGGGGTATATCCTAGCGATATGCCCACATTGTCTCAGATGAGAATGACCCTTTAATGTCAGCCAAACCCACCAGTTTTAACGGGACTCCCAAACATCTGATGTGTAAGAGGTCCTCCAGACGCCTCCCCAACGAAAGATGTAGATCATTTTGATCCTTTTATGATTTTGTTTTTATGTCCATATAGAAAAGTCTTCTCGCTGGCCGCCGGAAATCTCGCACAGGCGCAGTGACGGCAATTGCCTGCGCGATCCGAAGGCAACTGAGGGCAACAGCGCTCCGAAAACGTCACTGGGCTCGGCGCATGCCCAGTGACACTATTGAGGCTGTTGCCCTCAGTTGCCGTCGGATCGCACAGGCAATTGCCGGCACTGCGCCTGCGCGAGATTTCCGGCGGCCGGCGAGAAGAAGATCAAGGGTGTATTCGATGCAGAGAGTGGAGGTAGCCGGGGGGCGGAGCCATTAGCCTCGCCTTTGGGAGGCGATTTCAGCTGCTGGAGGCGTTCTTCAGATTCAAATTTAGGCGGTCTGGGCACATCAGGGGGGCGTTCCTGGGCTCCTTGGAGGAGAAAAAACACCCCTCTGGGCTCCTTGGATCCTAATTTACATAATGGATAAAGTGTTTTTTAACAGAAAATACAAGAGACACGGCAAAAAGAAGAACACACATGGATATCGGGTACTTTATTGCCCTAGGCTAAAAGAAAAAAAAAATTGTGGATAGCCAGGTGACAGATTCCCTTTAAAACTAAAAATAAAAAAAACACTGGCAGAATTGCAATATTAGCCACTTCACCCCATAAAAAATTAAATAAAAAGCGATCAAAAAGTCATATGTGCCCAAAAATGGTACCATTGAAAACTAAAGCCCACCCCGCAAAAAATGAGCCCCCACACAGCTCAGTCAACAAAAAAATAAAAAAGTTATGGCCCTTAAAATCTATTTCAGCAAATTTCATGTTCGAAAATGCAGATGCCGCTCCTTTCCTTTTGGATTCTGCCGTCTGCTCATACAGCCGTTTACAACCACATATGGGGTGTTGTCGTATTCAGGAGAAAATGGGTAACAAATTATGGGGTGCATTTTCTCCTGTTATCCCTTGTTAAAGTGAAAAATGTGGGCTTTTTTGGCGAATTTTACTTGTAAAAAATATGATTTTTCATTTTCCCAGCCATGTGTTTCTAAATATTCTGAAACACCTCTGAGGTAAAAGTGGTCAGTGAACCCCTCACTGAGTTATTTGAGGGGTGTAGTTTCCAAAATGGAGTCAATTTTGGACGGTTTGTACTGTAGGGGTGCCTTCACAGTGCTCCAAAAAATCAAGGAGCCATTGGCTCCTAACCTGAAAAATTTAGTCGCCAAATTTAAAATCCATATAATATACCCGGGATGCTTAGGAACATGGGGTTTTCTAAGCCCACGCAGTTAAAGGGGGTGTGCACTCATTTCCACGACCTGTCAGACTAGCTAGATTCGCGATGGTAATCCCTAGGTGCTGGGCCTTGGCTCATTCGCTTCCGAGCCTCCGCTGCTCGTTTTGGGTTTCTCCATGAAAATGTTTATCTTGATGCCGCTGCAGCCAATCACTGGCCACAGTGGAGATCTGCTCCCCCTGCATCACATGACCATTTAACATAAGGCAAGGGAAGCAGTGATCAGTTATTGGCTGTAACGGCGTCAAACAGGAAGTTTTCATGAAGGGACTCAAGACAAGCAACGGGGGCTGGGGAGCAAACGAGCCAGGACCTTCCTTTTAGTATAAACAGAAGGCAGAGGGGCGGTCCTTCACACTGCATGGCTGCATTAGGCTTCAGTGTGAGGAGGCGTGTCTCTAAGTAATCCAATCTGATTGGCTGGCAGGGAGCTGCTGGCTACAGCAAGTGTGTATGTGAAGTGAGGGAAAGCAGTTTTGGCCTCAGAGAACTGGCAGAGGAGCCATCTTGAGAAGGTCCTTATATTGTAAATGTTTAAACAGCCGTAACTAAGGGAAAAACTCAAGGAAAACAGTTGCAGCAGTAACATATGGTAAAATAGATTTTTATGATGAAAACATGACCGTTACCCTACAAGTAAAAACTATCTAATGAGGTATCACTATCTGACTTTAATGTGTAGAAATTCAAATTTAGAAAATTATTATTTTCTGTAAATTTGTGATTTTTTTTTTTTTTTTAAATAATATAAAAGTAAAACTTATTGACCCAAATTTACCCATAACATCAAACACAAGATGTCACGAGAAAACGATCTCAGAATGGCTTGGATAAATAAAAGTATTCCAAAGTTATTGGCACAAAAAGTGACACGTGTCAGATTTGCAAAATTAAGCCTGGTCATGAAGGTGAAAAATGGCTTGGTTTTGAAAGGGTTAAGAACCCATTCACGAGCCTCATCTGTGAGAGTATCTCTTCCTTCTGGATAACCCACCAATATAAATACTGAAAAAAATTCTGAAAATGCCGGTATGAGGACGGCAGAACGGAATATATATATATATTTGTGGTCATGGCTACGGCCAAGAGATATCCGAAGAACCCTAGGGAGAGAAAGAACGGGAACAACCTAACCCAGCTAGGCGTGTCTAGGGTAATATACCGGTGGCTGTGATATACCGCGGTATTAAGAAACTGCGATATGGCGATATCACAGTTTCCTAATAACCGCGGTATTTAATGACGTCATAGGAGCGGTCGCACGTGTGCCGACCGCTCCTAAAACATCATGTCAGGGCCGAATTCCTGGCGCCCGGGACATGTAGTAAGTAGCCCGACCTTAATAACCATTGTGACGCAGGCTCCCGGGCAGCGCTCTGTTCCTCCATGCGCCGTCTGCCCCTTCATTCATAAAGTGGGCGGAGCATGGAGGAGCAGAGATTAACTACATAAATGCTGGATCAGAGCTGCGGGGCCGGTGTATTACTGCAGAGTAACACTGCACCGGCCCCGCAGCTCTTATCCAGTATTTATGTAGTTAATCTCTTTAGAAGTAGCAGGACCGTAATAACTATTGTGGCGCAGGCTCCCCGGGCAGCGCTCTGTTCCTCCATGCGCCGTCTGCCCCTTCATTCATAAAGTGGGCGGAGCATGGAGGAGCAGAGATTAACTACATAAATGCTGGATCAGAGCTGCGGGGCCGGTGTATTACTGCAGAGTAACACTGCACCGGCCCCGCAGCTCTTATCCAGTATTTATGTAGTTAATCTCTGTTCCTCCATGCTCCGCCCACTTTATGAATGAAGGAGCAGATGGCGCATGGAGGAGCAGAGAGCTGCCCGGGAGCCTGCGCAACAATAGTTAATAAGTTCGGGCTACTTCTAAAGACATTACAGTGTTGGGGGCACTGTGGCTGACATTGTTATGGGGGATCTGTGGATGACACATATATAGCATAAGATGCTATATATGTGTCAGCCACAGTGCCCCCCATAACAGTGCGCCAGCCACAGTGCCCCCATAACAGTGCGCCAGCCACAGTGCCCCCATAACAGTAAGCGCCAGCCACAGTGCCCCCCATAACAGTGCGGCCAGCCACAATGCCCCCATAACAGTGCGCCAGCCACAGTGCCCCCATAACAGTGCGCCAGCCACAGTGCCCCCATAACAGTGCATCAGCCACAGTGCCCCCCATAACAGTGCGTCAGTCACAGTGCCCCCCATAACATTGCGCCAGCCACAGTGCCCCCATAACATTGCGCCAGCCACAGTGCCCCCATAACATTGCGCCAGCCACAGTGCTCCCCATAACATTGCGCCAGCCACAGTGCCCCCATAACATTGCGCCAGCCACAGTGCCCCCATAACAGTGCGCCAGCCACAGTGCCCCCATAACAGTGCGCCAGCCACAGTGCCCCCATAACAGTGCGCCAGCCACAGTGCCCCCATAACAGTGCGTCAGCCACAGTGCCCCCATAACAGTGCGCCAGCCACAGTGCCCCCATAACAGTGCGCCAGCCACAGTGCTCCCCATAACAGTGCGCCAGCCACAGTGCCCCCATAACAGTGCATCATACAGTATAACGTCTCCTTGCGGCTGCCCCTGTGCCCCTTACAGTATAATGTCTCCTTGCGCTGCCCCCATACAGTATAACGTCTCCTTGCGCTGCCCCCATACAGTATAACGTCTCCTTGCGCTGCCCCCATACAGTATAATGTCTCCTTGCGCTGCCCCCATACAGTATAACGTCTCCTTGCGCTGCCCCCATACAGTATAACATCTCCTTGTGGCTGCCCCATACAGTATAACGTCTCCTTGCGCTGCCCCCCATACAGTATAACGTCTCCTTGCGCTGCCCCCATACAGTATAACGTCTCCTTGCGCTGCCCCCATACAGTATAACGTCTCCTTGCGCTGCCCCCATACAGTATAACGTCTCCTTGCTGCCCCCATACAGTCTGCCCCCATACAGTATAACGCCTCCTTGCGCTGCCCCCATACAGTATAACGCCTCCTTGCGCTGCCCCCATACAGTATAACGTCTCCTTGCGCTGCCCCCATACAGTATAATGTCTCCTTGCGCTGCCCCCATACAGTATAACGTCTCCTTGCGCTGCCCCCATACAGTATAACGTCTCCTTGCGCTGCCCCCATACAGTATAATGTCTCCTTGCGCTGCCCCCATACAGTATAACGTCTCCTTGCGCTGCCCCCATACAGTATAACGTCTCCTTGCGCTGCCCCCATACAGTATAACGTCTCCTTGCGCTGCCCCCATACAGTATAACGTCTCCTTGCGCTGCCCCCATACAGTACAACGTCTCCTTGCGCTGCCCCCATACAGTATAATGTCTCCAAGTGTTTTTTTCTTCTAAATGGGCATTTATCGTGATATATATCATTATCGCGATAAATTTCTTAATATCGTTATCGTGGCAATATTTTTGATATCGCCCAACCCTAGGCGTGTCTTAGCTAACCTGACTAATTGGCTTGTTGTGTGCCCTAAGCCGAGATCGTGGGTAGGCCTACAAGTGGGCATACCCTGTGGAAATGAGAAGATGAGGGAGGGAGGGTGTGGCATACCTGAGAACACACGCCCGTGAGTGAGGCTGTGGCTCGTATATGAAGAGCCTCTGCCCCTCCCACAAATGCAGGCTGACTAATCAGCCTTACTAACATATATATATATATTTTTATGATACGGTTTTAAAAGAAAAATAAAATAATTTTGTAGGAAAATGAAAAATGTTTTAACATATTTTTGTTTAGACTTTTTTTTTTCTTTTTAACCCCTTAAGGACATAGGACATATGGGTACGCCCTGATGTCCGAGTCCTTAAAGACACAGGGCGTACCCATACGTACTAAAAAAAAGCGCATATATTATAAAAAAAAATATCTCGTGCGATCGTGCAGCAGGAACCATGTTTAAATGCTGAGGGGGGTCCTGTGACCTCCCCATATTGGCGATCGCTGCTAACCGCAGGTCAATTCAGACCTGCGGTTTTCAGCGCTTTTTGCAGTTTCTGATCTCTGAAAGTTTCGGTTTATTTTTATGGGGGTTGCAGGCGGCACTGATGTGTCGCGGGTGGTGCGGCAGGTGGGATCGCGGACTGCTGTTTTTGTTTAAAAAAACCTGCTCTATAAAAATATACGGTGTCAAAAGCCATTTTTGTCACCTTACATCACAAAAAGTATAATAGCAAGCGACCAAAATGTCATATGCACCCCAATGTAGTGCCAATCAAACCGCCATCTCATCCCGAAAAAAATGAGCTCCTACATAAGACTGTCGCCCAAAAAATAAAATAAAAATATGGCTTTAAGAGTGTGGAGACACTAAAAAATAATTTTTTTCAAAAATGCTTTATTATGAAAAACTGAAACAAAAATTCACAAAAAGTAGTCCTATTTGGTATTGTTGTGTCCGTAACAACCTGCTCAATAGAAATGGCACACTATCTAACCTGTCAGATCATCTATGTAAATAACAAAAAATAAAAACGATCCCAAAACAGCTATTTTTTTTCTAATTTTCCATTTTAATCCATTTTTCCAGTAACAAAGCAAGGGTTAATAGCCAAACAAAACTCTGTATTTATTGCCCTGATTCTGTAGTTTGCAGAAACACCCCATATGTGGTCGTAAACTAGTGTACGGGCACACGGAAGGGCGTAGAAGGAAGGGAACGCCATGTGGTTTTTGGAAGGCGGATTTTGCTAGACTGGTTTTTTGACACCATGTCCCATTTGAAGCCCCCCCCCCCCCCCAATGTACCCCTAGAGTAGAAACTCCATAAAAGTGACTCCATCTGAGAAAGTACACCCCTCAAGGTATTCAAAACTGATTTTACAAACTTTGTTAACCCTTTCGGTGTTCCACAAGAGTTATTGGCAAATGGAGGTGAAGTTTCAGAATTTCTATTTTTTGTTATCTTGCCTCAAAAAAAGTGTAATATAGAGCAACCAAAAATCATATTTACCCTAAAATAGTAGCAACAAAACTGACACCTTATCCTGTAGTTTCCAAAATGGGGTCACTTTTTTGGAGTTTGGAGTTTCTACTCTAGGGTTGCATCAGGGGGGCTTCAAATGGGACATGGTGTCTAAAAACCAGTCCAGTAAAATCTGCCTTCCAAAAACCATATTGCGTTCCTTTCCTTCTGAGCCCTGCCGTTTGGCTATACAGTAGTTTGGGACCATATATGTGGTGTTTCTGCAAACTACAGATTTAGGGCAATAAATATAGAGCCCTGTTGTTGGCAATAAATGTTAGACCCCATTATGTATTGTGTACAGGGTGTTAAAGCCCATTATGTTTTGTGTACAGGGCATTATGCAGTGGCCGGGTTTGGGGTGGCCCCAATGCTACGCTGGATCTCCCGGACACCGTTGAGGTGTCACCATGTGTTGCTGCTCTCCGGAAGGGATGGCATGGTGCACCCCAATGGGAACTAAGTCCAGAGAGTCAGGGTCTGCAGTAAACCAGGGTGCTTATTTACTGGAGGAATTCGGGTACAAAACAATAGAGGAGAGGCATTGGGCTGGCTTCTCCAGTCTCCTCCCTGGCAGAAGAAGGGTTTGGTGCTAAGGCCCTGAGCTATCTCTCTCTCTCACTAGGGGCTCTGACTGCTCTACTTTTATACAGTATTTGCCAGACTAGAACCTTCTAGTGGGAGGGGTGGAGTGGAGAAACTCAGCACAAACAAATACATTGTTTCAACTTCCGTCTGGTCCAGACTTCCATTAGAGCTTCAATGACACTCAATGGCAATGACAGATCAGTTTTACCAGACAAAAGCAAGTTTTCAGACATAACAACATAGCTAAACCAGACATTTAAAAGGTCAGGCTGTCTGCTTTTGGTGGTAAACAAGTCTGGGTTTTTCCCTCCAAAACATAGTCTTCTTTAAACCCTATGGCAGCTCTGGAAAATAAACAGCTTCTCAAAGCCCTAACAGTCTCTCAGTATTCATTAACCCTTTCCATGGAGCCTTGTAACTACAGTGATAATGAACAGGATATATATAAAATGCAGTAACACAGTAATAAACAGTATAAGTTAACCCTTTCAAGAGAATAAAAGTGAGAAGTTTTAACTTTGCATAGGGTATATAGGCAAATGTCAAAGTACTCCCTGCTCCAGGGCACTACAGTTAAATCCCATTATGTTTTGTGTGCAGGGTGTTAGACCCCATTATGTATCGTGTACAGGCTGTTAGACCCCATAATGTATCTTCGTTTCAATAGTTTTTATTGAGGTTTGAGTGGCATGCAAAACAATAACCGGGAGTACCGGACAAGATACATATTGTGAAACGCATAATAATTTCGCAATGCAACAGTGCATCACGGAAATAAAAGGATATAGCAGAACATACCATAACAATATTGGTAATTGTAAGTGTGCAAACTGAATATAGAACATTGCATTCCATTTGTCAAGCCTGAAAGATAATTAACCTCATTACATGGTGGGGTATCACTACCTAGTCAGGTCACGCCCTGAAGCTACTATAAATTTCCAATGCTAATAAGAGGTACCTGTATGGGTGATAGTGGTTAAGGTAGTGAGCAGTGTGGGGAGTTTGACCATGCCCGTCCGAGCATCTGAAAGTGGTTGAAGCTACCGTTGCCCAGTGATATAATTCTTTCGTAAGCACACGTCGTGTTTATGGCAGAGATTAGCTCACTCAACTCTGGCACTTCTGATGTTTTCCACTTTCTTAGTAGCATCAACTTAGCTGATGCACAGAATATACAGACCAGTGTTCTACAGCTAACTGGGACATTATCTATACCTATGAAGAATGAGACCAGCTAACCCTACATTGCAACAGTCGGCTCATCATGTCATTACAAGCGGACCAGTAGGATCTGAGGACCGGACACTGCCAAAGGACGTGGAAAAGTGTTCCTTTATGTCCACAGCCCCTCCAGCAGAGATTAGAAAAGCCAGAGTACATAAGTGCCAGCCTGTCTGGCGTATAATACCAATGTAGTACTGTCTTAAGCGTGGACTCAATGTGGGAGGTACATTTTTAGGTATTTGTGGATCGACCCAAGGGCTCTAAGCCATTCCGTGTCTGTGATGGTCCTCTCCCAAGTACACATGGGGTGAGAGCGTTTAAATTGGGTCGGGTGGAGTATAGAATTATACAAAGGTTTCAGCCCTTTAGCATTACCCGAAATATAAGCCTTTGCTAGCTTGTCCATTTTTAAACCTGACGGTTGTAGAGACTGCAGCAGGTGTCGTATCTGAAGATATTTGTAAAATTCAGTCGTAGGGAGAGATCCCATAATGTATCTTGTACAGGGTGTTAGACCCCATTATGTTTTGTGTACATGACTTTAGACCTCATGCTCCATTTTATATCCTTTCTTTGTAGCAATTAATCCCCTACATAGAAGACGACTACTGGAAGAATGAGGACCGTGGCCCGGCCAGTCAGCTGCGGTATGCGAGCGAAGAAAGGAGGGAAATTTTAGAAGTCAATAAGGTAACATACAGAATACGGAGCTGAGGGGAAAGAACATATAACACATTTATGAACGTGACGGGTCTTGTTATTCCCTGAAAGATAAAAGGCTTCCCGTCAAAATACATCTGCCTAAAAACAGGGATCGGGATTAACGTATTTCAGATGGCGACGCTCATGGCATTTGCCCACGTGACCTATTTCTCAGGTGCATCTGCTTATGTACAGGCAGAAAACCGTGTCTGAATGCACAAAGTGCCTACAAATAAGAGGATGCAGTTGAGAAAGCAAAGTGACCAACCCCTTTAAGAGCAGGGTATGTTTTGCAGTCTCTCTGCTGTGATTATCGACTACCCCACGTGACTGCAGAGGCCAGTGTCTGGCTGTAGTGATCATGTAGGGTAGTCAATGATGTCATTGCTGCAGCAGCATTGCTGGAACGGTATTCTATAACAATCCCTGCTATTTTCCTAAATTTTGGAGGCCTCCAAAACCTCTTTGCTACTTTTTCTCAATTAAAAACCCTTTATTTTTTTTATTTTTTAAGAAGAATTTGTTTTCAAAAATAATTTTTGTTCCTTAACTTTTCTAAACCCTTTGGGGTCAATTATTAAACAGAAATATGCCTATATTAGGCGTATTTTTGGCGCAGATTGCGATTTTACTTTTTTCCCTGTACACGCCAGGTCTAAAAAAGTAGAGGTGGGGGGAAAGGGGACGGCTCGGTAGGCCCATCTTTTTACCATTTTCTTTGCCTGTTTTAGGTGTAGAAAATGGTCTAAATGTAAGAAAGCTAGGAAGGCTTCGGCGGGTCCACTGCCAGCGCTGGGCCTTATTAAGACCAGCGTCTAAAATGCCCGTCTTCATAAATTTGGCCCTTTATTTAGGCTCTCGCACATGACAGACCTGGGTCCTTAGTATGGCAACCCATCAGCACTACAAGATCACCACAGAGGTGCACAAGTGGGCTTAGAGTGGCAGCAACCCCCATCTGTCAAAGCACTTGGGTGCCGCAGTGAGTGTGGACAGCAGCATATGGTGGGGTTAAACAGTGGTATGTTACAGCTGTCAGCACAGTTCATGAGTCCGCACAATAGTATGTCAGGTGCATGAATGGTTTAACAGTTTGTTTCAATACAATAAATCATAAAAGCCCACTAAAGTAAACATCCAGTATCCATGGAAAACTTGTTAGTATATGCACACACATTACAAAAAATTCATGTAAATGTAATTTTCTAATCTAAAATTTTTAAAAAAAATGAATGATTTACATTGTCTTTTAGCTGCACCTTCCTTTAACTTCTGTATGGGGCAGAATAGGAGGAGATTTAAATTACTGCAGCCCTTTACTTTCTCCTTGCTGATATGCAGCTAGATAGAAAGTAAGAGAATATAGCACCTTATAGCATAGTTGTACAACATAAAAATAGTACCTTTTATTTTGTCTGTCCCATGTCCAAAAGCTGAAAAAAACTACTTTGTAAACATATGCAAATTGGGTCCCGCAAGTGCCCAGGCCCCTCTCCGATGTGCCCACATAACCATTCCCCTTACAGTGCTGTGGCCTGCCCTCCTCTCCTACTTCGTCCTCCCCTGGATTGGAGATCTCGCTCGAGTGCCTGGCCCATGCATATGCACTGCTCGGCCCCTATGGGCAGAGGCACCGATCTAAACATTGTGTATGCATGGGCCCGGAAGTGACCTGTACTCGTGCGAGATCTGGGTACTGGGTATTTGTGGCCATAACGCCGCCCCTGGGCACTTGCGGGACCTAATTTGCATATATTTATAAAGTTGTTTTTTTTCCAGCTTCTGGACGTGGGACAGACACAATAAAGTACTATTTTTATGTTAGGCAACTATGCTATAATGAGATAAAAGCGGCCTAAAACACTTAAATTAGGTGATAAGCTCCCTATAAAAGGTGTCTATAGAGGGAACGGATAGCCACTGAAGTCCTGTGATTATAGCAGCCTCTGCACTGATTTAAGCAGTCTGTTTGTGATTTGGAAGGAAGTAGAGCAGACAGAGAAATGCCACACATGTGGATTTATGAGCTCTGGAATTGGGGATGGCGAATTTTTTATTTCGACAATAGTTATATGTTCATCTTTTAGGTAAGTCTGGCTGGATTCGTTCATATTATTAGTATTTTATTATGATGCTGTTGTTATTATTATTATTCGTTTTGTTCTTATCTTCTTACTTTCTTTTTCCTCACAGAAACTAAAACAGAAGAATCAACAGCTAAAACAAATTATGGACCAATTACGGAATCTGATCTGGGATATTAATGCAATGTTAGCCATGAGGAACTGAATTGGAACAGTATTGATTTTGTATTTAATGTTAAATTGAGGGATGTTTTTTGTGTAATAAATGTTGTTTTTCATAATCATTGTGGAGAGAAGAATTATTCTTCAGAGCTGATCTCCATCAGTCCAGAATGCTGATCTAATTTCTCATCCTGGACCATTCCTTTAAGGCATCTTGCACACGAACGTTGTGTGCCGTGGGTCCGCAATCACGGAGATGCGGAATGGAAGCACGGATCAGAACCGCACAGAAGCACTACAGAGTGCATCCGTAGTGTTTCTGTCCGTGCCGCCGCACCGCCGATTTTATTCTTTCGCCGCAAATGGCGGTCCCCAATACACAGAATGGATGCACAATGTTCGTGAGCAAGAGTCCTAAGGGTGACAACCCATTCATATACAGTGCCTTGCAAAAGTATTCACCCCCTTGACTTTTTTCGTGTTTTGTTCCATTAAGGCCTTAAGTTCAATGTTTTGTTAATCTGAATTTTATGTGATGGATCAGAACACAATAGTCTAAGTTGGTGAAGTGAAATGAGAGAAATATATAAATAAAACTATTGTTTTGAAATAGAAAACAGAAAATTGGCATGTGCGTATGTATTCACCCCCTTTGTTAGGAAGCCCATAAAAAGCTCTGGTGCAACCAAATACCTTCAGAAGTCGCATAACTTGTGAAATGAAGTCCACCTGTGTGCGATCTAAGTGTCACATGATCAGTCATTACGTATACACCCCAAAGGCTGCAACACCTAAGGCTTCCATTTCAGTTTTTTTTGCGGATGGGACAGGAACCCATTCATTTCAATGGGTCAGCAAAAAAAATGCGTTTGTGTTCCGCGTCCGTTGCCCGTGTTTCCCTTCAGCAAAAAATGTAGTGCATGCCCTGCTTTTTTCTCATTTGCGGACGAGGATAGGCATTTATTACAAGGGATCTGTGAAAACAAAGGAGTCCTCCAAAAAAAAACTGATGGACCATCAGTTTTTTTTTGCGGATCCCGATTTGCGGACAGCAAAAAACTGTCGTATGCATGTAGCCTAAGCAAGAGGCACTCTCCAAACAAGTAAGAGACAGTGTTAAGAAGTACAAGTCAGGGATAGGTTATAAAAAAATATCCAACTCTTTGATTATCCCCAGGAGCACCATCAAATCTATCATAACCAAATGGAAAGAACATGGCACAACAGCAAACCTTCCAAGAGATGGCCGCCCACCAAAACTCACAGACCGGGCAAGGAGGGCATTAATCAGAGAGGCAGCACAGAGACCTAAGGTAACCCTGGATTAGCTGCAGAGTTCCAGAGCAGAGACTGGAGTATCTGTACATAGGACGACAATAAGCCGTACGCTCCATAGAGTTGGGCTTTATGGCAGAGTGGCCAGAAGAAAGCCATTACTTTCAGCTAAAAACAAAAAGGCACGTTGTGAGTTTGCAAAAAGGCCTGTGGGAGACTCCCAAAATGTATGGAGGAAGGTGCTCTGGTCTGAGGAGACTAAAATGGAACTTTTCAGCCATCAAAGAAAACGCTATGTCTGGCACAAACTCAACACATCACATCACCCAAAGAACACCATCCCCACAGTGAGACATGGTGGTGGCAGCTTCATGGAGGGGATGGGACTGGGAAACTGGTCAGAGTGTAGGGAAAGATGGAAGGTGCTAAATACAGGGATATTCTTGAGCAAAGCTTGTACCACTCTGTGCGTGATTTGAGGCTAGGACGGAGGTTCACCTTCCAGCAGGACTGACCCCAAACACACGGCTAAAGCAACACTTAAGTGGTTTAAGGGGAAACATGTAAATGTGTTGGAATGGCCGAGTCAAAGCCCAGATCTCAATCCAATAGAAAATCTGTGGTCAGACTAAGGCCTCATGCACACGACCGTTGTTTGATTCCGTGTCCGTTGCTCCGTTTTTCGTGATTTTCTGCGGACCAATTGGTTTTCAATGGGTCCGTGGAAACCTCGGCAAATGCACCGTTTGTCCTCCGCGTCCGTGGTCCGTGATTCCAGTCCGTCAAAAAAATATAACCTGTCTTATTCTTGTCCGTGAAAAACAGTTTACGGACCCATTCAAGTCAATGGGTCCGTGAAAAAATGCGGATGGCCATCCGTGTGTCATCCGCGTTCCGTGTCCGTTTTTTTTGCAGATCCCTTGGCAGGCACTTGGGAAAACTTGTCAGCCTGTCTTTTGGTAAAATCTTTTGGGTCATGTCCGCTAAAAAAAACGGAAGACACACGGAAACACAACGGAAGGCAAAAACGGACACGGATCACTGAACAACGGAACCCCTTTTTGCGGACAGCATAAAAAAACGGTCGTGTGCATGAGGCCTATGATTGCTGTTCACAAGCGCAAACCATCCAACCTGAAGGAGCTGGAGCAGTTTTGCAAGGAGTAATGTGCAAAAATCCCAGTGGTAAAATGTGACAGCTCATAGAGACTCATCCAAAGCGACTTGGAGCTGTGATTGCTGCAAAAGGCGGCTCTACAAAGTATTGCCTTTAGGGGGGTGAATAGTTATGCACATGGACTTTTTCTGTTATTTTGTCCTTTTTGTTTGTTTCACAATAAAAAAAAAAAAAAAAAAAAACATCTTCAAAGTTGTGGGCATGTTCTGTAAATTAAATGATGTGAATCCTCAAACAATCCATGTTAATTCCAGGTTGTGAGGCACCAAAATATAAAAAAAAAGTCAAGGGGGATGAATACTTTTGCAAGACACTGTATCTCATATGTTATCTTGCAATATAATCTCGAACTATAGTTACATTCTAAGAAAAGATCAGCGTAATAGGGCAAACACCAGTTTTTGCAACTTTTGTTTTTTGGCAAGGTTGATTTTTAACCCCTTCAGGACACAGCCATTTTCACCTTCCACAGAGCCTATTTTTGCTAATCTGACGTGTTGTTTTATGTGGTAATATCTTTGGAACGCTTTTACTTATCCAATCGATTCTAAGATTTTCTCATGACACAATGTACTTTATGTTAAAGGTAAATTTGAGTCGATATGTTTTACCTTTATTGATAAAAAAAAAATCAAAATTTTACTGAAAATTTTGAACATTTTTATCACTATCAATATTTATTACCCTGATTCTGCAGTTTAGAAGGACAGCCGATGTGAGCGCCATATGGTTTATGGAGGGCAGATTTTGGTGGAATGGTTTACAGGTGCCATGTTGCTATTGATCAGCCTCTGGACACCAGTACAGCCATTTTCTGACAACCATACATTTTATATTTTTTCTCAAAACGGAGCATTATCATTGCTTCTATTATGGGGTACATACAACTTTTTTATCGCTTTTTATTCTGGAAAGCAGGATAAAGATAAGGTGGCAACTCTGCTATTGATTTTTTGGATTTGTAATTGGGGTGAACACCAGGTGGGGAAGAATGACACATTATCTTTGAGTGAAAATCTGGTGGAGTATCCACCAGGGGAGGAAAAAGGAAACACACAAGTAGGCGCCAGTTCCCTATGTAGGATAGGTTAGATTGATGATAAGCTTATTTTTTTAGAGTTATGAAAGTAAATGGTTAACATTCACTACTGGAAGAATGATTAGATGTAAATACAGTGAATATACATATATATGCGGCCCGACGCGTTTAAAACATCATCTCGATAAAAAATATATATATGGCAAAATAATTCCATATAAAAGTTTTAGATGTCCCGCTTATGAGGACATATGATTTTTTTCCTGAAGAAGGGGGCCCCAGATCCCCGAAACGCGTCGGGCCGCATATTACTAATAAAGTGATTAAACAGAAACTGTGTCGTGTGAGCTGCGTTCTATCACTAAGACTACTACATGCGATCCTGGCCGGGGGGGTTCAAGATCACAGGTGTCTTGAGTTTATCCTGTAGATCCCCCCCGTGAAGTGAGTGTATATTCACTGTATTTACATCTAATCATTCTTCCAGTAGTGAATGTTAACCATTCACTTTCATAACTCTAAATAAATAAGCTTATCATCAATCTAACCTATGCTACATAGGGAACTGGCGCCTACTTGTGTGTTTCCTTTTTCCTCCCCTGGTGGATACTCCACCAGATTTTCACTTGTACTGATAGGGCGAGAAATCCTTCCACCCTTAGAAACACTTGTGCTGCCTCCCTCTATTCTTCTTATCCTCTGCAGATATAATACCTAACATCACTAGATTTGCCCATCAGTACCCCCAGACCTTAGAATAGCCCATCAGACCTCAGATCAGACTAAAATAAAAAATCATCTTATCTGTCCTGCGCCGCGGCTCCTCTTCAGTCGCGCTCCCATCTTCAGCACTGCGTGCAGTGTCATGTCATAGGGCGCGCACTAGGTCCTGACGCTGTACAGGGTCAGGACAGTGCAGCGCAGGCCGGGAAGATGGAAGCGCGACTGCTGAAGTTAGGAGCGCAACTGCTGAAGAGGAGCCACTGCGCAGACCAGGAAGGGCAAGTATTACCTGCGCTTGCCGCGCTTCGCTCCCCACTCCCAATACACACTAGTGAGCACTTCCATAATGGAAGCGCTCACTAGTATTCGTTTTATAAGACACACTGACATTTTCCCCCCACTTTTGGGGGGGAAAAGTGTGTGTTATAAAGCGAAAAATATGATAATTGTCAGTAATTCCAATATTAGATTGAGTTGCATTTCTAGACAATTGTGTTAGGTTTAAAGATCAAAATATGCCAATGCAGACTTCAAATATTATCCTCTTGATACAACCCCCCTCTCCTTCCAGGAATATTGATCGAGCCTTGCACTCCGGAGAGTGGTTGGGCTTTGCAACTTTTTAGATTTTTTTGCACAAAGCTTTTGCAACATTTTGCATTTGTACAGCTCTCCAGTGGGTGAGAAAATTACTACTATGATTAGTCTGTCAAGCTGACAGACCTATGTTCGCAACTGTGGTATGCCTGATCTGGCGCAAATGCCAGCGGCCGGCTAGACAAAAACTGTTGCATGCAAAGTTTTTTTTGTCCGTTTATAACGGAAAGAGGCTGAATCGTCGCCAGATGCCATTATAGTCAATAGGGATCCGGAAGCGAACTGTAAAATCTGGGAATCTGCCCGAGGCAGTTTTGGAGGAGGGTGCTATGCTGCTTTGCAGAGTATCCACCTCCAAAACAGCCTCTGGCAGCGCTATAGACCACCCATCTGTGCCGGTGTCCGCAGAAGTCTCCACTTAGCATAGTGATGCGAAGCCTGGTACGGCAGAGTGACAAGGGGGAGCATCGGAGCAAGGAAATGCTCCGATACTCCACTCATATGTACTCAAAGAATAAAGAACAGCTTATATCTAGGTTCAGCCTTGAACCCGGAGAACCCCTTTAAGGGCTCATGCACACAACTGTTGTTGTTTTGCAGTCTGCAAATTGCAGATCTGCAAAACACAGATACCGGCCGAGTGCATTCCATATTTTGCAGAACAGAACAGCGGGACCCTAATAGAACAGTCCTATCCTTGTCTGTAATGCAAACAATAATAGGACATGTTCTATTTTTTGGCAGAGCGGACATACGGAAACAGAATGCACACTGAGTCGTTTCCGGGGTTTTTGTGGCCCCATTGAAGTGAATGGTTCTGCATACGGGCTGCAAGAAAAACGGGACACTGAAAAAAAATACAGTGGTGTGCACGAGCCCTAACTCCGACTTTAAAAAGTCTCAAATATTGTTGCAAACTTACTCGGAGCATACACAGTGGAGTAACATCTCAAGACCAAAGTGTTAGTCTTAGGCCTCATGCACACGACCGTTGTTTGTTTCCGCGTCCATTACGTTTTTTTTCACGGATAGGATGCTTCCCCATTAATTTCATGTCCTATTTTTTTCACGTTCGCGGACAAGGATAGGCATTATTACAATGGATCTGCCATAAAATCGGATCCGCCAGAAAAAATGGTCCGTCATCCGTTCTTTTGGGCGGACACAAAATTTGCGGACGGAACGGACACGGAAACAAACAACGGTTGTGTGCATGAAAAGCATCTTAAAAGAATCAAATTTATCAAACATCGTGCAACATTTGATAAATTTAACCCAAATGACGTCAGAGTGAACTCATATCTGCGACACTTGTTTCCATCACAATGTATTTTCACAGATTGGAATGAAATTCGAAGCCTTTTAGAAGAAGCCTTCACAGATGGCACCTGTTAGAAAAGAATCATTTTGAAAATCATCTTTGCTGTTACATGTTCGGCGTTCCCACGGGGAACCATGTGTCAGACGCACACACGTCGACGGCAGGGAACATTTCTTTTCTTCAGGGACTTCCTTGTGTTTGTCTTGCCAAGAGAATGTAGATTTATACAGAAACCCCAGTCTGTTCTGCCTGGAAATGATGCACTCAACCTGCTAAAGGCTGCGTACAGCTCGTTACTCTTCCTGTTCCAGAATGTCATCTCTTTACTTTTGATAACCAAAAGACGGGGAGTTTTATTGATTTGCATTATGTACAAAATATTTTTTCTTCAAGGGGTTTGGTTGGGTTCTTATTTCTGGCACCCTCCCAGTTCCTGAGAATGAAGGGTCTGCAGTACTGAGTCACCCTCATTTCACACTTGTGCGTTTTACAGCGCGTTCGAACGCGCTGTAAAACGCATAACCGATGCAAACCAATGCTTCCCTATGGGACTGGCTCACATTTTCGCGTTTTACAGCGCGTTCAAACGCGCTGAAAAACGCCCAACGCATAAACAAGTACTTGAGCTTTTTTTGGGGCGTTTGTCACGCGTTTTGGCCCATAGACTTCAATGGGAACGCGCAACGCTTGTATTTTGCGCGTTTTTGACACTGAAAACGCGCGTTTGAACGCGCGTTTATGAATTTGCAACATGCTGTAAAGGCCAAACCCCAGGTGCTAGGCACAGTTTGGAGAGAAGCCAACACTGCAGTCAATCACACAAACGCGCGTAAAACACTTGTTTACTATTGCCAAAAACGTGCACAAAAACGCGCATAAAACGCGTGTAAAACGCGCGTCTCAGAAACGCTCAGGTGTGAACCCAGCGTCAGTGCTGTGGCCCCTCCACAATCTTGGCTTGCACAGTGGCACCATGGTCCCCCGGCTGTGCAGTAGGCCCCATTTACTTGAATGGAGGTGTCCACCGATTAACCCGGGCCATTGTGCAGGAAAAATCTGAAGGGTCTGCAGGGCTGAATCAGTGCTATAGCCCCTTCATTCTCAGGATCATTGGGGGTCTCAGTAGTCTGACCATCCTAGCGATACTCCATCACTTTGGGCCAATTGGTCACCAGACAGGTCTTATCTAGGGCATCATAATCCTTTGCCTAGCTGTTAATGGAGGATTGTCTGGACCCAAGGTCATGGGCCTCATACCCATACAGGTATTTACTTTTATATGTCCTGTATTTTTGGGGCTTACCTCCTTATTACAGCAACCAAACTAATTTCCAAGAATGTAATATTAGATTTAAAGGGGTAGTCCCTTCTCGGGCATTGGGGGCATATTGCTAGGATAAATTCATTGATTACTAATAATATGTGCTTTGATGGTGATCAAAGGCCTCGTGCACACGACCGTATATTTGAGTCCGCTCCTGTTCCGCAATTTTGCTGAATGGATGTGGACCCATTCATTTCAATGAGACCGCAAAAGATGCGGACAGCACACCGTTTGTTGTCCGCATCCGTAATTCCATTCCGCGGCTCCGCATAAAAGAAAAAATGTGTCCTATTCTTTGCCGCAATTGCAGACAAGAAAAAGCATTTCTATCATAGGGCTGGCCGTTCAGTCCCACAAAATGCGGAATGCACATGGCCGGTATCCCTGTTTATTTGCGGACCACAAAACACATACAGTCATTTGAATGAGCCCCAAGTTACAACTACTATTCATGTCTTTTATTGAGCACATCCACTGTACAGGGAGAAAAAGTAAGTGAACCCTTGAATCTAAACTTGTAGATCCTGCTTTAGCAGCTGCAAATATCATTTACACAACGTTGAGGAGAAACTTTGGACATTTCCTTTATGCAAATGTTTCAGTTTATCCATATATTTAGGATGCTTTGTGTGCACAGCCCTCATCGAATCATTCCACAACATCTCAAAAGGGTTAGAGTTCATGAACTTATTTTACTTCTGTGTCAGTTCCCTTTTTTTAGCGGAACCATTCCTTTCAGTGGGTCTGCAAAAAAAAACGGAAGTTACTCTGCATTCAGTTTCCATATGTCCGTATTTACATTCCGCAAAAAAATAAAACATGTCTTATTATTGTCCACATTACGGACAAGGATAGTACTGTTCTATCAGGCACCAGTTGTTCCGTTCCACAAAATACGGAATGCACGCGGACGTCATGAGTTTTTTTGCGGATCCGCAAAATACATATGGTCATGTGCATGAGCTTTTAAGGTCAGGATATTTTTTTTTGACCATTTCAAAGCACCAATATCTTCTTTTTCCTCTATTCTTTTGTCTTGTTACATCATCCAACAAATCTTCAGCTTGAAGTCGTGAACGGCGCTCATATATTCTCCTGTAAATTGTTTTCATACACCTCTGGCCTCTTTCACACATCCATAAATCACGGATGTTTGCTCTTTGTTGTCTCCACAGACAGCACACGTGCCCATTGACTTTAACGTGTGTATTCATGCATCAGTGGTTTCCCATAGTCCGTGGTGGCACCACAGAAGCATGCGCTATTCTTGTCAGTGATTACGGATCCCTCACTTTATAAGTCCATGAAAACCACAACAGGAATGGCATCTGTGTTCTATAAGTGATTTTCATGGACCATTGGTAGGAGATGCTCTGGAAATGCATTTTCAGCCTAGCAGTGTATGTGGAATAGGTATGACAGGGAAGGCAAAAAACGGACACGTAGACCTAAAACAGATTCTTCACGGCCAGATTCCTCATGAGTCTGACCAACCTGTCACAAATGTCATCACGGACGTGTGAAAGTGGCCTCAGAATTTATTGTTCGCTCGAGGTGTCTAGGACCTGAGACAGTAAAGAAGCCCAAATGATGATGGTTCCTTCCACCATGGTTGGGATGAGGTTTTGATGTTATAATGATGGATTCTTTTTTCTCTAAGCATAGCATTGTGCTAAAGTGTCTCATTAGTCTATAGGGCATATTCCCAGAAGCACTGTGGAAAATGTAGGTGGTCTTAAGCAAACTTAAGATGGGATGTAATATTTTTTGGAAGGCAGTGGCTTTCTTTGTAGTGTCCTTCCATGACCCTATGTTTGGAGGTAAAAGAACAATGGGGGGGTGTAAAGTACAACTGCTTTAGTTGCCCATAGCAACCAATCAGATTCCTCCTTTCATTTTTCACAACTCCTTTGGAAAATGAAAGGTGGAATCTGATTGGTTGCTATGGGCAACTAAGCAATTTCTACTTTACACCAGTTTGATACACCTCCCTGAGTACCTATAAATCCATAAAAAGGGATACCATAAAAAAAAAGTACACTGCATGGTATTCGCTTTATTTTTGGCCTGTTAGCGGCATATTCCATTGTATGCCTAAAAAATGAAATATGTTAAAGGTATATATCTGGAGATCCAGTTGACATAGGCTCTAAACCCAGTGTGAATAGAACCGTATGCTATGATATTTAGGCCTCATGCATACAACTGTAGCAGGTCCGCACTCTTAGAGGATGCGGATTACGGTCTCCATTAGAGTGAAGGGGTCCACGTACACAGACGGCAGGCACGCGGTCATTGCCCATGCATGGCGGACCGCAATTTGTGGTCCACAGCACAGGCACAGCAGCACACCGTCGAGTGCATGAGGCCTTAATAAAGGGAGAGCTTCCGCAGAGATGAATGGCAGCTCATCTGCAGCTCCTCATCTACTTTGGGAGGTCAAGCTAATTGTGGGAGACATCTTAGGTGGTAAGTGGTAGCCTCTCTAGTCTCGTGAACACATGAAAACATAAAAGCAACTCACCCCATAGCAGCAACATGTCTAACTGCCTCCCAAGACTTCTGTCTCATTCACCCTTATTACCTACCATAGGCTGCATTCGAGCAATTCCACTCCACACAGAAGTCATTTGGCAGCCGCGAATTAACCAGCGTAACTCATGATGTACGTGACGGGAATCCAGAATCCAGCGCATGATGAATCACTCAGAACCGACATAGTGAACTGTCCATGCTTTGCTGATTTCACCAGTTAACAAACCGTTCCCTCCTATACAGTAGCAGACAGATTCCCATTTAGCAACCATATGAAAAATATCACTCCAGAGTCAGAGTACATAAAAAATATAAAATACGCCGAGGATGCCGGGTTACAGCAGTGCGATCGCGGAGCAGATGATAGACGTTCGCCGCGCTGCCAGTTTATGCTTAACCATAAATTAATTGAGAATTATACGGTGGAACGAGCTGTGAGGCTTCAGCGCCGAGAATCTCAGCAGACACGGGGACGTTCTGGAATATAATAAGGTCAGATCTGAGCAACCAACCTGGGCTGGAGGCTTCGATGGCTTATATGTGTGTGTGGTTACGCACACAAATTTCTTTTTTTTGTGGATTTGGGCAGAAAAAATTGTAGATATTTCAGTTTTCCATCATTTTACAAATCTGATTTTCTATCCATCGCAATAAGAGATGAGCGAATCAATGTGCCAATCTACTAGCCCCAAAATTGCCCATTTCACCAGCCCGTAGAAAAGTCAATTTACCAATTATTTCTATCAATTTACGGAGAGAAAACCTCAAATAAATCAACCCGATGGAGCAAAGATTCAGTTTTCTGCACCAGCCATCCATCTAACTTAGTGTTAAGCGAACCGAAGTATTCGAAGTGGAAAATTCGATTCGTGGTGAAACCGAATTTCCTCATGCTTCGTGGTAACGAATCAATTTTCCCTGAAATGGCGGTTAAAATAAAAAAATATCATTCTCACCTCATCTTTTTGAGCGCGAAGAAGTGGCCATCTTGCTTGAAGATCCCGGCCAGCGTGATGACATCATCATGCACCCGCACAAGACTTCACACTGGATCTTCAAGCAAGATGGCTGTGGCGGCTTCTTCGCTCTCAAGTTGATAAGGTAAGTACTTTAAAAAATTTTTTTACTGATCAACCCTTGAAAGGCCTTAATATTCATCTTAGATGCCACAATCAGCGATGATCACGGCATCTGAGGGTTTCAATGATGGGGGGCGGCACAATCGCACTCCCCGTCATTACACCCACTACTTACAAAGAAGTAATTTGTCACAAAGAATTTTTTGGGGTAAAATTCAGAAAAGCAGCCAAATCGAATTTTAAAGAACATTGCCTATCTCAAATCTAAATAACCAGGCCAAGGCACAGAGGCTTGTTGGCACTCTTCATGATACCCAGATCTCGCCAGCACCCCTTTCTCCGCAGCCAGTGTATGTGCCCGGACAACACCTGCATTGGTTTCCTCCTGCGTAATGGAACTTATTAACCCCTTCCAGCACTGTGCCCACAATGTCCGGTGGCACACATCCTGCTGCAAAGGCCAGTAGACTGTAGGAGATAACTACGACTGTGACCATTTAACCCCTTAGCTACAGTGAATAGCATCCACAGCAATACCTGATCAGGCGGCCACTCATCAAAGGCCCCCAAGCGTTCCATACCTTTATCACTTTTAGGCCTAATAGACAAAAATTTAGTGGAACCCTGACAGAAATATTATATTGCAATACAGGAGTATTGCAATGTATTTCGTAAGCGATTAATGTATTGCAAGTTAAGGTCACCTAATAGGATTATAGTGGTTGTCCAGAACTGTAAAGTGTCACTGAAGTTTAAAAAAAATCTTTTGATATGTCAAAGGTTTTGTCTGGGTCTGCAAAAGTTGTGTAAATAATATTGCTATACTGTGCCGCTACCACCATAAATGGCAAAAATATAATACACCAAGCAGAAGTGACGCACTAAGTCAATACTGCCATACGGTATTCCATGAATAAAAATAAATAACATCGCCTTAGAGGGACAGTTACATTGATCAATGCAGTATGCGACATCATGGATCTCCTGTTCCCGCGCATTTTCTGGGCTTCAGTCATTTACTTACACAATATGCAAACTATGGGGCCTCTTCTATAGGTCCTTCATGTCGTCAGTAAACTGCTCCACGGAGGCCAGTTATTTATATATTGTACAGACAGAGGTATAGCCTGATACTCTTGGGCAAAAGCTGTTGCCCTTGCAACCCCTAAAGCTGCTCCTTCAGTTGTGAGTAAAGATTCACTTCTCTGGATCATAGCCATCACCAAGGTTGGCAGCTCCAGGCTGTCATCTGAGCAGGGTACGGTAAATCTCTTTATTAGATGAAATACAGATTAGAAAATAAAACCGAGATCTGATTGGGTGCTATAAGTGCCAAGCTATTTCCTACCGTTCTGTGTATACAGCTCCTATGCAAACCGACGTGCCTACATTGTTACAGACTACCAACAAACCCTGTGTGACACACAGGTTTTCATAAGAACTGTATACATAAAATGGTAGGTATTTTTAAGCAAAACTATTCGCAAAGGCCCTTCATTATTTTCAGTTTAGCTGTATTGTAACACTAAAATAAAATTGGTTGCTAAAGCGTATATGCCTTTAAAGAGCATTTATGAGAAGGATCAACCCTATTAATCCTCACATCCCGACTGGTAGAGTTAATCCTGTGGTTGGCTGCTGACTCAATGGGGTCAAAGGCTCTAGTGAAAAGCACCAAGGAATAAGGCAATACACATAGTCAGGAAGCAGGCAGAGGTCAGGGCAGGAAGAGTACTTGGAATCCGTGAAACCGTCCAGAAGTCAGGGCAGGTGGCTCAGGGTCAGTACAGTGAACTGGCAAGGGTCAGGTCAAGAAACAGACAGACAAACAGATTATAATTCTATTTCAAGGCCTAGTAAGCAAGTGAAAACAAAAGGAATCTATTGTTCAGGCAAGGGATGGACCAAACAGCGCAGCATATATAGGAGGGCTGATGAGCTCATTAGTCAAACAGCTGGACACAAAAAAAAAAGGGGAATTAACCCTTGTAGTGCTGCAGGGAGAGGTTTAATGAATAGATAGTAATATATGCACAGAATGAGACCTGGCAGGAAGGAACAAGCTAGGTAAATGTGGTGCCCGTGCTAGCCCTGGATAGCGGGATGTTGGTGGGCATGGAGTGTCGCCATGACAGTGGCGTTCCCGAGAAAAAAATAACTTTTATTCTTTATGCAAATTAGAGATTTAGTGCACTGTGTGGTCAGGTGTGTCCAGCCTGGAAAGCTGAGTAGCTGAAGTGCACAGACGGGCTAGGTCTCACCCCATGGTGCAATCAATCCTTCACTTGCATACAGCATGAACTTTTTTTTTTCTTCTCAGGAACGCTGCAACCGATTTTCACAAGACAGATATCACTTTAATCAGCAGGATCAGCCCTATCAGTATGCCTGGTTTCATCAGGTTGATCGTATTGACGGGTGCCCTTTAAATATGCAGCAAAAAGAAAGCTGCCTTTTGGGTTAGAATTCGGTAATCTAAAGCAACCATTAAGAAAAATCTGCCCAGAAGACTCTGGAGCCTCTTTATCCTGTCTCCATGCAGCAAATTTCCCAGGTTCAATCACCTTTCTCACCAGGCTTTAAACTGGTGGAGACTGATAACCTCATTTCACTCTCCACTTAATTACAACTGTAAAACTTTCTCCCCGCACTTGACCTAGACGAAGGATTAAGAACGAGGGATCCGCTATGAAAATCACATACGGAAATTAAAAAACTCTGAGATTCCCTGCAATGACCTGAAACAAGGGAAATTGACTGCAGCAGTAACCATTCGTTAATTACCTCAAGAGCTGAACTTTCCTAGGGTTCCGTCAAGGCTTCCATTCGTCTTCAGTCCTAAGGGGGCGCTCTGCGCAGGACACTAGCAGTAGAATCCGGACCCCTGTTTATTTATTGTAAGTAGCCGTATAATGAAGAAGCCTTCGTGCCTATATCTGACGGCGTAAGATCATATCTACACAAATTATAATTGCTCTCTAGGCAACAAAGCAGCCGTAACGTAGCCTTAATGAGCACTAGAATGAATTTATACGATACCCTTAGGTGGCAGCATAAAGCAGGGAAGAGGCCTGGAAATAGGTTAGAGCGAAAAAAGCAAAGACTCATCTGTAATAGGAATCAGTGAGTTTGCAATGTACTAATTGGTTTTTTGAGGTGCACCCATTGTTTGATTGCCTCCATTTATTAAATCAAAGCCAGGCGCTCATTTACAGCACATGATATATTAGACATTATCTGAACACAGGAAGTTATTTTTACATTTACGTTGAATGTTAATCGACTGCCATGTACAGAAAAGCTTAATACAATGCTGGGGAGGGGAGGGCGCGTCCGACTGTCTATAGGCATTGTGGGCTACATGCGTTTTAAGATTATGCAGCGCTCTAGTCTATAGATCACGCCGCTGCTCCCCGCTGTATAATGAAGTCTGGAATTAGCATTTTAGTTATAAAAATGTTAAGGATTCTTGGCAGCGAGTCTCGCTCAGAACTTCATCGCCAGTATGAAAGGGCTGGCATGTTCTGTCTGCGTTAGGACTCGTGCATGCGGCCATAGTTTCTGTCCGAATCCTATCCGTTCCTAAAACCTATTCATTTCAATGGGGCTGCAAAAGATGCGAAAAGCACACGGCCCATTCCGCTGGCCCACGGAAAAAAAAAAACATTAAAAATAGAACATGCCCTATTCTTGTCCCTTTTGCAGACAAGGATTGGACATTTCTACAGAAGTTAAAAAAATAAATGGCAGCATGAAATCAGGATCCCACTTTGGCGGATCAGCAATTTGCTGACCGCAAAACACTTATGGCTGTGTGCATGAGCCCTTAGAAGGATGTGTGTGTCTACAGGAGGTTTGATGCTGACAGGGACACCGTTGATGTCTTGTCATTCAAGGGGTTGTCCAAGATATTGATATTGATGGCTGGTCCTCAGGCCTAGAAGAAAAACATGTGTCCGAGAGCTCCTAAAAGGTGGGCCTAAACAGAAGCCTGGTCCAGGGTACCTTCATCCCTGAGACTGAAAACCGCCAGAGAAAAGCTAAACTGAAAGATTAACCCTGAGAGAAAGAGAACAGACTTTTATGGAAGACAGAGAACCATCAAGGCCATGATGGAAAGACAATAAGGTAATCGCTAGTTGATGGCAATAAGACATTACTGCCTTTGGAAAGGGTATATTGCTTTAGCACCCACCACACTTTGGAGATGGACCGGCCATCCGATCTAAGATCCCATAGACTAGGAACTGCAGGAAGTGTAAATGAGAAATGAACTCTACATTAGTAAAGAAAGAGACGTTATTTATTACACCCAAACGGAACTGGTCATTGACTCCACTATCATCCAGCATCCTCTATGTCTGCCCTCCTGCCTTGAACCCATCCACCTAACACCAAGAGTACCCCAGCAACCACCAGGCATGATCCTCAAAAAGTCCAGGGCGTGCCCCGAGGGAAGAAAGGATGCGCCCTCCACTCACTGTACTGTGAGGACTACAACCACCCTCATTGCCACCACTCTCCTATGCCCTCCAGCTCATGCCTTCCATCTAGTCATTTGACTTTGAGTGCATTCTGGGACTTGTGGTACCACAGTCTTTTTGTTGTCTGCAGTGCTGTTTGCGATGGGTTCAGCTTTCTGTTTGCTGTCTGGGTTTTGTGATTTTCTTACAGTCTAGTTGGACTCATCGGATTCATCGGCCCCCACCTGTACGTCATTGCCATCTGTTCCCTTGCTGGACTCCATCTTTTTCATCCTTTACCATCCTCATCCAGTTCGCTTTCATCTATTGGTGAGTTTATGATGTAATTCTGCTCTACACAAGTCATAGGAGTATCTGGGTATCAAAAGCCATTGTTTAGGACTTAAGAAAAGTGACTACTTTAGGTGAAGTCAAGTTCTGCAGTCTTGTAAAGAACTGGTGTCATTTCAGATGGTAGGGCTGTGACAACCACTCATTTACTAAATGAGTCCACCATCACCTTAGCTCGAATGTGACAGGCTGCAATTCACAACTCAACCACTAGGTGGCCGCCCATAGATTCAAGATAGACATCTCGTGTCAAAATATCAGGAAATCCTTTTTTTTTTAACCTGGTTATCTTGGACCAAACCTGTTGGGATGTATTGAAGCAAGGAGAAATGTAAGAACACATGCATCTCTAAGGAGTGAATGGAGATGGTGGATCACTAATTGTGTTGTTAGTAGATATTTCTCAGTTTGTGTCAGTATCATCACTCTTTACATATCATAACTAGTGTTGATCGCGAATATTCTAATCGCGAATTTTTATCGCGAATATCGGCACTTTGAGAATTCGCAAAAATCTAGAATATAGTGCTATATATTCGTAATCACGAATATTCTAGTTTTTTTTTCCATCAGTACTACTGCTTCTTGCTTGTGGGCCAATGAGAATATCTTTGTCTGAGCTTAGCAACATCCCTAGCAACCAATAGGAAAATTGCCTACCCCTTACTATATAGGAAACTCCCCAACAGCCATTTTCTACTGTTTTTTTGCAGATCTGAGAGAGAGAGCAGTGTCATTGCTGTGCTCTGTGCTTTGCAGACCCATCTGAATCCTTATTTAATTACATTAGATAGGTAGCTCATATATATATATATAATACAGATAGTTAGTGGGAAATAGTCAATACTTTCACACTTGCGTTTTTCTTTTCCAGGATAGAGTTCCATCATAAGGGCTCTATACCGGAAAAGAACTGATCAGTTTTATCCCCATGCATTCTGAATGGAGAGAAATCCGTTCAGTTTAGACTAGCATTCAGAGAGGAAGGAAGCAGTGACCTATGCTCTCTTTCCTTAGGCCCCAGATTCAGAGACTCATCTCTGCAAGATCTACTGAAAGAGAAGAACAAGAGAGAAAGATAAAGGAGAACTTAAAATCTGCATAACCAAGCATATGAGTCAGCAAGGTAACCTGCTACTACAGCCATTCAGACTTTACTGCAGTGAGGGACACTGTTAAGACACCCCTTACACCTGGACATATCCTGGCTGGACCTGCCTTCAAGACCCTGTATCCTGCAGTGGAGATTATAGCCGCCATTGCCAGAGTACTACTTTCCACCATAGATTCCACTTGAGAGAGACTTTATCAAGACAGGGAGAAAAGAGGTCCATAACTTCCATCTTTGCCTGACTCCTTATGGGCTCGCTGTTCAGGATGCATCAGGATGTCTTCAGTTAAGTCTTTTTGACATTTCAGGACGGAGATAAGTGTGAAAGTACCCTTAGATAGTGATATAGTGTAGCTGATAGGTTCCAGTGCAGGGTGTTAGGTAGTGTGATAGGGATTACTGTGCTGTGATAGGGATTAGTGTCTCTGTTAGACACAGTGTTGTGATGTCACAACAATACTTAGCGCACCAATCAGTAATATCTACTCAGACCTAATAAAATGTGAATTTGCACATATTGCGCATAAAAATGCGCCTCATTAGTGCCGATTTGCGCAATCGCGAAAATAATGACTTGAAATCGCGAATTCTAGAATTTGCTAATTTATTGCGAATATTATTCGAAAAATTCACGAAATATCATAACTACAAAATGAAAGATGACTGCAGAGTACCATAAGACGTCTTCTTGATGCTAGAAGTTTGGAAGTTGTTCACATCTATAGAAAATAATTAAAGCTTTTAGCCACCACAACTTCCTGGAAGCCTCTCTACCCTGATGAGCCTCGCTGCTGCTCTCCAAGAGGTTACAGAGCAGAACTGTCTGGCGGAGATAAATTGTTGCTGTGTTCCCAGTCTTCATTAGCATTTGGGGCCCATGTTCCTTCAGCTGTTATAGCTTAGAATTACAAAGATATATTTCCCTTATGTAAACAAAATAAGCAACTGTGATAAGAGACAAATGTAGATGGTGTTCTTATATATTACCGTACAATAGACCGAAAATTGCTTAAAGGGACACTTTCATCAAAACGTTTTTTTGCTTGTTTTTTTTTACATATTAGCAATGCATATATGTGAATATTTTTTTCATTTATTTTTTATGAAAACAGGTAGACAGTTTTCTGGATATACTTTTTTTTTAAGTCACCCCATGTATTCTACTTCCTGTTCTGGCTCTTCTATACTATTACTACTACTATTATCATGAGGATTACTTTGCAGATTAAATCTTCTCACAGCAGCAGTAAATTGACAATAAATAAGCTAACTCTATAGGATATGCCTTGTCTGCTATGGAAGGACAATATTAGGTACTTAATTTTCAATGCCATATACAGCGATCCCTCAAGATACAATGTTTTCAACATACAGTAGTCTTTTCTGACCCATCGTAAGTTGAAACCAGACTCAACATACAATGCCTCAGACTCAGATCCAACCAGTCCAGGCCACTTCTCTGGTAAATAGCTGTATAAGTTGCTAGTTAGCAGCTATTCCTGACTGTTATATGTAAGGACTTGTCTTTCTGCCTTAGTTATCTGCTTATTTTTTTTTAATCTTCATTTTCCCTTTTTTTGGATGACATTTTGGGGCTCTGGAACTGATTACTCAAGTTACAATGGTTTCAACATGCAATGGTTTTCCTGGAACCAATTAATAGTGTAACTTGAGGGACCACTGTACTGCTAAAATAAAAAGTTGAAACAAACATACGTACTAAAAAAATAGTTTTATATGAATATTGAATTTAAATAAATACCCCTTTCTGATGGAAATGTCCCTGAGTGTGCCTACTTACAAACTTATTTGCATTTGATGCTCAGGATGACGCCCTCTGCATTTCTAGTTTTGCCCACTGAGGATGTCCTTGTATGCAACTCCTTTCTGGCGGCTGAGCATGCGTGGTAAATCCTGTATGCTGTCCTCTATCTATGCCTCAGCATTCACCCTGAACATGCGCTGTTGTAAAATGAGTTCTTTTTGTCTCGACTGGCTCTGTTCAGGTGCAGTGAAAGATGAGATGCACAAGGAGCAACTCAATATCCGCTTCAGAGATAAATTGCAATATCAGGTTTGATGTGGATCACGTGGCTGCTGCAGCCAATC
Source organism: Bufotes viridis (assembly GCA_033119425.1). NCBI lineage: Eukaryota > Metazoa > Chordata > Amphibia > Anura > Bufonidae > Bufotes > Bufotes viridis. The sequence continues at coordinate 64,282,699 of CM065593.1, forward strand.
ACCCAGTGACATGACGCTTGGAAGGCACGCCCGAAGGTGATCGACGGAGCCAGAACCCAGCGGTATGGATTAGATAAGTTAGATTCCCACTGTCAGTTCAGCCACATGAAGGTCTGCAGAAAATGTCTCCAGGGGTGAACAACCCTTTCAAAGTTTCTATGTTTTTTCGGCAAAAAGAACAATCAAAAAAGTAAATACGGTATATGTGTAGTCCCTTTACCTCTGGACTTTTTGAGCCAGAAGAGTGCCACGTAAGAACACCATAGATCCCAGGTATAATTTGTGATAGTTGACTGTTCAACATTTGGAAGCTGAGATGGTACTACAACAAGAATACATGCAAGGCGGGGAAGAGACCCCTCCTGGAGTGTTTGCTTTATGTGTGTTTTTCTCGACCATCACAGGTCGACACTGAGGACAAGTGTTGCTATATCATACTGTATTGGTGCCTTTAGCTACGGAGTCTCACTTTACAGTATGTATATGGTTTATTATGTATATGTTTCCATTGCTATGGTGCCAGCTGATGGACCAATTGCATTATTGTAAAGGCTATGGGGGTACTCTTTTGTCGATATAACTGGCAGAGATGAGGAACTGGAGATGAGGAAGTTCAGCCCCAGATGCCATATTTTGCGAGGAATTATACAGCATTGAGCCATACCCACCCACAATCCCCATGCTGGGTGGAACTACTAGATAAATAGATTTTTTAGGGAAGAAAAACCCTTTTCTGCTCTTTCCATTCTCTTGAATAGGAGTTTCGAAATAGCCAAACATGCTTAATCAGCTATTTTCCAAAGGCTCATAATCAAGTAGAGAGATCCGAGCACATGCTGCCCCCTCCCCAGTCACAGCAGACATGATGTGTTCTTAAAGGGGTTGTCTCATCTTGCCATTACTAAGGCAGGATGGAACTAAGCCCTGACCACCAGTTGGCTGGGAAACAGAAGAGCGGGCCAGCTCTCTGCTGTTTCAGTAGCTCCCATTGCAGTGCATGGAAACTACGGAAGCAGTATAGAACAGCATTCTATGCTGTTTCCCTATCATGCACCGCAATGGGAGCTACTGAAATAGAGAAGCACAAACCGGCTTTGCTGTTTTCCAGCCTCCTGGTGGTCAGGGCTTAGTCCCCTCTTGCCTTAGTAATGACAAGATGAGACAACCCCTATAAGATCGGTATGGGTTCCAGAGGTTGGAACTGCATCTTTCAGGCATCTATGGCCTATCCTGTCATGAAACCCATAGGACTGTAGCACATGACCATAATACAGAGATAGGGATGGGCCTCTACTGTACCTTAGATGTCTCTTATTTCAGTATGAATCTTAAGATGTCCCATTAAGCTTCTTATATAACACTCTGGTTGTAGGAGAGATTGGGAAGTTCAACACAGTCTGTATGGCAATGCATGAAGATATGGAGCCATACAGGCTCTGTGTATAAGATTCTGCCATGTGCATGGACCCTAAGAATTTTTACCATCTTGACATTAATGATTTTTGCTCATTAATCCCATGCATCAGATGAATTAACCAACCGCGATAAGGACACAACCATCAGCCTCTTCTCATCGTGTGTTACTGACCACATATCCCATCTGCAAATAATTAAATTATCATTCATTCCAGACACAGATTAGACAAACCCCATAAATGTCACCAAATGTCACAGTGGAGTTTTTACACCTCAGTTATGATAAATGCTCAATACCTCGTTACGGGCAAAGGCCACGAAAGGTCTTTAATGTGGTTTGTTTATTTCGCCTTTTGTTATATATGGCTTTCCCCACCGATACAGATCTACATTTACCGCCATATAGGTTTTAACGTCAAAACGGAAATACCATTAGCAATTCAAAGCAGGGTGACGACTCAGCGGGGAGGCACACTGGCTGCATTCGAAATGCGGATTTTTAGATTTCCAATCTGGAACTTTGAATGTGTTCAGCTAAAGAGCAGCTAATATCGGGGAATGGAAAAGGTCATCTAATTTTAAAGAGACAGTGGAAACAAAAGGAATTTTATCAGTAGCCTTGTTTGATGCCTTCATTTACAAGCCAGCAACAATGGTGCAAATTGTATCAAATGCACAAAAACGCCACACAGCATAATAAATCTGGCACCTGCGGGCTGCCATGTAGGTGCACCAGCTTTTCACACCAAAATCGAGTAAGTCTAATCAATTTGGTGCATTTCTCTCCTAGACACTTGTTCGACACTATACAGTTTTTGGTGCAATTTATTCCGAAATTCTCTTGCGTATTGTTTAGTCAATCTCCTCCATTGTTTTACATTGTTTCTTTTATTGCGGCCACAGATGGTCAAATACATTATTTTTAGGTCCCAATATATTAGGAGATTTTTTTGTGCAATATCAGAGAAATTAAAGCAGGAGAATGTAGAGGAGTCAGATGGATGACCCAAGATCCTTGACTTTCCAGAGAACCAAATCTAAATGTGTATAATAGAGACATGGCTGTCCCCATTGTTAATATTTACAGAGCACCTGTCTGCATGGTCAGCCCTATTAAACCAGTAGGGTTGATCATGCTGATTAAAACAATACCTTTCTTTTGTCTGTATGTTGAATCACTGCCAAGACATCTGTCTTTTCTTTATATGCAAATGAGCAAGTTGGAGCAACAAGGGGCTGGCCGAAGCCACTGGAGCACCTCTTTTGTAACACCCCCCACCCCCTTCATTGACAGCTCTCGACCTCTCATGTAACCCTGTATTTTCACACCTACCACAAGTCAGCTCAGTGACTTGGCGTTTGTGAGGTATATCTGATGCTGCTTCCTGAGCTCTTTAGATCCACTGAGTAAGCACCGAGTCCTACGTTGACTCGGTGAAGGCGCAATAGATCTGGTGAGCTCAGAAAGTAACATCAGTATCTGATCAATGAGAGTCCAACACCCGGGACCCCGCTGATCAAATTTTGGGAAGGCACCAGTGCTCTTGTGAGCACCGCTGCCTTCTTGCAGCGTATCAAGCATGGCACTGTACTTGGTATAGCAGCTCAGCGCCATTGACGTCAATAGGGCTGAGCTGCGCCTAGGCCATGTGACCGATGAACATTAATGGCCTACAGTAAGCTGCGAGAAGGCTTCGGCGCTCCCAGGAATGCCGGTGCCTTCTCAAACAGCTTATTGTCTGGAGTCCCAGGTGCACTGATCAGATAGTAATGACCTATCCAGAGGATTGGTCATCAGTTAAAAAGTGTCGAAAAATCCCTAAACAGGGAGTATCATCCCCAATGAAAATTCTTACTTTAAAAAATGCAAATCTCCCGTTTCTCAAAAAACAAATCCCCCAAAAATAAAAAAAATATGCTTGATGCCCTTTTCTTCACAAAAAATATAAAAGTAACTCAATAATCTGTATGTTATCCGGGAAGCCATCTCCTCTGCTGGTAGCACTGTTCCTTGTGATATCCTTTTGTGTCACAAATCTATCCTGCAGGAGGCCGTCGGCGGTATGTAAAATCATATGGCGCTGTTTGCATTGAAATGCGGCCTGGTAGCCACTCGTTCTTTGAAGCCCCTATTCCCTTTTGGTCGGTGGATTATCACAGCTACAATAATTCCAGCTTCATGTCATTTGTTTTTATTTGAGGAAGCAGCGCTTGGGACATACATTGAAAGCCAACATTTTGTTTGCATTTCTGTGAGATACATCATATTGACAGCGCAGTCACATTTGGAATGGCCGTAACAAACCACCAGAGGAATACAACAAGCAAGATCAACATGATCCAGAATTTTCATTTCATTGTGTTTATTCTCCACGCAGCGAGGGCAGGGGCACCAGCTTGTCGTGTTTGCCTTTGAACAGTTAAAGATTTCTCTTTGAGTTTCAATCTTGTTATTGATGATGAAACAAAAATACCCTTTCTAGGGGCTAATAAGGGGTCATATACACTTTTGGATAAATCTCTATATCAATAGTCCTCTTGTCAGCATTGCTAAAACTAACTGAAAAAGAGATAGGCCCCTCTTTATAATTGAAAGGCAAGTATAAACTGCAGACATAATACTTTACTACCTGCAGTCACCACTAGAGGGAGCTCACTGCATACTGTTAGTATTCAGTTCAGTGTGTAAACAATATGTAGTAGGCTCCCTCTAGTGGTGACTGGGGTTTGGCAAAATTTTATCATTTATGTCTGTAAGGTTGGAGAGCTGAGTCTTTCTTAACCGCTTCAACCCCCTAGCTTAAACACCCTTAATGACCAGGCCACTTTTTACAATTCCGCACTACACTACTTTCACCGTTTATTGCTCCGTCATACAACTTACCACCCAAATGAATTTTACCTCCTTTTCTTCTCACTAATAGAGCTTTCATTTGGTGGTATTTCATTGTTGCTGACATTTTTACTTTTTTTGCCATTAATACAAATTTAACAACATTTTTGCAAAAAAATGACATTTTTCACTTTCTGTTGTAAAATTTTAAAAAAAATATACATTTCTATATAAATTTTTCTCTAAATTTATTGTTCTACATGTCTTTGATTAAAAAAAAAGTCCAATAAGTGTATATTTATTGGTTTGGGTAAAAGTTATAGCTTTTACAAACTATGGTGCAAAAAAGTGAATTTCCGCATTTTGAAGCAGCTCTGACTTTCTGAGCACCTGTCATGTTTCTTCAGGTGCTAGAATGTCAGGATAGTATAAATACCCCCAAATGACACCATTTTAGAAAGAAGACACCCCAAAGTATTCGCGGAGGGGCATGGTGAGTTCATGTATCATTTCATTTTTTTCACAAGTTAGCGGAAAATGACACTTTCTGAGAAAAAAAATAAAAAATTCAATTTCTGCTAACTTCTGGCAAAAAAATAAATAAAAATCTCAGACGGACTCACTATGCCCCTCAGTGAATACCTCGGGGTGTCTACTTTCCGAAATGGGGTCATTTGTGGGGTGTGTTTACTGTTCTGGCATTTTGGGCGGGGCTAAATTGTGAGCCGCCATGTAAAACCTAAAGGTACTCGTTGGAATTTGGGCCCCTTTGCGCAACCCAGGCTGCAAAAAAGTGTCACTTATGTGGTATCGCCGTACTCAGGAGAAGTAGGGAAATGTGTTTTGGGGTGTATTTTTACATATACCCATACTTTGTGTGAGAGAAATATCTCTGTAAATTGTCAACTTTGTATAAAAATTTTTAAAAGTTATCGTTTACAGAGATATTTTTCACACAAAGTATGGGTATATATAAAAATACACCCAAAAACACATTGCCCTACTTCTCCTGAGTACGGCGATACCACATGTGTCACTTTTGCAGCCTGAGTCGCAAAGAGCCCTAAAACCAATGAGTACCTTTAGAATTTCACAGGGCATTTTTACGCATTTGGATTCCAGACTTCTTCTCACGCTTTAGGGGCCCCTAAAATGCCAGGGCAGTATAAATACCCCACATGTGACCCCATTTTGGAAAGAAGACACCCCAAGGTATTCCGTGAGGGGTATGGTAAGTTCATGTAAAATTTTATTTTTTGTCACAAGTTAGTGGAATATGAGACTTTGTAAAAAACAAAATAAAAAAATTAAAAATATCAATTTCCGCTAACTTGTGCCAAAAAAATAAAAATTCTGTGAACTGGCATTTTAGGGGCCATAAAGCGTGAGAATCCAAATGCGTAAAAATGCCCTGTGAAATCCTAAAGGTACTCATTGGTTTTAGGGCCCCTTTGCGCACCCAGGCTGCAAAAAAGTGTCACTCATGTGGTATCCCCGTACTCAGGAGAAGTAGGGCAATGAGTTTTGGGGTGTATTTTTACATATACCCATGCTGCGTGTGAGAAATATCGCTGTAAACGACAACTGACAACTGTAAACGCAATTGCGGACAAGAAAAAGCATTTTCTATATAGTTCTGGCAATGTGCGGATCTGCAAAATGCGGAAAGCACATTGCCGGTGTCCGTGTTTTGAGGATCTGCGGATCCGCGGATCCGTGAATCCACGGATCCGCAAAACACATATGGACGTCTGAATTGAGCCTTACAAGGGGTGTGATCAATGACAGGGGGGTGATCAGGGGGTCTAGATGGGGTGATCAAGGGGTTAACAAGGGGTTAATAGGTGAGGGGGGGTGGGGGGGTTAGTGTAGTGTTTGGTGCAACTTTACATAGTTACCTGGTCCTCTGGTGGTCGAACCCAGCAAATGGGACCACCAGAGGACCAGGTAGCAGCTATATCAGACGCTGTTCACAAAACAGCGTCTGATATAGCTCTTTGATGCGATTTTATTTGCATCTACAGCCTGCCAGCGATGGATCATCGCTGGCAGGCTGTAGCCGAACTCCTGAGACGCGCTTCACTGTGAACGCTCGCGCGCGCGTTCACAGGAAGTCTCGGCTCTCACGAGATGACGCGCCGATGCGTCGTCTCAGAGCTACAGGACCGCCCGCAGGACGCATCCCTGCGTTAGGCGGTCCTGTAGCGGTTAAAGGGGTCTTCTGAGAACCAGATTATCCTCAATATAGGTAATCAGTATCAGATTGGCAAGATCTGATATGAAACCGAGAATCCCCACCTATCAGCTGTTTGAGCAGGACAAGTGCAGTACCCCAGAGCAGGGGTATCTGCAAATGGTTTGATAATTTATATCCCACCCAGTATAGTTATCTTTGGCTTGGCCTTTGTGGGAGGTTAGGTGATGGCTGGCGCCACCCTTAACTCTGTTCAGTCTAGACTAGCATTCAGAGAGGAAGGAAGCAGTGACCTATGCTCTCTTTCCTTAGGCCCCAGCTTCAGAGACTAACAGATCTCTGCAAGATCTACCGAAAGAGAAGAGCAAGAGAGAAAGATAAAGGAGAACTTAAAATCTGCATAACCAAGCATATGAGTCAGCAAGGTAACCTGCTACTACAGCCATTCAGACTTTACTGCAGTGAGGGACACTGTTAAGACACCCCTTACACCTGGACATATCCTGGCTGGACCTGTCTTCAAGACCCTGTATCCTGCAGTGGAGATGATAGCTGCCATTGCCAGAGTACTACTTTCCACCATAGATTCCACTGAGAGAGACTTTATCAAGACAGGGAGAAAAGAGGGCCATAACTTCCATCTTTGCATGACTCCTCATGGGCTCGCTGTACATGGCATTCATCAAGCATAGTGCCTGCATTGGATAGCGGCTGTGCTTAGTATGTCATCTCATCCTCATTCACTTGAATCGGACTGAGCTGCGTCTAGGCCACGTGACTGATGAATGCTATGACACTAGCCTAGAAATAGGCCATGGTGCTCACCGGAGAGCTGTAGCCTCTTCAAAGAGCATATTGCCGGGGTCCCAGGTGTTAGACCCCCACCAATCTGGTATTGATGACCTATCCTGAGGATAGGCCATGAATATCAAAATCTCTGAGAACCCATTTAACAAAAGCACTGCTTATCGGAAGCACGATAAAAGCACAGCCCCTTTAATTGCTGGATGGCGCTGTCACTGATGTGGTTAGCGCCTCAACCGCTCAAGGAGAATAGTAGGTACAGCTGGATAAAGGCTTACTGGGGGTTAAGGCCAGTGATAGGATTGCTGAGGTGGCTGCTGCAGCAGGAGAAGTCCAAAAAACCGATCCTGCAGAATGAGAGGGAGTTATCCTTCTGCATGTATGTTGTGAAAGTGGTGCAGTAACACTGAATGCAGCATGCACCCTTATGGCTGAGGGTGTCTAGCAACGTGAAGCAGTGGTCACTGAGGCTCTGATGATTGAGTGACAACCACATATAATAGTAATGGCCTACAGAGCATGAGAGGAGAAGTCTCCTTCTTTGTCAGCTGAAAGTGGAGGTAGGCAGAAGCAGGTGATCAGCCTGTGACATGGAGTGGCTGCTGGAGAGAGAGTCTGAGAGTATTCCTTTCCCCAGGTGTGCCCCTGAAGAAGATAATTAAAGAGGAGATCCCTGCAGACAAGAGAAGACGAGACAAATGAAGATTTGACAGCAGCAGCAATGACAAATGTGGGAGGAGAGGGAGTCTCCTTCTCTATCAAAGTGCCTGGTGAGGATGATGGATCCCTGAGAGATGAGGCAGTAGGGATAATGCTGCCCTGCCTGAAGAGGAGTTGACACCCTGCCCTATGAGTCAACACTTGAACTATCCTCAGGATAAGTCATCAGTATCCGATCAGTAGGGGTCTGACCCCTGCACCCCAGCCGGTCAGCTGTTTGAGGGGGTTAGCTCCAGTGTGTGCCATTATCTCCTCGCAGCTTACCAAGCACAGCGCCATCTATTGTACAGCGGCTGTACTCGATATTGAAGCCCAGCCCCATTCACCTGAATGGGACTAAGCTGTGCATAGTCCATGTGATCAATGAACGTGATCTCACTGGCCTAGGAAGTGTTGTGGCCTCTTCAGCTGATCGGCGGGGATGATGAGAGTCAGGCCAATCTAATATTGATGACCTATCCTGGAGATAGGCCATCAATATCAAAATCTCAGACAGCCCTTTTAAAGTCTGTGTCCCAGAATGCATTTATACTCCCACAAATCTCAGATCAGGATGTAAAAGTCCTTTAACATGAGCCAATAATTGGTCAAATGAGTATTCATACGAATCGATCATTGCCCAGTCTAACCAAGGCAGCAATCAGCCTACAAACAAACAAATGCTCGCTTGTCATCTGACTGTATCGTGTATGAGGGTATAAACATGAGAATGTTCTTTCGACATAATGTAAAGTGTATAGATGATGAATGATCATAGCAATGGTCTCTTGTCCCGCATACAGATTTCACTGGTCAATGTAAAGGCTTTTTAAATGATTGCTAATCGATTTGTTATATTGTTGATTGGTGCTCATTATGGCCACATATTGGCCTATGTAAGAGAACCTAAGACCATTCCTCCAAACCGTTCCCGATGCCGACGCTCCGCAGTAGCAGACAAGAAGTGGTAAGACATCCCACTATCTCACAACTGCACTGTATAGGAGGAGCGGTGCAGGCCTGGAAATTAGCATGTGTGATCCTCCTACACAGCCCAGAAGTGCAATGTGTGACTGCATCCTGCCTGCTGCTGGGGAGCGCAGGGTGAGCTGTAATGATCATCGGAGGAACTAGGTGAGTATTTGCATTTTTTTTTTTCTTCCTGTGAAGGGGGCACATACAATGCAGATGGCAACGGCCAGGGCCCCCTTTGTAATAAGGTAGTGGTACCCAGGTGTAAGAATGGCCGAGTGGTATAGGGTGGCCTAAAATGTCCCTTCTAGTGTAAGTTAGTATCACAGTGCTCCTACCTGGATACGATTGGACCCCAGGCGTTGGCTCCAAGGCAGACAAATAGGGGGTAGTAATTAAAGGGCTTCTGTCACCCCCCTTAACCCATTTTTCACTAGCTGACATTAGCTATTTGCTAATGTCAGCTGAGTCGAAATATATATTTATTACCTTGTCCGAAGTTGTAATTTACGAGAAAAAGCCACTTTTATTATATGCAAATGATCTTCGCTACCAGCAAGTTGGGCGTTTACTTGCTGGTAGCCGCCGCATCTCGATGAGTTATGCACGCCCCCTTCCTCGTTTGATAGACAGGGCCAGCGCTTTCTCCTCCTCGCACTGGCCCCGTCTGAAGATAAAATCCGCGCCTGCGCCGTACCGCTCAGTAGTCGGCGCAGGCGCTCTGAGTGAGGGCGCGAGCTTTGCCGCTCCGTCCTCAGTGCGCCTGCGCCGATTACGTCACCGCTACACCCGGAAGGGAAGCTGGTGTAGCGGTGGCGTGATCGGCGCAGGCGCACTGAGACGGAGCGGCAAGCTCGCGTCCTCACTCAGGCGCCTGCGCCCGACTACTGGCGATGCGGCGCAGCGATTTATCTTCAGACGAGGCCAGTGCGAGGAGAGCTAGCTGTCTATCAAGCGAGGAAGGGCGTGCTAACTCATCGAGATGCGGCGGCTACCAGCAAGTAAGCGCCTAACTGCTGGTAGCGAAGATCATTGCATATAATAAAGTGGCTTTCTCGTAAATTAACTCGGACAAGGTAATAAATATATATTTCGACTCAGCTGACATTAGCAAATAGCTAATGTCAGCTAGTGAAAAATGGGTTAAGGGGGGTGACAGAAGCCCTTTAAGGGATGAAAGAAATAACTTTGATTCCAGACCTTGTGATGAAGTTGAATAGCAGATTTACTTTGCATAAACGTTCTCAAAAATGGTTTAAAGGCTTTGTCTTGGTCCCAGCAGGCTTTAGCATTAAACTCTGGCAGGCAAACTTGTCTCTGCTACATCTGTTGCTCTCTGGCTCTGCTGTACTGACAGGCTGGCTGTATAACTCAGCTTTCTTCTTTAGGCTGCAACTTCTCTCTTTCTTTAGTCTGTCTCTATATTAGGCCAGAGAACTCTTCCTCCTGGCTCCTGAGGCTCTAAGCTGTGGCCTCCACATCCAGCAGAGCTGAAGGTGCTCTAGCTGGCTTGGCCTGGGCACGTCCAGAAGAGACGTGCCCAGCACTTCCTTCCTTCCCCTAGCAGGATGTAAGCTAGACTACCTAAACTCTGGTCCCTACCCTTCCTGCAGTAAGTGGGACTCGCCCACTCCTCCACAGAGGGGGGTGTTAGAATGAAATGGAAAGCTCAATTCTACCTAACTGTAGCTCTGACATTTACACTGCCACCTGCTGGTGAACCAGGCACATTACACGTGAACATAATAGTTGCAAAATAGTAAATTCGGGAAATATCTGGGCATAACTACTGTGAAGAGAGCACATATCTGGACATAAATACTGTGAAGTGGGCACATCTGGGCATAGCGCCTGTGAAGGGGGCACATTTCTGGACATAACTACTGTGAAGGGGGCACATATATGGGCATAACTAATGTGAAGAGGACACATATGGGCATAGCTACTGTGAAGAGGACACATCTAGGCATAGCTACTGTGAAGGAAGCACATATCTGGGCATAGCTACTCTGAGGGTGGCACATCTGGGCATAACTACTGTGAAGGTGGCACATCTGGGCATAACTACTGTTAAGGGGGCACATATCTAGGCATAACTACTGTGAAGAGGGCACATATCTGGGCATAACTACTGTGAATGTGGCACCTCTGGGAATAACGTCTGTGAAGAGGGCAAATATCTGGACATAACTACTGTGAAAGAAGCACATCTGGGCATAACTACTGTGAAGGGGGCACATATTTAGTCATAACTACTGTAAAGAGGGCACATATCTGAACATAACTACTGTGAAGGGGGCACATCTGGGCATAACTACTGTAAAGGGGGCACATATCTAGGCATAACTACTCTGAAGAGGGCACATATCTGGATATAACTATTGTGAAGGGGCACATATCTGGACATAACTACTGTGAAAGGGGCACATCTGGGCATAACTACTGTGGAGGGGGCACATATCTGGTCACTGGTCATAACTACTGTGAAGAGGGCACATCTAGGCATAACTACTGTACTGGGTCACAATCTGGGCATAACTACTGTGAGGGGGCAAAATGTGAGCATAACTACTGTGTGGTGGCATAGAGGGGGAATAATTACTATATGAGGGTATTAAGGGGACTGGGTAGGAATTGCTGTGTATAGGTATGTTTTTGGCGGAGTTAGACGCATGGCCTAGTATAAAAAAATATGCCACGACCTGCTATGTGTGCCACACGTATTGTCCCTCTTTGTGCTTTCCAAAAGTTGGAAGGTGTGCCTAAGACTAGTATGGTTGAGACTCTTCTATCACCGCTCTCCCTGCAGTGGAGACCAGGCAACATAATCCCCACCCATTTACTAAGCTCCACTTCCGCTAAACGCATTGCTTATAGAATGAGGGACTTGGGAGGAGCTAGATTGAGGAATTTGCGGTAAGTCTTGCAGGATCACACATATGTATGTATTTTCTGCTGGTTTCTTCCTTTCTCGTGTGTTTCTTGGTTTGGTGCTCCTTTAAAATCTCTTGTACGTTCTCGAATTACTCAACACCCTCCCACTTCACTCAATTTCTCTTAACTGCCCAGTTTAAATGATGTTGGCTCTTTTCACTGATTAATTGATGTTGCTTCGGCCAATTAGATTTTTATTAGTAGTTTACGCTGTGTTTCTCTCTATTACTACAATGATCAATGGTTATTAGTGTCACTATTATAGCTAGCTACATCGGTGATTCATTTGTACTGCTGCTATTCGTAGAACATTATTTAATGTACTGTAGTAGTAACCATTCCTCTTCCCACTGTCATTAAAGGGGCAGTCTTGTTTAGAAAGACCAGTCGCTTTTGGATATGGGATGGGCCCTCATTCCTCCATTCAACCGTTAATGGTGCCGCCTAGTTTGGTACTTTAACCCCTTAACACATACCGTAATGCCATACTTGCACGGCACTTGCACTCATGGGATATAGGAGCAAGTGTATAAACTGAGCCCATTCCATATGTGGCACATGCAATGATCAGATTTAACTCCAATCCCAGTCATTTAACCCCTTCAATAGCAACCACAGCATCTGAGCCTTTAGACAGAGGAAGGGGGTTCCCTCTGTCCTCCAGTCTGAGTCCCAGGGAAAATTGGGATTTTTTTTAAATGACTTATTACTTTAATTACTGGGAATTTATTTTCTTAATTACTTTTGTTTTATTCATTTACTTTTATTTTAGTTAAAGTATTTATTTAAAGAGCTGTGAGGCCCTATGATTTCTGTGGACACTCATGATGTAGTTTGTAAGAAGGAGTCTTCAGAGCTGTTGCACAACTAGGATATCATCTTATAGAAGACGTAGGTGGAAGAAGACCAAAGTTTCAAGGTGATTTCTATCAATCTTCAGGGGCTTTACACTTTTTCTATAAGAGCTATTAATGATAATTACCACTTAACTAATAATAAGCCAACTGAGTTGTTTTTACTGTGTAACCTAAAGTGGAGTATTAGTGACATCTAAAGTATGAGAGTAGGAGGAAATAGTGGAAAGGTCAGTTTTTAATGAGATATTATCATGGTATAATTTATGATGCTGTAAGCATGGCTTCTCCAGGTAATTGTCTTTTACAGATATATAGATCAAAACCTACAATAAAGGCAGCAGCGCTTGTGTATTTAATATTATTTCTATGGCGTCAGCTTGTATTTACTGCGTATAATTGCAGTTCTGTTCAGAAATAATAAGCTGTAGAGTTCATGGTCAAAATGAAACAAGCAATAGGGTCAATCTGTTTTATGTTCTGGAGAGAAGGAATTGTAATTAACATTTCTGTCATCGCCACAAGTTACCAAAGTCAAATCAAGTCAGGATTATACAGAGAATGCGTTTTGTGTCCAAAACTGTACTTTTTGTATGACAGATAATATATTGTAATTTATTTTATGTTACCTGACTGCAAATTGGCTAATGTTTTTAACATCACCAAGCATTACTATGAGATTTGTCCGCTGTCTTGTCATGATTTTGGTTGCGTCTATTTCTCAGCTTCACTTTCACCCATTGTCCCCCATGTTAAACATGACCTTAGCTTATGATCGTTATGTTTGTAGTATTATTTTGTTATTTAAAGGGGTTGTGTCAGCTTTTTTTTTCAAACCAGCACTTGGATCTGAATATTTTTGTAATTGAATGTAATTAAAAATTTTGTATAGCCAGGGTGCTATTCCATGAAATACATTTGTATAGCGCCACTTGCTGTTTGTTCTTTTCCTGATTTTTTGTCCAGCGGGTTGAAAGTGCTCAATTCAAATCTTCAGCTGCCACCAGCCATATGTTCTGTTAGAAGCTGTGGAAGTTACAAGCGTAGAGTTGCAGCAGAAAGGACGCGTCCCCTGAGCTACCAAGCTGAAGATAATCTAGCAGAGCAATTAGAGCAGTGAATTGGGAGATCTTTGGTTCCACGTGAGATACAGGGCTGGTTCTAGCTGGAGTTATGACTAAGGACGGGAATACGTCCAAAATGCGTAAACAGGAGTAACAGAGATTCTGTTCCCACACTTATATGTATTGTATTTTTAAATAAAGAGTGCATTTATTTTAACGACCTGTGCTGGATTCCTCTACATACTGGTTCTAGAGATCACATGCATGTTCTAAGGGCACATGGCCAATCCTTTATTATCAAAAGGAATTGATGCTGCTGCCAGAACCACATTGAGTCCTAAGAGTACTGCATTTTGGGATGACAGTGGGTGCTTTCATCCCTCAGCTTACAATCATATGGATACATGACTCAGTGACATGCTAGGGGGGTGGGGCGGTCCACCCCGGGTGCCCGCTCTTAGGGGAGTGCCAGAGCCCAGAAGAAATGAGCACTTCCATCAATACAGTTGGAAGCGCTCATTACTGGAGCGCAAGGAGCACAATGGGCATTACGACTGTGAAGGGGGCACAATGGGCATTACTACTGTGAAGAAGGTGCAATGGGCATTACTACTATGAAGGGGACACTGTGGGCATTATTACTATAGAGGGGGTGCAATGGGGATTATTACTATGAAGGGAGCACAGAGGGAATTACTACTATGAAGGGGGCACAATGGGCATTTCTACTATGAAGGGGGCACAATGGGCATTACTACTATGAAGGGGGCACAATGGGCATTACTACTATGAAGGGGGCACAGAGGGCATTACTACTATGAAGAGGACACAATGGGCATTACTACAATAAAGGAGGCACAGAGGGCATTACTACTGTGAAGGGGTACGGTGGGCACTACTACTGTCAAGGGGGCACATTGGGCATTACTACTGTGAAGGGGCACAATGGGGATTAATAGTGTAAAGGGGTAAAGAGGGCATAACTACTGTGAAGAGGCATAACTACTCTGAAGGGGGCACAGGGAGGGCATAACTACTGTGAAGGGGGCACAATGAAGGGATAAGTACTTAAAGAGGGGAACAATGTGGGCATAACTACTGTGAAAGTTGTACAATGAGCGCATAAATACTGTGAGGGGGCACAGTGTGAGCATAATTACTCTGATGGGGCACAATATGGGCATAACTTCCGTGAGGGGGTACATAAGGTTGTACAGTGATGGCAATAAAACAGTGAGGGAGTACAACATTGGGGGGGGGGGGCAGAGAAAGGGCCCGTCCCAGGTGCCAAACATCTTAGGCACGCCACTGACATGGCTTCTTAAGTCTTACTACAAACGTATATTTTAAAGATGACAGCAGAATGCCCAGTTGCTGGAATCCCTTGGATTACGTTCAGTAAATCAGTAATATTCTGAATAATAAATACACAGAATCAACATCCCTGAAATGCATACCTCCTATAATTTATAGAAGATGGCCATGCTGCTGTGCACTAAGTCACTTGACAAAGGTCAGCAGACAAATGACAATGCAGAATAAAGAGGACATGGCCGCTGAAGTCTCTTTGCTTTAATACAAAATCATCATCACTCTGAAAATCAATGTCGTTTTGGGAAAACACATCTTCATCTAAGAAATTCATTAAAGTGAAAAATAAGAGCAGTTTTCTTTAAAGGTTACAGAGCGCTAAATATGGTTTATAAAATTTGTCACATTCTGTCAAAGGAGTGGGAAGATTCATTCTCCTAATTTGTGTTAAGGTTATAGACCATGCCACATAAGGAAATTGAATTGCATGAAAAATAAAAACCTCACCATGCCCTCCAATCCTTATGTAAAGTATTCGTCCTTCCCTTTAATACTTAGCTTTTGTGCTTCAGATCCTGCCTTCCTAATTCCCAAACGTTATTGTCTGCTGTATCATAGATAAAGTTTCACTGCAGCTTGGTTCTGGTTCCCATTTCTACAAGCCTGATGCTGTAGTTCACATGAGCTATTACTCTGCTTTCCTACAGACTGCAGAGGCTGCTGTAATCACAGGTCTTTATAGTTAGCATTTCCCTCTTAAGACACACAGATGGTAAAAGCTTGTTTGAGTAAAAATTGTTTTAGTTATATATCTACATTCACTCTTTTTTCGATCTTCACCTACAGATGACATGAGCAGAGAGGAAGTAGAGGGCTGCAGTAATTCAGCTATCCTACTGTGCCCCATGAGTATGCCTACCAGTGAATTCAATTACTATACAGGATAGAGCAGTTATCTTTTTTACATTTTAGATTAGAAACTACAATTTCCACACTGAGGTGCATACCCTAAAAAGTTTTTCAATGACTCAGGTACACTTTAAGAAACTAAAAGTGGTTGTATTTTTCTGTATCAGGGTTCCCCAGTTGCCCTCCAGCAGGTCATACTCTAAAGGTAGGTTCCCACGTCATGCAATCTGATATGATTATGCTCCAGTTTTGCACAATCACAGCAAAGACCCTGATTTATCCGCAACTTATGAACTCATCCTAATGATTTCCCATAGGGATTATATCTGTGGCAAGTATGAATCTATTTTAGTGTTTAGGAGCACAAAAACAACATTTTTTTTTTATTCTGGCATCAACATAGTAAACAGCAGTTTAGTTTTTTTTGCAGGATAAGTTGTAGTTTTTGGATGCACCATTTTAAGGTATGTACAGTCAGTGTCCAATTTCTCTAATTTAATTTAGGGGGTGGTGGTCAATAAAATATCATTATTCTGACCTGAAATAAAGTAAGTGTAATTATAGTAAGTATTGGGAAGGTTATGGTGATAATAAATATGTGGGTTTCTTTTATTGTATTAAATGTTTTCCATTATTTTACCTTTAAGTGATGGATACCAGTGATCCCTCTTGTACATCTCCTTATTAACCTGTTCCCGACCGCCGAACGCACGGATGCGTCCAGGCGGCGGCAGGTTTATTCCTCCTGGACGCATCCGTGCGTCATCTCGCGAGAGCCGAGATCTGCTGTGAACGCGCGCACGTTCACAGCAGAGCGCGGCTCTGCAGTTGTACTACAGCCTGCCAGCGATGATCAATCGCTGGCAGGCTGTAAATGTAAAATAAATTAGATTAAAGTGGTATATCAGACGCTGTGTTGTTAACAGCGTCTGATATACCTAATACCTGGTCCTCTGGTGGTCCCATTTACTGGGATCGACCACCAGAGGACCAGGTAACAATGTAAAGTTGCACCAAACACTACACTAACCCCCCCCCCCCCCACCCTCACTTTATAACCACTATTAACCCTTTGTTAACCCCTGATCACCCCATATAGACTTCTTGATCACCCCCCTGTCACTGATCACCGCCCTGTAAGGCTCTATTCACATGTCCATTTGTGTTTTGCGGATCCGCAAAACACGGACACCGGCAATGTGCTTTCCGCATTTTGCAGATCCGCACATTGCCAGAACTATATAGAAAATGCTTTTTCTTGTACGCAATTGCGGACAAGAAAAGGACATGTTCTATATTTTTGCGGAATGGAAGTGCAGACCCGTAAGTGCGGATCCGCAATTCCGGATCCGAGCGGGACAAAGTCTGTCCCCATAGAAATGAATGGGTCCGCAATTCCGTTCCGCAAACAGAATTTCGGACGTGTGAATGGGGCATAAGGGTCCCTTATCACCGCCAGTTAGTTAGCTACTTGTTAGGTAGCTAGCGCCCAGCCCACCGCACCGCAGTCACTGATTTTGGCAGAGATTTTTTCATCCACATTGATTGATGCGAATGAAAAAATCTGTGCCGTTCATTTTTTTTCTTTTTTCAGCCCAGAGGCTGAACGGAAAAAAAAAATCTCATTACCCGTATGCTCAATATAAGGAGAATCGCAGAAACTCCTAATGCTGGCCATACGTGTAATGATTGCGGAGACCCTCAAATGCCAGGGCAGTACAAAAACTTCACATGTGACCCCATTTTAGAAAGAAGACACCCCAAGGTATTCGCTGAGGGGTATGGTGAGTTCATGCAAAATTTTATTTTTTTGTCACAAGTTAGTGGAATATGAGACTTTGTAAAAAAAAAGAAAAAAAAAAATCAATTTCCGCTAACTTGTGCCAAATTTTTTATTTTTTCTGTGAACTCGTCATGCCCCTCACGGAATACCTTGGGGTGTCTTCTTTCCACAATGGGGTCACTTGTGGGGTATTTATACTGCCCTGCCATTTTAGGAGTCCTAAAGCGTGAGAATCCAAATGCGTAAAAATGCCCTGTGAAATCCTAAAGGAATTTGGGCCCCTTTGCGCATCTTGGCTGCAAAAAAGTGTCACACATGTGGTATCGCCGTACTCAGAAGAAGTAGGGCAATGTGTTTTGGGGTGTATTTTTACATATACCCATACTGGGTGAGAGAAATATCTCTGTAAATGACAACTTTTTAATTTTTTTTATACAAAGTTGTCAATTTACAGCGATATTTTCACACAAAGTATGGGTATATGTAAAATACACCCCAAAACACATTGCCCTACTTGTCCTGAGTACGGCGATACCACATGTGTGACACTTTTTGCAGCCTGAGTGCAAAGGGCCCAAATTCCAACGAGTACCTTTAGCTTTTACATGGCTGCTCACAGTTTAGCCTCGTCCAAAATGCCAGAACAGTACAAACACCCCACAAATGACCCCATTTTGGAAAGAAGACACCCCAAGGTATTCACTGAGGGGCATAGTGAGTCCGTGAAAAATTTAACTTTTTGTCAAAAGTTAACAGAAAGGGAGACTTTATGAGAAAAAATTATAAAAAATCAATTTCCGCTAACTTGTGCCAAAAAAAAAATCTTCTATGAACTCGCCATGCCCCTCATGGAATACCTTGGGGTGTCTTCTTTCCAAAATGGGGTCACATGTGGGGTATTCATACTGCCCTGGCATTTTAGGGGCCCTAAAGCGTGAGAAGAAAAATGCGCAAAAATGCCATCCTAAAAGGTACTCATTGGTTTTAGGGCCCCTTTGCGCATCTTGGCTGCAAAAAAGTGGCACACATGTGGTATTGCCGTACTCAGGAGAAGTAGGGCATTGTGTTTTGGGGTGTATTTTTACATATACCCATGCTGGGTGAGAGAAATATCTCTGTAAATTGACAACTTTGAATAAAAAAATGTAAAAAGTTGTCGTTTACAGCGATATTTCTCACACACAGTATGGGTATATATAAAAATACACCCCAAAACACATTTCCCTACTTCTCCTGAGTACGGCGATACCACATGAGTGACACTTTTTTGTAGCCAAGATGCGCAAAGAGGCCCTAAAACCAATAAGTACCTTTAGGATTTCACAGGACATTTTTACGCATTTGGATTCTCACGCTTTAGGGCCCCTAAAATGCCAGGTCAGTATAAATACCCCACATGTGACCCCATTTTGGAAAGAAGACACCCCAAGGTATTCCGTGAGGGGCATGACGAGTTCACAGAATTTTTATTTTTTTGGCACAAGTTAGCGGAAATTGATATTTTTTTTTTTTACAAAGTCTCTTATTTCACTAACTTGTGACAAAAAATAAAATTTTACATGAACTCACCATACCTCTCACAGAATACCTTGGGGTGTCTTCTTTCTAAAATGGGGACACATGTGGGGTATTTATACTGTCCTGGCATTTTAGGGGCCCCTAAAGCGTGAGAAGAAGTCTGGAATCCAAATGCGTAAAAATGCCCTGTGAAATCCTAAAGGTACTCATTGGTTTTAGGGCCCCTTTGCGCATCATGGCTGCAAAAAAGTGTCACTCATGTGGTATCGCCGTACTCAGGAGAAGTAGGGCAATAAGTTTTCGGGTGTATTTTTATATATACCCATACTTTGTGTGAGAAATATCGCTGTAAACGACAACTTTTAAAAAAATTTTATACAAAGTTGTCAGTTTACAGAGATATTTCTCTCACCCAACATGGGTATATGTAAATATACACCCCAAAACACATTGCCCTACTTCTTCTGAGTACGGCGATACCACATGAGTAACACTTTTTTGCAGCCTGTGTGTGCAAAGGGGACCTAAATTCCAACGAGTACCTTTAGCTTTTACAGGGCTGCTCACAATTTAGCCCCGCCCAAAATGCCAGAACAGTAAACACGCCCCACAAATGACCCCATTTCGGAAAGTAGACACCCCAAGGTATTCACTGAGGGGCATAGTGAGTCCGTGGGAGATTTTATTTTTTTTTGCCAGAAGTTAGCAGAAATGGAAACTTTATTATTTTTATTTTTTCCTCAGAAAGTGTCATTTTCCGCTAACTTGTGAAAAAAATGAAATGATACATGAACTCACCATGCCCCTCCGCGAATACTTTGGGGTGTCTTCTTTCTAAAATGGTGTCATTTGGGGGTATTTATACTATCCTGGCATTCTAGCACCTGAAGAAACATGACAGGCGCTCAGAAAGTCAGAGCTGCTTCAAAATGCCGAAATTCACTTTTTGCACCATAGTTTGTAAACGCTATAACTTTTACCCAAACCAATAAATATACACTTATTGGACTTTTTTTATCAAAGACATGTAGAACAATAAATTTAGAGAAAATGTATATAGAAATGTAGTTTTTTTAAAAAATTTACAACAGAAAGTGAAAAATGTCATTTTTTTGCAAAAATGTCGTTAAATTTTTATTAATAGCAAAAAAAGTAAAAATGTCAGCAACAATGAAATACCACCAAATGAAAGCTCTATTAGTGAGAAGAAAAGGAGGCAAAATTCATTTGGGTGGTAAGTTGCATGATGGAGCAATAAACGGTGAAAGTAGTGTAGTGCGGAATTGTAAAAAGTGGCCTGGTCATTAAGGGTGTTTAAGCTAGGGGGCCTGAAGTGGTTAAACTGACATTATGGCTAGGGTTGAGCGAACCAGGTCTGCAAAGTTCGGGTTTGTACAGAATTTTGTGAGTTCAGGTAGCCTGACCCGAACCTGAACTTTTTCACTGAAGTTCGGGTTCGGTGTTCGGGTGATTTAATTATTTTCCATTATCACATGGTTATAACGGAGAATAATAGCATTCTTAAGACAGAATGCTAAATAAAATGGCCATTGAGGGGTGAGCGTGGTGATGTCATCGCAGGTCCTCCTATCTTCATTCAGCAGGACCTGCGATGACGTCACTGCGCTCACCATGTGGTGAGCTCGGTGACGTCACTGCCGGTCCTTTTGCAGGTCCTGCAGAGAGAAAAAAAGAAGAGGATACTGGCTGCATGATCAATTTGATGAGGTGAGTTTTTTTTATTATTTTTAACCCCTCAATGGCCATTTTATTTAGCATTCTGTCTTAAGAATGCTATTATTTTCTGTTATAACCATGTTATAACGGAAAATAATAAAGTGAAGTTAGGGTCCCCATAGACTTTAACGGGTTCGCTCATCCATAATTATGGCTAATATACCCAAAACCTTCAGTTTTACACCACTGCCATAAAGGAGTTGGCCCATCTGGGACATTGTGCTGCCAAATATGTTGCTGCTTCCCATGTGTCTTGAACTTCATCCTTTTATGTCTATGAAAATTAGAATTTAAGTGCACTGAGGACATGGTCGCACCCTTAGGCGCACCAAATCTCCACCACCTTCTGCTTCCCAGCGCTAGCATTAAGAAACAACCTTTTGCTGTTAAATATGTGCAGTACCCCAGAGCGGGCACTACTATTCCTTCACCCTGCTACAGTCTCTAATGGCTAACCAATAATGTCATCTGTGTATTTATTCCAGGTCCTTTTATATTGTGCCTTAATAATATTGCTATGTAACCTCATTGTGTTGTATTATATGCACTGTGCCTGGTTCACCAGCAGGTGGCAGTGTATTTGGCAGAGAGAGTATATTTAGATAGAATGGAACTTACCATTGCATTCTCCCCACTTTTGGGCAGAAGTGGGCTAGTACTGTTTTCTACCAAGGGAGATATTGCAGGAAGCTATAGTTAGTCAGTCAAGAGTGAAATGGAGAGTTGAAAGGAGATGAGAATCACCCTGACTCCTTAAAGTTTATAGACAGAGTATTAGGATGGGGTCGACTCAACAGCCAAAGGCACCAAACTGAAAGGTACAGAACTGTCAGAAAGTCCAGCTACCAGACTGAAGCCAGAGTCTAGCACAGCAGAACAAGATAAAGCAAGGTATCCCAGTTTGCCTGCCAGTTTACCCCAAAACCTGCTTGCTGGAGCTAAGAGAAAGACCAAATATTGTCTGGATGAAAGTTTATTCAAGTAAAGCTGTTGAACGTTTGCCAAGCATGGACTTTTACTCCACCAACTATCACTCTACCCTTTATTGCTATGGAGCCTAACCCTGGGGAGCAACGGTATCTAGGTAAGAGCACCGTGACACACACAAAACTAATAGGGCACCTCTCTACTCGGCATTCCTAAAAACCTGGGACATGATCGGCCCTGGGGGGTGGCACATTGTTTATGTTGCTGCTTTCCCAGTGGTATCGAGCCTGGCCCTGTCAATCAAAACACAGTGGAAGGTGCAAGGAAGAAGAAGGCAGCAGAACTTCTGTGCACCAATGGCTTGTCCCTGTCCTTAGTGCACTAAGGGGCACATTTATTAAGACTGGCGTTTTAGACGCTGGTCTTAATAAAGCCCTAAACTGGCGGTGGATCCTCCGAAGTAAAGCATATATCTAAATGATGTTATCTAATATTTAATATAATTGAAAACTTCAGTACAGATAGAATTGAAAAAAAAACCTGACCCCAATAAAACATCACGAAAGCAACAAAAATGTGTTGATTGCCTAAAACCTGTAGCTGTACAGTGAGGTGGATATGTTCAGGAGTATAATTAAGCTTAAAATGCAGAATTCCCCACATCCCCTCACCATGGGAAGCCTGTTTTTATCCTATCATTATTCATTTTCATTGATTTGGATTGTTTTTCCTACCAGATGTGACTCCAGCTGGCTGAACTGCGGCGCATGACAGTCAGTGCAAACCGCCGCTGCTCTCTTGACATTTCAGTCTATTGCAAACGGTAAAGATGGCAGCCGCTCAAATTTAAAATGTTTCCAACAAATATGTGAGAGATTGCTGGGGTGCCAGAGGCTGCTTTATCCAGTGCCAAGAGCTGGATCAATTCTGGATTTCCAAAGCATCTGACACAGTTATTGAGAGGTGCAGTTTGTCAGATCAGGGAATTATTTATAGTCGCCATACAAATGCTTAATAAAATGGTGTGAGTGTCGTGCCTGTGCTCGGCTTGGCTTAGATGTCATATTGGATGTGATTGATGTTTCAATAAACACATTGTCATCTCCAAGTATAGATTAGTAAAGTTTAGCATTAACAATAAATACATTGCATCACTTGTCTTTTACTGAGTTATAGCCTGCACTATACTCCAGAGCTGCATTTACAAGTTTCATATCAATGTATAAATATGAAGTAAGCCCAGTGAGGATTAGAGCTGAATCCAGCCTATGGACTTCACCAGCACAAGTGCCTGAGAACAACTTTTGGAGTGCCAGGACATGTATGGATAATTAGTGTGCAGAATGTTCCTTTATCCACTACACAAGCCTTCCAGGACATAGTGGAAAGCCTAGACCTTTTAGGAGAGTATTCTGCAAAAAATGAAGCAGAGAGTTTACCTGCGACGAGGGAGATCACCCTATTTCTGAGTCATCATTTATGCCATACCAATGAACTGTGTCTGTACTGACTGCCTGAAGACAAGTGATTTAGTAGAGTTCAACTGTTTTGTTACCATCGACTCCTCATCATTTCTATCACTACTACACATCATTTGCACCTTAAGGTGCTGGCGTCACGAACACAGGGGCCCAGCCACCAAAGCACCTTAAACACCAACTACCATCAAGGGCACCTCAACCAACATCTGGCTGGTGTTCCCTGCAACCGAGAGTGCTCCAGAGGATTTAATGCCGCCTTCCCATCCACTGCACTGCTGGCCCAGGGAGGCTCTGCTAACCGTGAGTACGAATGAACTACTACCCCCATTGGCCCACCGTCACCTCACGTGTTGCCCCTGCAGTCCGGCTCGCTGCACTTGCACACTCTTTCCCTTGCAGGGGGTAAACTACACTAACTCTAACTGGTCACCACCCTTCCTGCAGGAAGTAGGACTAGCCCACTTCTCCACAGAGGGGGTTAGAATGGAATGGTAGGTTCCATTCTATCTAAGTACAGCTCTACCATGTTTGCTGCCACCTGCTGGTGAACCAGGCACATTAAATATGAGCAATTGCATAACAAGATTACGAATGCACATTGTAGAGGACCTGGACAAAAATATATAAGATGACACTGTGTTAGACCATTAAAGGCAGTAGCAGGGTGCAGGAGTGGTAACACCACTCTCGGGTGTTACAGGTGTAACTACAGCCATAGCAGATGCTACTAGGCTCAAAGACTGAAGAGGTCCTCGTATGGGCAAAACAAGTGTTGGCTTTCTGCTGCCTATTGTCCCTTTGTTGGTACTCTTTTGGAAAAGATCTTATATATGACACAACTATCCATACTATGGTTTTTGCCCAAGTTAATATGTTGTGCCAAACATGGACTGGTCAGCATATAACTCTGCAGAGATTTTAGAGACAGTCAGACTTCTAGTGGAGAAGGCAGAGAAATTTTGTCACTGCCCTTGTCTTCCTGCTCTCTGTATACATGGCTGCTTACTACTAAAGTCAAGGCAATTATGTGATCACTGGGTAATCGCGGGAGATGCTGGGTTTTAGCAGACCCAGATCAGCTTTGCAGTGATTGAAGGGGGGCTATATTTTCCTTTTAACTGTGGCAAATATGTTAGTCCCAGAAAAAAAATGGGGGTTAGTTGGCACATCCTAATGCGCAGGTGCACGTCGCCATGGCTGAAAGCACAAAAGCAAAAACAAACACAATGCAACACAAATAATAAAGTAAATGCAATAATGCTATACTCACTATAGAAAATGTACTAATGCTACGTGATAAATATGAGATTCTTGGCAAAAACATTTGGTCAAAATTATTTGTGCCTGTGAGCCAACGACAAGGCAATCTCTTTAGGACTAACATTGGGGGTCTGACTGCTGGTCTGACTGAGGGCTAATGAAAAATATTTTTTTCTTATTGTCCTCCTCTAAAACCTAGGTGCGTCTTATGCGCCTTATACGGCAAAAAATACGGTCCATTTTGTTCAAAATTATTTATGCCTGTCCGCCAAGGACAAGGTGACCTCTTTAGGACAGGAACCTACACTAAATACCACCTCCTTTGCTGCCATATTGGCCTCTATTAAATTCAGGGAATGCAGGTTTCACATGCATGATGAGCCCACTCTGTATTTTACCTTTCCGGTGCCAAATGGCCTCTATTAATTTTAGGGAGAGCAGGCTGCAGCTTTATACTTATTAAACTTAATTAAAATTAGCCTGTGCCCACTTTATACTATTAAAGGGATTGTGTCACAAAACATATTTTACATTTTTCAAAGCAGCACCTGGATCTGAATACTTTTGTAATTGCATCTCACTGAGCTGGTTGAAGATGGTTAGTTTAGATCTTCAACTGCTACTAGTCATATGTTCTGTTAGAAGCTGTGGCAGTTATAGGGAGAGATCTGCAGCAGAAAGGACATGCCCCTCTGAGGTGCCAGACTGAAGATAATCTACCACAGCAGTTGGACCAGGAAACAAGGAGATCTCTGGACCCATGTGAGGTACAGGGTCGGCTCTAGCTTTGTTAGAATAGTATTGTCATGTACTATATGATCTCTGATTTTCTACATCAATCATGGCAAAAAAAAACATTTAAATAAGAAAAAAACGTGAAAAAAGAGACAGCTTTTTTAATATACACAGAGTTCACAAAAAAAATACACATTTTTTTTAAATAGCATAAAAATAAAACCACATGTATCATGAAAAAATAAAAGACTTAAACTATTTAAATCACAAAATGAGAAAAGTCTTCATAACTATCAAACCCCCATATACTATAAAAAAAAGTGTAAATATGCCTGGTCATTAACAGGGGAAATAAGCTGGTCCTGAACTAGTTAATTTCTGACTTTCTTGTGACCCTATGAATTGTAGGTACTCCCCTGGTAATGTAGCTAAACTGGTACATTTGTGTCTGATGATGCTTATTGATTGTTTCCTAGGGCAGCCAGCAGAATAGTGAATGCAGCTCTGAAGTATAATACAGGATTTAAATCAGGATCAATGCAATAAAGATGAAACAATGTCTGTAAAACCTTAATTGCTTATTGAATTTATATCTATATCTAAAATATAAGCTGAAAATGACACCCGATTGTGGACACCCTTTAAAGCAGGGATGCTCAACCTGAAGCTGTCCAGCTGGTGCAAAACTACAACTCCCATCATACCCTGCTGTTGGCCGATAGCTCTATGCTGTCCGGGCATGCTGGGAGTTATAGTTTTGCAGGATGGCCATCCCTTCTTTAAAGAATAACTTCAGTATTTTGTGCTCATCCACCACCTATAACCCATATGGGGGTCCCTCGTTTTAGAGATTAGGTGGCAATGTGATTTTAGTCAGTCTGTCCTGGTGCTGTTCAGGAGGGGAAAGGGGGGGGGGTGCAATATATTTTTGCCCTTGCATTGCTGAAAATTGGCAGTGTAGTGTACATTAGTACATTTTTATCTTTATGATTGCTGCCTGTATTCTGGAACCCCTAGAGCCCCAGTATATTCCTAGTTTAATTGTAAATGTAATTTTTAGCATTCTGAAAGTCGCTCCTCCACTTCTGATTTCTTACAGGACGGAATTAGGTTTTTCTGCCCTCAAGTTCAGTCTTTGCTCCGGCATTTATCGCCTTCTCCTTCACGAAAGCTGAGCAGCTGAGATGATTTTGCTTCGTCTCTAGAGGATCCATATTATTTAGAGGAAGCAGCGGCGGCTCTCTCATTTGTCTATGCGGGTAGCTCTGACCTGCTGTTGACTCCGTGGTCTTGTACCCTAGAGAGTTTTTACAGTTTAAATAGAATAAAACTATTTAAGCCATACGTGTGCCATAGGATTTAAATTAATCTCTACATGAGTGATCCTAGCACCCCACTCCATTAATGAAAACATGCTAAGGTCATGTATCTTCCCATGAGAGAGAACTGGGATGAATGTCACTGTGTAATGTTTGAGATGCCCTAGAAAAAAGTCACGTTCTAAGAGTTCTATCGAGTGCAGTTATAGATAATAGAAGTAATAACTCAAATACATAGGCTGCAGTCGCAGTGTGTCAAAGGTAGTTTCTCATATTTTATACTTTACATTGCTCCCACCATGTGGAATTATTATATTTTGGGAGTAGAGAAAACAAAATTGAACGTGCCCTAATTCTATGGTATCTCTCATTTTTTCAAGTCTCCAGAATCAAAATGCTCAAAATTCCACTTTTTGGAATCAGAACTTTTTGTAAAATTCGGGTTGTTGTTACAATCAATTCCCTCATCTCTCTTTGAGGGTGGAGTAGACCCTTTCAAGACCCTCATTTACAAGCCAGAGAAGACAGAGCACCTCTTGATCTGGTGGACCTTTCACATCTGTTCATTAGAAGGATAGCCTAGCGATTATGAGGACATGTAATTCTTCCAGTGATGGGGTCATTGCTGGGAGGATGTTCAATTCTCCTGTAGTGCCACCACGAGAGAAATGATCATCTCCATTCTAATAATCAGAAATTGTGCAAAAAGGACAATTCATTTGATCTCCACTACCAAGCTTCTTTGGCAGTTCTTCAGTTTTCTAATATTTTATTATATTTACCTATAAATTATGTTCACCATGGGGAAAGATTTAAAAAAAATCACCTAAAATTATTGTCATGTGGATCCTGTTATCTGTATATATTTTGGCTGAATGGGGTATAAAGTGTAGGATTGTGGGAACGTACGTTAACTGTTTGCTCCTATCATATGCATATTCAGTGTCGTACTGGGGTGCCCAGGGCCCTCCAGTAAAATTTATTTTGGGGGCCCACCGTACGGATACATTCAACTATTACCTGCTCACACAGCAGCAAGATGCTACCAGATGATTAAATATGGGGGTCCCTGCAGCAACTTTGGGAAGGTCCTGGGAGAAGAGGACACCGGCAGCTTTCCTCTATACCTAGAAGTCATCTCAGCTCTGATCGTGTCTATAATAATAGACTGGGGAGTTTTTCACTTTTTTTATATGAACATAAGCTGGTTGAGGATCTGTACACTGAATATATGTATGTAGTGCAGTAATTCTACTGTGTTATGTGCCACTTGTGCAGGGGGTGGGAGACTAGGGGCCCACCATGCTCAGGAAGAGCGTATCGCCTCCTGCATCATGTTCTAGTGCACCGACGTTCAGAGTTAATCCGTTATTTTAGTGATACAATTACTATACACTATGGCCAACAGACAGTTGCCTGGGCACTACAAAGGAATGGGCAGTGGCAAAAATGTTGCTGTAGCCAGCACAAGTAGAAGCAGAAGAATAGTGGGTGGTAGCAACTGTGGCAACAGGCCAGAGCTGCCACTGTCATCCAGCGGTTGTGTTTTCAATATCAATCCCGCTGTACCGAAATGGTTGACCTACTCTTCAACATGATCTGAGGTGACAACAGATACACACAGCCAGGAATCGGTGGGTTCTTCTGACACTACACTGTGCTGAACCTGCCTTTTCTTTCTTTTGCTTCTTTTTCTGCTAGCCAAGTAATGATAGCCACCGGTTCTGCGATTTCAGTGCAGGTGAGCTTTGTGAGGACAGTCAGCAGTTACAGGCCAGCCCAGACTTGGAGGAGATGTCCGCTGTAGACTCCTTTAGGTGTAAAACTAGCAATGATGACAGTCGGGTGGGAGCAAATGTTGCGAGAGGTCAGGGACGTGCTCCATAGACAGGTGAGGTTAACACAAGTGACGAACAAACATATGTAGATGATTAACTGACCGCATGTGGGAACCGGGAGAAGAGGGGACATCATCATCATCAGGGGACAAGGGTGACAGCATGCCCGTGAAACAGCCGGGTGGAAGCACTGGGATATCTGGAGCCAAATGCAGGATGGGTACACTGTCTGCTACTGGAGACACTACGTGTGTGGAACACAGAATACACTAGCAGTGCACAGATTCATAAAAGCAGCAGTAGGCCTCACACAGTGGCAGAGGGAAATTTTCACCAAGTCACTGGGGGACAATAGCATGGCGGTATGCATGATATGGGTGCAGAGGTGAGGCGCAGCCAGGATGCTAATGTTGGCATGAGGGCTCTGCCTCAACACATGGAGCTTAACCAAAAAGTGGCATGGGAAAACCGTGCCACTCATTTAGTGTTACAGCCTGATGCAGCAATCGCTGCATCTCCCATCGGCCAGCACCCCCTCTCAAGCAGTCAGGGCTCGTCAACTTTAGAAGAAGTAAGTTGTCATTCCTTCCCATCAACTTGTTGACAATGTTGTCTATTGCTCCTGATGCTCCTACTCCTCGTCACTTGTTTTGACAGCAACCCATCACTGAGGCAATTGAAAAAAGACCGCAGTATGTGTGCACTCATCTAACGGTGCAGAAGCTGAACGTGCACCTGGTCAAGTTGCTGGTACTACAGTCTTTCCATGTAATTGACTTAATTAGCACATTTCAGAGAACTGATGGCTTGTGCCCAACCAAGGTGGAGAGTCCCAAACCGACATTACTTTTCCAAAAATGCTGTACCAGCCCTGCACACATACTTTGAGCAGAAGGTGGGTCATTCCTTGATCCTCTCGGTGTCTGGTACAATTCACACCAGCGCTGATGTATGGAGTTGTAACCAGGGGCGTAACTACCATAGCAGCAGACCATGCGACTGCTATGTGGCCCAGTCTTAGTTGGGATTATCTCCTCTTCTACTGGAGGTGAAAACTTGGTCAGGACACTACTGTCTAAAGGAACAACTTTTAGCAAATGAGGCATAGAAAAATGTCCCAAGAGTCATTGAAAAAGGTTTAGGGAAAAACCCTTCTGTCCTGCGTGGGGGGCCTGGTTTGATCTTTGCTATGGGGCCTCTACTTCTCTATGTAGACCACTGGTTGTAACTGTAATAAAGGACAATATATTCACATCCCACAGGGTAAATTTGTTTCTGGATCAGACACACCAGCAACTTGACCGGGTGATGGCAATGCTGCTTCTGCGTTGTAATGCTCGGATTTCTGCGCCAATGTCCTCCTCTGCTTCCTCAACCTCCAGCTTCTCCTCACCCTCCCCTCTGGCACAATTCACAGTGGTCCTCCAGCATATCACCTATCCAAAGCTACGCATTGTCACACGGTTCTGCACCTGGTCAGCTTGGGCGAACGGAGCAACATCGGGAGAAACTACTCAGCATCATCAATAAAGAAATCGAATGCTAGCTGTCTCCTCGCCAACTGGTGATAGAAACCATGGTTACTGATAGCGGGAAGAAAATTTTGTCTGCGCTGCGTCAGGGAGGGATGATCCATGCGCCCTGCATGGTGCACGTCTTCAATCTCATTGTCACCCGGTTCCTCAAGTCTTCCACTGAACTGCAAGAGCTGATAAAATGTCCAGGAAGCTGTGTATGCACTTCAGCCACTCTTACCGTGCAAAACATGCCCTCGTTGAGCTGCAAAGGCAAAATGCTCTTCCCCAAAATCACCTAATAGGCAACGTTCCACGTTCCATATGTTAGACTGCCTGTACAAGCAGAGGAAGGCTGTCAACAATTCCTTAATGCAGCAGACGGACAGGTCTACTCCCCAGTGTAACTTCCACATTAGACAGTGGCAACTCATGCGTGACACATGAGTTGCCACTGTCACATTGCTCAGGTCCTTTGCAGAGGCCACTTTATTTGTCAGTCGGCAGAACTATGGGATGAATGATGTAATTCCACTCCTTCACATTGTGGAGGGGATGCTGAGAAATATGATTGGCGAGGGGACAGAAGACGTGGTGCCTTCATCTAACGGCTATCTAAGCCATGAGGAAGATGAACCTGCAGAGGAGGAGGATGAGGACACAACTAGGTGTTTTATCTGCCCAAACAACAGGAGAGGAACCTGGAGGAGCATGAGTAGCTGGAGGGCGACGACACAGATGACCACCGACAGACCGGA
Source organism: Bufotes viridis (assembly GCA_033119425.1). NCBI lineage: Eukaryota > Metazoa > Chordata > Amphibia > Anura > Bufonidae > Bufotes > Bufotes viridis. The sequence goes on from CM065593.1 coordinate 64,313,559, forward strand.
AGTATGCAGTGAAGATGGAGGCAGGGATGCCCTCCGAGTCCCTTGTGCAAATGGCCAGGTGCATGCTTTCTTATTTGCGTAGTGACAGCCGCATTGTCAGGACTCATCAGAGGGATGATCCTCTGATGAGATGTTAGATCCTCGCTACCAGTCAAACATGGGGGCATTTTGTTTGTTTCTGAAAGGGATGCAAAAATGGACTACTATAGAGACATGCTGTGTAGTTGGTTGGTTGCTGTCTATGAGCCACATCACACGTCCTCACAAAGGTCTGACCGGGGGGACCCTTTGCTCTCACGCTCCACTGGCATGGATGGTGGGGGAGGGGGGCATGAGGAGCACCAGCACCTTAAGCTGAAACTTAAGTCTGGAGTCTATGATGAGCAGTTTTCTTCAGCCGCTTTCTGAAGAAACCACCCAGCAGCGGCAAAAAGTGCTTTTTCTGCGAAGTGCAGCAACTGATCGCCAAATGAATAGTATCAATAGAGATTGTGTGATAGGGAATAAATATTTGATTGGTGTGGATTCAACCCCCACCAATCAGTTCAAATCTTGGCATAACCTCTTTAAATATATACTTATACTGTAAACAACATGACAGAATATGAAAAATGTATCTGCTTAACAGGGATGGGACAGACAGACTAGAGACTTCACCATAACTGTCATCCCATATGATTGGAAACCTTTGTTTTGTTTTGTTTTAAATAATGGTATAATGATGATGTAACACCCAAAGAGGCTGCATAGGAAGAACTTGTCACAGTATCTACCCATAATGTTAGGACCAAAGCTCAGGTGACTGCTGGGGAAGCTGCTTAAGTCTGGACAGAAAGAGGCCAGGCAGATTGTTAAAGAGGGAGACACAGAAGTAGGGTAGCAAGAGTGTATCTGTAGAGAACCACCAGACCACTCCCCAACGCACGTTTCGCCGTCAGCCTTTTTGCTACCCCTTGAAAAAGCTGATGGCAAAATGCGTGTTGGGAAGTGGTCTGGTGGTTCTGATGGTGTGGAGTTGGGTTAGTATCTATATTAAGGAAATTATCCCCCAAGGGAATTGACATCCCTGAGGAAGAAGCCCGCAGGCCCCGAAACGCGTAGGGGGAGAATTGTCCAACGGCGGTATCAGTAGAAGCAAGTTAAACATCACATTCTTCCTTCACACAGAGCGGCTCCTGCGCGAGCGTGTGCTACCGGCCGGGGCGGCACGCGAACTTAGGGTACTTTCACACTAGCGTTTTGGATTCCGTTTGTGAGATCCGTTTCAGGGCTCTCACAAACGGTCCAAAACGGATCAGTTAAGCCCCAATGCATTCTGAATGGATAAGGATCCGTTCAGAATGCATCAGTTAGGCTCCGTTCCGCCTCTATTCCGTTTTGGAGGCGGACACCAAAACGCAGCATGCAGCATTTTGGTGTCCGTCTGAAGAGGCGGAGCCTAACTGATCCGTTTTGAATTACAATGTAAGTCAATGGGGACGGATCCGTTTTCAATGACACAATAAGGTGCATTTGAAAACGGATCCGTTCCCCATTTACTTTCAATGTAATTCAAAACGGATCCGTTTTGGACTTTGTCATTTTTCTTTTAACCTAATGCAATCGGATCCGTTCTGAACGGATACAAACGTTTGCATTATAGGTGCGGATCCGTCTGTGCAAATAAACAGACGGATGCGCACCAACGCAAGTGTGAAAGTACCCTAAGGAGTGTAGCTGAAGATTGCATCATTCGATTACAAGCTCCCGATCCGGACACAATACAGTGATATAAGGTAGGAAACCTATGCGCATTATATGTGAATCGAGGAGAACTTGTTAACAGAGACTTTAACATTGTTTTAAATAGTATGCCAGCGCGGATATAGCATTTATTTATAAAAGCAAGCTAGTATCTATATTGCACTGGCACTTTATCTATATCTTTGATCCACGCTATCATGTTCCACCAGCCTGTATGTTTTTAAATTGTTTTTAACTTGGTTGTCAATCACGTAGTAATTGATTTTGTTTAATAAACTAGTCCTGATTATTTATACTTATTGTGTATTTTTGTGATACTTGCTATTCACATATATCTTTATTGGTTCAATATATCTAGCGATATGTAGATTTGTTACTTTTGGGAATTCCGTTTGGTTGCTATAGTACTATATAGTCCTGAATATATAGCCCTAGATTGTTGTGCTTGTCCTTGACAACATTACAGCCTGACATCACTGAGAAAGTAGCTAGCTTCTGCTTCTACATACATTGCAATAGAAATCGATATACAGTAGCTAGTATTTTGGGATCAGGTGTATAAACTATAATTACCTCCGTGCATTAAAGCAGCATATGATATCCACAGCTGAGTTGTGGACAAAGTCTTGACAGAGATGATAGAAAGTCAAATATAATGTCATTAAGAAACCAGAAGTAAAAATGCAGTATATGTGAACCAAAGCTTTCCCAATGTAATCTGCTCGGTTGTACAAATTCCATGGTATTGTGTTTCTTACAATTTGTGATTTTGTGGGTGCTATGTTACTATGTTACATTGCATTCCAGCAACTGACACAACTCGACCCTGACCTCGCTTTTATCAATGACCTCCTCTCCACCTATCTCTCTCTGCGATAGCTGATGCACCTTGCCAGTCGTTTACTACCACCCTAGAGTGTCAGTCACTGTGTTCTGTGTGCTTACAAAGAGGATCTGTTATTTCCTGAGTCGTGTTGCAATACTGTGTATATTTGCTGATGATTTACAGAACATGCATTCTGACTACAAATGGTCTCCTTTGTAGTCAGATTCAATAGAAGATGCCTAAAGTAGATTTTGTGCTGTGTTTTTGTATAAAATGTAAAATATTTTTCTTCCAATTTTGTGGGAAAAAAAAATGGAGAAAACATTAATGAACCTTAGTGCCAGAGTATAGAATTGAATTTTTTTTTCTTCAAATTTTATAAAAAAAATAAAAAAAAAACACAGAGAAAAAGTTAGAGGCTTAGCTGTAGTACCAGTACATGGACATGAGTGGTTCTTTTCCTTAAAAAATAAATTGAGCCTGGAAAATCACTTTACATAACAGTTAAATTATGTATTAATTTTTCAATTGGAGCAAAAAAAAAAAAAAAACATTAAAAAAATTCACAGTTTACAGGAGTAATACTTACAGAAATATCCGAGTCCTAAAAAATCAATAGTGGTCAAATAATGGTTGCAAGGGAAATGCTAAAAGCATTCAATGATAAAACATTTTCACAGGATTCTCTAAACTGAAGAAATTGTGCAAAAATAGTTTATATGTGGTAACTGCATCACCCAGACCGTGACGTCCTTCAGCGCATCTCAATTCTGTTAGAGGTCATGGAAAGGTCACAAAACATAGTTGTATGGCTGAATGTGCAAAGTGATTTCTAGAGGGAATCTTACACGTGGAAACAAAAATCCACTTTCCAAAGTTTAGAATAAAATAAAAACAAAAAACACTAACAGTTTAACTGTGTATATACAGTGCTTTCAAAAGTATTCACCCCCCTTGACTTTTTTCGTGTTTTGGTGCCTCACAACCTGGAATTAACATGTATTGTTTGAGGATTTGCATCATTTAATTTACAGAACATGCCCACAACTTTGAAGATGTTTTTTTTTTTATTGTGAAGCAAACAACAAATAGGACAACATAACAGAAAAAGTCAATGTGCATAACTTTTCACCCCCCCCCCAAAAATCAATACTTTGTAGAGCCCCCTTTTGCAGCAATCACAGCTCCAAGTCGCTTTGGATAAGTCTCTATGAGCTTGCCACATCTTACCACTGGGATTTGTGCCCATTCCTCCTTGCAAAACTGCTCCAGCTCCTTCAAGTTGAATGGTTTGCGCTTGTGAACAGCAATCTTAGTCTGACCACAGATTTTCTATTGGATTGAGATCTGGGCTGTGACTCGGCCATTCCAACACATTTACAGGTTTCCCCTTAAACCACTCAAGTGTTGCTTTAGCCGTGTGTTTGGGGTTATTGTCCTGCTGGAAGGTGAACCTCCGTCCTAGCCTCAAATCACGCACAGAGTGGGACAGGTTTTGTTCAGGAATCGTTAATTTCTAACGATAATTTGTTTTCCCTTAGTCCTAACAGCAGCACAGATGGGGTTAACCACCCCCCGTGGACTGGCAGGACCGGCGGAATGTTTAATGAGCCCAAGACTAATAACTCAATTTAACAATTAAGTATCTCCTTAAAAGGAGGAAGTCAACCCCCATCCCACTGTGTTTATAGCAAGAAAAAAACTAGACTTACTAGGGTGGGAAATTTGTGTGCTGCTGTTAGGACTAAGGAAAACAAATTATCGTTAGAAATTAACGATTCCCTTACGTCCTACCAGCAGCACAGATGGGGAGATAGCAAGAAAAACCCCTAGGGAGGGCCTTCCTGCCTGGCAGAACTAAGAAAAGTCTGCCCAAAGGCCGAAAACTCAGCTAGACTGGCATCTAGTCTATAATGGGAGATGAATGTCGATTCAGAGCTCCAGGAGGCAGCTTTGCAAATCATGTTGAGAGGCAGAAGACTCCTCTCGGCAAAAGAAGTAGCCACAACTCTAGTAGAGTGGGCCTTCACAAATCCCGGAGGGTCCAGAGATTGTGGAAACAAAGGATTCCTTAATAGCCTCCTCAATCCACCGACTGATGGAAGGTTTGGATGCCTTATAGCCTTTAAACTTACCGGCAACAAGATTAGCAGATTCTCATCTTTCCTGAACTCCTTGATCTATCCACATAGATCCGGAGACATCTCGAGACGTCCAGAGGATGTCTAGCAGGTTCCTAGGAGGAGGTGGTAGATATCGACAGAACCGGGAGGAATATCACCTGGTTGATGTTCTGGAAGGAAGGAACTTTAGGCCTACAATACGGGAGGAATCTAAGAAGGTCCCGGTCATGTAAGAATAGGGCTCATGTGCTGAGAGAGCTTGAAGCTCAGAGACCCTCTTGGCCAAAGTCACTGCAAGGAGAAACACAAACTTCCAAGTGACTAACTTGATGTCCACCTCCTCTAACGGTTCAAAGGGGGAGATGCTAACCCCTGAGAACTACTGAAAAACCCATTGAAAAAAAGGGGTCTCAGTACTGTAGGCTTTAATCTTTCAGCTCCTTTAAGGAACCGTTTGATCAGCGGGTCCTGAGAAAAAGCCTGTTAAGGCAAGCTGAGATGGCTGAAACTTGAATCTTCAGAGTAAAGGGCAAGGCCTCTATCAAGGCCGCTTTGCAGGAACTGAAGGATAGCGGAGAGGGGCGGATCTGCAGACGCCTCCTCAGTTGAGGTACAACAGGATGAGAATATCCTCATAATACAAGAATAGGCTCTCTTGGTAGGGTCCGCTCTAGAATGAGACAGCGTTCTCAGGACCGACTCTGAAAGCCCTTCTATTCCGGGAAGGGACTGATCAACCTCCAGGCTGTCAGGTTGAATCTGTGCAGATCTGAGCAGAGGTGAGTGTCCCACGACACCAGGGTCTGCTGTGGGGAGCCTCCAATATTGTCCTCGACTCAACTGGGTGAGCTAGGTAAACCAGGATCTCTTCGGCCAAAACAGTATGATGGCTATCACCGAGGCCTGATCCTGACGGATTTTCATCAATACCCTCGGTATCATGGAAAAGGGAGGGAAGATTTAAGCCAGCCTGAACCTCCAGGATATTGACAGAGCGTCTAACGCCAGGGGTTGTCCTCCTGTAGAGGGAGCAGAACCTCTCCACCTTGGCATTGAACCTTGTTGCCATGAGACCCACCTCTGGCATACCCACTTGAGGACTATCTGCTTGATTCTCCGGATGTAAAGACCACTCTACCGACGGAAGACCGCGGCTCAGCCGCTATCATATTGAGGGAGCCTTGGATGTGGATCGCAGATAAGTGGGAAGGTACAACTCTGTCTAATCCAGAATCACCCCGATCTCTGACAAGAGGGAAGTGATCTTGTGCCTCCCTGCTGGTTGATGTAAAGTACCGCAGTCACATTGTCTGACTGGACTTTCACCGCTTTGCCCCGGATCTGAGGGGCTAAGTGAAGGAGGGCTAGCCGGATAGCCTGAATCTCGCGGAGATTGGATGAAAGAAGCCACTCCTGAGGAAACCAGGTCCCGTGAACTGGAGTGTCGTCTAGGTGAGCGTCCCAGCCTACTTAGGACGCATCTGTAGTCAATATGACCCAGACTGGCTGGGTCATAGACTTCCCGTCTAAAAGATGGCACCACCATCTGAGGGAATACCGAGTTTGCCAAGTCAGGGAGCACAGGGAGTTTAGCCCAGCAGGGCTGCCATTCCATTAGGAGAGGACCTCCGACTGTAGAGGGCGGAGGTGCCATAGAGACCAAGGGACTGCTTCCGCAGACGCTGACATGAGCCCCAACATCTTCATGAGAGTCCGGATTGGAACTCGCCGGGAAGGGAACTTGCCGTGTTCTGAACCCGGAATCTTCTTTCTGGAGTCAACTGGAGCGACATCCCAGCGGAGTCGGTTATGAAGCCTAGATATCTTACTGAAGTCGACGGGCTCACGTTCGACTTCTACCAGCTGATGATCCAACCTAGGTGGAACAGAAAGGAGATTGTTACCTGAAGAAGTTGGGTTAGGACCGCTAGAGCAGAGGCTTTCAAAGCCAGTCGTCCAGATAAGGAATGATGGTCAGTCCTTGAAGCCTCAAAGCCGCCACCACAGAACCACCACCTTGGTAAAAGTGTGAGGGGCAGAAGAAATGCCAAAGAGAAGGGCAACAGAAGATGCTTGACGACACCGGACACCTGGACTGTGATCCTGATATACTTCCTGGAACCAGGATGGATCGGGATGTGCAGATATGCATTCTTGAGGTCCAGGGTTGCCATCACGTCTCCAGGATTGACGACGTGAACTACTGACCTGATGGTTTCTACACGAAACTTCACCTTCCTTATAAATCGATTGAAATATCTCAGCGATAATCATCCGGAGATCTCCTGAAGTCTTGGGAACCAGAAAAACTGGTGAATAGATCCCTAGGCCCCGTTCTCCTGCCGGAACCTCCTCCAGAGCCCTTTTGCAAATGTAGTCCTGAATGTACGCCTCTAGAATCGCCTCCTTGGCAGCTTGTAGAAGGTTGATCTTGACAAACCTGTCCAGTGGAATAGAGGTGTTGTTGACTAAATAACCGTTGAAAATGATATTCAGGACCCAGGGATCCGAGATCTCTTGGATCCATTCTTCTCAGAAGTGGGAGAGATGACTCCCGATGGGTACATGAAGCTTATTGGCAGGGCGGCAGGAGTAACAGGAATTATGCAAGAGCCTCAAAGAGGCCTGTAGTCAGGAGGTGGCTCCTCCAAATGGAATATGGGCCGCCGATCTCAGGGCCATGCTATATATAGGCCCCTGACATTATTTGATAGTATTGTTACAGGGTGCCAAAGGCACTTGGTCTCCCATGAGCCACAGACCTGCTGCTTAGCTTCAAGAGCAAGGATCTGTGTTTGGCCTCATATCCAGGACTTGCTTTGCTAGCAGGAAGCTTCCTCGCTAGCTTCAACTGGGGCTCTGCGGTATCGCACAAGAAGTCCGTAGCCAGGTTGATGGTCTTGAAAGCATCTGGTTCAAACCTCTGGTTCACATCAACTTGAATTGATCCAGGCGAGATCAGAGGAACGTAGAGACTTCAAAAAGCCGCTATGGCTGTGGAAGCGGAAGCCGCAGCTGCCGTAAGACCCCGTCTTAGTGTGCACTCTGCAAGGGGGTCCTGCAGCTAGACCCATCGTCTGCAGGAACCAGAGTGCGCTTGGACAACTTGGCAATAGCCATGTCCACCTTGGGAATGGATCCCCACGAATCCACCAAGGGTTAAGCCATCGGGAACATGGATTTAAAATTCTTTGTTAAAACCGGACCTTTTCCAGGTTTTTTCCACTCTATATCATGACAGAGAGGAGGGTCTCATCCGCTTTGAAGACACGATGTGCCCGAGTAGCGGGAACGGAGGCTCCCCGAGTCAACATCATGGTCCCCGACCTGATGGACTTGAGCAACTTCTGTGTCTTTCCAGGGGAGAAAACACAATATCAGCTCCTCCTCCTTATCCGAGGAGGAAGAAACTAAGGAGACCAAAAAGGTCTCTCTACCGGGACAGAGGTCTCCCATCCTGGTCTTAGCCCAGCCTAAAGCTGCTTAGCTTCTGCAATCTTACAAGTGCAGGTATGATCAGCTTACAATAACCGTTGACTGCTGCAATGGTAGCAGGATAGATGCTTCCTCTGGGAATCCACTTTCCTGCCTTCCGAATCCCGCAGAGGAGACATCACTGCGGGAAAAAGGGACAAATGAAACATTTGTAAACCACCTATCTATGCAAGAAAGGAAGAAAAACAGACCGGAGGCAGCTGAGGAAAAAACACCACAAGTGGAACAACACCAATTTTAGGACTCTGGAAGCTAGCTGAAAAAGCATATGTAGCCAGAGACTGAACTGGAGCACACAGCCTCCCAAAATAGGGGAAGGGGAGGGATAGCCAATCCACCCTTCCCCCAGTAAATCCTCCACAGGAAGATGCATAAAAAAAAAAAAAAAAAATCGCATCTATGAAAAAATTGTGCCCGTGAAAAAATCACGGCCGGATTACCCGGAGGTGACGCAAAAGGAGAGTCCCCGCGTCACCTCCGGAAGATGGCGGCGCACAGGGACCGGGAATCCTGGACCAAGGACGCCGCCAAAATACCCCAGCCAGGCGCAACTGCGCGGGGCCGGCAGCAAACAAGCTGCCGGCCAAACTGACAAGGTACCTAGGAAAAAAGGCAACGCCGTTACTCAAACGAAAAGAAGGCTCCCCGCACTTTCCATAAGAAAGGGGGGAACAAACCGCCTAGTCCATCTGTCCAGGAGGACAGAAAAAAACACAGTGGGCTGGGGGTTGACTTCCTCCTTTTAAGGAGATACTTAATTGTTAAATTGAGTTATTAGTCTTGGGCTCATTAAACATTCCGCCGGTCCTGCCAGTCCACGGGGGGTGGTTAACCCCATCTGTACTGCTGGTAGGACGTAAGGGAATATCCCTGTATTTAGCACCATCCATCTTTCCCTCAACTCTGACCAGTTTCCCAGCCCCGGCTACTGAAAACCTTCCCCACAGCATGATGCTGCCACCACCATGTCTCACTGTGGGGATGGTGTTCTTTGGGTGATGTGATGTGTTGGGTTTGCGCCAAACATAGCATTTTCTTTGATGGCTGAAAAGTTAAATTTTAGTCTGATCACCAGAGCACCTTCCTCCATACATTTTGGGAGTCTCCCCACATGCCTTTTCGCAAACTAACAATGTGCCATATCTGTAAAGAATAAATCAAGGCAGCTGGACTTGATGTAGATTTTTTAGAATTGAAGAACGAGTGAAACGTTTTCGAGTGACTTGTACAAGAATTCTGTGGGAATAAATATGTAACTGAATCAACATCTGGTAATTAGGTCATTATACCCAGCATGGGGTCAAAGGTGTTGATTCCATAGTCCTATTTGGAGTCAGTAAGTCTCGTCAAGATTCAGCCGTGTACTTACATCTGAAAGAAACAGGTCACACCTTTGAAGACAGTCAAGTACGTGTTTTGGATAAGGAGGCAGATTGGTACAAAAAAAGTGTGAAGGAGGCCATCTACGTAAAAAATGGAGACGCCAAGCTTGAATAGAGGCGGGGGAGTTAGACATCTATTGTCTGCCACTTAAAATGCTGTCTTGACACCTTTTTCTGGGAGGTCATTATCACCTACTGAGTGACTCCAATTAGGACTATGGAATCAACACCTTCGACCCCATGCTGGGTATAATGACCTAATTACCAGATGTTGATTCAGTTACATATTTATTCCCATAAAATTCTTGTACAAGTCACTTAGAATTGAGAAAGCTCGTTGGAAGAACGAGTAAAATGTTTTCAAGAAATCTACAGCAAGTTCAGTTGCCTTGATTTATTCTTTACAGATATACCATGACCTGGATAAATGAGAACCTTCACAGACATATCACAACGTGCCTTTTTGTTTTTAGCTGAAAGTAATGGCTTTTTCTGGCCACTGCCATAAAGCCCAACTCTATGGAGCGTACGGCTTATTGTCGTCCCATGTAAAGATACTCCAGTCTCTGCTGTGGAACTCTGCAGCTCCTTCAGGGTCCCCTTAGGTCTCTGTGCTGATTCTCTGTCCTCCTTGCCCAGTCCCTGAGTTTTGGTGGGGCGGACGTCTCTTGGCAGGTTTGCTGTTGAGTCATGCTCTTTCTATTTGGTTACGATAGATTTGATGGTGCTCCTGCGACAGATTTGGACATTTTTTTATAACCTAAACCTGACTTATAATTCTCAACAACATTGTCCCTTGCTTGTTTGGAGAGTTCCATGGACTTCCTTGGTCTTCATGGCAGTGTTTGGTTAGGGATGCCTCTTGCTTAGGTGCAGCCTCTGGGGCCTTTCAAAAAAGGTGTGTATATGTAATGACAGATCATGTGACACTTAGATTGCACACAGGTGGACAACATTTCACTAATTATGTGACTTCTGAAGGTAACTGGTTGCACCAGAACTTTTTATGGGCTTCCTAACAAAGGGGGTGAATACATACGCACATGCCAATTTTCTGTTTTCTATTTCAAAACAATAGTTTTATTTATATATCTTTCTCATTTCACTTCACCAACTTAGACTTGTGTTCTGATCCATCACATAAAATTCAGATTAACAAAACATTGAACTTTCAAGGCACTATATATATATATATATATATATATATATATATTTTTTTTGCTTATTTATTTATCTTAAATGTTCTTTTAATAACTAACTTTTAAATTTCTCTGTTAGATCATGAGAAATATGTCAATTTTTCAACTGGAATCATTTAACCTAATAACGATCATACACCATACATGTATTGTATGGTGAGAGGTCCAGGGATTTTAATCAGAGCCATTATAAATGAATGAAGCTGATTTAAAGTTTCTTCAATTTAGCAGGAGCAGCCAGGGACACCGAGTAAAGAACAGTAGCTGCTTGACAGAGCTCTGAAAGTGACTTATATCACTACTGGATAGCCCAAGAAATGACATGTTTTGGAGTCGTTTAGGTTCTCAAAATCACTAAAAAGTGTCTGGTCATTTAGGATTAAAATGATTAGGAGGTTATTCTTAAAGGAAGCAGTGCCTACTTTCAAGCAGACAGAGTCATATGGCCTCAACAATGGCATGCTGGCATGCTGGTTGGGGAGTTGTCACCTCTGGTCTGGGTAGTCCCTTTCATTATATCCTATTAGTTCATATGTATGTCATAGTGGGGACTCTTCTCTATGAACCTCTGCCCTGACATCTCCTGTATAAAATGTAATTATAAAATTTGTACCTCCCATCTGGCCCTTTTTTCATCCTGTAAAATGGGTCACAAGATGGGCACGCTTATGAAAATATCAGTAATGCAGGCACTCTCAGGATATTTTGTGGGCTTAAGGCCTCATGCATACGACAGTATTTTTTTGCGGTCCGCATAACGGGGTTCCGTTGTTCCGTCACCCGTGTCCGTTTTTGCTTCCGTTGTGTTTCCGTGTGTCTTCCGTATTTTTTAGCGGACATGACCCAAAAGATATTACCAAAAGACAGGCTGACAATTTGCCAAATGCCTGCCAAGGGATCCGCTAAAAAACGCATGACATACAGATGGCCATCCGCATTTTTTCACAGTCCCATTGACTTGAATGGGTCTGCAAACCTTTTTTCACGGACAAGAATAGGACAGGTTATATTTTTTTGACGGACTGGAATCACAGACGCAGAGGACAAACATTTGCCGAGTTTTCCACGGACCCATTGAAAACCAATGGGTCTGCAGAAAATCATGAAAAACAGAGCAACGGACACGGAATCAAACAACGGTCGTGTGCATGAGGCCTTAGTTGGTTACACTAATAGGTATATAAATATTCGGGAGTGTCTAATAAATTACATTTGCGTGCTGAAAATGTAATTTACCTTTGGGAACTACCAGTCCATGATCATTAAGGTGCTACCCAAAACACTGGAAGCCTAATTAGACTTCATGCACACAGAGGAGCTGCATCTGATGTCCATAGTGTTTGCAGCAAGGAGTTAGTGCAGAGGATGGGAGTGGTAGTGACCCTGATGAGATGTTGTGTCACAGTGTAATCCCCCATGCCCTTGCTCCCTGGAGATCGGTGCAGTGGAAAGGTGGTTAGAAATTCAGGCCAGATGTAAAAGTATAACAGTCTCTCTTTACTTAGTGCAAAATATAACTTGTGGCACATCCAGCAGTATTAAAAACAAAGTGCAGATTTTGGCACTAGATGAGGAGGTTTGGTGGCTGGTTGTGTGGCAATTTAATGGCACTTGTGGATATAGGTATACTGTGATACAGGCTTGATCTTAGTCTGGCCTTGATGTTGGTCTAGGTGATGAGTGTCTGAGTCGAGGTCCCTCACCTGCTGCAGGGTCTGTAAAGCTGAGATTTCACTGACTACTCTGCTGTCTTTGTACACTGAAGCTTCCTGGAAGCAGTGTCCTGGATTCTGATGATCTCTTTGGACTAATGGTTTCATGGGAGAATTTAATACAGTCCCTTGGAGTATAAGCTCTGGCATGTGCTTCCTCTCCCTTTGCTTTCTACTCTCCTTCCTGGCATAGACCAGTCCACTCCTATCAAGAGGGGAGGAACAGGGTGGTTAGCCCTGTTCCTGCCAACAATGGCGTCTCTAGATAGAACCTAGAGCCTTAAACATAACATGGAATAACATTACATAGTAAAACATTGCAGATACCCCCAGGTCTGTGGTACTGCATAATCTTCTGTACAGTATGATTTCAGAGTTATACAGTATGGCCTCCATTAAACTTGGAGCTTCTAATACACCCATGTGCATGAGGCCTTAGGTTGGATACCCACAGTATATGCCCAATACTGTTCTACTTCCTCCTTATTCCCTTTCTCCAAACATAAAGCACTTGGCAAACCTTTGTTTTGAAGTGATGACCTATCATCTATAGGACATTATTAGCAGCAGGGGTTCTATAATTCCTGTGAATTAAATCCCATATAGTCCATCAATTCTATTTCACTTCTCCAGATCCCATATGATATAATTGCCGAGCCCTGACCTTTTTAGCTGTACAAAGGTTCCTGTGGAATATTAGGTCTCAATTAAAAGAAATTCATTGCAAGCTAAGAGAGGAAAGGTTGTAAGCGAGTGGAAAGGCACCGAAACATGCGGCTATAAAGAGCAGGGTAGACGTCAGTATTTGTTTCCATAGATTAACAATCGCCCTTTGTGTTTCATGGTGCTGACAATAAAAGTGAATGGCTTTTTGTTATCTTATATTCATTAATTATTGTGGCTTGTTGGTATTTCCTACACTTACGGCACAGCTGTCACCTACAGGTTCCCATTCACGCCTAATCTTTTATATATCGGCATTGAACGCCCACCCAAGAGTCACCTAAGTCTCAAAAGGGAATCCCATTTACAGTGTGAATAGTAGATGTAGGATTGGTTGGGGTTTGACTCCAGGGATCGTTACTGATTCCTTGAACTGAGTTCCTTGTGAAAAATGGGCAGTGGTGCGGATGGGTGACAACTGATCCTATTGCTATACCCCACAAAGGGCACTGCAAAGGGTTAATTATTGTTACAGCTTTTAACCTACCGTTAAGTGGAATTTTGTGATTTATGGTTACATACCTGTTTTCCTATGTTATGTAAGTCCCATGGCAAGCGAACAATCATCTAATTGGTTAACATTTGTTTATCATTCAGGTTGTCAGGGTGAGCGACAGAGGTCCACCCCCTGTTTGGTTAGCTATAAGAGTCTAGTCTGAGAAGTGCTGCAAGCCAGTGTGTGATGAAGACAAGGCCTCAAGGACCAGAGAGCTGTCATCTCCGAGACTTCAATTTACTAAAGAACAGCTCTAACCCGCTGTCTCGTGTTATGTTTGACACTGATCTTTCCTTTACCTCCTATATTCAATTGCTTACATGATCATACCGCCTGCACCTCAAAAACATGTCTAGGGTCCACCACTTTACTGTGGAATCAACAAAAACTCCCATTGTGACCCTGATCAATTCCCGTCTCGATTACTGTAACTCATTACTAATTGGCCTCCCCATCACCAGACTCTTCTCTCTACAATCGATCATGAGTACAGAAGCCAGGCTTATCTATCTGTCTATCTGTCTAAGGCCCTTCACATGTGGTATGCTGGTGAGGCACAGTGAATTGCCCCTGCAGTGAGGTGCCACTGGCTAACATCAAAGTTACACAGGGTAGTACCTCTGTCCGCAAGTATCATCAAGAAATCGTTTATGGCCTTTCTCCGTTCATATAGTCGGTCCAACATATGGAGGGTGGAATTCGAACGGGTGGAAACGTCGCATATCAGCCTATTTTGGGGGATACCGTTCTGCAGCTGCAGCTCAAGGATGGTGTGCTTTGCGGTTTACAAGCGGTTGAAGTGCATGAAAAGTTTCCTGGCCATTTTCAGGATGTCTTGCAGATGGGCAGAAGACTTCAAGAACCGCTTTACAACCAGATTGAACACATGTGCCAGGGCGAATGGCTCAGCCCTCCTTGATGCAGCCCCGACACCATGTTCTTCCCGTTGTCGATCAGCATGGTTCCGATTTTGAGTTGTTTCGGAGAAAGCCAGGATTCAATTTTTTGATGAAGTACGCAGAGCAGTTCCTCCTCTGTGTGACTCAGTTCGAACAGGCAAACTAGGTGCAGAACAGCGTCACTCCGCCGTGCCCTTCACATGTGGTATGCTGGTGAGGCACAGTGAATTGTCCCTGCAGTGGAGGTTGAGGATAAGGTGGAGGATAAGGAGGCAGAGGCAGACATTGTCGCAGGACCAGTGGCGTGAGAATGTGGAGGCAGAAGCGGCATCACCTGGCCAAGTTGCTGGTGTGGCTTGGCAAGAACCACATTTACCCAGTGTGCTGTAAAGGCAGACATCCCAACCTGCGAAAACTCATTTCAGGGAGGTGCACTTCTCATTTCAGGGAGGTTTTCTTATTTATTTTTTTTCACGAACTTTTTATTACATTCATCAGCCCCCAATGCCTCTCATCAGCCCCCCAGTGCCTCTCCATTAGCCCCCAGTGCCTCCCTATTAGCCCCCAGTGCCTCTCCATTAGCCCACAGTGCCTCTCACCAGTTTATAAAATATAAAAAAAAAAAAACACTTACCCTCTCCTGTTCCTGGACGCCGCCGCTCCTCTTCTGCTGCTGTCGGCTGTGCTGTGAAGGCTGCGCACAGCGTGAGGTCACAGAGCGACTCACTCCTGTGCGCAGGCTGCAGAGCCGACAGCCAAGGACCAGGAAGCGGTGAGTACAAAGCCTTCACTGCTTCCTGGTCCTTTTGCCCTGAACGGGAACGACGTTCCTGCTGTGAAAAAAGTGCAGGAACACCGTTCCCACCCGTTCCCCCTGCTTTCCGGGATATATTCTTTCTCATGCGGGCGTCATGGAGCCGCTATCTAATAGCGGGAGACTCCCTGAATGTCCGGGATACTTGAGATCCCTGTAAAGGACATATATTGTCCTTGACCATAGTTACAGCTCCGCACGTCGGCGCTGCCGCGCACTTTGGCAGACTCCGACAGGCTCATCGACTGGTCCACCTTCTGTTCTACATATGTGTACAGGGCTGGTACTGCCTTTTTGGCAAGGAAATGACGGCTTGGGACTCCTCGCCTCAGCTCGGCAGAAGCCAGTTCTCTGAAAGGTGCAGAGTCCACCACCTGGAAAGGGAGGGACTGCAGCACCAGCAACTTGGCCAGGAGCACGTTCAGCTTCTGCGCCGTTGGATGAGTGCACGCAAACTGTTGTCTCTTGGCAATTGCTTCGGTGATCGATTGCTGACGGAATGACTGATTAGGAGTGAGCAGTAGGAGGAGGAGGGGGAGCTGAGGTGGTGGAGCCTTGACTGCATGAAATTGGGTGCCATTGGGTGATGCAGCGGTTGCTGCGGCAGGCTGGGGTACCACATCGGAGCCGTGGTTCTCCCAGGCCATTTTATGGTGGCACTGCATGCTTTGAAGCAGGGCTGTGGTGCCATTGGCTAAAATGTGGAGCCGAGCCTTCAGCATATAATACTTCTCGTGCTGAGGGAACTGAAAATGACAGAGGAAAGTTCAGGACAGGTTGGCGCACAGGGCCTGCTTCCGGGCCATGCCAACTAAGCATTGTGTCAGAGAAACCCACCGACTTTTTGCTGGGGGTGTCTGATGTCAGTTGCGATGAACTCGAAGACCGAGTCAACCATTCAAGAATCGCTGGGTGTCACCTGTCTGTCTGGCATACCGTATCATAAAATAATTAAATTAAAGTAATACCCCCCAAAAAAGGCTGTATGTTACTTCACTGCAGAACGGCAATTAAGACGTATTCTTTTTCCTATTTCTACACTCCAAAAAAAGAAATATAACAATCACAATTAACTGCAGAACGGCTAATGGGACGTACTGTACGTATCTTTCCTATTAATACACCACATAAATGGCTGCAGTACAATGTAACTTCACCACTAAATGCCAATTATAACATATTTTCTCCTTTTTTTTTCCTATTTCTACACCACAAACAAAAAAATATCTAACAATTACAAGTCACCGCAGAATGGGTGATGGGACGTATGTATATTTTCTTTTTCTACACCACGTAAATGGCTGTTTTCATCATATAGTGCAAACAACCTAAAATCAATTTGGATCCCCAATAAATCCAGCAAGGTGTAATAGAATCACTCCTATTACCCAGGCTGTACACTCTCCTATTGCACCCTGTTTTCCTTTTATAGCGTGGGTGATGCCTCCCTATCCTTTCTCTACACCTTGACTAATCTTTCCCTGAACTTGTAAATCATTTTTTCAGCACAATAAAGTCTTTCCTAGCACTGTCCCTAGCGCCTGCTGACGTCTCTCCCTGCACTAAGCACACTGGAAAAGTGGCAGAATCCAAAATGGCTAAGGCTTTTTATAGGGCTGTGACATCACAGGGCTGGCTGGCTGCTGATTGGCTGCATGCATGGCATTGTGGGTGATCCCTCATTCCCAGAGTTCTTTGCCCTATGTCCTAACACGTGCAGCAGCCATTTTAGGAAAAAATGTGATTCGTTACCACGAAGCGTGAGGAAATTCAGATTCGGTGCAAATCAAAATTTTTCTGAAATTCAGATTGAATTCTGTTTCGTCAGCTTTGATTCGCTCATCTCTAGCTATCTCATACATACATTGGACTTGCAGCTATTTAGCATATGATTAGTTATGCAGATTCTTGTCATGTAACTGCATTGTTAATGTTTTGATCCTGGTGATGGAACAATCTTTTTCTTCTTCTATACTACAAATTACAACCTGTTCTCACATTCCCTAATAGCTCAGTGTGTTATTAGGTTGATTCCCAAGCCAAAAGTCACTGGATGGAATCCAGGAGCAGCCATGAAGAAGATTTCCCAAGAAAAGAGAAATCGCATCATCCGGCTCCATAGTGATATCTCGGCCAAGGAAATTGCCAAACTGCATCATGTGAGCCCCATGACAGTTGGAAGAATATGAAATTAAGTCTGTCCATCCATTCCAAAGCCAAGAGGTGGACGTCCAGGCAAAATATCGGAGTCAACAAGTCATCTCATCACAGGGTCTATCAGTTCTGGCGCAACAAACACGGCAGTGGAGGCGGCTCGTATGCTTCGTAATAGTGAGATCACAGACGTCTATGCAAGCGACGTGCATTACACAAGTCTGGAATGGTGGCCCGAAAAAAGGTGACGAAGCCTCGACCACAATATTGTCATAAGAAGCAATGACTCAAATTTGCAAAAAAGTAAGAAGGAAACGATTGGAAACGGGTGATTTGGAGAAATAAGATAAAAGGCAATAGACTGGACTCTGACGGGTGCAAATGGGTCTGGAAGAAACACGGGAAACAGATGCTAACAGATCAAGAAATTAAAGGAACTGTCAAGTTCAGTGGAGGAAGCCTGATGATATGGGGTTGTTTCATAGCCAAAGGCATTGGATACTTGACCAGGATTTATGGTGGTCTCAATGCTGAGCTATAAGTGAGTATCCGACAAGACGAGTTACATAGTAAACTAGAGTACTATGGGTATAAAAAGGACAACAGTGTTCCAGTAGGACAACGACCCGAAGCATACGTCGAGATTGGCGAACAAATGGTTCAATGACAATGACGTAGAGGTGCTGGATTGGCCCCCACAGTCCCAAGACCTCAACCCAATCGAGCACTTGTCGGTAGAGTTAAAGAAAAAACTGTATTCGTACCCAAGTGAGTCGACCAGTATGCACCAACATTGGGAACATGTAGAAAGAACCTGGGAACAGATTTCGGTCGAGACATGCTTGAATCTGATCGAGAGCATGCCCAGAAGGATTCAGGCAGTGGTGAAAGCCAAAGGTGATCTACAAAATACTAGCAACATAATAAAAATAAAAATGTTGACTTTTATGAGCAAAACAGTAACAATGCAGTTACATGACAATAATCTGCATACCTAACCGTATGCTAAATAGTTGCAAGTCCAATTTACGTATGAGATAGTCAAGATAATTATCTATAAAATGATGGTAGTTTCACGTTCGAAGCTGTAGTGGATGGTGAGATATGGAGCCTGAAAGTCAAAAGTTCAGAACTGTTGTTACGCTTTTGCTCATCAGTGTCATTAAAGGGTTTATCCAGGTAAAGTTAAAATTGTTGACCCTGATTTATCCATACAAGACTATATGGGTATAATACAACAGAACATTATATTATGTAGAAAAATTCTGTAGCATAAAATATCAATAAGCAATTTGCAATTACCCTATTGTGGGGTACTATAGATAATAGATGGATAATAGATAGAGATAGATAGATAGATAGATAGATAGATAGATAGATAGATAGATAGATTAAGATCAGCTAGATATGAGAGGTAGATTATATAGACATGATAGATATGAGAGAGAGATATTAAATAGAAAGATATTAGGGTACTTTCACACTAGCGTTGGTGCGGATCCGTCTGTTTATTTTCACAGACGGATCCGCACCTATAATGCAAACGTTTGTATCCGTTCAGAACGGATCCGTTTGCATTAGGTTTAAAGAAAAATGACAAAGTCCAAAACGGATCCGTTTTGGATTACATTGAAAGTCAATGGGGAACGGATCCGTTTTCAAATGCACCATATTGTGTCACTGACAACGGATCCGTCCCCATTGACTTAGGGTCCATTCACACGTCCGTGTGTGTTTTGCGGATCCACGGATCCGCGGATCCGCAAAACACGGACATCGGCGATGTGCGTTCCGCAATTTGCGGACCGCACATCGCCGGCACTCTCATAGAAAATGCCTTTTCTTGTCCGCAATTGCGGACAAGAATAGGACATGTTCTATTTTTTTCGGGAACGCAATTGCGGACCCGGAAGTGCGGATCCGCAATTGCGGACCCGGCCGGGACATAGTCTGTCCCCATTGAAATGAATGGGTCCGCAATTCCGTTCCGCAAATGCGGAACAGAATTGCGGACGTGTGAATGGACCCTTACATTGTAAAAAAAAACGGATCCGTTAGGCTCCGCCTCTTCAGACGGACACCAAAATGCTGCATGCTGCGTTTTGGTGTCCGCCTCCAAAACGTAATAGAGGCGGAACGGAGCCTAACTGATGCATTCTGAGCGGATCCTTATCCATTCAGAATGCATTGGGGCTTAACTGATCCGTTTTGGAACGTTTGTGAGAGCCCTGAAACGGATCTCACAAACGGAATCCAAAACGCTAGTGTGAAAGTACCCTTAAATAGATATAGATAGATAGATAGATAGATAGATAGATAGATAGATAGAAGCTATTAACAGGAATTAAAGGAGTTATCCAAATTTTTTTTTCACATTCACACAGTAAAACTGTAAAAACTGCTTCATTGGTACTTATTAAAAACTGCTTACGGGGCCAACACTGCGCTCTCGGTCCAATTATATTCACCTGACGCTTGCAGGTTAGCGTGCCCTATGTTGTGAATGCGATTCTAGCCTGGTTACAACCCACAGCGTATGCGGGAGAATGAATCTATCGGCTCTCGCCACAGCACTATACCAGTAAGCATATTTTAATAAGTACCAATAAAAAAGTTGCAATCAAGGGGGGGGGGGAGGGTATGAAATAAATAAAATAAAAAAACAGATAACCCCTGTAATCAAATATATAAAATTGTAGCAAATTGTGCCTCCTTGGTGTTTGCAGAGTGCTGTAATGACTCTCGCACCATATGCCACAATTCTAACATTTCCTAACTGGACAGAGATTTATGCTCCCACGTTTTACAGCCTGGGTTCTTTCCAGAGTATTTTCTTTGCTTGGATATTGATTTTGATGCCGTTTTAGTGCCTGTGTGCAGATTGCACTCTGGGAGACATATACAAACAGGTGAACTACAAGATCTTCCTCCTTTATTCATCAAGCTGACACTACGGCCCTCCCGAGACAGATTAAAATATACTAAGTTTTATTGTGTTTTGTCAGAGTTATTAGTTCCTCGCCTCTCTGCTCTGATTTTTTAGCATATCTTACAGCGCAATTCATAGTCTCAGGACAGCATTTGAATCTTCCTGCTTACAACGCCCTGCGGTGTAAACCTCAAGTTTCACTTTTTACTGTGTTTAGAATTAGGGTGAAATAATACCAGTAATAACAGCAGGTGCAGGCCTCATAGGCTGCTATTGTAAATTACAATTTCAGATGTGGAATAAATTAGTTAGATTAGATAGATTAATAGATAGATAGATAGATAGATAGATAGATAGATAGATAGATAGATATTAGATATATAGCTCAATAGATAGATAGATAAATAGAAAAATATGAGATAGATAGATAGATAGATAGATAGATAGATAGAAGATAGATAGATCTCCTCGGCTCCCCCGTTGTCACTGACCGCCAGAGACCTGACCTGCTCCTGCTAGAGAACCGCACAACGGTAAGGGGTCTTTCACGCGAGCAGATGCCGTGCGGGTAATCCGCTGCGTGGAAGAGTGCTAAGCCCTGCTCCAGCCTGCCCATACACAGAGAATTAAAGGGCTTCTGTCACCCCCCTTAACCCATTTTTCACTAGCTGACATTAGCTATTTGCTAATGTCAGCTGAGTCGAAATATATATTTATTACCTTGTCCGAAGTTGTAAATTACGTTAAAAAGCCACTTTTATATTATGCAAATGATCTTCGCTACCAGCAAGTTGGGCGTTTACTTGCTGGTAGCCGCCGCATCTAGATGAGTTATGCACGCCCCCTTCCTCGTTTGATAGACAGGGCCAGCGCTTTCTCCTCCTCGCACTGGCCCTGTCTGAAGATGAAATCCCGCGCCTGCGCCGTACCACTCAGTAGTCGGCGCAGGCGCTCTGAGTGAGGACGCGAGCTTTGCCGCTCCGTCCTCAGTGCGCCTGCGCCGATTACGTCACCGCTACACCCGGAAGGGAAGCGGGTGTAGCGGTGACGTAATCGGCGCAGGCGCACTGAGGACGGAGCGGCAAAGCTCGCGTCCTTCACTCAGAGCGCCTGCGCCGACTACTGAGCGGTACGGCGCAGGCGCGGGATTTCATCTTCAGACAGGGCCAGTGCGAGGAGGAGAAAGCGCTGGCCCTGTCTATCAAACGAGGAAGGGGGCGTGCATAACTCATCTAGATGCGGCGGCTACCAGCAAGTAAACGCCCAACTTGCTGGTAGCGAAGATCATTTGCATAATATAAAAGTGGCTTTTTAACGTAATTTACAACTTCGGACAAGGTAATAAATATATATTTCGACTCAGCTGACATTAGCAAATAGCTAATGTCAGCTAGTGAAAAATGGGTTAAGGGGGGTGACAGAAGCCCTTTAACATGATTGATAATGCTCTTTGCCTCTCTGTGACCTTTTTAATAGAAAATCACAGTGAAATAAAGTTGTCACCGTGATTTTGTAATAAAAAGATCACAGAGAGGCACGGAGTATTGTCAATCATGTTAATGCTCTGTGTCTCTGCTGTCCGGAATGGGGCTTGTCACTCTTTCACGCAGCGGATTCCATGCACGGCATCTGCTCGCGTAAAAGAGCCCTAATACTCTGTCATGTGGTGCTCCAAGCAGAAACACAGCTGATCACACAATCAGCTGTGTTTCTGTCCAGCAGGACAGAGGCCGCAAACCATGGCTCTGGGGGCTGTAGGTTGTGCACCCCTACTGTAGATAGATAGATAAAGATAGATAAAAAATAGCAGCACCATAGAATGATAAACAAAGCAGGTGAAAGCCCCAAGGAGCTTGACTCAAGTACCCAAGCTGAATAAAGTTATTTTATTCACCTAAGGCCTCTTTCACACTTGCGTTGTTAGGATCCGACGTGCACTTCCGTCGCCGGAAATGCCCGCCGGATCCGTAACAACGCAAGTGACCTGAAAGCATTTGAAGACTGATCAGTCTTCAAAATGCTTTCAGTGATACTATGGCAGCCAGGACGCTTTTAAAGTCCTCGTTGCCATAGTAGTAGTGGCGAGCGGGGGAGCAGTATACTTACAGTCCGTGAGGCTCCCGGGGTGCTCCAGAATGACGTCAGAGCGCGATCACGTGATCCATGCGCATGGGGCGCCCTGACGTCACTCTGGAGCGCCCCGGGAGCCGCACGGACTGTAAGTATACTGCTCCCCCGCTCCCCACTACACTTTACCATGGCAACCAGGACTTTAGCGTCCTGGGTGCCATGGTAACCATTCAGAAAAAGCTAAACGTCGGATCCGGCGATGCGCCGAAACGACGTTTAGCTTAAGGCCGGATCCGAATTAATGCCTTTCAATGGGCATTAATTCCGGATCCGGCCTTGCGGCAAGTGTTCAGGATTTTTGGCCGGAGCAAAAAGCGCAGCATGCTGCGGTATTTTCTCTGGCCAAAAAACGTTCCGGTCCTGAACTGAAGACATCCTGATGCACCCTAAACGGATTTCTCTCCATTCAGAATGCATGGGAATAAAACTGATCAGGATTTTTCCGGCATAGGGCCCCGACGACGGAACTCTATGCCGGTAAACAAAAACGCAAGTGTGAAAAAGCCCTAAGTGGTTTCAGCTCAACATTAGAGTTTTTCTCTCTACAGGACTGAGTTTATCTAGTAGCAGGATCTGAATTTGCACTCTGTTCTGTCAGGCAGCTTATCTGACGGCTCCTTATCTCTGACCTCCTAAACACTCATTATAGCTCAGTTCTTATCTTACTGATAGGAATGTGGCTTAAATAAGTGTTTATGACTAGGGATGAACGAAGGGAGCTTTGGATCATAGATCTGAAGTCTCTTCGCTCATAACTTTGTTTTAATGCTTTACGGAGATTCGTCTCCGTACAGCATTAAAAGGTATGGCCTCCGGCGATGTGAAATTCGTTATCACTGGAGTCTTGCGATACTTTGGTGAATAACTTCAGCATTTGATTATTAAACTGGAAAACCATTTTAAAACAGGTATCTTAAGTTGGCTTCGGTACCGTCTTGTACCTTGCTACCGATGCCGACTTCAGAACTAAGTTTTAAAATGGTTTTCAAGTTGAAAAATCAAATCCTGAAGTCTCGTGGGATTTTGGTGATAACGAATTTGCCTTGCCGGAGCCCACACATTGTAATGTTGTACAGAGACGAATCTCCGTAAAGCATTCAAATGAATTTTTGAGCCTTTTTTTTGCTCATCTCTATTCATGGCCTTTTAGTAAAACTAAAATTCACACAGCTAGACATGCATTCAACCCTTTGTGAAAGTACCAGCTCAATATTTTTTTTTAATAAAGACCAATTGAAAAAATGATTTTTAGCCTAAAATGAGTAAAATGCAATCATAAAAAAAAATTGCCCCCAAAGGTGTACATATCCTTTAAGGCTGTGCTTACTATACTGTATATATTTGAAAATCAATCTGGCAGCTGATATTTGTGGCTCTTTTATGGATTATGCATTGTGCCCCAGGAGCTTCTGGTCACTCCTCTGTGTATATACCCTATTGGAGTATATTCTAGTTCCGGACTGTATCTACAAATACTATAGTTGTGAAGTGAACTGCTGGCAACATGGACGCCGGTAATGGATATTGTAGCAATTCCTTTCCTTAAATGATTAAGTAAAATGAAGTTATACGTGCCTAGTTATATTTATCTATACTCTTAGAAGAAAAGTATATTACTGGGCCGTAGACCTAATTTAACGCGGTAGCTGAACTGTTGAGAAGTAACACAAGGGTAAATGTGAATTGATTTATTTAAGCAGAAGGGGATTCGGGAATAAACCTCAAGAAGCCTGATTGTTAAGAAGTAATTATAAGGGCACCGGGAATCCAAAGCTAGCTGAACACTAGACGTAGCACAGGGAGCCTCTTATCATTACCTCTGCAGACCCTGAGCACAAAACCTTTTTTTTTTCCAGAATTTCAAGTTAAATTAAAGAAGACATTCGGAAGTCTGTAGAGGTTCTTGTACATGGAAAGCATTTCTTACATGTCTGACCTGTCTACACAACTTTGTAAACTTTCATTTGTTAAGTTACCAATAAAATCGTAGGCTGTAAAAACTGCTCAGCCGTAAAGATATCATCAACTTCAAGATATTGGCCTATGTGTTTACGTAATGTTAAAGGGGTTCGCCGCTTTTAAAAAACTATTTTTATTTTTTTGCGAGAATAGTTCCTTGATGACAAACAGAAGACAAATGCTTCCCCTAGTTGAACCCTGAGCGACCAGCTGCAGTTTGAGGGTAGTAAGTGTTCAGTTTCCCTGCAGCATCACCACAGGGCAATTAAGGCATTACAGTATTACCATTCAAATCAATGGGTTGTCTGCGTGCTTCAGGACAGGGCAGGTCCTCCAGAGCAAGAGATGCTCTTTGTAACAATTTCTCAAGAGATCAAAGAATCCAAGAGATGAGGAACCTGATCACACCACCCTCCATTCTTTAAATAGGTTGTCCCATCTTGGACATTGGAGGCAAACCTATCCTTAGAACGGAGCATCCAAAGTGACAAAGGGTGCATCGCGCAGGTGTAGCTGCTCCCCATTGATTTCTCTGGGAGTGTCGAAAATAGCTGAGTGCGCTGTTCGGCTACTTTCGGCACTCCCATAAAAAATGGAGGGCAGCAACGCATGCACGGTGCACCCTCCGTCACTTTGCAAGCTCCGTTCTAAGGATAGGTGGGTTTCCCAGAGATGGGACCTGCACCTACTGATATGCCTCCAATGTCCAAGATGGGACAACCTCTTTAAACTATGAAATAATTAATAGTGAATATAAAATTCTGGTCCCTTAGCTCAATTACTTAGTTAAGTATTTTATTTTTTAAACATATACCTGTGAAAATGAAATGTCAGAAGGTCTAAAGGACCATCTCAGTCTTCACACCTAACCCCATATGAAGGTATGGACTTTACTAGTAAGATCCGCTTGTGTGGCACCCAAAAAAAGTCACCAATTAGATGTGGCGAGAAAAATAAAGGTGTAGGTTGGAGTAGCCAATGGTCAATACCTTGAAGACAATCATAGATGGACAGAAATACTAGGGAAGATTGGAGACTTAGATCCCTTTTTGCCTAACACAATCAGTGACCCATTCGCAGTTGCTGGTCACTGGGCCCCTACAACCTGCCAAAACTCCCCCACTGCCTCCTACAGAGTACCTATTGCCAGATATGGTATCCATTGTCTGCCGCAAAGCCAGACGCCTATCCCTCTACCCAGTGTGGGACTGGGGTTCCTGTGGCCTACAAAAGGAAATTATTCACAGGGTCTAAATATTATATCATGAATAAAGTTTAATGAATCAAAGAAATAGTCCCTAGCGGTTAGTTATTGGCGCCAAAGGAAGCCAAATGTTTTATTTCTCCTGGATCTTTGGGACCCATTATGGTATTAGAGCCTGGACCCACCGGAGGATCCTCGAGTACTCTGGTGACCCAGTCCAAACCTGCCTCTACTCTCCCATGCCACTCCTCTCCTTAGGCTACTTTCACATCTGCGTTTTTGTTGGATCCTACATGGATTAAGCAAAAACGCATCCGGTTTATAATACAACCAGGGGCGGACAGGGAACTTAAAGTGTAACTGCCATTTCACTACCAAAAATGAAATTCCTAACATATCTGATGCTGAAGGAAAGATATTCATGAAGCTTTATTTTTCAGTTAATTTTACCTTTCTGGTGTCTGTATTCAGCCCTTAGCAACCCTATTTCTCTATGCCTCTATTTCAGCATCTTCCTAAAATGGCCTCTGCTGCACTTCCTGTGGTGATATTTGCCCTGTCCTTGAGGCCATCCTGTATTTCCTTCACTTCCCATAAGCCCTTGCTCTCCTCATATGAACTAAAAGGACCAATCAGAATGCAGATATTTTCCCCACTACCCCAGAGCAGTGTGTATCCTCTACAGCTAACCAGAGACAGACAAGCCCTGCAATTACATGAAATCAGTAAGCATTTCCTTAGTGACCATCCTGTTTTTGGCCTTACTGACCAAGCGTTTTTCTTCCCTTTTTCATCGTTGTGTTCCAAGAGCTATAACTTTTTTTTCCCCCGTCTACATAGCTGTATGAGGGCTTGTTTTTTGAGGGAAAAGCTGTAGTTTTTAATGGCGCCATTTTGTGGTACACATAACTTTCTTATTAACTTTTATTAACTCTTTCTGGGAGGGCGATAAGAAAAACAGCAATTCTGCCACTGCGTTTTTACATTACAAATTTTACTGCATTAATTTTTCGGTATAAATAACATAATATCTTTATTCTCTGGGACAGTACGATTACAGTGATACTAGATACATCTAGTTTTTTTACGTTTTACTATTTTTTTGCAATAAAACCCGTTTTTGCATTGCCGCTTCCCAAGACCCAGAACTTTTTTATTTTTCTTTGTATGGAGTTATGTTAAAGCTTGATTTTTTGCGGGACGACTTGTATTACTCATTTATATCATTTTGGAGTAAATTACACTTTTTAATCGCTAGTTATTACTTTTTTTTCATGGCAACTAAGAATACATTAGCAATTCTATCATTTTTTTTTATTTATTTTACGGAGTTTACCATAGGGTATAATTTCCATGATATTTATGTAGTCCGGGTCGTTACGGACGCAGCAATACCAAACATATGGGGGAGAATTTTTTTCATTGAAAAGGTTTTTTTAATGTAATTTTTTTTATTTAATGAATGTTTTTTTCTCTCCTTTTTTACCACTTTATAGTTCCACAAGGGGACTATAACACACAGTATTTTGATTGCTTTTAAAATGCAATGCACTATCCATACAGTGCATTGCATTTTAATGTCAATGCTATTCTAAATTACTCAAGGCTTGTCTGGGGCCCACATCAGACCCCAGCCAGCATGGGCGTACATAGAAATCACTGGGCCCCATAGCAAAAATCTGAATTGGGCCCCCTTAACCCCGCCTACTACCCACCATGGCTCCTCCCCTGCCACACCCCCATGCTGGTTGGTGGAATATCATTTTGTGCACACTCAGCATTAGCAGCAAGGAGTTAGAGGGGTTAAAGGGTTTCTGTCATCAGGTTTACACATTATAAGCTGTCTGACATTAGCTATGTGCTAATGTCAGAGCAGCTTGATGATGTGTTTTTTATGTAAATCCGAGTTATATTTATGCTAAAAAAACGTATTTTTATAATATGTAAATTAGCCTCTAGGAGCAGGGGGGCGTTGCCCTGCTCCTAGAGGCTCCGTGCGCCAACCTGCTGCCACGCCTCTTCTTTCCTTGATTGACAGTGCCGGGCAGCGATCCTCTGCTGCCTCCGGCACTGTCTCCCTGCTAAATCCCGCACCTGCGCCGCCGCTCTGTATTTGGCGCAGGCGCGGTGAGCTGAGGTCAGCAGGCACCAGCGTCCTCAACTCAGCGCGCCTGCGCCGAATACAGAGCGGCGCCGCAGGCTCGGGATTTCGCAGGAGACAGTGCCGGAGGCAGCAGGGATCGCTGCCCGGCACTGTCATTCAAGGAAAGAAGGGGCGTGGCAGCAGGTTGGCAGACGGAGCCTCTAGGAGCAGGGCAACGCCCTGCTCCTAGAGGCTAATTTACATATTATAAAAATACGTTTTTTTAGCATAAATATAACTCGGATTTACATAAAAAACACATTATCAAGCTGCTCTGACATTAGCACATAGCTAATGTCAGACAGCTTATAATGTGTAAACCTGATGACAGAAACCCTTTAATATCCAACCCCTAATGCCCTCCAAAATGCCAGGGGGGTGTTAGGAAGGAGAAGGTGTAGGAGGAAAGCACACTGTCCTCTATGAGCCCCCCCAAACCCCTAATGCCCCCCAAAATTCTCAGGACAGTGTGCTTTCTTCCTACTTCTCCCCCATGGGCATTTTGGGGGGCAGATTGAAGCATGTCCCACACTGTCCCCCTCCCTAACCCTCCTCTCTCTTGCTGCCTGGCCAAATTCGACCCTCACCTGAGTGTCAGACTGTCAGTATCTGACAATCTGACATACCAGTCTCTGCTGAGTCTGCTCTCTCAGTCTCAGGCAGCCAGGGCCAGGCACGGCAGCATGCCAGCATTCAGGAAGTTCAGGCCAGGAAGAAGAGCCGGCTGCAGAAAGAAAAGTGCCGGGCCGGGGCCCGCCACGTGTCATGGGTGGGCTGGGCCAAATAATGTGGGCGGGGCGAAATAATGTGGGCGGGGCCTTCTCTGCGCTCCGGGCCCCCCAGTGCTGCAGGCCCCATAGCAGTGGCGTGACCTGCCTCTATGGGCGGTACGCCACTGCCAGCCAGCCTTCACACACATCAGCACCCCTCGATCGCATTTGCGGGTTGCCGATGGAAGACAGAGCACCTGCAGCATGTAAAGTGTTAAACAGCCCGGATCGACACTCCTGGGGGGGGTGCTGCTTTAGCTGCTCATATATTGGTTTGATACCTTTGTATTGTTTAAAATCTGACATTTCAAGCTTTCAGACAATACAGTTATGACAGCCATATGTTTAGTACAGGGGAAGATATCACTGATAGAAATCGGGATGCTCCGAATGCAGCTGAAAGTGAAAGTAAAAACAGGTTTTACCCACGATTATTCGAGACTCGATTTCTAACAGTGATGTCTCCTCTGTTGCTTGGACTTTAGCTGTCATTCTGGTCTTGTATGAAAGGAATGTCAGCTTTCAAACAAGACCAGTTGCATTTTTCTAGCTGCTACCATTTAAGAGATAGCAGCATCTAAAGGAACCCTCCCCCCTCCACTTTCTGCCAAAGCCCAGGCACTCAGGGCTGTGCTCCTCCTTCCAGTGCTTTTCCATCTCTTATTTATAATACAGAGGAGACGGCTGCACATGACAACATTGTTAGAAGAGGCTGCAGAATAGGAAACAAGCATGCATTTCTGGGAGTTATTATTAGGTAGAGCTGAAAATGATTATAAAATGTTAAAAAACAAAAGCATTTATACAGCAGCGTGTACTATACCATTAGGGTATAAAAAATGAATCGGCAGTTACACTTTAAGGTGGCCCTAGAAAAAATACTAAAAGTTTTGTAGTCGGCTCCAAATTAATGGAAGGCAGGGCCAGCAATAATATAATGTGGCACATTATACCACCCTAACAAAGCCAAATACCACAGTTCCCCACATAATACTGCGAGCAGCACAAAATACATCCCCAAAAACTTCCACTGGCCGGCTGTGAGGAGGGCCCAGACGGCCCTCTTTGGCATCGGCCCACCAGAAAATTTCCCTATAAGGTCTATGGCCAATCCGATCTTGGATAGAACCATCCGCATCCTTTCAGAACGGATGTGGTTGTATTATATCTTAAATAAACAAGACGGATCCGTCACTAAATCCACTGTAAGTCCATGGGCTCCGAATCCATTTATTTTTGTATCCGAAAAAATGGATCTGTCACCATTGACTTTTATTGTGTTTCATGACGGATCTTTCTTGCTCCGCATCCCAGGACGCACTCAAATACGCTGCTTGCTGCGCTTTTGTGTGAGTCATGGGAACGCAACGAAACGGAACGGAATGCATTCTGAGGCACTCCATTCAGTTCAGTTCAGTTTTGTCCCCATTAACAATGAATTGGGACAAAACAGAAGCGTTTTCTTCTGCTTTTGATGGATCTCAATAGCGGAAAGGAAAACACTGATGTGAAAGTAGCCTTACCTTGGAGGAATATATAACTTCTAGTGGTGAGCGAAGTTTGCATAAAATTCGATTTGGCTGCTTCACAGAATTTCAGAAAGAAATTCGCTTCATGATGAATTACTTAGTCAAGAAGTACATTTCTTTGTAAGTAGCGGAAGCAATGATAGAACCCCTCAGATGCCACATTCATTTAAAAAACCAGGGCTTTCAGAGGTTAAATCAGTTAAAAAATTAAAAAATAATCATTCTCACCTCATCCATTTTAGCACAAAAATGCCGCCCCGGCCATCTTACTTGAAGATTCTGGACGAAATCTTGATGACTTGAAACCAAGATTTTGCATGGGATCTTCAATCAAGATGGCTGCGACATCCTCTTCACACTTAAATGGATGAGGTAAGTATGATTTTTTTTTACCGCCATTTCAGTTAAAATTAATTAGTGTTACCACAAAGCATGAGGAAATTCTGCTTCGCAGCAAATCGGATTTTGCCTGAAATTCGGGTTGAAGTCCAATTTGGAGACTTCGATTTGATCGACACTAATAATTTCCTTTGTGTTGCCACTGATATTATTACCTAGATCCACAGTCTAATCAAAATATTCACCATTGTGCACTCACATCACTAAATACAGACAAGCCATTATTAGAATGACAGTAGAGGCATGATAAGATATATCTGCAGCAATTTGCCTGCTTGTTGATGGTTTCCAATTAGCAAAAGGAGAACATCTACACAAGTAATATAGGTGATCAATTCTGTAGAATTCTTCAGGGATTGTCAGGATTGTGTCTACGGAAAAAGGTACCATTCAACTACTGACTCACTATAAGACACTGGTTATTGTAGACAGTGAGAATTAAACCCTCGTCTGTGTGCCTGTGCTCAAGGGCAAGGAGTCACGTCACATGCTGAATAATATGGTGTTTTTTGCTGTATACTGCTTGTTTTCAGCGACACTTAATATGGTTTTATTTTTCTGTAAAGTATAATTTTTTTAACTTTTTATGGAAACTTGGAACAGTTTTTTTTTACATTCTTCCTAAATGAATTTTTTTTGGCTGAAATTCATCATCCTTACATGTGAACTCAGGGAACGACTTAATTACATATTTATACAGTCGATTACTCTAAAGAGAGACGTGCCTACAGAGATGTGCGTGAAATATTAATTGTGTAAGATACTGGGCCAAGTCTCCAAACAAGTAGTTGGCAATTACTGGATTTGGTTTTTGGTCTTATTTCTCCACAATTACTTTCTAAATATCTTACAAGGGAGTCATGAGGATAATATGCTAAAAAAAATTGGATATATATTTAAAGGGGTTGTCCCACGAACAATATTCTACAGTTTACAAACCAGCACCTGGATCTGAATATTTTTGTAATTAAATGTAATTAAACATTTAGCTGAGTTTTCAATAAAATTTATCTGTATAGCGCCATCTACTGTTTGTTTCTTTGTCCTGCTCACTGAGATGGTCACACATGCTCAGTTTCATCCTTCTACTGTCTCCTGAGCTGTGATAGGGAGAGCGGAGACACGCCCCTTAACTGCAGCAGAAAATTTTAGATTACACTTACCAGTAATCACTTTTCTATGGGCCCATGTCAGCACCCTTGAGAGACCACCTCCATGCCGGACAGGAAACAAGAACTTTCGTGGAGAGCTCTAAAGGAGGGACTCAGCCAATTGTACTCCTCAAAATTGTAGCAATCTTATTATTGGTGGCAATATTTATATGAGATCAATTCATCACAGTGTGCGGTGATCACCGTGTGTATATAATGCCCCCACAATGCAGCAGCGATAGTTCTATCGGCATAGGTAGATATAATAGATGTTACAGGGGTGTGGAAATCGTATCGCCCGACGCCCGGGACATGCAGTTCCGGGCGCCGAGCATGTAGTTTGTTCAGAAGCTTAGCCCTGCTTCAGGCAAGAGGGTTGGGCAATATGCCTCCTGCATTACTACTAGAGCGCGGAGGGCTGGACATGGCCACAAGTGCACTGGAGGGAGGGGGCGAGCACCAGACTTGTTATAAATAAACCTGTCATAAACTGCCGCACAAGTCTGGTGCTTCACCCCCGCCTCTCATCTTGCTCTCCTCCACCTCCGTTGCCTCTCGTCTTGCTCTGCTTTGCTCGGCTCCGCCTCTGTCTGGCTTGGCTCCGCCTCCGCCTTGCTCTGCATCGCTTGGCTCTGCCTCACTTGGCTCCACCTCCGCCCTGCTCAGCTCCACCTCCCCCTCGCTCTGCTCTGCCTCGCTTATCTCTGCTTCCCCTTGCTCTGTGTCACTTGGCTCCGCCCCATCCCGCTAGGCTCCGCCTCTCCCCTCATCAGTGCAGTAGTTTGAATGACATGCTTACAACTCGGTGGGACCTAACAAATAGACTTTTCTCTGAGCCATGGGGCAGCTAACATATAAAGCAGTAAGTGATCCTGCTGCCATCCACTGGAACATTACCAAGACTTTATACAAACATTAAAGGGAGTCTTTCACCACAAATGTCCATTATATAACATTAACACCATTTTGTCCATAACAGTCCCCATATTAAAATGCTACTTACCATATTTCGGTCCGTTGCAAAGTTGGGCTAAAAAACACTTTTATTTGATATGCAAATGGGGGTCTGAAGGTGCCCAGGGGCTGCGTTCCAACGGCCGGTGCCCAGGCCCCTCGCTGATTTTCATATCCAACCACTCCCCTTTCACCCGCCCTTTGTTTGGCTGATAACCTCCTTCCTTCATTCTGAAATCTCACGCCTGCGCCGATGACAGCCCTCTGATGCGGAGCCGGCTGGAACGTGACATACGGGCTGGCGCATGCGCACTCGAAACTCTGATGCCTCTGCCCATAATGGGTCATACAGTGCGCAGGTGCGGACATCCCGTTCATCGGTGCAGGCGGGGGATTTCAGAACAGAATAAGGAGGTGATCAGCCAAACAAAGGGCAAGCCAAAGGGGTGAAAGGGGAGTGGTTGGATATGAAAATCAGCGCGGGGCCTGGGCACCGGCCGTTGGAACGCAGCCCCTGGGCACCTTCAGACCCTCATTTGCATATCGAATAAAAGTGTTTTTTAGTCCAACTCTGCAACGGACTGAAATATGGTAAGAAGCATTTTAATATGGGGACTGTTATGGACAAAATAGTGTTAATGTTATATAATGGACATTTGTGGTGAAAGACTCCCTTTAATAAAAACATAGAAACATAGAATGTGTCGGCAGATAAGAACCATTTGGCCCATCTAGTCTGCCCAATATACTGAATACTATGAATAGCCCCTGGCCCTATCTTATATGAAGGATGGCCTTTTGCCTATCCCATGCATGCTTAAACTCCTAATATATCACCAGCACGTGTCTTCACTCCAGGGTCACAGTTTGTCCCCCTTTGATGTGATACTGATATAAATAGAGAGGCCCCTGTGTACATACATGATGTGTATATCTGTATATATCGTGTGTACGGGGCTCCGGTAGACTAATGGTTTACATTGATGGAGTTTTCAGAGTCGTCGTCCTCTGGCAATTCCACTGCTCCTTCAGGTAATCCCACTGTCCATGGGCGTGATTTATAGGGGCAGGAGAACTTCCTATTTGAAGTCAGCGTCCTCATGTACTTGGGGGTGGAGAGCGACAGCACTACAGAATGACCCCCCGGATACCAGTTGTCACGTCTTGCCCTTGTGGAGCCCTGTCCTCTTCTTTAAAATCTCTAACCTCCAAAAATGTAATTTGCGCCAATACATAGCGTGACCATGCCAACTTATAAACCCCAATAAGCACACGCCAAAGAATGAAAAATATATAATCTTTATTAAATCCATAATATTAAAAAACACATATTATTTAGCAAATAATCCACCAGCAGAAATCAGGAATACATAATGGCATGAACGGTCGTGGACAACACCCAATACAGTCACATATCAGTATAAAGAAAAAAGAAAGAAAAAAGAGGGGTATATATGCATCTATGCCAGTGGCAACAATGGCCGTCCGGAACTAGGTGCTAACCCCCCACAATGGCTACATATGACATCCAAATAAATGGCTCTATATGTCTTTGTCAGGGGTATGGAAGTGAACCAGGAGAAAAGAGGATCTAATCTCCACAGGCGGCGTCAGGATCGCCAAAATCGCCAAAGAGCAAGTCACTTTCTTGATCCCCCCCGACCCGACCATAGTTGAGTCAAAGTAGTCATGAAAAGAAAAAACAATCAGCATTTACCGGTGAGCTGCACTGAGTGTTGACACGCGACTCATCCACAAATCCCCAACGCACGTTTCGCCCATAGCTTTGTCAAGTGGACGAGTCGCGTGTCAACACTCAGTGCAGCTCACCGGTGAATGCTGATTGTTTTTTCTTTTCATGACTACTTTGACTCAACTATGGTCGGGTCGGGGGGATCAAGAAAGTGACTTGCTCTTTGGCGATTTTGGCGATCCTGACGCCGCCTGTGTAGATTAGATCCTCTTTTCTCCTGGTTCATTTCCATACCCCTGACAAAGACATATAGAGCCATTTATATGGATGTCATATGTAGCCATTGTGGGGGGTTAGCACCTAGTTCCGGACGGCCATTGTTGCCACTGGCATAGATGCATATATACCCCTCTTTTTTCTTTCTTTTTTCTATATAATGAGATGTGACTGTATTGGGTGTTGTCCACAACCGTTCATGCCATTATGTATTCCTGATTTCTGCTGGTGGATTATTTGCTAAATGATATGTGTTTTTTAATATTATGGATTTAATAAAGATTATATATTTTTCATTCTTTGGCGTGTGCTTATTGGGGTTCTTTAAAATCTCCCAAAGAAGACTTCCTGCATTAATTACCCTGAGACGATCTTACGCCAGTTACATGGATCGTAAGAGGCGTCCGTACACTACCACACACAGCCCCTTGTGGCTGCCCCCACACAGTATAAGGTCTCCTCGTGGCCCCCATACAGTATAACGTCTCCTTGTGGCCCCCACACAGTATAAGGTCTCCTTGTGGTCGCCCCCATACAATATAATGTCTCCTTGTGGCCCCCATACAGTATAATGTCTCCTTCTGACCCCCATACAGTATAATGTCTCCTTGTGGTCGCCCCCATACAGTATAATGTCTCCTTGTGGCCCCCCTACAGTATAACATCTCCTTGTGGCCCCCGCCCCCATACAGTATAACGTCTCTTTGTGGCCCCCCTACAGTATAACGTCTCCTTGTGGCCCCCCTACAGTATAATGTCTCCTTGTGGCCCCCATACAGTATAACGTCTCCTTGTGGCCCCCATACAGTATAATGTCTCCTAGTGGCCGCCCACATACAGTATAATGTCTCCTTGTGGCTGCCCCCATACAGTATAACGTCTCCTTGTGGCTGCCCCCATACAGTATAATGTCTCCTTGTGGCCCCTGCCCCCATACAGTATAATGTCTCCTAGTGGCCACCCCCATACAGTATAACGTCTCCTTGTGGCTGCCCCCATATAGTATAACGTCTCTTTGTGGCCCCTGCCCCCATATAGTATAACATATCCTTGTGGCCCCGCCCCCATACAGTATAACGTCTTCTTGTGGCCCCCATACAGTATAACGTCTCCTTGTGGCCCCCATACAGTATATTGTCTCCTTGTGGCCGCAACCATACAGTATGATGTCTTCTTGTGGCTGCCCCCATACAGTATAACGTCTCCTTGTGGCCCCTGCCCCCATACAGTATAACGTCTCCTTATGGCCCCTGCCTTCATACAGTATAACATCTCCTTGTGGCCCCGCCCCCATACAGTATAACGTCTCCTTGTGGCCCCCATACAGTATAACGTCTCCTTGTGGCCCCTGCCCCCATACAGTACAACGTCTCCTTGTGGCCCCTGTCCCAATACAGTATAACGTCTCCTTGTGGCCCCTGCCCCCATACAGTATAACATCTCCTTGTGGCCTCGCCCCCATACAGTATAACATCTCCTTGTGGCCCCCATACAGTATAACCTCTTCTTGTGGCCCCCACCACGGCCTGACCACGGCATCTGAGTGCGCACAAACCGAAAGTTTTACTTTCGGTTTGCGCTCCGGCTCCCCCGTGTGTCGATCGAGGAGATGGAGCGTACCTGCAGTAGCCTGGGTCTCTATGAATGAAACCCAGGCTGCTGTATAGTATTTCCTATGGAGCCTTGCCTGTAATAGGCTTCATAGGAAATATGCGATTTTTTCATATATTCCAATGCTATTGCATTGGAATATATGAAAATCGCAATCAGATGATTGTAAGTTATAGTTCCCTATGGGAACTATATAAAAATGTAAAAAAAAAAAAAAAAAAAAAAAAAGTAAAAAACAAAAACAAAAAAAAAAACATAAAAGTTCAAATCACCCCCCCTTTTGCTAAAATAAAAATTAAAAAACCAAAAAATTTTTTTTTAAAAATACACATCATGGGTGTCACAATGTGTGAAAACACCCATAGTATGAAAATACAAAAAAATATTCCCCATATGTCAAACAGCAAAATGGAAAAAAGCGTCCAAATGGCGGATTCGCCATTTTTGGTCGCTTCATTTTCCACAAATAATTACATAAAAGGTGATCAAAAAGTCATACACACCCCAAAATGGTATCAATAAAAAGATAAGATTATGACGCATAAAATGAGTTATAGGGGTCAAAACATGGTGAAAAAAAGTAAAACTGATTTTTTCCCACTTTTGAAAAAAATTTTCACTATCAAAACGCAAGAAAACCTTTACATATTGGGTATCGTCGGATTTGAACTGACCTTTAGAGTAAAATTAACTGTCAGTTTTATCGCACATCGAACTTCGGAATTTAAAAAGCCGCAAAACTGTGGTGGAATTGCTTTTTTTTTGCAATTTCACCCTATTTGTAATTTTTTCCCCGCTTCCCAGTACATCATATGCAATATTAAATGGTGGCGTTGGAAAGTACAACTTGTCCTGCAAAAAACAAGCCCTCATATGGCTATGTGAACCGAAAAATAAAAAAGCTATGGCTATGGGAAGGCAAGTAGCGCAAAACGAAAACTCAAAAAGTAAAAAACCTCAGGTCCTTAAAGGGTTAAATATGGTTTTGATTTAAAATTATTTTTTGTATCAGGACAAGTAGATTTATTTAAATTTTCACACCCCTGATGTTAGTTTGTCACTCTACTGAATCTAAGCTCCGTTAGATTTATTCACATCACACTTAGTGAGGTTCATAGAGCTTTCACCTTGTGCTTATTAAAGTTCATAGGTAGCGCTTTTGCAAATTTCCGTCACTCACTCCACACTCCTGTAACAATGGCAAACGTATAGTATAGATTTGCAGTATGAGTGTAAAAGTTTAATATCTTACCACTCCTGACACCGCCGTGCCTTGCACATGTGGTATGCTGGAGGAGCACTGTAAATTGTCCCTGCAGTGGAGGCTGAGGACACGATGGAGGATGAGGAGGCAGAGGCGGACATTGTCGGCGCTGCCGTGCACTTTGGCAGACACTAACAGGCTCAAGGAATGGCCCACCTTCTGTTATACATATGTGTGCAGGGCTGGTACTGCCTTTTTCGCAAAGAAATGACGGCTTGGGATTCTCCACCTCGGCTTGGCACAAGACACCATTTCTCTGAAAGGTGCAGAGTCCACCACTTGGAAAGGGAGGGACTGCAGCACCAGCAACTTGGCCAGGAGCACGTTCAGCTTCTGCACCATAGGATGACCACACGCGTATTGCTGTCTATTGGCAATCGCTTCGGTGATCGACTGCTGACAAAATGAGTGACGAGGAGTAAGAGCATCAGGACTGGTAGATGATGGTAAGGACAGACAGCTCCCTTCGGCTGAGGTGGCGGAGCCTTGACTGCCTTAAATCAGGGGCATGCCACTGGGTGATGCAGTGGTTGCTGTGGCAGGATGGACCCCCACCACCATCGGAGCCACGGTTCTCCCAGGCCATTTTATGGTGACGCAGGGCCGTGGTGCCAGCATAGGCACCCTGGCCACGCTTCACTTTCTGCCCACAGATTTGGCAAATTGCCATGTTTGCCTCCTCCAGCGGCTTAACAAAAAACTGCCACACCGCCGACTAGGTGATTCTACCCCCAGCACTCTGCAATGACTGACTGCTATGTCTACTGCTTCCGTGAACCCCTACCCCCCTACTTTTTGGGCATGTAGGCTCCTGCGAAGCGGGTGGTCTACCCCGGGCACATTTGGCTCCCAACCTCCCACTGTTGCCACCCTGCTGACTCCCGGCCACGCTACCAACTTGCTGGCTCTGCCGCTGCCTTACACACAAGCTGCCCCACTCTTCTCCTGATGATTATGAAGCCCCTTCGTCCCTCAGCTCCCAATTACGATCGGCTACATCATCATCGAGTACTGTCTGCACATCACTGATGTCATCCTCAATGGTCCCTGAGCCAGGAGCCTGACTGCTCGCAACACCAGCTTCCATGCTACTTTCCTCATCACTACTTGCCAGCCTATCGGAGGAAGCGACAGATGTCTCCTCTAGATCTTGGCTGGCCAGTAGCTGCTGACTGTCCTCTAGTAGTTCGTCCTTGCTGTATAGTGGAGCTGAGCCCACATCATATAATACTTCTCTGGCTGAGGGAACAGAAAAGGACAGAGGCAGGTCGAGGACAGGTGAGGGAACAGGGCCTGCCCCAGGCCATGCCAACTAAGGGTTGTGTCAGAGGAACCCACCAACTCTTGGCTGGGGGTGTCTGATGTCACTTGGGATGAAGTGGATGACCGAGTCAACCATTCGAGCACCGCTAGGTTGCTGGCCAAGACACGACCGCTAGATGACACCGGGAGTTCAGGCCTCTTGAAGTGACCCCTGCTGCCATGCCCCCTTACTCTACTGCAACCTGTACCTGCGCCATAAACACCACTGAACGGCAAATAATACTTTTTTTTCCACTAATGCACCCCAAAAAAGGCTGTAATTTTGTCACTTCACCACACAACGGCTAACAAGCCTTTTTTCCCCCACTAATGCACCACAAAAAAGGCTTCAAAACATAACTGCACCGTTGAACGGCTAATAATACTTTTTTCCACTAATACACCTCAAAAAGGCTGTAATTTTGTCACGTCACCACACAATGGCAAATAAGGCTTTTTTTCCCCACTAATACACCATCAAAAAGGCTTTAAAATATATAACTGCACCGCTGAACGGCTAATA
Source organism: Bufotes viridis (assembly GCA_033119425.1). NCBI lineage: Eukaryota > Metazoa > Chordata > Amphibia > Anura > Bufonidae > Bufotes > Bufotes viridis. The sequence goes on from CM065593.1 coordinate 64,352,962, forward strand.
AGCGTTTTTTCCCCCCATTAATACACCCCAGAAAATGCTTTAGAACATATAACTGCACCGCACAACAGCTAATAAGATGTACAAATATTTCCTAGTAATACACCCTGTATCACACAGCACATGCACCCCAATAACAAGAAAGGTTTGCAGGAATTACAGAGGTTTCATCTATTGCAAACCTGAAATCAGCAGTATAATGTCAATTTGGATCCCTAGTCAGTGCAGCAAGGTGTAATAGAATCGCTCCTATTACCCAGGTCGTGCACTCCACTATTGCAACTTGTTCTTCTTTTAGAGTGTGGAATAATTCGTCTCTATCCTTTCCCTGCACTTCTAATGCTCTTTCCCTGATCTTCTATTCAGCCCAAAAAAAGTTTTAAAGTCTTTTCTACTACTTTTACTAGCGCCTGTCACATCTCTCCCTGCACTAAGTACACTGGAAAATGGCTGAATCCGAGATGGCTGAGGCTATTTATAGGGCTATGACATCACAGGGCTGGCTGGCTGATGATTGGCTGCATGCATGGCATTGTAGCTGATCCCTTGTTCCCAGAGTACTTTGCTCTATGTCCTAACACGTGCAGCAGCCATTTTAGGAAAAAATGCGATTCGTTACCCCGAAGTGTGAGGAAATTCAGGTTCGGTGCAAATCGAATTTTTCCTGAAATTCGGATCAAATTCCACTTCGTAAACTTCAATTCGCTCATATCTACTTACTGTAAAATTTCAGACACTGCATGGGGCACTTGCATCACCACAGGGTTGCCAAGAACTATATCTTCTGTATTTTAAATGAGTTCAGCTGCAGCCGCAAGTGCGCAAGTATGCAAAAGGGGGATCCCATGATTACAGGGTCCAGAACTACTGAGTAATACTCCCACAGTCTCTGTCTGCTTCCATGGTCTTGGGTAAGGACTCTACTACCCTGTTCCCTGTTTGCTCATAGCAAAATAATTCTAAAGTTTTGGCATAGTCAGAGATGCCTAGTGCAAGGGGAAGCGTTTCAGGGTGTAAAAGGTGTCTGTTGCCTCTGGAGTAATGTTAAGTGGTCTGACTTGAGACATGCAAACAATGGGGACATTGTACTCGAAGCATTATGGATCCAGATGCAACAATACTGCACAAGGCCTAAAAAGGCACGTAGTGACTTTGAAGATTTTGTTTGTGGGACTTTGGCTCAACATGACACTATTCCACTGTAGCACAACATAGCAACAGATCATCAACGTTCTACAGTAGAACTGTAGTAGATTCACGTGGTTCCCAAGTGTCTAGAAAAAAAAAAAAAAACATACTCACCTTAAACATTTGTGCCCAAAAAGCCCGCCACAGCCAACTTGATTGAAGATACCATGTGAAATCTCATGCACGGTGGGATATGACGTCACCACGCCAGCCGGCATAATGACGTCCTCACGATGATTTGCCCGGTTTCTTCAATTAAGATGGCCGTGTAGGCTCGTCACGATCAAATGGATAAGATGAGTATAGATATTTTTTGACTGTTTAACCCCTGAAAGTACTCATTTTTAATCACTGATACCGTGATCAGCGATGAACGCGGCATTGGGGAGGGGGTTCAATTACGGGGGCAGGGCAATCGATGTTCCTCTTCATTGCGCCGGCTACATACAAATAAATGCCCCTTGCTGTTAATATGCCTTGTCATTAGCTCTTAGTAGTGCACACATTTCTATCACATTCCTTTGTTGTGACATCACTCAGCATCTAAGCAGCTTAGCAGCCCCTGCTGTCTTCTGTCATGCAAGTACCCAGCTTTCCTGTAACTCAGCAACAACCTCAAACATTCACTGGATGCAAGCACACTTCCCCCAGAAAATCTTCCTGCCCCAATAATAAGAAACATTTAAAGGGAACCTGTCATCAATTTTATGCTGAACTCACCAAGGACATCATAAAGTAGTGACAGATGCGCTGATTTCAGCAGTGTGTCACTCATGAGCTAAAAGTAAATGGTTGCCTAGAACCGGCATCATAATCATTACAGCCTGGCCTTGAAAAGAGTCAAATGTACCTGAGAAGAGTCAGCTCCTGCTGTCCCCACCCATCTTCTGATGATTGACAGTGTTTTCCTTACTTTTCACCCTAGAAGAGCCAATCATCAGCAGGAGATTATGAATAACTCTGACAATTCTCAGGTAGATTTGACTCTTTTCAAGCCCTGTGCTGCAAAGATTATGATGCTGGTTCTCGGCAACCACTTACTTTTAGCTCATGAGTGACACACCGCTGTCCTCGGTGAGTTCAGCATAAAATTGATGACAGGTTCCCTTTAAATTGCTCCATTTCTAACATCTCATCTTTTCTCCTATAAACAGCAAGTTATAAAAACAGAAGAAAAAATCTAATAATAAAATACCAAAATAAATACAATACCACTTGGACATAATGATATATCTATATATATATATAGTATCATATACTAACATTTGTCATTAAAACCACTTAGTCAATTATTATGTGCAATGGTAATACACATATATAAGAACAGTATAGGAAAACAGCTTTTGACTGTGAAATAAAGGGAAAGAAATGACTGATTAATCTACACTCTTTTCTTATACTCCACAATCTGTATTAATCTAAATAAAGACAATTCATGACCAACATTTCAAGTCTTAGCTTAATCACTTACTTCATCGCTACATATCCACCTACTTTTCCATCATTTTCTCACAACTTTCCACTGCTGTTTTCCCTTTCATGCTCTCAACCAAGTTACATGCTGGGACAAAAGCAGATACACTAAGTTTGCCAGACTCTTAGACACTATTGCTGGACTCCATGTCTATGCTTTTTACTATAGTTCCCATGACAGATGACAAGCCTCGCAAGAACTACCATACAGAGAACCACTGGAGTCTAACTTGTTGAGACAGACCCCCAGGCACAGTCACCCCAGGCACACCACACTTGCAAGGAGATTTTTAGTTCTGGGCAATCTTAATAAAGGTTATCCCTTTAACAGTATCATCCTAATGTCTTCAACGTAACCTGACATCCTTCAACTGTTTCTCCTCCTTCTCATTCCAATACAATCTGTCTGGCTGTTTTCCCTTTTGGTTCCCCACCCAGTCTGCCCAGCAGATTCCACATGATCTGCTCTGTGTGATCCCATAGCCCTTTGGTCTGGCTAACAAGGCACTTTAACAACCTAAGGGCTTAATCACACAATATTTATTGCCGGCAAGCACTTTTTAGCTCCTCCTCCCTCGGATAGGTCTGACTCACAAATTACTTCAACACCCTATCCTTCTGGTACAGTGGGGTACCCCTCAACAGCCAGAACAAAAACACAAGGACCAGCAACACTCCAAACACAAGAATCCCCAAGCTCACACTTCTGGACATAATCCAGTCATACGCTCCAAGGGACACATAGGCAATCAAATCAGTTCTTTGACCAGACTATATACATGCAACTCTCCCAGGGTGTAAAGCATGACTCCTAGAGAGGAGCAGAATAGAAAATGTAAGAAATAAACTTCTTATATTGCAGTTGATTATATATTCTGCTGTTTCAGGGTGCCTTCCTCCCCTCGAGCTCTGGATGGATACTGTCTGGTCCCTGTTCAGGCGCCAAGTTTTCTATGGGCGAAATCAGTCCTTTTTATGTAGCCCTGGTTCCAAAATAAGCAATAGTGTGGATTCAAGCAGCTCGGACAATCAAACACAACACAACAGGAGTAGTGTTGAGCGAACAGTTCGAGCATAGTTCGGGTTCGTACCGAATTTTGGGTTGTCCGGGACACGGACCCGAACCCGGACATTTTCAAAAAAGTTCGGGTTCATTGTTCGGCGATTACTTCCCGCTTTCTGAAGGGCTAAATCAGCTAGCGTTTTACTTCTTGCCCTAAGAGCCCATCACAGCCATGCCTACTAATGGCATGGCTGTGATTGGCCAAATGCAGCATGCGACCCAGCCTCTATTTAAGCTTAAGTCACGTAGCGCCGCTCGTCACACTGCTCTGATTAGTGTAGGGAGAGGACGCAGCTTCTTTGAGGGCGAGATTAGGCAGGGAAAAGTCAGCAACAGCATCTAATAAACGGATCGATCTACAGCTGTGAATGATTGAACTTCTGCTAGTTACTTGCTCACTGGTTTTTAGGCTGCACAGAGCGTTTTTCTGTCACTTATTTTCTGGGGTGATCGGCGGCCATTTTGTGACTTGTGGTGCAGCAGAACAAGCTGCCACCAAGTCCATCAATCCAACAATACTAGTTTTTTTTTTTGCTTTATCCTACATCAGGGGCTTGGCTGTGAATTGTCACCCCTAGAAACTCAGGATAGCAATTTCTATATTTTATTAAGGGGTTAAATACAATTGCCCAAATACCAATCCCCTAAATCTGGTGTTTCAGCTTTGGCTAGCCAAGTATAATGCTGTCTGCTGTCTGGCAAAGGATAGATTATATTATGTGGTGAACTTCAATTGCCAAAATAGCAATACCATAAATCAGTGGTTTCAGCTGTGGCTGGCAAAGTATAATAGTGTCCGCCAAAACATATATTTTGTTCTGGGGTGAAATTCAATTGCCAAAATAGCAATACCCTGAATCTGGTGTCCCAGCTGTTGCAGGCCAAGATTCATAGTGTCCGCCAAAACATATATTTTGTTCTGGGGTGAAATTCAATTGCCAAAATAGCAATACCCTGAATCTGGTGTCCCAGCTGTTGCAGGTCAAGATTCATAGTGTCCGCAAAAACATATATTTTGTTCTGGGGTGAAATTCAATTGCCAAAATAGCAATACCCTGAATCTGGTGTCCCAGCTGTTGCAGGCCAAGATTCATAGTGTCCGCCAAAACATATATTTTGTTCTGGGGTGAAATTCAATTGCCAAAATAGCAATACCCTGAATCTGGTGTTCGAGCTGTTGCAGGCCAATTGTAAATCTGTCCATAAAAGGATACCTTTCATCCAGGGCCTAAATACTAGCCCTAAAAGAGATATTCCCCTAAATCAGTGGTTACTGCTGTGCCTGGATTAGTGTAATATGCTACATAAATAAATAGGCAGATAGTGTTAGGTGCCTGTAAAAAAAGGCCTGAATTTGAAATCAATACATTGGGCCAAATATTTTTTTTCTTATTGTGGTGCTTGGTAAACAGTAACAATGAGGGAAACATCTAGTAAGGGACGCGGTCGTGGTGGTGTTAGTGTACCCTCTTGTGCTGGGAGAGGACATGGCCATTCTGCCACAGCCACACGTCCTAGTGAACCAACTACCTCAGGTTCCAGTACCCGCCAGAATTTACAGCGATATTTGGTGGGGCCCAATGCCGTTCTAAGGATGGTAAGGCCTGAGCAGGTACAGGCGCTAGTCAATTGGGTGGCCGACAGTGGATCCAGCATGTTCACAACATTATCTCCCACCCAGTCTTCTGCAGAAAGCGCACAGGTGGCACCTGAAAACCAAGTCTATCAGTCTGTCACATCACCCCCATGCATATCAGGGAAACTGTCTGAGCCTCAAGTTATGCAGCAGTCTCTTATGCTGTTTGAAGACTCTGCTGGCAGGGTTTCCCAAGGGAATCCACCTAGCCCTTCCCCAGTGGTGGAAGACATAGAATGCACTGATGCACAACCACTGATGTTTCCTGATGATGAGGACACGGGAATACCACCTCATCGGAGTCTGCACGTCTCTAATGATGACGAAACACAGGTGCCAACTGCTGCATCTTTCTGCAGTGTGCAGACCGAACAGGAGGTCAGGGAGGAAGACTGTGTGGAAGACGATGCAGGGGACGATGAGGTCCTAGACCCCACATGGAATGAAGGTCGTGCCACTGACTTTCATAGTTCAGAGGAAGAAGCAGTTGTGAGACCGAGCCAACAGCGTAGCAAAAGAGAGAGCAGGGGGCAAAAGCAGAACAGCCGCCTCCAAGAGAGTTCGCCTGCTACTGGCCACCGCCACCAGGGACCGAGCACCCCAAAGACAGCTTCAAGGAGTTCCCTGGCATGGCACTTCTTTAAACAATGTGCTGACGACAAGACCCGAGTGGTTTGCACGCTGTGCCATCAGAGCCTGAAGCGAGGCATTAGCGTTCTGAACCTTAGCACAACCTGCATGACCAGGCATCTACATGCAAAGCATGAACTGCAGTGGAGTAAACACCTTAAAAGCAAGGAACTCACTCTGGCTCCCCCTGCTCCCTCTTCTGCTGCTGCCTCGGCCTCTTCCTCCGCCTCGGGAGTAATGTTGGCACCTGCCGCCCACCAAACAGAGGATGTGCCACCGACAACACCACCTGCGTCACCAAGCATCTCCACCATGTCACACGGCAGCGTTCAGCTCTCCATGTCACAAACCTTGGAGAGAAAGCGTAAATTCCCACCTAGCCACCCTCGAGCCCTGGGCCTGAATGCCAGCATTTCTAAACTACTGGCCTTTGAAATGCTGTCATTCAGGCTGGTGGACACAGACAGCTTCAAACAGCTGATGTCCATGGCTGTCCCACAGTATGTTGTTCCCAGCCGCCACTACTTCTCCAAGACAGCCGTGCCTTCCCTGCACAACCAAGTATCCGATAAAATCAAGTGTGCACTGCGCAACGCCATCTGTGGCAAGGTCCACTTAACCACAGATACGTGGACCAGTAAGCACGGCCGCCAGGGACGCTATATCTCCCTAACTGCACACTGGGTAAATGTAGTGGCGGCTGGGCCCCAGGCGGAGAGTTCCTTGGCGCACGTCCTTCCGCCGCCAAGGATCGCAGGGCATCATTCTTTGCCTCCTGTAACCTCCTCCTCCTACTCGGCTTCCTCCTCCTCTGCTTCCACCAGCTCATCCAGTCAGCCACACACCTTCACCACCAACTTCAGCACAGCCCGGGGTAAACGTCAGCAGGCCATTCTGAAACTTATATGTTTGGGGGACAGGCCCCACACCGCGCAGGAGTTGTGGCGGGGTATTGAACAACAGACCGACGTGTGGTTTCTGCCGGTGGGCCTCAAGCCCGGCCTGGTGGTGTGCGATAATGGGCAAAATCTCGTCGCAGCTCTGGGACTAGCCGGTTTGACGCACATCCCTTGCCTGGCGCATGTGCTGAATGTGGTGGTTCAGAAGTTCATTCACAACTACCCCGACATGTCAGAGCTGCTGCATAAAATGCGGGCTGTCTGTGCGCGCTTCCGGCGTTCACATCCTGCCGCTGCTCGCCTGTCTGCGCTACAGCGGAACTTCGGCCTTCCCGCTCACCGCCTCATATGAGACGTGCCCACCAGGTGGAACTCCACCTTGCACATGCTGGAGAGACTGTGCGAGCAGCAGCAGGCCATAGTGGAGTTTCAGCTGCAGCACGCACGCGTCAGTCGCACTGCGGAACAGCACCACTTCACCACCAATGATTGGGCCTCCATGCGAGACCTGTGTGCCCTGTTGCGCTGTTTCGAGTACTCCACCAACATGGCCAGTGGCGATGACACTGTTATCAGCGTTACAATACCACTTCTATGTCTCCTTGAGAAAACGCTTAGGGCGATGATGGAGGAGGAGGTGGCCCAGGAGGAGGAGGAGGATGAGGAGTCATTTTTAGCACTTTCAGGCCAGTCTGTTAGAAGTGGTTCAGAGGGAGGTTTTTTGCAACAGCAGAGGCCAGGTACAAATGTGGCCAGCCAGGGCCCAGTACTGGAGGACGAGGAGGATGAGGAGGAGGTGGAGGAGGATGAAGCAGGTTCACAGCGGGGTGGCACCCGACACAGCTCAGGCCCATCACTGGTGCGTGGCTGGGGGGATACGGAGGATGATGACGATACGCCTCCCACAGAGGACAGCTTGTCCTTACCTCTGGGGAGCCTGGCACACATGAGCGACTACATGCTGCAGTGCCTGCGCAACGACAGCAGAGTTGCCCACATTTTAACGTGTGCGGACTACGGGGTTGCCACCCTGCTGGCTCCCCGGTACAAAGACAATGTGCCCACCTTACTTCCTGCACTGGAGCGTGATAGGAAGATGCGCGAGTACAAGCGCACGCTGGTAGACGCGCTTCTGGGAGCATTCCCAAATGTCACAGGGGAACAGGTGGAAGCCCAAGGCGAAGGCAGAGGAGGAGCAAGAGGTCGCCAACGCAGCTGTGTCACGGCCAGCTCCTCAGAGGGCAGGGTTAGCATGGCAGGAATGTGGAAAAGTTTTGTCTCCACGCCACAGGTAACTGCACCACCACCTGATACGGAACGTGTTAGCAGGAGGCAGCATTTCACTAACATGGTTGAACAGTACATCTGCACACCCCTCCACGTACTGACTGATGGTTCGGCCCCATTCAACTTCTGGGTCTCCAAATTGTCCACGTGGCCAGAGTTAGCATTTTATGCCTTGGAGGTGCTGGCCTGCCCGGCGGCCAGCGTTTTGTCTGAACGTGTATTCAGCACGGCAGGGGGCATCATTACTGACAAACGCAGCCGCCTGTCCACAGCCAACGTGGACAAGCTGACGTTCATAAAAATGAACCAGGCATGGATCCCACAGGACCTGACCCTCCCTTGTGCAGAATAAACATTTATAACTGCCTCCCCCTCAACCATGTATTCTTGTACTCCGGGGCACTTCTTTATTGAATCCTCATTTTTTTAACTTTACCATGATCTTGCGGTGCAACCCAAAGTTGAATGAACCTCTCCTCTGTCTGGGTGGTGGGGCCGAAATAGCTGAGAGTGGCCTTCTCCGGTGGTGGTTGATATGACGCATGATTCCTTGCTGTGGGACCTCTCTCCTCTGTCTGGGTGCTGGGCCGAAATAACTGAGAGTGGCCTTCTCAACACAAACTTACTGCTGACACCCTCTCCACTCTGTCAGGGGGGCTCTACTCGTATAAGTGTTTAATAGAACAGGTTCTGTAGACATCTATGTGGAATTAGCTGACGATGGTGTAAAAGGAGTGTGCTCTTTCATGCTATAGTCGGATCTTGGGTCTCTGCACGGTTCTATATACCTGACGCTAACATCGACCTGTAAGTCTGAGTTCACTAGTTATTTGGTCAGTTTTGGCCCCGATACTGCCCAAAGAAGTGAAGTGTATTGTTTTACTACCACAGCAGACTCACTATGCGTGTTGCTGCATGGCACTGTGTTCTATACCACTATACAGGCTCTTTGCAGCCAGGAAATAGCTGTTTTTTTAATGTAATTCGCCACAAATTAATTCAGATCAAATCAAATCGTTTCTGAAAATTCGCCAAACCAACCGAATGGAATTTTTGAGAAATTCGCTCATCTCTAATTCTAACTTTACTGAAGTTGATTATGCACATGACAAAGAAAAGTAGTGTGCATAAAAATTTGTGATGAGCAGCATAGGCAATATTCATTTTCGCAATATTTTGCAAATTTTTGGCTTAATATTCACCATAAATTAGCAAATTCTAGAATTCGTGATCTCCAGTCATTATTGTCTTGATTGCGAAAATTGGCAATGTAATATGCGCATATTGCATGCGCAATACAGGCGTGGGTCACTTTTGCTACATTTTTCAAGCTGCTGGTTTACTGAGACTGGAGAAAATGGTTGGCAGCAATTTTCGTGACTGTGAGGAAGAAATCACTGTATTATTATTATTTTTTTCAAAGACAAAAGACAAAGACACTAATCCCTATCACAGCACAGCAATTCCTATCACACTACCTAATACCCTGCACTGGAACCTATCAGCTACACTATTTCATTAGCTAACCTACACTAACTATCTGTATTATATATATGAGCTAACTAATTATCTAATGTAATTAAATAAGGATCTAGATGACTCAGCAAAGCACAAAGCACAGCAATGACACTGCTCTCTCTCTCTCTCTCTCTCTCTCTCTCGCAGAACTGCAAAAAACAGCAGAAAATGGCTGCTGGGGAGTTTCCTATATAGTAAGGAGTAAACAACTTTCCTATTGGTTGCTAGGGATGTTGCTAAGCTCTGACAAAGATATTGCAGCCTTCTCATTGGCCCACAAGCAAGAAGCAGTGAGGGTACTGATGAAAATAAATCTAGTATATTTGCGATTACGAAGATATAGCACTATATTCTAGATCTTTGCAAATTCTCGAAGTGCCAATATTCGCGATAAAAATTCCCAATTAGAATATTCGCGATCAACACTAATGTGGGTCATGTGGAAAAAAGGCATTGGCCGCGCAAACACAGTTTAGAAGCTCGTCCTTAAAGAGGAACTGTTACCACAAAATGCAATGCATTCTGAAAGCCAGGCTTGGACTGGCCCACAGGGGTACAGGGGAATCCCCCGGTGGGCCCCTGAGCAAGGTGGGCCCTTAGTCTCCCACCCCCTGCACAAGTGGAACATAACACATTAGATTTACTGCACTACATACATATATTTAATGTACAGCACCTCAACCAGCCTATGTTAATATAAAAAAACTTATTTATGAAATTATTTATGATATTTGAATGTATCCGTACGGTGGGCCCCCAAAATAAATTTTACTGGTGGGCCCTAGGTACCCCAGTCCGACACTGCTGAAAACACCATATTATAGAGCAAGAGTAGCCAAGCAGATTGATATATATATTTTTATGGGAAAAGATTCACTGAGGCCTCTTTCACACTTGCGTTCTGAGGATCCGGCAGGCACTTCCGTCCTGCCGGATCCATCAGAACGCAAGTCGCCTGAAAGCATTAGAAGACTGATTAGGATCCTGATCAGTCTTCTAATGCTTTCAGGTTACTATGGCAGCCAGGACGCTATTAAAGTCCTGGTTGCCATAGTAGGAGCGGGGAGCGGGGGAGCGGTATACTTACAGTCCGTGCGGCTCCCGGGGCGCTCCTGAATGACGTCAGAGCGCCCCATGCCCATGGATCACGTGATCCATGCGATCACGTGATCCATGCGTGTGGGGCGCCCTGACGTCACTCTGAGCGCCAGGGAGCCGCACGGATGGTAAGTATACTGCTCCCCTGCACCCCACTACATTTACCATGGCAACCAGGACTTTAGCGTCCTGGCTGCCATGGTAACACTGAGAAAAAGCTAAACGTCGGATCCGGTGATGCGCCGAAACAACGTTTAGCTTAAGGCCGGATCCGGATTAATGCACTTCAATGGGCATTAATTCCGGATCCGGCGTTACGGCATGTCTTCCGGATTTTTGGACGGAGACAAATCCGCAGCATGCTGCGCTTTTGTCAACGTCCAAAAAACGTTCACATACTGAACGGAAGACATCCTGATGCATCCTGAATGGATTGCTCTCCATTCAGGATGCATTAGGATAATCCTGATCAGTATCTTTCCGTCCTAGAGCCCCGAGGACGGAACTCTAGGACGGAAAGCAAAAACGCTAGTGTGAAAGATCCCTGAAACATTTATATCTCTGCTTTTCTACCTCCTGTGGACAGTTATCGGTACAGGGAGGATGTGTTATCAGTGATTGATAGCATTGTGTGTATAAGTGTGCATACAGAGATATATGTCAGTCACTGATAATCCCTCCCTACTGTACCGATAGGTATTCATAGGCGGTGAAAAAAGCAAAGCTATACAGTAAATGTGTAAATTACAGGCTTTACTGAATCATTTCCCACAAAACTATACATGAATCTGCTCAGCTCCTCGTGCTCTATAACATGCTGCTTGCATATTGCACTGCATTTTGCGGTGAAAGATCTTCTTTAAGCAAGTTGTTTCAGTAATTTCCATCAGTTATAATGAGCCAAAACCAGGTTGGGGTCAAAAACACAAAACAGGTGCAAATCTGTTCCTTATATCTGATCTCTGAGTAAGCTTCACTACTGGTTTTGCCTCACAATAACTGATGGAAATAGCTGATCAAATAACTGAAGCGTGAAAGCCGTATCTTTATCCTAGTTGGTGAAAATACTATCGCCTTGTTATAAGACCTTGGTCTAAGGCCTTGGTATGTTGAGATAAACACATTCCAATAGATATGTGGGTGAGGTTTCTACAGAAAGCATTAGTAAAAGCACTATACAAGAAAAGGAGCAAGATGGAGTTAATAAAGATTTCTCTCACACAAAGTAGTTGTTGTAGTGAGACTCATGGCAAATACAGAGGTGGGAAGGGGGTCAAGGAGCACTTGATATATCACAGTCTGAGAAAAGAGGTTGGGATGATGACGATGATTATGTGTTGAACAGGACCTGCTATTTTTATAATCGTGATGAGGAGATGATGACATCAGAGGAGGAGGGTGGTGGTAGCGATAAATAGCATAGCTGACATACAGCTAAAACATTTTTCTTATTGGAGTAGGGTCAAAAGCTGTCAGACCTAGGGCAGCAGTTATGGCAGTGGAGCCTGAGGGTAGAGGGTCCCCCCGGTCAGACCTTTGTGAGGACGGGTGATGGTGCACATAGGCAACAACCAACACAGCAAGTCTTTTAGTAGTCCATCTTTGCATCCCTGTCAGATGGTCTAAAAAATGCCCTAATTTTTGACCAGTAGCAAGGGTCTAACAATGTGGATAACCAGTAATTCCTCTGCCGAATTCTGACAATGCAGCTGTCAATAAGCATACAGGAAAGCATGCATCTGCAAGGGACTCGGAGGGCCTGCCTCCATCTCCACTGCATACTGCCACAGTCTGTCGAGTTCATCTGTATCATCTTAGTCATCGTCCCCCAGCTCCTCATGCTCCTTCTCTCCTGTCACTTGTGCAGATAAACCACCTAGTTGTGTATAGAATTCCTGGGTAGAGTTAAGAGCGGACACCAAAAAGTTCGGGTTCGGGAACCTAAACTTGACCCCGAACCCGAATCCCATTGAAGACGATGGGGACCCAAACTTTTGGGCACTAAAATGGCTGTAAAAAAGTCCTGGAAAGGGCTAGAGGGCTGCAAAATGCAGCAAAATAAGGGTAAGTTGCCCTGCAAACAAATCTGGATAGGGAAATGACTTAAAATAAAATAAAATTAATAAAAATTAATAATCTAAATCTTGATCTAGGAGGAGGAAATGGATGTGGAGTAGGAGGTTGAGGAGGCGTCAGGTGGGAATGCCATCAGCAGCGCGTCTACCAGCATGCGTTTGTAGTCACGCATCTTTCAATCATTAACAGACGTTCCCTGTCAGCAATGCACAGCAGGGGTTTTTAACTGGCAAAACGGCGTTTATATCACCCACCAATAGAACAGAAAATTTTTAAAAATGTAGGCCCCTGGCACCCAGGCATGAGGGGTTAATTCACGGCAAAAAGGGGTTCATATCACCCACCAATGGAACAGATGATTTTTAAAAATGTAGGCCCCTGGCATCCAGGCAGAGCAGGGGTTTTTCACCGGCAAAACTGGGTTGATGTCACCCACCAATGGAACAGACGATTTTTAAAAATGTAGGTACCTGGCACCCAGGCAGAGGAGGGGTTAATTCACGGCAAAACAGGGTTAATGTCACCCACCAATGGAACAGGCGATTTTTAGAAATGTAGGCCCCTGGCACCCAGGCAGAGGAGGGGTTTATTCATGGCAAAAATGGTAATATTGCACCCAACAATTTAAAAGAAGATTTTCAAATTTTTGGTCCCTGTCACCTATGCAGAGCAAAGGATTGTACCCGGCAAAAATGGTAATATTTCACCCAACAATTTAAAAGAAGACTATACACATTTTCGGTCACTGTGAACTATGCAGAGCAGGAGTTCGTACCCGGCAAAAATGGTCATTTTGCACCCAACAATTTAAAAGAAGATTTAAAAATTTTTCGGTCCCTGTCACCTATGCAGAGCAAGAGTTTGTAGCTGGCAAAAATGGTAATATTTCACCCAACAATTTAAAAAAAGATTTTCCGCATTTTCGGTCACTGTCACCTATGCAGAGCAGGGGTTTGTACCTGGCAAGAATGGTAATAGACAATTGAAATCAAGTAATTGGCGAGCACTCCATCTGGTAACGGAAAGTATCTAAAATTCTTTAATAAATTATATGCTAGTCGATTAGGACTAGTAGGGACAACTAATAAAATCAAAGAAATACAATAATAAAAAAATATACAGTACAGATCATACATACATTACACTCCTAAATTATAAAATATGGCTATGGTGGATCTATAACCGGAGATAAGTACTGACTTTATGGTCTATAAGGCTGCAGCCGTAATGATTGGGTTATAACGCTAAAATCAGAAACTTTCTAATCTTGTCCATCCAAAGGTGCACTAAGGCAGTTAGTCGTTCTTCATTGCACCAACGTGTGGCATAAGTTTAGCGTACTTGAGATTGTCAAAGTTCGTATATAGTATTCAATGTCCAATCCTAGTTCATGTGTTAAAAAATAAGCGGTCAAGAGTATATTCCTCTTACCTCCATTCCAAAGATCGAAAAATGGTAAGGAACGCCACACGTGTGTTCGGGGCTGGCGTCTTCCGCCGTGCTTACCCGGCCTGTTCCCCTGAGGTCTCGCGAGAATCGGTGTGATTTCCCTTGTTGCCTGGGAGACGCGTTCCTCACCTGGGAATTCACTTTCTCGATATTACAAGCAGTCCTATTTTACAGCATGGCCATGCTTAAACTTCATGAGGTGATTTCTTCATAGGCGATCCAGACCAGACGCGTTTCGGGATAACTCCAATCCCTTCCTCAGTGGTATCGCCAATGTTGTCATCTCTCCATTTTATAGCTGTCAAGGTTTCATCAAACATATGGTACTGGATTTTTCAAATCGAAATGGATTATTCAAACGATTGGAATATCCACATGGTATGTTCCTAATTAGTTCACATATCGGTTGTATTATAAGCAGATTAAACGTCCAATTCCTTTATGGTCGAATTGGATATCACATCATAAAACGATATCTTATATTAGGCATCTAAAAAAGGAATCCCTCAAAAGCGCACCTTCATATTCGGTGCGGTTTCGATCTGTTTTTATTAGGGTTATACGTTATTTTACCCTCTAGGTTCCTTATATATGTCCAATCCATACAGCTTATAGATCTTATGTATTCTATAAAAAAGGTTAATTCATAAAAAATATTCATATTACACAAAAAAACGCACTCTATCCGTAGAGTTGTTTCCACTCAGAATGACCACACTTGGGAAATCAAAGATGGTTTAACTTGCAATACATCAGGTGTGATCTACCTTATCCAATGCCCATGTAGAAAACAGTATGTGGGCAGAACCAAACGTACATTACGGACTCGACTGTCCGAACATATAGCCAACATTAGGAAAGGCTATGAGAAACACTGTCTTTCAAAACATTATGCAGAAGTACATAATAAAGATCCATCTAATCTATTATTTGTGGCATTGGAGAAGGTAGACCGCCATTGGCGGGGCGGAGACTATATCAAACGGATGTCGAGGATTGAGTCTCGGCGGATCTATGAATTCGGATCATTATTACCTTTGGGTCTGAATAGTGAGGCAGAATTGTTCGGCTTCTTATAGGCCATGTGCCCATGTGTCGATCTTGGTGTCACAGTCTGGCCGTCTATCGACACTGTGACGCCATCTTGACCATGGGCACATGGTCTAATCACTTCTATCAAGTCACCCTATTGTTTTAAGGAATTTTGCAGTGAAGTCTTTATATGTATGAGAGATACCACCATATAGAGCAACTGTGGACTTACAGTGTGCTCTTTGATGTGGAACCCCTGTTTATGGATCTATCCTCAGTTTGCAACACATGAGACTTAAAAGCTGCATTGATTGTGTAGTTAAATATATAAGGAGTCCAGAGCGGAAAAAACGCACAATTATAATAAAAAACGCATTGAAAACGCAGGTGCGTTTTTTGTGTAATATGAATTGACCTTTTTTATAGAATACATAAGATCTATAAGCTGTATGGATTGGACATATATAAGGAACCTAGAGGGTAAAATAACGTATAACCCTAATAAAAACAGATCGAAACCGCACCGAATATGAAGGTGCGCTTTTGAGGGATTCCTTTTTTTAGATGCCTAATATAAGATATCGTTTTATGATGTGATATCCAATTCGATCATAAAGGAATTGGACGTTTAATCTGCTTATAATACAACCGATATGTGAACTAATTAGGAACATACCATGTGGATATTCCAATCGTTTGAATAATCCATTTCGATTTGAAAAATCCAGTACCATATGTTTGATGAAACCTTGACAGCTATAAAATGGAAAGATGACAACATTGGCGATACCACTGAGGAAGGGATTGGAGTTATCCCGAAACGCGTCTGGTCTGGATCGCCTATGAAGAAATCACCTCATGAAGTTTAAGCATGGCCATGCTGTAAAATAGGACTGCTTGTAATATCGAGAAAGTGAATTCCCAGGTGAGGAACGCGTCTCCCAGGCAACAAGGGAAATCACACCGATTCTCGCGAGACCTCAGGGGAACAGGCCGGGTAAGCACGGCGGAAGACGCCAGCCCCGAACACACGTGTGGCGTTCCTTACCATTTTTCGATCTTTGGAATGGAGGTAAGAGGAATATACTCTTGACCGCTTATTTTTTAACACATGAACTAGGATTGGACATTGAATACTATATACGAACTCTGACAATCTCAAGTACGCTAAACTTATGCCACACGTTGGTGCAATGAAGAACGACTAACTGCCTTAGTGCACCTTTGGATGGACAAGATTAGAAAGTTTCTGATTTTAGCGTTATAACCCAATCATTACGGCTGCAGCCTTATAGACCATAAAGTCAGTACTTATCTCCGGTTATAGATCCACCATAGCCATATTTTATAATTTAGGAGTGTAATGTATGTATGATCTGTACTGTATATTTTTTTATTATTGTATTTCTTTGATTTTATTAGTTGTCCCTACTAGTCCTAATCGACTAGCATATAATTTATTAAAGAATTTTAGATACTTTCCGTTACCAGATGGAGTGCTCGCCAATTACTTGATTTCAATTGTCTATTTACTTTTAGAGGGTTGGTGTCCCTCTGCTTGGCTTGCAGCACCATCCATACAATCACCTGAGTGAGCCACCGTCACAATTTTCATTTTATTAAGAATGGTAATAGTTGACCCAACAATTTAAAAGAAGATTTTTCAAATTTTTGGTCCCTGTCACCTATCTTGACAGCAAAAAATTGGAATATGTCAACCCCTGAACTCCCAGACAGATTAACTATATTATTGTCCCCGGCACATATGCAGCGCAGGCCGCAAAGGTAATTCCTGGCCTTAAAAAATATGTTTTTTTCACCACCCATGAATAACATGGATTTAAGTGGTATATTTTGTGGTGTAGGACCTCATTGGTTTCAACATCATCTTCCACCCAGTCTTCCCTGCCCTCTTTGTCGGTCTGCACACCGCAGAAAGCCGCAGCAGTTTGTACCTGTTTTTCGTCATCATCAGAGACGTGCTGCGGTGGTCTTCCCATCCTTAAACCTAAGTGGTTGGACATCGATGGACTCAATCTCTTCCACTTCTGGGGCAGGACTATGTTTATTGCCCTGGGAAACCCTGCCAGCAGAGTCATCAAAAAGCATAAGAGACTGCTGCATGACTTGGGGCTCAGATTACTTGGCTGATTTGCAAGGGTGTGAGGTAAAAGACTGATGGGCATGGGCTGCAGGTGCCAACTCTGAGCTTTCAGCAGTGAGAGACAATGTTAAGGTACTGGAGGCACTGTCAGCCACCTACTAGCGCCTGTACTTGTTCTGGCCTCACCATTCATAGAGCGGCATTTGGGCCTACCAAATAACGCTGCAGGTTCTGTCGCCTACTCACACCTTAGCAAAGTGTTTCACTTGGACCTCTAGTTGGCGCTGAACGGCCACGTTCCTCTCCCAGCAACACGAGCTCCACCAACACCACTACGACCATGTCCACGTCCCTTATTTGATGTTCTTCTCATTATTTGCGTTCACCCACCAAACTAACAGATGGTTTATCTCCGGTGTCAATTTAACTGCCAATAGTCAACATTTAAGTTCACCAACAGTGCCCGTGTCATAAACAGAATACATTTCTTTAGGTCACACAACAGTGTAACGGAGCAATTCAATACAATTACTTCACTATCACCAAAAATTTGATTTTTCAAACTAACAATGTAAAAGCAGAAGTTAACAGTTTAATTTGACTGTCAGAAATGCAGCGTACAGTCGTGGCCAAAAGTTTAGAGAATGACACAAATATTAGTTTTCACAAAGTTTGCTGATCTTTGTTTCAGTTGTTTCTGTGATGTAGTGAAATATAATTACACGCACTTCATACGTTTCAAAGACTTTTATCGACAACTACATGACATTTATGCAAAGAGTCAGTATTTGCAGTGTTGGCCCTTCTTTTTCAGGACCTCTGCAATTCGACTGGGCATGCTCTCAATCAACTTCTGGGCCAATTCCTGACTGATAGCAACCCATTCTTTCATAATCACTTCATGGAATTTGTCAGAATTAGTGGGTTTTTGTTTGTCCACCTGCCTCTTGAGGATTGACCACAAGTTCTCAATGGGATTAAGATCTGGGGAGTTTCCAGGCCACTTAGTTATCACTTTTGCCTTATGGCATGGTGCTCCATCGTGCTGGAAAATGCATTGTTCTTCACCAAACTGTTGTTGGGTTGTTGGAAGAAGTTGCTGTTGGAGGGTGTTTTGGTACCATTCTTTATTCATGGCTGTGTTTTTGGGCAAAATTGTGGGTGAGCCCACTCCCTTGGATGAGAAGCAACCCCACACATGAATGGTCTCAGGATGCCTTACTGTTGGCATGACACAGGATTGATAGTAGCGCTCACCTTTTCTTCTCCAGACAAGCCTTTTTTCAGATGCCCCAAACGATCGGAAAGAGACTTCATCGGAGAATATGACTTTGCCCCAGTACTCAGCAGTCCATTTGTCATACTTTATGCAGAAGACCAATCTGTCCCTGATGTTTTTTTTGGAGAGTGGCCTCTTTGCTGCCCTTCTTGACACCAGGCCATCTTCCAAAAGTGTGCACTGCCTGCTGCCATTCCTGAGCAAGCTCTGCACTGGTGGCACTCCGATCCCGCAGCTGAATCCTCTTTAGGAGACGATCCTGGCGCTTGCTGGACTTTCTTGGACGTCCAGAAGCCTTCTTAACAAGAATTGAACGTCTTTCCTTGAAGTTCTTGATGATCCTATAAATTGTTGATTGAGGTGCAATCTTAGTAGCCACAATATCCTTGCCTGTGAAGTCATTTTTATGCAACGCAATGATGGCTGCACGCGTTTCTTTGCAGGTCACCATGGTTAACAATTGAAGAACAATGATTTCAAGCATCACCCTCCTTTTAACATGTCAAGTCTGTCATTTTAACCCAATCAGCCTGACATAATGATCTCCAGCCTTGTGCTCGTCAACATTCTCATACCCAAAAGAACTGAACCCTTGCAAAAAGGAGTTACACCATGTACGATAAAATATCTCTCAGTTTTATTATTATAAAGTAGCACATAACATACGGGAAAAGCAAAACACTGAAGTGCCTGTCGCAGCAGGCCACAACCCGGAAGACAAAGTCCACGCACAACCCGAATATGTAGACATATGGAATATGATAATCCTACATACACAAAATGGGTATATACAAGTTGAAACATACAGGGATGTGATCCCCACACGGAAAACTCACATAAATGTCCAACCAAGTGGTCAGAAAAAAACCCTACTAGAGAGGGTGGGATATAATACCAAACCTAACCCAAGCAATCAAATGGTGCAATGTAGATAGTAAAATATATTACCCATTATCTTATCCGGGACGAGCGTGGACACAGAAACCTCGACGCGCGTTTCACCCCTCACAGGCTTCGTCAGGAGGATGTTTAATTTGTCCAGGCTACCGTCTTATATACCCTAAACACACCCATAGCCCAATCAAAAATGCGCATCATCGCCCTGATTAGCGCGGCAGGCATCATGACCGCGCATCCCCCCGCCATCCCGCGCCGGACGCCGGACTCAGTCGCGCAGCTAGATGACGTGGCCAGCGTCACCGCTACGTATACAGACTGAGCCGGCGTCCGGTCGTCAAGACGACCGGGTACACGGAGCGCGTCATAATGCACGCCGCACCAGCGCACAAGCGAGATGCGCAGCATCACAAAATACAGCGGGCTAATATGTGCAATGGGATACCGTACACAAATGTAGATGCGAAACATCATAGCCACATTTGTGTAAAGATCACCGAGGGGGCGCTGTATCCACGCTCCTCACGGATATATCAGGCTGTTATGTCTAAAGGGGCGTAATCACATAGATAACATACCATAAATAATATATAAATATATAAACGAAGAACCTCATACACATAATTATATATAGATGGAAATAGGAAGAAACATTAAAAAGATTTGATAATAAAGTGACTTGTGCAAGTGATAGATAAATAAAAAAATAAAAAATTTTATAATAATAGTCAGTTCATATCACATAATGCGCATAAGAAACCAAGTGCTAATCCACAAGTGTAAGACCCCCACATAGGAGGGAAGTAGAAAAAACCGTGTAAATATAGATGCATGACCATAAAAAAGCGATAAAGTAAGTGAATAACAAAAAACAAAACGAAAATATACAAAATAAAAATATAAAATATATTGAAAAAATATATATGACTAATTAATATGATCAATAATAAATCCAAACAAAGTGAAGAAAAAAATAAACCCATAGTGCAAGTATTAGATGGTCACGTAATGGACCAGCGTGAAAAAAAAAAAAAAAAAAAAAATTTTATTTTTTAATTAATAATAAAGTTCTTCCCAGGCCGACGTCCAATCCGTAAATACAGCCACATCAACATTGTGAAATCTCCGGTATCCCCCAAAGAGCAGACGGAACATCACTAGAACTAAATAGAAATACAGATTAACAACATATACAGATAATTATAAAAACAACAAACGCTTCATAAAAAAGGCCTAAAACTCACTGCTTCATTAAGTCCAATAGGGATCTCACTCTTAAGCAGAACTATCCACTTTGTTTCCCTTTGTAATAAGAGTTTCTTGATATTACCTCCTCTGGCACCCATTAACACTTTATCAATACCCATCACCCTCAGACCTCTAGGGTCTGATGCATGTCTTTCTTTAAAGTGTAGGGCAATGGGTTGTTGTTTCTTGAGTTCCTCCTCCCTCATGGTACCTGTCAGGCGGATCTTACTAGTATGTTCCAAAATCCTCACCCTAAGTTCACGGGTGGTCATGCCCACATACAGCAAGCCACAGGGGCACTCAGCAAGGTAAATAACCCCCGTGGTTCTACATGTAATGTGGTGTGTGACCCGATAGGAGAGAGAGCCATTGGAATCATGAAATTCACCCCCCCTCCTGATAAACTTGCATGCCTGACAACTGCCACAGGGAAAAGAACCCCATTTGGGGCCACGTGAACCAAACAGGCCGCTAGAAGGTGGGGGAACATAATGGCTCCGAGTAAGAATATCTCTCAGGCTCTTAGCCCGTTTCCAAGTGATCAATGGGTAATCGGAAAGTGACCGTCTAAGGTCACTGTCAGATAAAAGTATGGGCCAATGTTTAGTCATAATAGCTCTAATGGATCGCCATTGAGCATTAAACGGTGTTATGAACCTACATTGGATATCATCCTGCCTTACATTTGGTTTTGTCAGAAGGGTATCCCTGGGGGATGATCTAGCCCGCTGGTACCCCCTCTTAATAACCTGATGCCCATATCCTCTTGCTAGAAATCTCTCTTTTAGATTCCTAGATTGGATCTCGAACGTTCGGTCACTGGAGCAGATCCGGCGCAGTCGCAAAAACTGACTAGTAGGGATCGCTTTGATAGTCTGAGGGTAATGGGACGATTCCGCATGTAATACGGAATTCGTCGCAGTTGACTTTCTAAAGAGGTCCGTGGAGACCGTGCCATCGGCCTCCCGTTGGAGAGTAATATCTAAAAAATCAATATGATCATGGCTATACTTCCAAGTCAGTCTGATATTTTGATCATTGGCGTTAAGCTGTTGGAGAAAAAGGCAAAGTGTCTCCTCAGACCCCTGCCACACAAACAGTACATCGTCGATATACCGCGACCACGAGACCACCGAGCTATAAAGATCCAAATGTTGGACGACCTCCCGCTCCCACAGCCCCAGGAAAAGATTGGCATATGAGGGCGCACAAGTCGCCCCCATTGCCGTTCCCTGGAGCTGCAGGAAGAGGCGGTCCTTAAACAGAAAATAATTGTGCCTAAGAATAAAATCCAATAAAGAAACAACAAATTCGACCAGGTCCTTATCCAAATTGGACATCTCCAAAAAGAAACGTGCTGCTCGGGTCCCATGGTCGTGGCATATCGACGTGTACAATGCCTCTACGTCACAGGTAACAAACCACATATCATCCTCCAGCACAACGCCATTGAATTTACTAAGAACATCAGTGGTGTCCTTTATGTATGATGGCAAGGTCTCCACGGAGCTCCTCAGATAGAAGTCAACATATCTACTCACCTGCTCACACAAACTGCCCACCCCAGATACAATAGGACGCCCAGGTGGTATTTTGGCGTCTTTATGTACCTTGGGTAGCAGGTAGAACGTAGGGGTGACAGGAAAATCAACACTAAGACCCTCCTTGAGTCTAGGGGTCAAAATATTATCACAAACCCCACGTGCCAACAACAGATCTAAAACACCTTTAAATTTGTTAGTCGGGTTATGCTCTAAACGTTGGTAACAGTGTCGTTGATTGAGCTGCCTGAATGCCTCTTTCTCATACATTGCCGCCGGCCACACAACAACATTCCCCCTTTGTCCGCAGGTTTAATTACAACGTCACGGAGGTCACGAAGCTCCTTGACCGCCGTGCGTTGTTCATGTGTTAGATTTGATGAGCCATGAGACCCACTCATAGCCTCAAAATCTTGTTTCACAAGTTTGATAAATATATCTACAGTTGGACAAAGGTTACGGGGGAAATAGCTGGGACCGGCGGCACAAATGTGAGGGCGTCTTTTTGGGGGACATCAGCTCCTGCTCATTGAGCAGAGATTGCAAGTCCTCCAATGCTTGTATTTCCTGGGTAGAGGATAGCCCAGATATACATGGACTCCTCTCAAATTGTTTCTTAAGGAGTAGCTTGCGACCGAAAAGTTCAAGATCCTTTACAAGTGTAAAGTGATCCCGATTACTTGACGGTGCAAATGACAGACCCTTTTTAAGCACATCTAATTGGGGTCTAGTAAGAGTGTAAGAAGAAAGGTTGATTACCTTTAGTTCCTCCTGTGCCTTTTGCCCTCTATATCTGTATTTCTCAAACGCCTTTTGGGTCTGGGGGTGTTGGTAATACCTGTGAGGGATCTTCCTCCCATATTTCCTTCCAACACCCCCCGCACTCCTAAAAAAAGGCTCTCCACATGATTGCTCTGAGGTAATGGAAATTCCAGATACCGAGGGTGTAACTGAACCACTCCTCTCCCTTCTTGTTTGCCACCGATACACCCGTTTATTTTGAAAATCAGAAATGTCTCTCTGGAACTTTTTAGACTTCTGTTCCTGGATGTTCTTCTCCCATATATCTAGCTCGTCTTCCAGTTGTTTGTCAAATAGAGCAAAATCCTCTTTAGATAATAGCTCTTGTAACTTTTCTCTGGCCTGATCGATCTCACGCTCGATCTGCTCCAGTGACCCACGATCGGATCCAATCAGTATTCAATCAATGTGACCGAACATTTATTAAGAGCCTCCTCCCACCGATTAGTGAAAGACGGTTCAGTGACCTCCCAGGTTGGAAACACCTGTATACGGAGGCCACGTGGGATAATGACCACCCGTGAACTTAGGGTGAGGATTTTGGAACATACTAGTAAGATCCGCCTGACAGGTACCATGAGGGAGGAGGAACTCAAGAAACAACAACCCATTGCCCTACACTTTAAAGAAAGACATTCATCAGACCCTAGAGGTCTGAGGGTGATGGGTATTGATAAAGTGTTAATGGGTGCCAGAGGAGGAGATATCAAGAAACTCTTATTACAAAGGGAAACAAAGTGGATAGTTCTGCTTAAGAGTGAGATCCCTATTGGACTTACTGAAGCAGTGAGTTTTAGGCCTTTTTTATGAAGCGTTTGTTGTTTTTATAATTATCTGTATATGTTGTTAATCTGTATTTCTATTTAGTTCTAGTGATGTTCCGTCTGCTCTTTGGGGGATACCGGAGATTTCACAATGTTGATGTGGCTGTATTTACGGATTGGACGTCGGCCTGGGAAGAACTTTATTATTAATTAAAAAATAAAAAATTATTATTTTTTTTTTTCACGCTGGTCCATTACGTGACCATCTAATACTTGCACTATGGGTTTATTTTTTTTTCTTCACTTTGTTCGGATTTATTATTGATCATATTAATTAGTCATATATATTTTTTCAATATATTTTATATTTTTATTTTGTATATTTTCGTTTTGTTTTTTGTTATTCACTTACTTTATCGCTTTTTTATGGTCATGCATCTATATTTACACGGTTTTTTCTACTTCCCTCCTATGTGGGGGTCTTACACTTGTGGATTAGCACTTGGTTTCTTATGCGCATTATGTGATATGAACTGACTATTATTATAAAATTTTTTATTTTTTTATTTATCTATCACTTGCACAAGTCACTTTATTATCAAATCTTTTTAATGTTTCTTCCTATTTCCATCTATATATAATTATGTGTATGAGGTTCTTCGTTTATATATTTATATATTATTTATGGTATGTTATCTATGTGATTACGCCCCTTTAGACATAACAGCCTGATATATCCGTGAGGAGCGTGGATACAGCGCCCCCTCGGTGATCTTTACACAAATGTGGCTATGATGTTTCGCATCTACATTTGTGTACGGTATCCCATTGCACATATTAGCCCGCTGTATTTTGTGATGCTGCGCATCTCGCTTGTGCGCTGGTGCGGCGTGCATTATGACGCGCTCCGTGTACCCGGTCGTCTTGACGACCGGATGCTGGCTCAGTCTGTATACGTAGCGGTGGCGCTGGCCACGTCATCTAGCTGCGCGACTGAGTCCGGCGTCCGGCGCGGGATGGCGGGGGGATGCGCGGTCATGATGCCTGCCGCGCTAATCAGGGCGATGATGCGCATTTTTGATTGGGCTATGGGTGTGTTTAGGGTATATAAGACGGTAGCCTGGACAAATTAAACATCCTCCTGACGAAGCCTGTGAGGGGTGAAACGCGCGTCGAGGTTTCTGGTGTCCACGCTCGTCCCGGATAAGATAATGGGTAATATATTTTACTATCTACATTGCACCATTTGATTGCTTGGGTTAGGTTTGGTATTATATCCCACCCTCTCTAGTAGGGTTTTTTTCTGACCACTTGGTTGGACATTTATGTGAGTTTTCCGTGTGGGGATCACATCCCTGTATGTATTTGCTTTTCCCGTATGTTATGTGCTACTTTATAATAACAAAACTGAGAGATATTTTATCGTACATGGTGTAACTCCTTTTTGCAAGGGTTCAGTTCATTTGGGTATCAGTATACAATACTCCTTGCTAGATATTGCTGATGATGAGTTTGAGGAATTTCTTTTTGGTTTGGTACTAATTGCTCATCAACATTCTCACCTGAGTTAACAAGACGATTACTGAAATGATCTCAGCAGGTCCTTTAATGACAGCAATGAAATGCAGTGGAAAGTTTTTTTTGGGGATTAAGTTAATTTTCATGACAAAGAAGGACTATGCAATTCATCTGATCACTCTTCATAACATTCTGGAGTATATGCAAATTGCTATTATAAAAACTTAAGCAGCAACTTTTCCAATTTCCAATATTTATGTAATTCTCAAAACTTTTGGCCACGACTGTACACTGCTAATGTGCTATCTACCACAAAAGCAGTGTGTTTGCAACCAACTATGTAAATACGGAGTTCAAAAGGTTACCTAAAATGACTGAAATACAGGGTAGGCCTCAGATCTGCTATGTAGCACAAAACCAGTGTTTATTGCAACAAACTACAGAAATGCAGTATGTCACTGCTAAAAGTGCTAAATTTTAAAATAGGTTTTGTGCATTGTATGCCAAACTGCTCTGTGGAACAACAATACGGGTTTAGTTCCCCCAAATACAGAAATACAGTATGTCACTGCTAAATTTTAAAATAGGTTTTTGTGCGTTGTATGCCAAACTGCTCTGTGGAACAACAATACGGGTTTATTTCACCCAAATACAGGAATACAGTATGTCACTGCTGAATTTTAAAATAGGTTTTTCAGCGTTCTATGCAAAAGTGCTCTGTGGAACAACAATACGGGTTTATTTCCCCTAAATACACAAATGCTGTATGTCATTGCTAAATTTGAAAATACGTTTTTGTGCGTTGTATGCAAAACTGCTCTGTGGTACAACAATACGGGTTTAAGTGCACGCATACTGTTGTCATTTACCAATCGACTCAGTGATTGATTGCTGTCAAAACAAGTGACAAGGAGTAGGAGGAGAAGGAGCATCGGGAGCTATAGATGCCGTTGAAGTCGATGGGAAGAAATTACAGCTTCCTTCTGCTGACGTTGGTGAGCCCTGACTGCTAGAGTGAGGGTGCGGGCTGAGGCTGTAACACTAAATGAGTGACACAGTGTTCCCACACCACTTTATGGTGATGCTCCATGTGTTAACGCAGGGCTGTCGTGCCAACAGTAGCACCCTGGGTGTGCCTCACCTTCTGCCCACATATCCTGCATACCGCCACACTAACATCCCCAAGCAACTTGCTGAAAAATTCTCACACTGCCAAGTATGGCATTTTCCCTCCACCACTGATTGATGCCTGCAAAAGCAAGAGGCAGATTCAGGAAAGGTGAGGGCACTGGGCCTTGCCAACTAAGTGTGGTGTCAGAGGAACCCACTAGTGTTGATCGAGCACCTAAGTGCTCTGGTGCTCGAGCCGAACACAGAGCACCCGAGTATAATGGAAGTCAATGAGAGAACCCGAGCATTTAACCAAGCTAACCCTACTCTGAAGATGGGAGGGTGCATAGTTCATAGGAAAAGGTCAGAAATTGATGGAAACACCACTGAAATGGTTTGGGAACAGCATGGGGAGGATGTCTGGATGCATCTTGGACTCCCAGGTCGCTGATGGGAACGATGTCTATGGAAAAAGTACACTGTATGTCACAGATAAAAATTTTATGCACACATGTTACACTGGAGATGTGGCACTGGTAATGTCATTGTCAGAAGCGGACACCATCTTTTGAAAAAGTACACTGTATGTCACAGATACATTTTTTAAGCGCACATGTTACACTGCAGATGTGGCATTGGTAATGTCATTGTCAGAAGTAGTGTGAAGCACGAATATTCGAATTGCGATTTTTTTTACGAATATCGGCACTTTGCTAATTTGCGAATATTTAGATTATAGTGCTATATATTCGCAAAAACGAAAATTCATTTTTTTTCCAATCTGAACCCAAGATACTGTTAACGAAGATAGAGAACATAGCGTTATATTATCTATCTTCGTTAATTCTTGCGAGCCAACCAATAGGAAAGTTATACCCTGTTCAAAGTTTCATTCGCAGTACGTAATTTAATATTCGCGTACTGCAAATGAAACTTTGAATGGGGTATAACTTTCCTATTTGTTGGCTAGGTAGAATTAATGAAGATAGAGAATATAGCGCTACAGTATGTTCGTATTCATTATCTTTGTTAATTCTAGCAAGCCAAGTATACTTGCCTATACACAACTCTAAGTTGGATGCGCAATGCGAAAATATTAAGTAATATTACTCGCATTACGCATCCAAATTAGAGCGGGGTATATGCAACTTACTTTACTATTGATTGGCTGGGTAGAATTATGACGAATACAAATATAGCGTTATCTTCTCTATATTCGCTAATTCTAGCAAGCCAATAGGAAAGTTGACTGTACCCAGCTCTAAGTTGGATGCGCAATGCGGGAATATTACTTTGCCTATTTTTTGCAATAAATAGAATAATGACTCAGTATTCTATTTTTTGCAAAAAATAGGTAAAGTAATATTCTCGCATAGCGCATCCAACTTAGAGCTGTCTATAGGCAACTTTCCTATTGGTTTGCTACAATTAGCAAATATAGAGAATATAGCGCTATATTCGTATTCGTCATATTCGTTAATTCTACCCAGCAAAACAATAGGTAAGTTGCATATACCCAGCTCTAAGTTAGATGTGCAATACGAGTAATATTACTTAATATTTGCGCATCTAACTTAGAGCTGTGTATAGGCAACTAATGTAATATTCGCGTACTGCGAGTCGAACTTTGAACGGGATATATTCCTATTGGTTGGCTCGCTAGAATTAACGAATATAGAGAATATAGCGCTATATTTGTTATCTTCGTTAATTCTAGATAGCCAACCCAATAGGAAAGTTGCCTTTATACCCCGTTCAAAGTTCATTTTGCAATACGCAAATAATTAAATCACATATTATTCGCGATAAATAGAATAATGACGAATATTCAATTTCGACGAATATATAACGAATATTCAATCGAAGATTCTCAAAATATTGCAAAATTGAATATGGCACCTCCCGCTCATCACTAGTCAGAAGCGGACACCGTCTATTGAAAAAGTACCCTGTATGTAACAGATAAAAATTTTATGTGCACACGTTACACTGGAGGTGTGGCACTGGTAAAGTCACTGTCAGAAGCGGCAGGGCCACCATCAGGGGGGTACAGCCCATACTCCAGTAAGGGGCCCTGACCCTGGGGGGGCCCGGCCAGTCCTGAAACTTTTTTTTATTTTTTATTTTTTTTAATTTTTTTATTGTGGCAGCTGACTCTGGGGCCCAGTGCTCCTCCCCCTCTTCCTTCTGCAGCCCATCCCTTATCTCCCGGGGCCCCGGGGCCCAACTATCTTGTTCTGAGAACAAGGTAGCTGGAGTCTCTGTAGATCCATGGGTAGAATGTAGTTGCTAGAAGGAGGTCTGTGACATCACTGGTCACATGCTCCTTCATAGTCACATGGACAAACCCCGACAGCAGCAGCAGCTTGTGGAGGGAGGAGGGGCTGTGTGCCTGCAGGCTGCTCAGTGGTGGAGGATGTGCTGCAGTCCTGGAGTCCACAGAGCTTCATGGAGAGCAGGTGAGGGGCAGCTCATGTATGAGGGGGCAGGTGGAGCACTCAGGAGCAGTGGGGTTCAAGTGGAGTGGAATCTGGTGCAATTAAGGGGGTTTATAGCACAGATCCAGGTGTATTCTGAGGGCCATGGTGTATATGATTCTGTCCCTGCGTGTGTGTCTGTCTGACGTGCAAACTAGCTTATTTACTCCCCTCACTGGCGCTGACATAATTGAAGAGAAGCGCCGTAATCTTACGCAGACACACTGCGCGAGATTACGTCAGCCGCAAGTGAGGTGAATAAATTAACTAGGAGGCGGCACTGGGCTCCGGAGTGTGGCGCGATTCTGAAAAAAAAAAGGTCTTTGCTTTATTATACCACTATTAATTCTGAGTGTTAGGGGTCACTTATGGGGGATCAGTGTGGATGGCACTTAGGGGGATCCTATGCTATATATGTGTCATCCGCAGATCCCCGCACAACAGTGCCATCCATATTCCCCCCCACAACAGTGCCATCCTCAGATCCCCCCCCCTAAAACAGTGCCATCCTCAGATCCCCCCCCCCAAAAAAAAACAGTGCCATCCACATTCCCCCCCACAACAGTGCCATCCTCAGATCCCTCCCCTAAAACAGTGCCATCCTCAGATCCCTCCCCAAAAAAACAGTGCCATGCTCAGATCCCCCAGAACAGTGCCATCCTCAGATCCCCCCAAAAACAGTGCCATCCACGGACCCCCCCAAAAAAAAAAAAACAGTGCCATTCACAGATCCCCCAAAAAAACAGTGCCATCCACAGGCCACCATTAGCTCAAATCCCACCAAATGCTCCCCTTTGGTTAAAAATAATTTTTTTCTTATTTTTCTCCTCAAAAACCTAGGTGCGTCTTTTTATGCTTTTCTATCTTGAAATAAACTAAACCTTTAATGTTATGAAATTTAAATTTAATTTATATTAATTCACGCCCCATCCATCTACACTCGGCCCAGCCCCCGAATCCAGGGGGGGGGGCAACAATGGAGGGGCAAAATTAACTTGTGTGGGGGCAAATTACTTAGTGGGAGGTCAGTGTGGCGGGCAAACTACATGGAGGGCCGTGTGGGGGCAAAATTACTTAGTGTGGACTGTGGGGGCAAATTACATAATGCAGGGCTGTCTGGGGGTAAAATTAACTTGTGGGGAAGGGGCAAATTACTCAGTGGGGGTCAGTGTGGCGGGCAAACTACATAGTGGAGGGACATGTGGGGGCAAATTACTTAGTGGGGGCAACTTGCATAATGCAGGGCTGTCTGGGGCAAAATTAACTTGTGAGGGGGAAATTAGTCAGTGGGGGTCAGTGTGGTGGGCAAACTACATAATAGAGGATCGTGTGGGGGCAAATTACATAATGCAGGGTTGTGTGGGGGCAAAATTAACTTGGGGGGGCAAATTACTCAGTGAGGGGCAGTGTGGAGGGCCGTGTGGGAGACGTCCTTGGATGTAAGAGGTATGGGCGCGATATATGGGTGGGGCTGTGTGTGGGTGTGGCCTGAGGGTGGACGGGGACACAGGCGCCCCATGATCTCCTATTCCTGGGGGAAGTGCCCCTCCAAAGACCAGGCTCTGGATCCGCCACTGGGGCAGTGTCGGGGGGGGGGGGCCCAGGCCTTGAGCTGTGTAAGGGGCCCCAAAATTTCTGATGGCAGCCCTGAGAAGCGGACACCGTCTATTGAAAAAGTACACTGTATGTCACAAATACATTTTTTAAGCGCACACGATACACTGCAGACGTGGCACTGGTAATGTCACTGTCAGAAGCGGACATCGTCTATTGAAAAAGTACACTGTATGTCACTGATAACTTTTTAAGTGCACACGTAAAAGCTGCAGATGTTGCGTTAGTAATGTCACTGTGCGCAGCAGACACTGTCTATGAAAAAAGTACACTGGATCTTACAGATGTTTTTGGGATGTGCACACTTTAAACTGGAGATGTTTTCTAATGGCACTGTCCGAACCGTCACTGCCTACGTCTTTGCAATATTAGAACTGCGCTGCTGACCAAAAGCTCCGCTCAGACCACTTCAGTTTGTGCTGACATTTACCAATACGCCCATGACTGGCTTCTTGCCACACATCTTTTCGCCTGTCCTATAATGGTCAAAAACAGACAGGCAAAAAATTGTGAAGCACCGCAATGGTTATTAATAACAAACCAGTTTTTATTATACTCACAAACATGCGAGGAATATAGGCATATAAAACAATTTGACCGGCTTTCACCTTTGCTTCGTCAAGGGTGCATATCCCGCCCAACGTGGGCTCGTTTTTTATATAGGCGAGTTTTGCTTCTCCTCCCACTTAGTTTGCATAACACAATAAAATCATAAAACCACTTTAAAAAGTAATAAAAACATACATTTTTTGCACATATAAAAGAGACAATTAATAATCTTCAAAAAACACATGAAAAAGAATCCCTTTTAATTTACAACATCACATGTGTATGGCCAATTGGAGAATGCTATCAAAGCCCAATTAGAAAATTTACTAGCCTCCCATAGATGTCTGTTCACACCTAGGTTACCACTTACTTCATTCTACTCTTCCAGAAAAGTTGTGCTGTGTGGTATAAGAGAAAGAGTCTGATAGTAAGCTGACTCTTTTTCTCCTAAAAGCCACACATTTCTTCTTTATCAAACAGGGTTTCAAATCAAACTCAACGTTTAACCCTGAAGGTCGCAGTGTACCTAGTTTATAAATCCACTCTATTTCATGGCAATTAATCTGGGCAACTGGGTCCTCTCCCGGCCATTTATTAGTTACTCTCTCAACTCTGACAAATTTTAACTCTGACAGATTTTTATTGTGTACTTTTTTGAAGTGAGCTGAGACACTATGTGTCTACATCCCCTTCTTTATATTTCTGATGTGTTTCTGTATGCAAGTTTTTAATTTTCTAAGTGTTCGTCCTACATACTGGAGTCCACACGGGCACTCCAGCATGCAGACGACTCCCATAGTTTCACAGGAAAATTAGTCTCCAATCTTATATGTGCCTCCTTTACTACTAGATACCACTTCGGTTGCATTGTGTCTTCTATCTTTCTTTTGGCGGTTTTTGCAAGGTAAGCAAAAACTGCACCATATTAACATATGTTTAGTACCACCTTCTTTTTTTAAAGGTAGGCAGCTGTGCACAAGACACTCTTAAATTGGGTACCTTCCTAAATATAAACTCTGGATGAGCGGTAATTACTTCCCCTAAAATAGGGTCATTTAAAGGACTGACCAATTTCTCTTTATGGCGTTCTTCATTGAACCCACATTAGAATTAAATTTGGTAATGAAGGAAATGTATAATCTTTCTTCCTTTATTTTTTCATTTTTTTTTATTTTCCTTTTCTGGCCTCTCCTCTCACCCTCTAATTCTTCCTTACACCGCCTACGGAAAAAGTACACTGGATGTCACAGATATTTTTTGGATGCACACACTTTACACAGGAGATGCGGCGCAACTAATGTCACTGTCCACAGTGGACACCGTCTACAGAAAAAGTACAGTGGATGTCATAGAAATTTTTTCGGATGAGCACACTTTACATTGGAGATGTGGTGCAACTAATGTCGCTGTCTCCAGCGGCCTAACTATTGCACGCTATTTAGCACAGGATGTGCTACAAATAGATATTGCTGCCACACACAATAGTCCTTAAAAGGACTTTTGGGTCTGTAAAGTTTTTGCTATTTAGCGCAGTTTGGGCTAAAAATATATATTGCTGCTACCACACGCAATAGTCCTTCAAAGGACTTTTAGGTCTCTGAAAAGTTTTTCTAATAAAAATATTCCTATATCACTCCCTACACTGTCTGTCCTTTCCTCAGCACAGCTCTCCCTGACTAAGACTAAACCGAAAACGCGTCATCGGGTGCTATATAGCACCCAATGATGCGTACAGGCCAGCCAATCACTGTAATGGCAGTTACCAACATGGCTACGGCATTACAGTGAGGGTAGTACTTACCTGCACGTTTATTGGCTGCGTAGCAGTCAAGAAACTTGCGGGGAGGAGACTAGAGCATTGCTCGCTCAACACTAGGCAACCACTAACCACTAGGCAACCACTAACCAATCAGATTGGATTAACAGAATCACCTCAGAGTAGCTGAAAATAAGCACATAAGTTAATATAGAAAATGAATTAAAATGACAAAAGGGAGATAAAAGCGGGAAATAAAAGGCACACTACTACTCCTATCATGCTCCATGACACCATGGTGGGCCTTCAGCATGCGCCTCCGTGCCCACACTATCATGGAGTCATATGAGTAATATTTAACTTAACCAACATTCTAATAATCTATCTAAAAATAAATACAAAATCAAATTGTGGTTAAAATGGCGGTGGTCCTTTATTAAGGGCTACATAACTATAACAATGATAATACTCTGGATAATTAATAAACCAATAAATAAATACTCATTAAAATTCCTTAAGTCCACAATTGTCCCCCCAGCAAAGCTGGGTGACTAACCCACCAGACAAGAGGGTGCTAACCCACATGTAACCCCCCCCCCCCCCCCACAGCCTTGTCAATCATATACTGTAGACCAGAATTAAATATGTCTAGACCAATATCGGACAAGTGAATTAAATCGTGCTGATACAGGTCCAAAATAAAGTCTTCCAACTCTGTATGCCTAAATGACCAGCCATTTAACTTAGGAAGGTACTTCTCCAGATTCCAGTTACCTCTCTTTCTAATTTTCTTAATAAAACTGAACTGGTCGCCTCTCCATATTAATCTTGGAATAATTTCTGAGAAAATTAGATTTACCTCAGGCAATAAAAATGTAATATGATTAAAATCCAACTTCATCTGATCTAACAAGTCCAACATTCTAACTTTCCCCAAATCATTCCCCCCAGCATGGATAATCAAAACATCTGGCTGGGGTAGCGACCTCAGCTCGCCTTTCAGAATTGGAATGATCTGGTTCAATTTTAAACCCCTAAAAAAACAAAAAATAGAAACAAATAAAGAACCGATACAGATTTTTTGTGAATAGTTACGCTCCGCAGCCTTTCATTCTGCCCAAAAGACGAAAGAATGACCCAGAATCCAAACGACCATTTTCTTTGGACCTAGAAAAGATTAAACAAAATTAAAGCACTAAATTAGGCCAAACATACAATTTGTATCTTTTAGTTCCCAACCATCAATTTTCTTGATTACTGCCTAATTCAATCCCAAGTTAGCCGCCACTGTAGCAGCACCAATTCGGAAAGAATGAGACGAATAGTTTTCTGCTGCTAAATTCAATAACAATAGGCATTTTTTAAGAATTGCATTAAATTGCTAAATTGTTAGCGCCGAACCATCTTCATGAATTAAAAGGGAATCATCGATCTGCGGTCTAATATCACAAAATTCCTTAACTGACCTAACTGGGCACAATGGAGACTCTGCTAACTTTGCTAACTTAATCCACGTGCCCTTTGCCAGCTGATCCGT
The DNA here is from genome assembly GCA_033119425.1 of Bufotes viridis. Taxonomy (NCBI): domain Eukaryota; kingdom Metazoa; phylum Chordata; class Amphibia; order Anura; family Bufonidae; genus Bufotes; species Bufotes viridis. The sequence goes on from CM065593.1 coordinate 64,387,503, forward strand.
TTTTGATTTCCTAACAAAAAAAAACACTGAATTACTATATAATCTTACATCGCTGACGCTCAACAGAGCCAAAGACCGCTTATTAGCAGCTGCTAACTCCCCAATCCAAAATGCATCAAAAAATGCCATCACAAAAGCCAAGTTAAAAAGAATTGCCTCAAATTTTGAAAATGTGCATGCCTCTAACACCGACACCCAGCTCCCTAGTAGTTCAAATGTGATAGGCCTTGTGCTGTCAATCCTATTAAATGACCTCCTGACCCCTTTCAGAAATTGCTTCACCACAAATTGGTTTGAAAATGCCTGAAAACCAGCTAACTTAAAAAAGAAAACAACTCCTGACACAGATAAATGTAAAACTGAATAACCAAAACCATCCTCTAATAAAGAACAAAGAAATTGAAAAAATACATCTAGATTGAACAAAAAACAATAAATGTTTCTAACTGAACAAAATTGATACCACCTCTTCCAAGCAAGCGAATATCCATCCCATGTCCGAGGTGCTAAAGACTTCCGAATGAACTTGCTGATCATTTCCGGATAAGCTCCCAAACCCAATCTGGACATGAAATTCCCAATTTCTCGGCCTGTGGCAGTAGAGAGAAGAATCTTTCCCACTGTGTGCAGGAAAGCGAATTATTCTCTTTACTAAGAATATATTTGGCCTTGAGCCAAACATTCAATTCTAAACAACAATGAACTAAATTACGCAACAACCTAACTACTACCTCAGAATGCGACGTCAGACAATTGATAGCAAATGAAACACCCTTGTTATCAGAGAAAATCAAAACTGTTAATCCTAAAAACATTTCCCCAAATAACTAACGCAACCACTATAGGAAATAGACTGAAGTGGTTTAGAGACGGCTCCACTGATCTGTGCTTGGACTATGGTGCTCAATACTCAGATGGTGTAAGCTTCCAAAGCACCACAAATATAAAAGTGAAAAAATAAGATCAGAGTATGGCACTCAACTTATCTGGGAATATGCAGGCAATAGATATTTTTCAAATAATTGTAGCATTTATTAAAACACATAATAAAACAGATATTACAAAGATGAATAAAAAATACAAATTAAAAAATAGAGTGAGTTCATGAAGAATCCATTAGCTCGATTGTACTAAAGAAACATAGTCTGTACGAACTTGGCTATAGAACCACTCCAGATAGTTAAAACACTGGGAGATATAAGATGTGTCCGTACTTGATTGGACCGATTCTCCGTTGGTGTATTATATCAAATATTTACTGAGTAGGTGGTGGCGTCCCACCACAAATCTTACCTCCGTGAATTGGTCAGTGTCAGTACCAGTAGTCACTTTCTTTGCGAAACAGTCGACTCAAATAGACAGTTATTTGGAGGCGATTCAGCATGGGCTTTCTTTGCGGAAAAGTCAACTCAAATCGACGATTGTTTGGAGGCAATTCGGCATGGACACTAACTTTAAAACAGCGACCTTTCCGGGCATCGATTTATAAGAGACCACTTAGTTTGTAGTATCAAGCGGTATACTCTGCCATAAATGGCGACAAACCTTTCATTCGCCCGGAGGTCTGTTTGTCCTTTTAGACTCCAGAAATGCGTATTTCTCCACTTCTAATAGCAGCGCTGCAAGGAGGTTCTGAGTAAGTGTAGTCACCAAGCGCGTTCGAGGTCTCATTAATGCTGACCTCTTCCTCAGTGGTAACCACTGAGGAAGAGGTCAGCATTAATGAGACCTCGAAACGCGCTTGGTGACTACACTTACTCAGAACCTCCTTGCAGCGCTGCTATTAGAAGTGGAGAAATACGCATTTCTGAGTCTAAAAGGACAAACAGACCTCCGGGCGAATGAAAGGTTTGTCGCCATTTATGGCAGAGTATACCGCTTGATACTACAAACTAAGTGGTCTCTTATAAATCGATGCCCGGGAAAGGTCGCTGTTTTAAAGTTAAGTGTCCATGCCGAATTGCCTCCAAACAATCGTCGATTTGAGTTGACTTTTCCGCAAAGAAAGCCCATGCTGAATCGCTCCAAATAACTGTCTATTTGAGTCGACTGTTTCGCAAAGAAAGTGACTACTGGTACTGACACTGACCAATTCACGGAGGTAAGATTTGTGGTGGGACGCCACCACCTACTCAGTAAATATTTGATATAATACACCAACGGAGAATCGGTCCAATCAAGTACGGACACATCTTATATCTCCCAGTGTTTTAACTATCTGGAGTGGTTCTATAGCCAAGTTCGTACAGACTATGTTTCTTTAGTACAATCGAGCTAATGGATTCTTCATGAACTCACTCTATTTTTTAATTTGTATTTTTTATTCATCTCTGTAATATCTGTTTTATTATGTGTTTTAATAAATGCTACAATTATTTGAAAAATATCTATTGCCTGCATATTCCCAGATAAGTTGAGTGCCATACTCTGATCTTATTTTTTCACTATAGGAAATAATTCCAACAAAACTAAATTTGTTAGTTTTACCCTAACTTGATCCACCAATCCGGCCATGGCTCAGCCGAGCACTGACCGTTAAAGAAAGTTCCATAACCCCAGAAACCTGAAGAATCTGTAATTAAACCTAATGCACCAGCTTTCATAAATTCCTGCCAAGCACTATGCCCATTAAAATGAACTAAAAATTCCTCCTACACCGCTAAATCATCCTTCAAAACCTTTGTAATCCTAACATGAGCATACAGAGATTTTAACCCCTTCGTCGCCATATACAACCTCTTAGAAAAAACGAGACCAACAGGTATTACTCTTGACGCAAATGCTAAAACACCCAGTAAGCTCTGAACTTCCTTCAACTGAGCCTTCTTTACTGAACTTACATTTCTAATCAATACAATGGCCTTCTCCACTTTTTCCATAGGCAGCCTGAACTCAATTACTATTCCTAAAAACTTTATTACTTGACACGGCCATACAGTTTTCTCCTACGCAATAAAACCATCCAAAAGACGCAAACAACTACCAAAGGAACCAACAAAAAAAAATCATCTAAATAATGAATAACATTAACTGAATTTAACTCTTTCGTAACAACCCAATTCAAAAAGGAGGAAAACACCTCAAAATAAAAGCAAGACCAAGAGATGCCCATTGGCAAACATTTATCAAAGAAAAATTGACCGTTAAACTAAAAACCTCAGGAATAAAACCCTTCTGGATCAATCGATAATAAACGAAAAGCAGCCTTAATATCTGCTTTAGCCATAAAACAACCTCTACCAACTGAACAGATTAAAGAAACAGTGTCGTCAAAGGATATATAGGACACAGACGCCACTTCCTTATCCAATGAATCATTCAAGGATTCTTTTGCGGGGTAAGATAAATGATGGATTAATCTGAACTCATTAGGATTCTTCTTTAGTACAATACCCAAAGTAGAGACCCTAAAACCCGAAAAAGGGGGAGAAACAAATGGACCTGCTATCCTACCCTCTTTCGGCTCTTTAACAATTTTAGCCTCAACTATATCTCGATACTTTCTAACAGACGGCAAATTTTCATGAATTATACAACCTCTACCCTCGAATTTTTCACAAAACAGCTAGGAATTATTTCCGCCTTCAGCTGGTCTGGAAACAATTCTAACCATGGTAGCATTCTCACCAAATTCACTGGTGTCTGCGCTTTTTGAAAAGTCTCTGGTGCTTGGATTTAGTAAATTTGATTGGTTTGATTTCTTAAAACACAGCAACATGGGGTGCGCACCTGAACAAAATGAGCACTCATGCCGGTATCTACAATTACTCAGCCATTTACAGGCTGACTCGTTATAAGCGAAACACACGCCCTTCTTAATAGTAGCACCCGGCGCCAGCTAATTAATTGACTTGACTTCTCTGTGGTAACATCAAGCTAAGCCAAAGACCAACGTCTTTAGAACCCCAATTCATATTACCATGCACCGCCAATTTCTGGCGAAGAGTTTCCTCATATGTAAACCATGCAAGGCCACCGAAATTACGATAAGCCTCCAAAATAGAGTCCATATGCTGAAACAAACCGATACAACTCTGGGGATGTTTAGCACAAAATACAGAAGAATAAATTAAAAAAGCCTGCAGCCAATTATTAAAAGATCTTGGCGCTTTTTCATCCCCTTTCTTCTCAAACTTAAAAGATTCTTTGGCGGAAGGAAGAAGCAATAAAATATTGACATACTCCTTCCTTCAAATTTTTTTCTCCATAGATTGTGACAAATGAAACCCCAAAGGAGAGCCTTCACAAGTCATGGCTTTCTTCAAACAGGTTTCACTTATCCCAACCCTATTATCATTTTTATTCACAACTACTTTATCAGCTCCTGCAGCAGCAGGCGACTCACGCCACACTGCTGCAGGCTGATCCACCTGAGTGGGCACACTAGCTGTAGCCCACTCTGAAAATAGCTTAGCTAAGCTAACTAAAAAAACACTATCTTTACTTCCTAAGTTGGTAGGCAAAGCAAAGCTCTGCCCACATGTCTCAACACCAAAATCTAGGGCTGGATCGATGCTGGGTGTGCTTGAGGCCAGCTGCGGTGCTCTACTCAAAACCCCAGACTGCGGTATCGCATGTCTGGGGGAGGAGCGCGCGCTGCCACCTTTCTTGCTCCTGTCTTCCTCCGGTGAATAAACCCTCCTTGGCCTCAGGCTCCTCCTGGACACCCGGACAGAAACTTCCGTGTTCAGAGGAGCGCTTCCTGCTGATGTCTCCGGTGCATCTTCTGTGACATTACTGCGCCGAGCGACGTCATTTGGGTCCGTCAGCCAAGCAGCGTTGAAGCCATGCCTCTCCTCCTCTTTACTCGACTTGCTGGATCAAACGCTTCAGTAGCTCTTCCATCTGGCCGGTGAGTCTCTCTTTTCTTCAGCAGGATGCAGGACGCCGGGGCCGCTCTTCTTTTCTTCAGCTCCACACCGGGAACACTTCGGCTCTTCCGCCCTCAGCTGCCCAGACCTCTGGAACTCAGCGCCGCCTTCAGATCTTCTTGCTGCCGCCACACAGGTTTACCTCAGCCGCTTCCACCGCTGCCTCTCCTACTTCAGCCTGGTAATGTCGGCGCAGCACAGTAGCTCTTTTGCAACTATGCCGGCTATTAACCAGGGCTTCACACAGCGTCCTCTTCTTCTAGGCTCTGTGGCGAACAAGCTCCGGACCTGCTGGGACCCTCCATAAATACCCGAATTTTCCGCCCCAGAACTTCAGCAACCAATGAACAGCTGGCATAACTCAGGTGCCTCAGAGACAGGTAGGCAACCCCTAACCAATAAGATTGGATTAACAGAGTCACCTCAAAGTAGCTGAAAATAAGCACATAAGTTAATATAGAAAATAAAGGAAAGTGACAAAAGGGAGATAAAATGGGGGAATAAAAGGCACACTACTACCCCATCATGCACCATGACACCATAGTGGGCCTTCAGCATGCGCCTCCCTGCCAACTATTAATATATTAGACCGCCTGTTAAGACTGAGTCTGACACACAGTATATATATATATATATATATATATATATATTAATAAACGTGGTAATATATTAGACCAGTGTTTCCCAACCAGTGTGCCTCCAGCTGTTGCAAAACTACAACTCCCAGCATGCCTGGACAGCCTTTGGCTGTGCGGGCATGCTGGGAGTTGTAGTTTTGCAACAGCTGGAGGCACACTGGTTGGGAAACACTGTATTAGACCATCTGTTGAGACGAAGCCTGACGCACAGTAAGGCTTCGTATAAAAGAACAAATTAAGTATGAATGGCGCAGCAGGTGAACAAGATAAATGCAGCAATATATTAAACCACCTTTTGAGACTAAGGGGGTAAATTAGGCACATTACAGGCGCAGACTGCAGCGCAACAGTTAGTTGTGCCGCATTCTGCGACTTCTCCCTGCTCATGCAGGTCTAAAAAAGTGGGCGTGGCATGGGCAGGGAAGGGGACAGGACGGTAGGCTAGTAGTATTTCCCATTTTCTACGCCTGCTTCGGAAGCTGTCTTAAATTTAGAAGCGGCGCTGGACACGCTGAAGTTATGAAGAGGCCTGCGCCTCTTCATGACTTTGGTGATCCACCACCAGCGATGGGGCTTTATTAAGATCGACATCTAAAACGCCGTTCTTAATAAGTGTGCCTCTAAGTCTGATGCACAGTAAGTCTTTGTATAACAGAACAGATTAAGTGTGAATGCTACAGCAGGTGAACAAGATAAACACGGTCAATATATTAGACCGCCTGTTAAGACTAAGCCTGATGCACAATAAGTCTATGTATAACAGAACAAAATAAGTAGAATGGCGCAGAAGGTGAACAAGATTCATAGGGCAATTACACTCCCTGTGCTCTCCCTATGCTCCCCCTACAGTGTCTAAAAACTCTCCCTATGATCTCCCGGCACTCTGCCTCTCTAGTGTTGCTTTTTAACTGTTTTATGCAACATTGTCCCTAGCAGTTGAGCGCTTGTGACATTTCTCCCTAAGCTCAGCTCACAGTGAAATGGTGGAGACCTCACGGGTAAGGATTTTATAGGGCTGTGACATCACAGGGGATGGCTATCTGCAGATTAGCTGGCTGCAGGGCATTATGGATGATCTCGCCTGCCCAGGCTTCTTACTTTCAGTTTGTAACATGTGTAGCCACCATTTTAGGAAAAAAAATATGTTTTGCTAGCGCAAGGAAATTCAGATTCATTGTGAATTGAATTTTTCTTAAACTTCTAATTGAATTCCACTCTGGATGCTTTAATACAAGCTCACTTTGCACCAGCAATGATTAGATAAATTGTGATATATATATATATTTTTTTATGAACATTTCTGAAGACAAAATAGGACGATTACCAGGATACGATCTGTACTCAGCATGCCACAGCTTTTGTTATTAGAGATGTCGCGAACATAAAATTTTCCGTTCGCGAACGGCAAACGCAAACTTCCGCAAATGTTCGCGAGTGGGCGAACCGCCATAGACTTCAATAGACAGGCGAATTTTAAAGCCCACAGGGACTCTTTCTGGCCACAATAGTGATAGTTGTTTGGCATAACATGCTTTAGAACATCCAGTGTGTGTATACGATCAGGTATGATGTTGTATCGATCAGGTAGTGTATGGGTTACGCCCGCTTCACAGTGACAGACCACTCTGACAGATCAAACTCCCCGTTTAATGCACCGCAAACAACCGCAAACAGTCAATTTGCACAACCGCAAACTCCCCATTTGCACATGGTTAGATACCAAGCTAGCCATGTCCCGTTCCTTGTCCTCACTGACGTCATTGAAGGTCTCTTCCTCCACCCAGCCACATACAACACCAAGGGTCCCCGAAAGGTGACAACAAGCCCACTGGGACGCCTGCTGTGGTTGGTCTTCCACCTCCTCAAAGCCACCTGCCTCCTCTGACTCCTCTTCTTCAGACTCCTCTTTCTGCGTTGCCGCAGGTCCAGCAATCGACGACGACAAGGCTGCTTCTGGTGGTGATGGTGACCACAATTTTTCTATGGCCTGATCCAGCCCTCTTCACAGGGCACACTCCAGAAAAAACGCATATGGGATGAGGTCGATGATGTTGCCTTGGGTTTGACTGACCAGGTTTGTCACCTCCGCAAAAGGACGCATGAGCCTACAGCCATTGTGCATGTGTTATCGCAATTCATGCGCTTCTCATCTTCTTTGTGTGGTGTCAAATAAATAGAAGTTATAAGAATGTATACATCATACTGCTTTCATAATGAGACCAGACACAAGTTGGTTCCATTCAAAGCACTTCTCATCCCCCAAACCAAGAGAGCTTTATTCAAAACTATGTTCACTTGAATAGTAGACATGACATCACATAAGGGGTATTCCTTAAGGAAAGGTAATTGGCTCCTTAACTTCATAGGAGTTTAGGTACTTTAGGTAATAGTCCAGCCTTTACCTTCTCAGGCAGCATCAGGGCATCAAACATCTTTCATACACTCAGCATACATTATTGATGGGCTTACCCATGGATTAAACAATCTCGGCTTCGCCAGATTAGACCATAATAATGAGTAATACCAAAGGCAGATCTGGATTATTATTGATGTTAGTAGACTTACCCTCAGCCATCTTACAAACCTCAGAGAGTGTCTTCAGCTCTGTCTCCTGCACTATCATTGCTGGAGGGAGTGGTTCTTTCTTGACAACATCAGATTAAGTAGGAACAGCATATCCTGTCTGAGATGATCCATTTTCCAAGAACCGGAAATTATCTACCAGAAACTCAAAAATGTGGTTATTAATTGGAGATAGTCATGTGAATTTGAATTTTTATAGGTATTACAGTACTACTCCCTCCCCCTTCCAGAGGCAGCAGAGTGGTTGGATCTTAATTTGTGCACCTTTAAGGCGGTGAACAGTTGGTAAGAGGAGTAGGAACTGCATTACTATCTAATCCTACACATGTGAATCTACCCTTAGCCATGAGAAGAGATCATGGAACATGTTTGCTATGAGGCAATGGAAACAAATCCTAAGGATTGTATAGATAATAGGGATCCAGCATTTGATTCTGGGTTGTTGATTCCCTATGGGCATTGCACTTAAAGGGCTGAACATTTGTAGCTCCTCCCACAGGCGAGGAAGTGGGCAAATACATTCAGAGTCTTCCTTCCCCCCTTCTTGTGGGGAGGACTGATAGGCAGACACGCCCGCCTTAGGCCTTTGTTCAATTCAACTTCAACAAAATGGAGGGACAAAATATAGTGAACTGTACTCAGGTCTAGCTAATACTAGAGCTTTCCAGATGATTCTCAAAACCATCCACAAAGGCAGCACTTATGATTTTCTCATTCATCTCTAAGGTATTTTCAAAGCCCAAATCCACCCAACTTTCCTAAAGTCTAATGAAAACTTTCTCCACACTCTCTGTCCTGCACTGATGCACATTCAGACAATGTGACAGGATAATCACTTAAATGCTTCCTCCCACACCCACTAACATGAGAAAACTCTCCATTTTTTTTTAAACTACAAATCAAGGATGGGTAAGTCCTCTGAATTGATGTTACTACTATTTGGGGATAATGGGTACAGCAGATTTCATCATAAAATGATGCTAGAAATCTCACATTTTCCCTTTGATTGTAATCCACTTCTAAATAAGGACTAAAAATATAGTGAACTGTACTCAGGTCTAGCTAATACTAGAGCTTTCCAGATGATTCTCAAAACCATCCACAAAGGCAGCACTTATGATTTTCTCATTCATCTCTAAGGTATTTTCAAAGCCCAAATCCACCCAACTTTCCTAAAGTCTAATGAAAACTTTCTCCACACTCTCTGTCCTGCACTGATGCACATTCAGACAATGTGACAGGATAATCACTTAAATGCTTCCTCCCACACCCACTAACATGAGAAAACTCTCCATTTTTTTTAAAACTACAAATCAAGGATGGGTAAGTCCTCTGAATTGATGTTACTACTATTTGGGGATAATGGGTACAGCAGATTTCATCATAAAATGATGCTAGAAATCTCACATTTTCCCTTTGATTGTAATCCACTTCTAAATAAGGACTAAAAGTCCCTAATTTAATAGGATTAGACACTTCCAATTGCCATCATAGGGATAATCACTGCAGGCACGTTTTAAACTAGTGACACATACAATTGGGACATACTGGAATCTATAATATGAACACACACGTTACGATCTTCACAGTCTAAAGATGCATTCCCAATTACCAGCCCCCACCATAAGGGGGGGTCCAATTCCTGAGGAGGGGGTTTCAGCAAGAGCACAGGCAGGAAGGAGTTTTTGTAGAACTAAAAGCACAAAATAACCATTCTTGGTTACAGAAGATGTGGTGGGGGAAGGGATGCCACATGGTAGACTTTTTGTTCTCTATAGGATTCAAAATCCTCCATCTTGCATAGGCATGCTGATAATTTCATTTCTTCAATTTCTATTAATTTCTATCAATCACTTCCATAGACAATTTTCACCATAACTCAACTTGCACCAGCCTATTACTATCCTTCAACCAACTTCTCTTTTCCTTGAATACACTTTCCACAATCCTTCATTTAGTCTACCTCCTACTGCACTTTCCTTCTTATGTTGTTTTAAAATACAGTCTCTAGGGGGAAATCTTACATATATACCGGAAATCTCTGCTACATAGTATCACATAATGCTATCAACTTGTTCTTTATTTTAACTGAAACTTTTTCTCTCTTTCTTTGCATTAGCTGAGCCGCTGTTAACATCTCCTCATTATATCCTGTAACATTAGAATTTCCCATTATTGGGGGCTCCACAGCTTAACAATATGCAGCTTTTATTGATCCCACAATCTTACATTAAAAGAAGAAAATGGTAATACACAATTCAAACAATATAAAACCACTACTGATCCCACACTACCTTTGGTGAAGACCCCAGGTCTAATTCACCTCTTAGGGATACACAATCTTAATAACTTCCAATCGCCTATATACTGTAATACGCGATTAGTGTTAATCCTAATCTCTGTAGGGATACATAATCTTAATAACTGCCAATCGAATTGATGTTAATCCTACTAGTCACTCTCCAAGACTCTCGTCAGAGCTTGGCTGGAATCCAATCCTACGTCACAGGATATGCATCAGCTGTCTAACAACTTCCGTTCTGCTCAGTTTCAGCACGTTCTACCACACAAAGAAGGAATATTCAAACAGGTTCTTTTGTTCTAAAAGACAGATTAGCTATAATTTGAACCCTTCTATCGCGATAACACCAATTCAACTCTTGAGAATTAACTTGGGCAAAAGATTCAGAGGAGGTGTAAGAATTAAACTTCTTACCTTTTGTTTGCTGCAGCTTGTGATCTCGTCTGATAATTTTGGCCAAGTCCTCTCCTGGCGTTTGAATCGGAAGTTACGCAAGCTGATCTGCCCCACGTTGGGCGCCATTTTGTTATCGCAATTCATGCGCTTCTCATCTTCTTTGTGTGGTGTCAAATAAATAGAAGTTATAAGAATGTGTACTTCATACTGCATTCATAATGAGACCAGACACAAGTTGGTTCCATTCAAAGCACTTCTTATCCCCCAAACCAAGAGAGCTTTATTCAAAACTATGTTCACTTGAATAGTAGACCTGACATCACATAAGGGGTGTTCCTTAAGGAAAGGTAATTGGCTCCTTAACTTCATAGGAGTGGTTTCAGCAACATCAACTCTGAGTTCATAGGTAGATTTGAATACTGCAACCTAATTCCCCCCTCCCCCTTCACAGTGACCTTACACACATGCTCACACCTCTGGATAGCGGCCATCTTGTGGACAAACATGTGTACTATGATTTTCACTAATTTATATATATATATATATATATATATATATATGTACATAAATAAAACTTATCTCTCACACATGAGCGTTCAGTAACGCGGCCAAAAAATAACCAACTCCGCAGAGGCTGTCAGGGGAGCGCTTCCTTCTGATGTCTCCGGCGCATCTTCTGTGACATTACTGCGCCGAGCGACTTCATTTGGGCCCGCCTCCTCCTCTTCAGCTGACCGGCCGTCAGCCAAGCAGCGTTGAAGCCATGCCTCTCCTCCGCTTGACTAGGCGCGCTGGATCAAGCGCTTCAGGAGCTCTTCCATCTGGCCGGTGAGTCTCTCTTTTTTTCATCAGGACGCCGGTGCCGCTCTTCTTTTCTTCAGCTCCACACCAGGGACACTTCAGCTCTTCCGCTCTGGAACTCAGCGCCGCCGTTTTTTCTATGAAAAATTATCCAGCCGATCGCTTTTGGTCTGTTCACAATGAAGCAACGACCTTATCATCTGGGGTGTGCCAACATTGCCAACACACTCATAGGGGTGATCGCTTCATTGTGATAGGCAAGCCCCTTCACTACAACAAGGTAACGATCAGAAAGCGGAATTGACACATGCATGTGCCTTTTTTTGCTTTGTTTTTGCAGCCACAGTGCCGCACCAGAGGCCAGAAAAATTAGGCATGTACAAATGCCTAAAAAAGTGTACTAAAACATTGCGGCTTGAACCCTAGTTGGTGGCGGAGAAGTCACACAAGTCATCCGGCATACAGAGATTAAATACAGCAGCGTGGGGACCATTTTTAGTCCAAGGCATCTCATCAGGCCTTTTTTAGTCAAATGCATCCCCCACTGTTAGTCCCTTCGGTATCCACGCCTCATTCATCTTAATAAAGGTCAGGTAATCTAGACTTTTTTGACCTAGACGACTTCTCTTCTCAGTGACAATACCTCCTGCTGTGCTGAAGGTCCTTTCTGACAGGACACTTGAAGCAGGGGCAGACCAGAAGTTCTATCGCTAAATTCGGATAGCTCAGGCCAAAGGTCAAGCCTGCACAGCCAGTAGTCAAGGGGTTCATCGTTCTCTGAGGGTGGACCCCGAAGGGCTGTGGCGATGCGTAGGACTTAAAAAGCTCTGCATGTCCTCCATCAACAACACGTCTGTAAAGTGTCCTGATCTTGCCAGCGTGGTCATGATAGGAGGAGGATTACTTTCACCTCTTCCCCTGTTAGATTCCCGTTATGCTGTATAAAGCATACTTTTTAACATGTTTTGGAACTGCTGCATCCTTTCCGAATTCCGGTAATTCGGTAACATTTCATCCAATTTCTGCTTATATTGGGGGTCTAGTAGCGTGGCCACCCAGTACAGTTTGTTTTCCTTCAGCCTTTTTATATGAGGGTCACTCAACAGGCATGACAGCATGAAAGTGTAAATTTTTTTTAGTGAAAAAATAAGATCAGAGTATGGCACTCAACTTATCTGGGAATATGCAGGCAATAGATATTTTTCAAATAATTGTAGCATTTATTAAAACACATAATAAAACAGATATTACAAAGATGAATAAAAAATACAAATTAAAAAATAGAGTGAGTTCATGAAGAATCCATTAGCTCGATTGTACTAAAGAAACATAGTCTGTACAAACTTGGCTATAGAACCACTCCAGATAGTTAAAACACTGGGAGATATAAGATGTGTCCGTACTTGATTGGACCGATTCTCCGTTGGTGTATTATATCAAATATTTACTGAGTAGGTGGTGGCGTCCCACCACAAATCTTACCTCCGTGAATTGGTCAGTGTCAGTACCAGTAGTCACTTTCTTTGCGAAACAGTCGACTCAAATAGACAGTTATTTGGAGGCGATTCAGCATGGGCTTTCTTTGCGGAAAAGTCAACTCAAATCGACGATTGTTTGGAGGCAATTCGGCATGGACACTTAACTTTAAAACAGCGACCTTTCCCGCGCTGCTATTAGAAGTGGAGAAATACGCATTTCTGGAGTCTAAAAGGACAAACAGACCTCCGGGCGAATGAAAGGTTTGTCGCCATTTATGGCAGAGTATACCGCTTGATACTACAAACTAAGTGGTCTCTTATAAATCGATGCCCGGGAAAGGTCGCTGTTTTAAAGTTAAGTGTCCATGCCGAATTGCCTCCAAACAATCGTCGATTTGAGTTGACTTTTCCGCAAAGAAAGCCCATGCTGAATCGCCTCCAAATAACTGTCTATTTGAGTCGACTGTTTCGCAAAGAAAGTGACTACTGGTACTGACACTGACCAATTCACGGAGGTAAGATTTGTGGTGGGACGCCACCACCTACTCAGTAAATATTTGATATAATACACCAACGGAGAATCGGTCCAATCAAGTACGGACACATCTTATATCTCCCAGTGTTTTAACTATCTGGAGTGGTTCTATAGCCAAGTTTGTACAGACTATGTTTCTTTAGTACAATCGAGCTAATGGATTCTTCATGAACTCACTCTATTTTTTAATTTGTATTTTTTATTCATCTTTGTAATATCTGTTTTATTATGTGTTTTAATAAATGCTACAATTATTTGAAAAATATCTATTGCCTGCATATTCCCAGATAAGTTGAGTGCCATACTCTGATCTTATTTTTTCACTTTTATATTTGTGGTGCTTTGGAAGCTTACACCATCTGAGTATTGAGCACCATAGTCCAAGCACAGATCAGTGGAGCCGTCTCTAAACCACTTCAGTCTAAATTTTTTTTAGATTAGTGGTACTATGCGGGCAAGGTACTGTGCCACCCGATATGAGTAGTGGGCACTGGCAGTGGGCACATAACAGTCAGTGGGCCAGATACACTGGCAGGCAACTGCTATTATATTAAAGGGTAAAAATTAAATTACTTTTTTATGTGCAAGGTACTGTGCCACCCTATATGAGTGGTGGGCAGTGGGCACAGTACAATCAGTAGGCCTGACACACACTGGCAGGCAACTGCAATTATATTAAAGGGTAAAAAATAAATTACTTTTTTCATCTGAAAGGTACTGTGCCACCCAATATGAGTGGTGGGCACTGGCAGTGGACACAGTACAGTCAGTGGGCCAGATACACTGCCAGGCAACTGCAATTATATTAAAGGTTAAAAATTAAATGACGTTTTTATCTGCAAGGTACTGTGCCACCCTATATGAGTGGTGGGCAGTGGGCACAGTACAATCAGTAGGCCTGACACACACTGGCAGGCAACTGCGATTATTTTAAAGGGTAAAAATGTAATGGCTCTTTTATATGCGAGGTACTGTGCCACCCGATATGAGTGGTGGGCAGTGGACACAGTACAGTCTGTGGGCCTGACACACACTGGCAGGCAACTGCAATTATATTAAAGGTTAAAAATTAAATGATGTTTTTATCTGCAAGGTACTGTGCCACCCTATATGAGTGGTGGGCAGTGGGCACAGTACAGTCTGTGGGCCTGACACACACTGGCAGGCAACTGCAATTATATTAAAGGGTAAATATGAAATGACCTTTTTATCTGCAAGGTACGGTGCCACCCGATATGAGTCGTGGGCACTGGCAGTGGGCACAGTACAGTTAGTGGGCCTGACACACACTGGCAGGCAACTGCAATTATATTAAAGGGTAAAAATTTAATGACTTTTTTATTTGCAAGGTACTGTGCCACCCTATATGAGTGGTGTGCACACAGTACAGTCTGTGGGCCTGTGGTCTCTCACACACGGGCAGGCAACTGCAATATATATATATATATATATATATATAAAAAATAAATAAAAGCAAACTGATGTACCAGCCCTAAAAAGGGCTTTTTGGGGTGCTGTAAGGATGCTGTCCTTACAGCAGATGAGTCTTTGAGGACTAGAGTGGACACAGAACACTGACCTAGCTAACGCTTTCCCTATATTAATTCAGCAGCAGCAGCACTCTCTCTGCTCTAACTAACACTGCAGCTTCAGAATGAGTCTAAGATGGATGCTGTCCTTGCTTTTTGATAGGAGGTGGGAGGGTCTGGGAGGGAGGGTATGCTGATTGGCTGGAATGTGTCTGCTGACTGTGAGGTACAGTGTCAAAGTTTGCTCAATGATGACATATAGGGGGTGGACCGAACATCGCATATGTTTATCCACAGCGGCGAACGCGAACATGCAATGTTCGCTGCCGAATAGTTCGGGACATCTCTATTTGTCATGTCTGACCAATGGGCCTCTCTCCACTCCCCACCAAGTCAATGTTCTACTGCCTCTGCCAGTACTACAGCTACAACAAGTAGAAGAAGCAGCAGCACCGTCATCAACCAATACAGTTAGCCTGACATGATAAAACTGTTTTCTCAACCTCTGCACCAACCTGACGCACATCAGCAAAGGGATGCGCAACAGATGATTGACCAGCTTCATTCATACCTGGATTATGTCCTTTCTTCTGCAGATATCTTGATCTATGAACCCATGGACTACTGAGACAATTTGCCATGTTTTACAGTCTTGTCTACCATACTGACTGAGAAGGTATTCAGTGTGGCAGCTGGCATTGTTACACTGAAGCAAACCAAATTGTCCTTTGCAAGTGCAGAAAACGTCACATTTCTAAAAATGATTCAGGCATAGATCTGTGGGGATTTTCACACACCTCTTGCTGAGGGCAATAAATAGATCTGGCATTGCAGACAGTGGCCATTTATCACCATCTTAATGATGCCACTGTTGCTGTCTGCCTGTCTATTGTGTTCCATACTGTACTGCTGCTGCTACCCTTGCTGCCGCTACTACTACCCCTACACAGCTACACATCTCCTGCCTTGTTTATCATTTTACACACTGTGCTGCTGCTGGAAACCCTATCCTGCACAGTATAACAAACCTGAAACTGGTTAATAAAAGGGATAATTTTGACAGCACTTGTAAAAAGCCATCTCTTGTTCACTTTCCAGATTGATATTTGCTATATTTTCTTTAAAAAAAACACCAAGCTTATTGCTACTCCCCAAAGAGGGATTCTTTTTTGGATTGCTTGTTAAAGGGGTTAACAAACCCTTATAATGACCACCCCCCAAGCCTAGGCCCCTCGTTTACATTTTAGTTACCTGCTCCCCAGCACCCACGACGCCACGGATCCCTGCACAGCTACCGCTGCATCACCGACGCTAGGGAGGCTCGTGTCTGTCATGGCCTACTATTGGCTGCTCACCCCATTGCCGGATGTTTTGATCCGAGCGTCGGGTAGATGCAGTGGCGGCCGTGGAGCAGGTAAGTATAATGTATACGAGGGGCTCAGGCATTGGGGGGGGGGATCATTATAGGGGTTGGATAACCCTTTTAAAAATCTGACAAAGCAATGCGTTTTTTCTTTGTTACCCATAGCCCTATATGTTTACTTTACTTTACATTACTGATAGAGTCTTAGAGTAAAATATCTTCAATTGAGATGGATACAGCCATAGGAGACCTCAGACTGTCATACACATCTTTTCAGGGCATTCAAGACACTTTTGATAGGTTGAGTTTAATTGGACTGAATAAAATGTGACGGCCGAATCAATAGAATCGGAAACTGAAACACATTTCAGGAAATTTGCTTGTCTGTAGATGGCAGCAGGCTTGATGATAACAGAGATCCTTGTCCTGACTTCTAAGTAATATCAACACATTGTTGAGCATTGGGCCTATGGGCTCATTCACACAACCTTATCCTTTTATGTGGACCTCAAAACACGGATACCGTCTATGTGCGTTCCGCATTTTGCGGATCAGAATGTACTTTCTTTTCTTTTCCGCAAATACAGACAGGAAAAGGGCATGTTC
This sequence comes from Bufotes viridis, assembly GCA_033119425.1. Classification (NCBI taxonomy): domain Eukaryota; kingdom Metazoa; phylum Chordata; class Amphibia; order Anura; family Bufonidae; genus Bufotes; species Bufotes viridis. The sequence continues at coordinate 64,404,605 of CM065593.1, forward strand.
TATCTTTTTTGTGGGGCCACGGAATGGACATACGGATGCAGACAGCACACGGTGCAATGTCCACATCTTTTGCGGCCCCATTGAAATGAATGGGTCCGCATCCGATCTGCAAAATTGCGGAACGGATGCGGACAGAAAAATACAATTATGTGAATGGGCCATATGATTGTAAAATGTCACTTACAGCCCAGGAGCCGAGAGATAAATTTGTGAGTTAAAGTCTTCTTGCTTTAGTCATCATCATGTCTGGTTTTGAGAATGTGTTCATTATCATTGTTTTCCAGATGTTGCTGTAATTGAATGCGTTCATGAATTAATAGATCTGTTATTTTAGCAGATTTTTTAAGAAACCATGATAATTTATTACCTGTTTTCATAGACCTGGGATTATACAGCCCGCCGGATCCGCCATGCCACAAGTACCCGTGTGCAGGTCCGAATTTTTAGTCCAGCAATCACAGCCATGCACTGCCGTGCTGCGCCGTAGCTCCGCCCCCCGCCCCCATTATAGTCAATGGGGACAAAGCGGCAGCACACAGGTACTTGCGGCATGTCGGATCCGGTGAGCTGTTCATCTGCCGGAACAGCCTGCCGGATAGCCATGCCGCAAATGTGAAAGTACCCTAAACCCTTTCTTGGCCTTCTGGCTTTTGAACTTTTTCACCTTCTGCACGTCTTGGTTTAGGGGAAAATTATATGTACCCTGTGTTTTATTACTGTGTAATTTAAATAAATTTACATCTTGGGGCTAAAGATTGTTTTCCTTTTTTCCCTCCATGATGATTTATTTAAAAGTTTACATTTTTTATATAAGTAACCAACATTCCAAATATGCCTAGATTTTCATTTATGTGGTGTAAAATGGATACACTTTATTGCATAAATTCAGTTTTTTTTTTTAATTAACTGGTCATTGTTGTTTCTGCAGAAATTCTAACTGAAAACATTGTAAGAAATTCTGATTCCGCTTTCTCAGTGTCTTATACTTCTCCAGATCTTTTTTCATTTTCTAAGCCAAACAGGTCCTTTAGTTGAGAGGGTATCAATACTGTATCTCTCCTGACTGTAGATGTTACAGGAAGGAGTGGTCGGACATGCTGGATTTCCGGTTGGAGATAAACTACTTCCAAAGGGGTCTTGGAGCATTCCCTTCTCATTGAACAAAAAAGAACACTTGGCTGAACACACATTTATTGAGATTTGCAAAAATAGCTATCTCATGTGTATGGCCGACTTTCGAGACTTCTTGAAGAATCAGTTCCTGATGAGACCACTATCTATGCCAGGGCTGGCCAACCTGCGGCTCTCTCCAGCTGTTGCAAAACTACAACTCCCAGCATGCCCAGTCTGCCTATGGCTATCAGCCTACAGCAGGGCATTGTGGGAGTTGTAGTTTTGCAACAGCTGGAGAGCCACAGGTTGGCCAGCCCTGATTTATGCCATAGTAGTAGTATTCAACATCATTTTTTCCCCGAGACCATGGTTACCAACAGTCCCAAATTTGCAGGGACTCTCCCAAATTTTCAGAGACAGTCCCTGCAAATTTCGGCTGTCCTGGACTTAAAATGGGCAACTCATATGTAAATGACCAATCCACAGAGTTGGAGGGCATTCCTGGTAGAGATGAGCGAAGCGAGTTTTGGCTGCTACATCCGATGCCACTGTGCTAAAAAATTTGTGATAGTACTGTACGGAGATTCGTCTCCGTACAGTATTAGAATATATGGGCTCCAATGAGCTGAAGTAAGTTATTCACAAAGTCGCGCTAGACTTCATTAAATAACTTCGGTAATTGATTAGTACAATGAAAAACTACTTCAAAACTTGGAATCAAACTTGGCTTTGGTTCCGAGTGGTACCCTGGAACAGAAGCCGAGTTCGGTTCCAAGGTTTTTCACTGTTATAATCAATTAACAAAGTTATTCAAGGAAGTCTTGTGTGACTTCATGAATAACTTACTTCGGCTCATCACATCGTATCCGAAGTCAATACGCTTATCTCTAGGTCCGATTGGTCCTGAACTTACCAACTACATAGTTGGTATGTATGCTAGCCTATGATTCACATGTTCTTTTACATATTTATTGAATCTTTTCAGCCAACTTAAATGTACCATCCGTTTCTGTCTCATTTGCCTGGTCACAACTTTTAATTCATCTACTGTATTCAGCTGGACATGCGCAATATTTCTACAGTGCACTTGTGCTCCTCTTATATAAAATCAATTTTTCTGGCGCTCGCCTGCTTTTTGTTTTCAGAAGTTGTTACCAATAAGAATAATCTCAGGGTTTTGGGTTTCATACAAAAAAAAGAACATAATTTTAACAAAATCTGAAATATGGCCTCCTTCCAATTTGCTTAGGCCAAGGAATCAAGTTGGGAATACAGAGAAAGTCAAGCTTGAAATAGCTTGTCCAGTAGGGCAAACATTTTGGTAAAGTGTTTTTAAAAAACATAAAAAAATTGCCCTTCCAACACTTACCATCCCCACCGGTCTCCGCTTCCTTGTCTAGACTTGACAGACACTCTAATGATCTGCCCCATGGCTGGAGGCGGGACGATTTGTAGTTTTTTTATTTTGGGGGGTGTATGGCTTTGTAATCACTTCTTATAAAAAAAATTAGGAGGTAAAGTGGTGAAAAAATGGCAAATTGAGCATTTTTTTTTTCATTACACCATTCACCATATTAGATTTTTTATTTTATTTAATAGTACATATGTTGATCCATGCGGTGATGCCCATGATATTAATTTCTTCATTGTTTAATAAGCATTTTGATTTTGATTTTGGGGAAAGGGAGGTAATTTGAATTTTTATATTTTTAAAAACTCTTTTTCTTTGGTATTATACCCAAGTGGACCCCAACATGTAATCATTAGATTGCAATTTGTATAGAGTAATGAAATTTTCTCCAACACTCTATACATAGATTACTATGTTACAATTAAGTGCTGCCACCTGCTGACCTCTATTGTAATATGGAAGCCTAGTACAGGCTCAGGCTCATTACTTACATGGAACGCCTACCTCATTCTACACCTGGGGGAGGTGTTCCCACCCATGAAGACCACGCTTCCGGGTTTCTGGCCTCTCAGATGCCATGGTCACATTTCACCACGGCATCTGAGGGGTTAAATGTCCATGATCAGCATTACTGCTGATCGTGGACATTAGCCGGGGGTGTCTGCTGTATGAAACAGGAGCCCCAAGGTAGACGACATCTTTAAAGACATCTGCCGTATATGGGTGGAGCAATGCAAAATACGTCATGGGTGGGACAATGCAAAATACTGTATTATTACAGTATCATGTTTGCACAGGCTCAAGAGCCCAGCTCATGCTATCTGCAGTGGGTGTCAGTTGTAAATGCAACTGACAGCCTGCTACAACATCCAGGATCAGAGAACACTAGGACCACATATGGGATAGTTACAAAAACTGCAGAATCATGGTATAAAATATTGGGGAAATGTATCATTCCCTCAAGCAACGTTTTTGGCAACATTTTTAACCCCTTAAGGACTCAGCCCTATTTCACCTTAAGGACCCGGCCATTTTTTGCAAATCTGACCAGTGTCACTTTATGGAACATAGTAACATAGTACATAAGGCCGAAAAAAGACATCTGTCCATTCAGTTCGGCCTTTCATCCTGCTAGTTGATCCAGAGGAAAGAAGTACTCACTGGATCAACGACCCATCTCTAGTAGCTATAGCCTGTAATATTATTAAACTCCAGGAATACATCCAGGCCCCTCTTGAATTCCTTTATTGTACTCACCATCACCACCTCCTCAGGCAGAGAGTTCCATAGTCTCACTGCTCTTACCGTAAAGAATCCTTTTCGATGTTTGTGTACAAACCTTCTTTCCTCCAGACGCAGAGGATGTCCCCTCATCACAGTCACAGTCCTGGGGATAAATAGATGATGGGAGAGATCTCTGTACTGACCCCTGATATATTTATACATAGTTATTAGATCTCCCCTCAGTCGTCTTTTTTCTAAAGTAAACAACCCTAATTTTGATAACCTTTAAGGGTACTGTAGTTGCCCCATTCCAGTTATTTCTTTTTATTGCTCTCCTCTGAACCCTCTCCAGCTCTACTATGTCCGCCTTGTTCACAGGAGACCAGAACTGTACACAGTACTCCATGTGTGGTCTGACTAGCGATTTGTAAAGTGGTAGGGCTATGTTCTCATCACGGGCGTCTATGCCCCTTTTGATGCAACCCATTATCTTATTGGCCTTGGCAGCAGCTGCCTGACACTGGTTTTTGCAGCTTAGTTTGCTGTTTATTAAAATTCCTAGATCCTTTTCCATGTCAGTGTTACCGAGTTTTTTACCATTTAGTATGTACGGGTGACTTGCATTATTCCTTCCCATGTGCATAACTTTACATTTGTCAGTGTTAAACCTCATCTGCCACTTCTCTGCCCAAGCCTCCAATCTATCCAGATCCCTCTGTAGCAGTATATTGTCCTCTTCAGTGTTAATTACTTTACACAGTTTAGTGTCATCTGCAAAAATTGATATTTTACTATGCAAGCCTTCTACAAGATCATTAATAAATATATTGAAAAGAATAGGGCCCAGTACTGACCCCTGAGGTACCCCACTTGTGACAGTGACCCAATCTGACTGTGTACCGTTAATAACCACCCTCTGTTTTCTATTACTCAGCCAGTTACTTACCCACATACAGACATTTTCTCCCAGTCCGAGCATCCTCATTTTATATACTAACCTTTTGTGTGGTTCAGTGTCAAATGCTTTGGAGAAGTCCAGATATATGACATCCACTGACTCACCCAGCTCAAGTCAATAACTTACCTCCTCATAGAAACTGATGAAATTAGTTTGGCATGACCGATCCCTCATGAAGCCATGCTGGTATGGCGTTATTTGCTTATTTTCATTGAGATACTCCAAGATAGAATCTCTTAGAAAACCTTCAAACAGTTTACCAACAACAGATGTTAAACTTACCGGCCTATAATTTCCAGGCTCTGTTTTTTGACCCTTTTTGAATATTGGCACCACATCTATGCGCCAATCCTGTGGAACATTCCCTGTCACTATAGAGTCCGTAAATATCAGAAATAAGGGTCTGGCTATGACATCACCTAATTCCCTTAGGATAGGGTGGTGTATGCCATCCGGTCCTGGCGATTTGTCTATTTTAATCTTTTTAAGTCGGTGTTGTACTTCTTCCTGGGTCAGACAGGGCACTTTTAATGGGGAATTTACTTTTACACATTTTATTTTCCTCAGTGAATATAGTGGAGAAAATTTTTTTTTAATTGTTTTGCTTTATCCTCGTCGCTCTCTGCAACACCCCTCATTGCTGTGTAGAGGGCCGACTCCTTCAGATTTATATTTTTTACCATTTCTATAATTGAAGAACATTTTAGGGTTAGTTTTACTCTCTGTGGCAATTAATCTCTCGGTCTCTAGTTTGGCAGTTTTTATTAGTTTTTTACATATTCTATTTTTTCCTTATAGTTTTTCAGTGCTTCCTGGCTCCCCTCCTGTTTTAGTGATTTATATGCTTTCTTTTTGTCATTTATTGCTTTTTTTACGGTTCTATTTATCCACATTGGTTTCTTATTGTTTCTTAGCCTTTTATTCCTATAAGGTATGTACCTCTCACAATTTGATGTTACAATGCTTTTAAAAATCTCCCATTTTGTGGTTGTATTTTTATTTTTCTGGACTTTGTCCCAGTTAGTTAGGCCTATGGCCTCTATTAGTTGGCTAAATTTAGCTTTTTTGAAGTTTGGTATTTTGTTCCTCCTTGTAGAAACTCTCGTTTGAAGGATAATTGGAAGGTTATTACTTTATGGTCACTATTTCCTAGGTGTCCCCAACCTGCACATCTGTCATGATGTAGCTGTTCACAATTGGGAGCCGGGTGAGGAAGGGGCTTCATCATCATCGGGAGAAGAGGGTGGCAGCTTGCCCGTGAGCCAGCAAGTCGCTAGCGTGGCTGGGAGTCAGCAGGGTAGCAGCAGTGGGAGGTCGGGAGCCAAAAGCGCCTGGGGTAGCCCCCCCCTCCCGCATCGCAGGAGCCTATCTGCCCGGGAAGTAGTGGGGCAAGGGTTCACGGAGGCAGCGGCGGTAGCAGTCAGTCCGTGCGGAGTGTTGGGGGTAAAACACCTACTCTGCGGTGTGGCAGTCTTTTGTACAGCCGCCAAAGGAGGTGAACATGGCCATAAGTAGATTTTGTGGGCAGAAGGTGAAACTTTGCCAGGTTGCCATTTGCAGTGTAACCATAAAGTGGCCTGGGAGAACCGTGGCTCCGAACTGGTGGTCCTGCCTGCCGCAGCAACTGCTGCATCACCCAGTGGCACGCACCCGGTTTCAGTCAGTCAAGGCTCCACCACCTCAGCCGAAAGGAGTTGTCTGTCCTTCCCATCATCTGCTGGTCCTGATGCTGCTGCTCCTCCTACTCCTCGTCAGTCATTCTGTTAGCAATCGATCTCCGAAGCGATTGCCAAGAGACAACAGTATGTGTGCAGTCATCCAACGGCACAGAAGCTGAATGTGCTTCTGTCCAAGTTGCTGGTCCTTCATTTTCTCCCTTTTCAAGTGGTGGACTCTGCACCTTTCAGAGAACTGATGGCTTGTGCCGAGCCGAGGTGGAGAGTCCTTGCCAAAAAGGTAGTACCAGCCCTGCACATACATGTAGAACAGAAGGTGGGCCAGTCCTTGAGCCTGTAGGTCCAGGACAATTCATGTCCTTTATGGCACACTGGGTGAATATGCTTCCTGCACAGCCACACCAGCAACTTGGCCAGTTGATGCCGCTTCCGCCTTTACATTCTCACGACGTTTGTCCTGCAACAATGTCCGCCTCTGCCTCCTTACCCTCTACCGTGTCCTCAGCCTCCACTGCAGGGACAATTCACAGTGCCCCGCCAGCATACCACATGTGCAGGGAACGGCAATGTCACGCTGGTCTGTACCTTGTTTGCCTGGGCGAACGGAGTCACACAGGAGGAACTGATCCATGTCCTTCATCAAGAAATCGAATCCTGGCTTTCTCTGCGAAAGCAAAACTGAAAATCGGAACAATGGTGACTGACAACGGAAAGAACATGTTGGTGGCGCTGCATCAAGGACGGCTGAGCCATGCGCCTTGCATGGCACACGTGTTCAATCTGGTTGTGAAGCGGTTCCTGAAGTCTTCCACCCATCTGCAAGACATACTAAAAATCGGCAGGAAACTTTGCATGCACTTCAGCCACTCTTACACTACAAAGCACACCCTCCTTGAGCTGCAGCGGCAGAACGGCTTCCCCCAACATAGGCTGATATGCGACATTTCCACCCGTTGGAATTCCACCATCCATATGTTAGACCAACTATGCGAACAGAGAAAAGCCATAAACGATTTCTTGATGATCCAAGCAGACAGGAGTACACATTAAAGATCCGCTGGACTACTGGGCAGCCAAACTGGATTTGTGGCCGCAACTGGTAGAGTTTGCCCTGGAAAAGCTGTCCTGCCCGTCCAGAAGTGTGGCATCAGACCGGGTGTTTTGTGCAGCGGGGGCCATAGTTACCTCAAGAAGAACTCGCCTGTCTACCCAAAATGTGGAGAGACTAGCCTTTGTCAAGATGAATCAGGCATGGATCAGCCAGGATTTCCACCTACCAATGCCTGATGCAGATAAGATCATCCATACTGCCTCACCCAAACCTTGACAAAAGAGATCGGTTTCTTCTGGCTACCTGCCTCAGCTACTATTCGGATGCTGCCCCCCGCCTGATGCCACACATCTAATGCCAAGTGCTCCTTCTTACACCTACTATCGTCAGAGGGTACTGTTATTGCTACCCACCTCTCCAGCTGCTGCCACCACTATGTCACCTTGCCACACTGTGGCTTCCTGATGCTGCTGCCACCTCCACAATATGTCACCCTGCCACTCTGTGGTCTCCTCATGCTGCTGCCTTCACAGTATGTCACCTTGCCACTCTGTAGTCTCCTCATGCTGCTGCCACCTCCACACTATGTCACCTTGCCACTTTGTGGTCTCCTGATGCTGCTGCCACCTCCACACTGTCATTGTGCAAATCTGTGGCCTCCTTCTGATGCTGCTGCCACCTCCAGACTCTGTCATTGGGCCACTCTGTGGTCTCCTCATGCTGCTTCCACCTCACCACTATGTCATAGGGCCACTCTGTGGACTTCTCATGCTGCTCCCACAGTCCCCACCATGACTGGGCCACTATTTTGCCTTTCGGCCTGGATGACATCATCATTTATTTGACCCTTCTTCTGATCTGTCAGAAGCAAGGAAAAATGAGACGCACAACGGATCCTGTCTGTGTAGCAGTTGTAAGGCCTGTATGGTCCCATCAGAATTGGCTTATGATTTGGTAGCCAAAAGCAGGAGTGGGAACAAAACACAGAAGACATGCAATATTCCATTCACGCTTCATCTCTATTTAACATAGTAACATAGTAACATAGTATATAAGACCGAAAAAAGACATTTGTCCATCCAGTTCGGCCTGTTTAGGATCCACTCCTGTTTTTTTGGGCATTAGCAATACTGATGGATTACTGACCAAATGCAGACCGAGTAAAGGTGGATGCTAAACAGACAGGATCCGTTTTTTGGGGGTTCTTGTTCTGACGGATCAGAGCAGGGGGAAAATGATCAGTGACATCGACACAAACTTACTGCTGACACCCTCGCCACTGTGTCGGGGGCTCTACTTGTATAAGCGTTTAATAGAACTGGTTCTGTAGACATCTATGTGAAATCAGCTGATGATGGTGTAAAAGGAGTGCGCTTCTTCTTGGCGCTAACATCGACCTGTAAGGCTGAGTTCAAACTTGAGTTATTTGGTCAGTTTTAGACCAGTGACTACCCAGTGACCCGTGAAGTGTGCAGCTATTCTAAGAGCGACGCATGTCATACGGAGTCACAGTATTATTTCACTACCAAAGCAGACTCCCTATGCGTGTTACTGCAAGGCACAGTGTTCTACACAACTATAAAGGCTCTCTGCAGCTAGGAAATAGCCATTTTTTAACGTTATTCGCCGTGAATAAGTTTGGATCAAACCAAATCTTTTCCCAAAAATTTTGTCAACTTGCGAATCTAATTCTTTTTTTAATTTGCTTATCTCTAGTAACCTTCTTCAGATATGGATTTTTTTTTTCAACTCATCAATAAGCGGATACACATTTAACTTCACATACCGTATTTTTCGCCCTAAAAGACGCACCGGCCCATAAGACGCACCTAGGTTTTTGAGGAGGAAAATAAGAAAAAAAATATTTGGAACAAAAAGGTGTGCCTTTTGGTGGGTTTTGAGCTAATGGTGTTATGGGGGATCTGTGGATGGCACAGTTATGGGGGGGATCTGTGGATGGCACAGTTATGGGGGATCTGTGGATGGCACAGTTATGGGGGTCGGTGGATGGCACAGTTATGGGGGTCGGTGGATGGCACTGTGATTGGGGAACTGTGGATGGCACTGTTATTGGGGACTGTGGATGGCACTGTAATGGGGGCGTCTGTGGATGACACTGTTATGGAGATCTGTGGATGACGCTGATATAGGTGGATTCAAGGGATGACACATGAATAGCATTTTATGCTATGTGTCATCCACAGACCCCCATAGCAGTGCCATCCACAAATTCCCATAACATCGCAATTCACTGAATGACCCCCAAAGGGTGGTGGGGGCATGCATCTACAATACCGTAGTTCTGTAATTACAGCGGGCCCGGTGCAGTCACTGTATTCTGCTACACCGGGCCCGCTAACTGTAGGAATCCTAACTGTAGGCATATGTATAGGTTTATTAAATCTTCTATATATCCTGTACTTACTATATTACTAACATCCCAGGCAAGAGGCAGTAAGCAGGAGGCTGGACCGGTGGACGGGCACTGGCAGCGTAACTCACTATGTCACGCACCAGTTCCCGCCCACTTTATGAATAAAGAAAGCGGAGCAGGAGCATTACGTAGTGAGTTACGTTGTCAGCGCCGGCCCGCCGGTCCAGCCTCCTCTCCTGCCTCTTGCCTGGGACGTTAGTAGTATAGTAAGTAAAGGATATAGAAACGATTTAATAAACCTGTACATACGCCTACAGTTAGGATTCCTGCAGTTAGCGGGCCCGGTGTAGCAGAATACAGTGACTGCACTGGGCCCGCTGTCATTACATAACTGGATGCCGGCTTCTCCACCCTGCCCACTGATACACCCGCCGACCGCGCTGCGCAGCATGCGGTCGGCGGTATACAAGTGTAAACGCCAGCATTCGCCCCATAAGACGCACTGCCTTTTTCCCCCCACTTTTGGGGGAGAAAAAGTGCATCTTATATGGCGAAAAATACGGCATTCTCTCAAGATTCTTAAAATGTTTAATCCCAAATAGTTAAAACTATTTTCCCGATCCACCAGATATACATCAAAACTCCTCACCTAATAACCTAATTATTTTTTCACTTACACTGCCTTATTGAAAACCCTGTATATCTTGATTCTCTCTAATAATTATTGCTAATGGTTCTTCTGCAATTGCGAAAAGCAGAGGGGATAGGGGACATCCCTGCCTAGAACACCTAGAGAGGGCAAGAGGCAGGGACATCACCCCATCCACGACCACCCTCGTTCTGGGATGTGAATAAATCAATTTAATCCAAGCTATAAAAGAGTCCCCAAATCCAAAGCACTTTAAGACCCCCCATAGATATTCCCACTCTATGCAATCAAATGCTTTAGTCGCATAGTGACATTATCCCTTTTTTTTACTATTTTTAATCTTTATTTCCTTCTATATTAAATAATCTTCCAATATTAGAGTATATCAATCACCCCAGGAATAAATCCTGTTTGATCTTCATTTATTATTGTTTTTATTACTTTTGTTAAACTGTTTGCTAGTACCTTAGCAAGTAACTTAATATCAGTATTTAACAATGAAATGGGTCTATATGACTCTGGGTTTAATAAATCCTTCTCAGGTTTAGGGATCAAAACAATATTAGCTTCCTCCATTGAACTGGGCAGCTTATTTGATCTCTTACCCTTGATCAGGGTCTCCATTAATTCTGGAAGAAGAACAGAGCTAAATTACCTCAAATGGTAACCCATCCCCACCTGGAGCCTTCTTATCCCTAGTTGATTTAAAAGCTCTCACTAATTCCTTCAGATGTATATCTTCCTCCAACTGATTCATCTGGGCTTCAGTAAGTCTCCTGAAGGGAATACCATCCAGATATTGACACAATTGTTCTTTTTTGTATGTAATTTTTTATTTATATAGTTCTTGATAATATTCAGAAAATATATTACTAATCTTTTTCGGGGTTTTAACTATATGTCTCCTTTTTTTCTTTATTGCCCCAATCCAACTTTTTTTCTTTTTGTTGATAATTGATTATATTTGCCAAAAGCTTACCCACTTTTTCACCCTCTGCAAAGAACCCAGTTCCCTGGAAAAACATTGACGCTTGAGATTTTTCAATATATAATTCTTTCACTCTTTTTTTTTCCTCATCCCACCATCTCAAATTTTCCACTGAGGGATCCTCTGCAGAGAGTTTTTGAAATTCTTTTAATCTCTAGTCCCCACTTTGAATTTTGCTATTTTTTTTTTCAGATTACTTACTTGTTTAAACAGTATTCCCATCAGGAAAGCCTTTGCTGCATCCCAGATCACTTGCCTGTTGGCAGCGTCTCTAGTTACACAAAAGAAAAACTTCAATTCTTCCCTAATACCATCTTCATCATTTATCAAATTAAACCAGTGAGGATTAAATCTAAATACAATTGAAACCTGTTTAGTTAGGGGCCCTATCTCCATTATCACTGCACAGTGATATGACATTGCCATAGGAACATATTTTATGCTGGATATATTTCTTTCTAGCAATTACTTTTACCGAAAATCAAATCTATCCTTTACCAGGACTGATGTGTCTTTGAGTAACAAGAAAAAACCTTATCTTCAGGATTATATAATCGCCAAATATCAACCCAACCAAACTCCGCTATCAACCTAGCGAGATTAGTATTATAGTATATAGTATATTTACTTTATTGTGTACTAAAATAGAAACCCCCCTTGTGCACCAATCCATCTTTTTCTACACAAATCCTTATCTAGGTGTGTTTCCTGAAGACAGATGATAGCCGGCAAGTACCTCCCCATCCTATCAAAAATGATAAACCTTTTCAACTTATCTCCTAAGCCTCGTACATTAATTGAAATAATTCTTATCATTTAAAAATAATACGAAAAAAAAAAGAAAGAAATAAAAAAATAAAAAAAATAACAACACCCCCAACTCTTCTCCTCTCTCTCAAGGTACCACAATCCAACACCCCACCCTAAATCCCACCAATTTGCTCACCATTCTGTAACAACAGAGAGCACCATAACCAGACATGGCTTACTCCATACATCTCCTCCTCACCCCCTACCTAACCATCCAACAAACTATAATTAGCAATAATTATATTTCGCTAAGGCCCTTCAAATCTTCCCATTCTCTAGCTTCCTTAGGGGACTAAAAAAATAAGATTTATCCTGAAATACCACTCGAACTTTGGCTGGGAAAACCAAATTATATTTGACCCCAGTCAACCTCAATTTCTTTTTTATGTTATTGTATTTTTTCCTTTGTTCACTAGTGGCCACTAAATTATCCGGCCACACCCTTATTTTTGTCCCATATATTATAAACTTCTCAGAGGCTCTAACCTCCTTCAACGCAGCTCCCCGGTCTTTATAACATATAGTTATATATAACTTAGTCAAAATTGTTCTTCGATATTCTCCTGTGTTTATCTTCTGACTTGGAATTCTGTGTTCTCTCTATAACAGAAGAATTCAACAATGCCCAGGCTTACAGTTCTCAAAAATTCACTTTTCCATAAAACCTGCACAGTGTGAACCCTCCATTCCTTCAGGTATTCCCACCCATCCCAAATTAACTCTTCATGATCTATCTTCCATATCCGTTAATTTATTCTCCATAGCAGCATTCGTTTTCTTAAGAAGCACCACATCTTTCTCAAGTTTATATATTAAGTCCTCCACTGGCAATATTCTGTCTTCCATCTCTTTTAAACGATCCCGTACCTTCACTAAAGAATCTCTAATTAAACTCACATCAGATTGAATTCCTCCAATTTGTGTCACCGCCTTCCCCACCATATTCTCCAACCTTGTAACCACACTCAAGATTTCTTTCACCACTTATGGTTCAGATTCTGCTATTTTAACATCCGTTACCTTCCCCTCAAGGATATTTTCTTCCAAGCCCGATTCTATCCCCTCCGCCATCTCTTTCCCAGGCCTGGAAGTTCTTGATGGAGAGGTTGATGTAAAAAATGTACTCAATGCATTTTGTTTTTGTCTTGTCTCCAATCCAGTACCTGAAGCTGAACACCTATTGATGTTATACCTATGTTGGTCTTCTTCTTTTTTTTTTTGCGGCATTTTAGCAAAGATGTTTATCTAATGATTAAAGAGACTCAAAATCATAGACAGACAAAAAAGAATGCAAAACAAAAATACATTATTACAATATCACAGACTTATTACAAATAGCACTCAATCCCGAGTCCAAGCAACCAAATCATGAACTTATTAATGAAGAGCTTGTTAATCAAAAGTTAATACACAATTAGTATAATGTTTATAGGAAGAACACAATCCTCAGTCCAGTTTGCTGAATCCAGAATTAGGAGCTTGTTGATGTAAATGTTTTTGAACAGAGGTTAATACACAGTTAGTATATTGGCGGAGTATCCCAGACTTTTTATAAGAGGAGCACAATCCCTTGGTCTGGGTTAATAAATCAGGAGTTAGGAGATGGGAGCAGTAGGTTAATATATTGGGGAATATTGAAAAGTCCCAATGCCATAGTAGAAGAAGTGAGCAGTAAAGTGCAGCAACAGAATCCCCCTTCTTTGCTCCACTTAAATAGCAGCACAAACGCTGCAGCAGGGAAACCAAAGTGCAGACCACCAAACGCCACTCACCAGCTCCTTTCACTGCCCCTAGTAGATTCAACTTCCCTCTGAATTGCCTCCCAGCAAGCTACTCCACAACTGCACACGACCAAAGCCACCAATGATGCGGGATCACCTCCAGAAGCACTGCAACAGATATGGCCGAGAAGAGCCAAACATGTCCGGCCAGTCAGGGGGAACCAAACCGCCATACCAGGTCACTCACGCGGCATCTCCACCATCTTCTTCCCTCTGGCTTCTCCGCATGACTCCCGATCAGATAGTGGAGGCAAGGGGGGGGGGCAGAGCAAAGGGGGGGGGGGGGAGAGCCAGCATCAGATGTCATACACACCCATGCTCCTGCTCCCAGAGCTTTTTTAGGTGTTTATTTTTTAATTATACGGAAAGGGCGGTGATTTAAACTTTTTTTTACTTTTTTACATTTGTGTCATGATTTTGAAGCTCATATATGAGCCTATAAATTATGTTTTTTTATTTTTTATTTTGCACTATCAGGGATTTTTAAAATGAGGTTTGGACTGAAAATTGCTAATTTCTTATCCTGGCCTGCCATCTGGCGGCCAAAATAAGAATTCCAGTATGAACACTATCAGCCTCGTCAGCGAAGCTCATAGTGTTACCGACTACCGATGCCCTCATTGGCCGCAGGAGGTGTTGGTAGGAATCCCAGAAGCGCGAGCTGGGTTTTTGCGCATATAGATGCCATGATCTCACTTGATCACGGCATCTGAAGCCTTTAATTACCGCAATCGGCATTATCGTTGGTCACGGTAATTAGCCGCAGGTCTCTGCTGTTTGAAACAGCAGAGACTTGGTGGCCATAACGCTCGCTACACGTGCGAACAGGCGCCATATTCCAACATCGCTCCAGCGTCGTACATGTAAGGGTTAAATGAAATGTTGGTGCATATGCTCAATCCTTGCTCCATTCATACAGGGACAATGAAACCGCCATTCTTGTGATTGTTTTCGGTGGGGGTTCCAGTGTTCAAATCCCCATCAATCAAACAGTTAGGAGTCAGCCAGCTGTTCATATTTAATGCTCTGCAAAAAGCTAGTTGCTGTATAAAGTCTATAGAAAGCTAGAGTTTAAATGAGCCACCAAAATGAGGAATTCACCGATCAGAAGGCAGTGATCTAAGTTTATGTCGTTTTTGACCCAACTTTATGTATTATTTATTTCTTTTATGCACTTACATAGCACTGTTATATTCCACAGCGCTTTACAGACATTATCATCACTTGCTGTCCGTATGTCTTTGGAGAGTGGGAATAAACCCGAGTACCCAGAGGAAACCCACACGAACTCCATGCAGATATTGTCCTTGGTCGGATTCAAATCTGGGACCCTAGTCCTGCAAGGCACCAGTTGTAACCATTGAGCCAATGTGCTGTCCATTAATATATTATAAAAGGGTTTGGGATAGAATATTTTGCATCTTGTACTGAGCTTGTGGGAGGCTTGTTGGAGACCCCCTGGTCGTCAGCCCCCTAGGGTCAATGGCCAGCCCGCCCCTAAAACCCTGTAGCTAATTAGATTATAGGAATTTTGACAACAGCATGGGTCAAGTGTGCTGATCTTGTGGGAAGCAGTGACTTGGCAGTGTCATGAAATGTAGAATTGTGACAACTTGTATTTCGGCAATAAAACCGTTAGAAAGTCCAAGAAGATAATAATCCACATAACTCAAAAGTAGTTGTGAACTTCATCCAATATTTCCACTGAAACTCAGAATGCATCAAAGTGTTAAGGTGAAAACGTGAAGCCAAGTGCAGTACAATCACTTAGGCAGTTATTAGTCCACTTGGTGACTATACTGTATTTATGTGTCGCTTCCTGTTTACACTTTTCATGCCTGATTGCATTCTTTGTTTCAATAAAATTATTGGATGAAATTGCCATGAAGTATTTTCTTCTTGGATTGACTGGCTGCAAGAGGTCTTACACAGGCACCTATAACTCATAGCGGTGTGCGGCCCATATTAGTATTGTAATGACTGGAATATTGATAGTGGCAGGAGAAGAGTGACTTGAGTTTAATGGAGGCAGTGACCTAATAACTCATTTGATTATTAGTGAAGACAGGGTGTAGATGATAGAGGCAGTGCCATAGAGTGTGTGAGAATAGAACACGCTGTAGCTAATCAGATACTGGAAATTCTGAGAGCAGCAGAGGGGTAGTGTGTTGATCCGATGGGAGGCAGTGACCATTCACTTTTATAATTTTGTTAACATACATATTCTGGGTTCCATGATGTTAGTAGGAAAATGTCACAACTCATACTCAACACTTATTGTCATACTGTAAAGATTTTTTTTTTCTTTTTTACTTTTATAAGAATGACATCTCCAGATGTGCCTGCCTGCAATTTAGTATGTTAATTGATCTCACTTTTATTACTGCTCATCAAAATCTGACATGAAGCATATGTTGTCTCTGAATGTTATTGCCTTGGTGACCTGAACATAGTGTAAAGTCCTAATTATGAAGCTTGTAGAAATTCTGAAAAAAAAATTATTGTAGTTTATTTTTAATATCACAATCATTTTTTATAGGGCTTGTTTTGGCAAAAATGATGGCAAAATTAGGGAGTAGTTGCGTGTGCTTTGATAATGGGGGTATATATGGAAAGTCTTCAGACCTGTTCACTTTTTTCACCTTTTCTTATGTTGCAGCCTTGTGTTAAATAAAAAAAACATCAAGTTTTCCTCCACCATTCTGCACTGAATACCCCATAATGAGAAAGTGACAACAGAATTTTAGAAATTTTAGCTCATTTATTAAAAAGGAAAAACTAAAATTTCACTTGGAGATAAGTATTCTGGCCCTTTGCTATGACACTTAAAAATTTAGCTCTGAGGGGCCCCCATTTCTCTTTATGCTCTTTGCGATGTTTCTACACTGTGACTGGAGTCTACCTGTTGTGGATTCTATTGATTGGACATGTTTTGGAAAGACACATTTCTGCCTATATAAGGCTAACAATGCATATCAGAGCAAAAACCAAGCCATGAGGAGGTAACAACTGCCCATAGAGCCCAGAGACAGAATTGTTTGGAGGCACAGATCTGGAAAAGAGTAAAATTAAATTTCTGCTGCACGGTGACCTCTATAATTTTTAAATAGAAGAAGTTTGGAACAACCAGGACTCTTCCTAGAGCTGGCCGCAAAACCAAATGAAGTAATCAGGTTGGAAGGACCTTGGTAAAGAAAAGTCACTCTGGCTGAGCTCCAAAGATTCTGTGCGCAGATGGGAAACAGTTTCAGATGGTCAACCATCACTGCAGCACTTCATTAGTCTGGGCTTTATGGCAATTGGCCATAAAAAGGCTTTTACTCAGAAAAAAACCCACGAAAGCCTATCTGGAGTTTGCAAAAAGAAAGCACTAAAAAGACTATCAGACTGTGAGAAACAAGATTCTCTGGTCGGATGAATACAAGATTGAACTTGTTGACCTCATTTCTAAGCATCGTGTCTGGAGAAAACCAGAATCACAGAGGTCCAAAAATAGGCCAATTTTTTCTCTAAGTAATGGCATAAGCAAACTAATAGATATTCTATACATAGTCTAGACATCTTTATACTGGTGCATCTTTAGATTGTCTAGTCTATGTTTACAGTGCATAAAAATTACATACTATTCGTAAATATGCCCCGAAGTGGGTATCTCCACCAATCAGTAGAGTGATGAAGGGTTATATTCTATAATCCATCAATAACTTTCTAGAAGGAAGAGAGTACAAATGGAGCCAGTCCTCAAAACAGCGTTACAGTCCCCTTGTAACTATTGGCCGTGGTCTAAAAGCTTGGTCTCCATTAATACTGACATGCATGTATGACATACCATAAGATATATCTTTGTGCACAATGGCACATAATGTAATGTACACAATTTTTTTTTATATTACAAACACATAGGTACTCTGTTAGTTATGTTTGCCACTGCATGGTGTCTCAGTGAGACTTTATTCAGGTCAATTAAAGGTAGTGCAGCAAAAGCAGTGTTTCTGGAAGGCAAATGTGCCTCTAAAACATACAATGAGACCAGTATTATAACATATGGTAGGTGAGTGCCCTGTTACACACAAGACCTACCTGGATAGTGGATTCTCTTGGTTGCCACAGATGAAGGTCAACTCTAGAGATGAGCGAAGTTTTCAAAAATTCAATTTGGACAGTTCGCCAAATTTTTTATAGTGATGAGCGGCAGGAGCAATATTCGAATTCGCAAAATTTTGAGAACATGTATGATCTTTGTGTTTCTTTGGGCAATCCACTTAATTTCTCCCTATGCGTATAGCGAGCAAAAGAATAATGCAGAATTCTAAGTCCTAACGCATGCGCATTGATTACAGGTTCGGAGCGAGTATAAACCTAAGTGCTGGTGCATGTGCCAGCAGAGATGTCGGAATCCTTTAGCGCTTCTCTGCGAAGTGTGGACGCATGGGGGGGGGGAGGTTCCATTTGGAGTAAAACGTCATGAGGCCACCTCCATAACCTCTAGACAAGGTAAGATACAGATCCATAGATCCGTTTGAAGAATTAGAGCGCCCATTATTGCGAACATGCAGGGATTGGAGAACCACAATACTCCCGCCTAACAGAGGGTTTAAAAAGTAATCCCCCAAATTAGTTACATGCATGTCATCCCCTGAAGACGCCGAACCTACGGTGATACATGTAGGGATGCAGGACTAACTTAATTTTTTTAGTTCAGGGTGAGCTAGATAGGGACCCACAGCAGTGGAGAATTGGTAGCCAGTCAGTGGAGAGAACAGCGTTCAGTCGCAGCCCAGGGACACTTATTAGTAAAGGACCCACTAAGTGGGAAATTATAAGGTAGTTGCAGATTCAGCAAGTGACGCTAACTTGCAGGCAACTGTTTCTATATATCAGTGGATAATTCCAAGACAAAATTATCCACTGAATTTTCAAGCTGAATGTTTGTTCAGTAAGTGTCGCTGGCAACCACTTGGCCACCATTCGCACCACAGCAGTGGTAATTGTATGGGTCAGATTGTACCATGATGAAGTGTGGCTAATAGCTACAAAACGAGTTGCAACACAATCCCTGTTCATAGCTCCCCTGAGGAATTTTTATCATTTTCAGTTCCCTAATGTGACAATTATTATTTTAATGAGAATGAAATAAAGATGTGAAAATTTTTTCTAAAATATCATTCAGCGAGGTATACAAAAAATATACGCTCAGGTCTGTTGGACCATGAAAATATATGTATGTTAAACAATTTGAGCATTGTAACCTCCTGAGGGGTTACAGAAATAATTTTGATCTAACATAGTGGTCAGTCTCATGAGAAGTCGCTTGAGTAGTCAACATAACGGTCAGTCACAGAGTGTTGGGGGGGGCCAAACGCATGAGGAGTCAACACAGTGGCCCAGTCACAGATTGGTAAGGTGGCAACCACGTGAGGAGTCAAAATAGTGGTCAGTCACAGAGTGGTGAGAGTGGAAAACGCATGAAGATTCAACATAGTGGTCAGTCACAGAGTGGTGAGGGTGGTAAACGCATGAAGAGTCAACATAGTGGTCAGTCACAGAGTGGTGAGGGTGGCAAACGCATGAAGAGTCAACATAGTGGTCAGTCACAGAGTGTTGAGGGTGGCAAACGCATGAGGAGTGAACACAGTGGCCCAGTCACAGAGTAGTCAGATGACAACCGTGTGAGGCGTCAAAATACTGGTCAGTCACAGAGTGGTGAGGTGGCAACCTCATGAGGAGTCGACATAGTGGCCCAGTTACATTATGGGGAGGATGGCAACCGCATGAGGAGTCAACATAGTAGTCAGTAACAGAGTGGTGAGGGTGGCAAATGCATTAGGAGTCATTAGTCAATACAGTGGCCCAGTCACAGAGTGGTGAGGGTGGCAACAGCATGAGGAGTCAACATAGTGGTCAGTCACAGAGTGGTGAGGATGGCAAACGCATGAGGAGTCAACACAGTGGCCCAGTCACAGGGTGGGGGGCAACAGCAGTGGCAGTAACAGCATAAGATGGTGGGTAGCAGGAGAACGAGGAAGCAGGTGTGTGGCATCAGGCAGGTGGCAGCATCAGAATAGTGGGTGAAGCAAGTGGTCAGTAGAAATGTGTCTCTTTTGTCAAAGTTTGGGTATGGAACCCAGAATGATCTAGTCTGATGCATCAGACTAGCATGTGAAAATCCTGGCTGATCAATGCCTATTTTATCTTCACAAAGATCAGTTTCTCCATATTTTGGGTGGAAAAGTGCCCCAAGTTCTCCTTGGGGTAACTATGCCCCCAGCCACACTCTGATTCCACACTACTGGCTTGGCAAGAAAGCTTGTCCAGGGCAAACTCAGCTAGTTGTGGCCACAAATCAAGTTTGGCTGCCCAGCAGTCCACGGCATCTTGGGTGGCAGGGTGCAGTCCAAGTATGCCACCACCTGCTTGTTCAGGTTTTGCCCCATGTCTTGCTGCTGCTGGTTGGTGGTTTCTTCAGTAGGCAGGTGAAGAAAACTGCTCCAGACTTAAGTTGCTTTTGACGGAGCTACTGCTGCTCCTGCCCCCCCCCCACCAGCAGCCATGGCAGAGGAACGTGAGAGTAGAAGACCCCCCGATCAGACCTTTGTGAGGATGGGTGATGGTGCACATAAGCAGTGGCCAACTCAGTGACTACATAGGATGTCTCGATAGTAGTTGAGTTTATCCTACCTCTCAGTGGGTGGAAAAAAAAGGCCCCCATTTTGGACCGGTAGCAAGGGCCTAAAATGGTGGGGAGACAGTAGTAATTCCTCTGGAAAAGGGTGATAATACAGCTGTCACTATGCAAGCAACTCAGTAGGCATCTGGCCATTTGTGCAAGGGACTCAGAGGGACTCCCTGCCTCCATCTCACTGCATACTACCACGGTGTTTCAGGGTCATCTGTCTGGTCTTCCTCATCACCCTCTAGCTCTTCCTGCTCATCCTGCTCCTCTCCTGTCACTTATGCAGAAAAACCACCCATTTCTGAATACATTGCTTGTGTGTGAATGTCCTTCTCCTTCTCCTCCAGTCCAGCACCCACAGGGCTCATGTGGTCATGAGATGTACGCGACATATCTCCTGTATATATCAGCATCTACTCCAGGATGTGAAGGAGTGGAATGACGTTGTTCATCCTGTAGTCCTGGTGACTGACAAATAAAGTGGACTCTTCAAAGGGCCTGAGCAAACAGCAAGTGTCAGGCATGAGCTGCAACTGGCTAACGTCAAAGTTACACAGGGGAGTGCTCCTGTCCACCTGCATCATAAATAAATCTTTTACAGCCTTCATCTGGTCTTTTAGTCGGTCCAACACATGGAGTGTGGAGATCCAACCGGTGGCAATGTCGCATATCAGGTGATGTTGGGGAACGCTATTCTGCCTTTGCAGCTCAAGGAGGGCATGCTTTGCAGTGTAAGAGTGGCTGAAGGGCATGCACAGTTGCAGTTGGGTGGAAGAGTTCAGGAACTACTTTACAACTAGATTAAAGACATGTGCCATGCAGGGCACATGGGTCAGCCTCCTTGATGCAGCGCAAACACAATGTTCGTCCCGTTGTCAGTGACCATGGTTCTGATTTAAAGTTGTTAGAGGGGAGAGCCCAGGATTCGATTTCCTCTTAAGGGATGCACAGCAGTTCCTCCCCAGTGTGACTCCATTCGCCCAGGCAAACCAGGTGCAGGACAGTGTGACACCGCCATGCTCTGCACAGGTTGTATGTTGGAGTAGAATTCTGAATTGTGCCTGCAGTGGAGGCTGAGGACAAGGTGGAGGATGAGGAGACAGAGGAGGACATTGGCACAGGACTCACAGCTTGAGAAAGTGGAGGCGGCAGTTCCGTCACCTAGACAAGTTGCTGGTGTGGTTGGGCAGGAATCACAGATCCACACATCAGCGCTTCTGTGAACTTTAGCAGGCACAGACAGGCTCAAGGACTGGCCCACCTTGTGTGTGCAGGGCTGCTACAGCCTTTTTGGAGAAGTAATGATGGCTTGGGGCTCTCCACCTTGGCTCAGTACAAGCCATCAGTTCTCTGAAAGGTGCAGAGTCTACCACATGAAAAGGGAGGGACTTTAGTGCCAGCAACTTGGCCAGGAGCACATCCAGCTTCTGCACAGTTGGATGAGTGAGCACATACTGTTGTCTTTTTGCAGTCTTTGCTAGGAGGAGGAGGTGCAGGAGTATCGGAACCAGTAGATTATAGGAAGAAAACACAGCTCCCTTCTGCTGAGGTGGTGGAGCCTTGACTGCAGGAGAAGGGGTGCAGGTCACTGGGTGATGCAGCAGTTACTGAGTCAGGCTGTACCACTACATTACCGTCACGCTTTTCCCAGGCCACTTTATGGCGACGCTGCATGTGTTGATGCAGGGCCGTGGTGCCAACATTGGAACCCGGGCAACAATTCACCTTCTGCCCGCAGATTCTACAAAGGGCCATGCTGACGTCCTACGGCGACTTTCCCCCACCACTCCGTGCTGACTGCCTGAGTGAATCCGTTCACGGCTAGTTTTTTTCCAGAAAGGTAGGCTCCTGCGTAGCAGATGGTCTACCCCATGCACATTTGGCTCCAGACCTCACACTGCTGCCATCCTGCTGACTCATGGCCACGCTACCACCCTTCTGGCTCAGCCACTGCACAAGTTCCCACCCTCTTTTCCTCTGTGCAAGGACAGGTGGGGGCACAGAGCTTATTCCAAGGTCATGCCAACTAAGTGTGGTGTCAGAGAAGCTCACTGACTCCTGGCTGGGGATGTCTGATGTCACTTGAGATGAGGTAGAAGACCGAGTCAACCATTTAAGGACCACTGGGTTATTGGTCAAAACACGACTGCTGGATGACACTGGTGGCTCTGGCCTGCTGCTACCACCCCCCTTTCTTCTGCTGCTACTTCTTCCAGCTCCAGAAACATTTTGGCCACTTCCCGTTTCCTCAGAAGGGCCTGTCATCTGTATGTTGGACATACTGTACTGTAACTGTAAGGGTAAAAGAGCAGTAGTGTCACACGGTAACTTTTGTATTTTTTTATTCACTTGGCCATATGAGGGCTTGCCTTTTGCAGTGCAAATTGTACTTTCTAATAGCACCACTTAATATTGCAAGCTGGAAAAAATGGAGAATCATCAGTTTTTATTTTCTTTTCCAATATGCCATTCGCCATATTGGATGAATGTTTTTATATTTTAATAATTCAGGCATTTTGGGACGTGGCAATGCCTACAATCATTATGTTTTTCATTATTTATTTATTTATTTGTATTTAAATTTTGAGGAAATTGGGTTATTTGATTTTTTTTATATTTTTTTAAAACTTTTTTTAAAAATATATATATTTTTTTTTTTTAAGTGCTGACATGTCCCCAACACATTGCCCCTGTGGCCAGAGACAGTGGCATACATGACTCCATCCACAACCCAGCCAGAAATCAACAAGCCAGGGATTGTAAGATTGCCGAAAGACAGCCAGGATGCAGAACTGAAACTGTGGGGAACAGGTATGATTTTGGTATTGTAGGTCAACAACTCTAGGGGATCTTGGACAACCCCTTTAAACATCCAATAGCAGTCATCTGAACTCTCTTTTAACCGACAGATATCACTTCTAACTCTCCGAAAGACATACAGGGATAGGAGGCACAAGATTCTGCTATGATTAAGCATATAAAATTCAACACGCCTGATACTTCTCTCCACCGACATCATCTATCAGTGGTCAGTTAAAAGGATCTCCGTACACATTAGATCACTGTCCAGTCTCGCTGAAAATGGCGGGTGCCACCAACAATAGTCTAGTGTTTATGGGTGCTTTTAGTCTTGCTATTTTTAGATATTAGTGTCTCTTTAATATATCAAACCATCATAAAAAGATAACTACATGCCAAGCAAAATAAACATTTACATCATGAATAGAATACAAATCACAATATCAACTGGATCGCATAAAGAGCCTAAATAGGGAGATGCTGATATCCCATTGATAACCCAGAGGTTTGGCGCTCACAAGTTTCTTTCAGTAACACTTTACATCTGAGGGTGAGCAGGTTTCTTGTCTCATCTACACCTCTACTGCCGAAAGAAAATTATACAACATGTTCTTAGGATTGAAATCCCCATTGTGCATGGAGAAACGACTGACTAACAAAAATGAATGCAATCATGTCTTAGCTCGTTATCTGGAAGTTACCTCTGATAGTTGTTCTGTGTATTATGCTAAGTAAGTGTCTGACCGTTCAGACCCAGAATACTAAAATATGTACATCTATTCATATAAGTAAATTCAATTTCTGGTTCTCTACTAAGTAACTGAACAGAAGAGAGTCTTTAGACTATACAAATATAAGAATTTTTAAAAGCACCCATCCACCCAAATGAAACTTACATTCTTCTCTTCACCTCTGCATTATCTCACTTGGTAGAGCACACGTTTTTGCCCCAGAGCTGCACTTCCTGTTATAACTGGCAACAGGAAGTCAACCATTTTGAAGACTGTGGAGTTTTCTGTGGAAGTTTTGTTTTTGAAGGGCTGCATAAGGGTGGTCAGGAAATGTTGGCTTTACACCCAAACGTTAGTACAATGGATGTGAAAAGCCCCCACCATGATGTTATGACTTGTTGCTTGGTTATGTCTTTTGCTTAAAGGGGTTTTCCAGGATATTTTTATTAATGACCTATCCCCAGGATAGGTCATCAATATCAGATATGCGGGAGTCCGACACACGGCACCCCGCCGATCAGCTGGTTGAAGAGAAGGTCGTGCACCATGCCAGGGCAGTATTCCCTTCATTGTTTACCTGCTCGGCATCGACATCTCAGCAGTGAGCATGTATAATTACAAGAAGCCGCCCAATTCCCTTCAATTGAATGGCTCTTTCCTATACAAATATATAGGAACGAGCAGTCTCATTGAAGTGAATGGGACGGCTTCTTGTAATTACACCTGCTCACCGCTGCGATGTAGACGGTGAGCAAGTAAACAATGAAGGGAAGGCAGTGCTGACACGTTGCGTGGTCTTCTCTTCATCCAGCTTATTGGCGGGGGTACCGGGCATCGGACCTCAACCAATTCTGACATTGATGACCTATCATGAGGATAGGTTATTAATTTTTTTAAAAAATCGGAAACCCCTTTAATGAAATTGTGTATTTTTCTGTAATTCTTTTTAGTGAGCATCCTTAGGACCTTATTCTGTTATTTTTATTGTTGGAGGGTCTATTGGAGAACACCTTACTGTATCTTGATCTCTTTACAAGTTAGTCATGACCATCTGCAGCGAGCCCCGAGGAGCCACTGCAGAGGATGGGAGTGGTGGTGGCCCTAATGAAGTGTTGTGTCATGGTGTACTCCCTCAGGTTGTTGCTCCCTGGAGTTGAAGTGCAGTGGAAATGCGATTTGAAGAATCAGGCCAGCAGTAAAAGAATAAACGCCTCTTTACTCAGTGCAAAACATAACTTGAGGCACATCCAGTATTAAGTACAACGTGCAGTTTCTGGCACCAGATGAGGAGGCATGGTGGCTGCTTGTGTGGCAATCTAATGGCATTTTCAGACACTTGTGGATATAGGTGTCCACTGTGATACAGGCTTGATGTAAGTATGGCCTGGTGGTTACTGTAGGTAATGGGTAGTCCCTCATCTGCAGCAGTGTCTTCACCTGCAGCACCTACAGATGTGATTTTGCTGATCACTCTGCTGTCTTTGTACACAGAAGCTTCTTGGAAGTAGTGCTCTTGATTTTCATTATCTCTCTGAAGTGATGGTCTCACAGGAGAATGGAGTAACAAACTTTAGGAGTAGGAGCTTTGACATATGCTTCCTATATCCTTGCTGTCTACTCAGGAACCCCCTTCCTGGAAGGAAGCAGGACTAGCCCACTTCTAGCAAGAGACGAGGAACAGGGGGGTTAGCCCATTTCCTGCCAACTATTGCCAACCATTCCTCCTCTTGCTGGAATGCAAGGCTTAAAACATAAGAAAATATACAACAATAAAACACTATAAAATATTTGTAGAAACTTGCAGGATAACAGGCTGAACTGCATGAACAGATGTCTTTTTTCAGCCTTATAAACTATGGACTAAAGTCCCCTCATAATCAAATGGGAGGAGGATGTTCCAAAAAGAGTTCCAGTATTGTAAAAAATTTGCACATGACCAGGCGTGTATGAGGCATCTCAGAAAAACAGACCAATGCCCTGAAATTTGGGACCGAGAAAGAGACATCAGGTATTAATAAAAGGGATTGCATTATTAGCAGCAAAGACTGGTAGAGAACTGGTCTAAAGCTGGCTGTTTACCAAATTTTCGCACCATAGGACACACTGGACCATAATACGCACCCAGGATTTAGAGAAAGAAAATAAGAAAAAAAATATTTTTCAACACACTTCAGATCCAACCCCCAAACTTCATCACACCCCCCAAATCAGACCCTGAATCTTCATCAGACCAGACCCTCATTCTTCATCAGACCCCCATCAGACCTCAGATGAGACCCCTATTCCTCATTAAACATTGAATCAGCCCCACATCAGACCTCATGTCAAACCCCATCAGACCTCAGATCGGACCCCGAATAATTATTAGACCACATATCAGACCCCCAGCAGACCTCAGATCAGACCCGCAATTCAGATCCTCATTGATTATTAGACCTCAGATCAGACCTGCATCAGACAGTAAAATAGATAAATAAACTTACCTCTCTAGCTTCGGACTGTGCCACCACCCTGCAGATTCAGCAGCTCTTCCTGCACTCACTGCTCCCTGGTCTTCTCCGGGTCTGCGCTGCTCTGGCATTTAACATTGCACAGTTTTAGGTCATAGTGCGGTCACTACGCAGTCAGGACAGTGAAGCACGGCGCTGAGAGAAGGCCAGGGAATGGTTAGTACAACCAGCACCCGGAGTGCTGTATTCACTGCTCCCGGTCCTACTGTCTGCTAGTGAGCACTTCCATAATGGAAACGCTCACAAGTATTTGCTCCATAAGACCCTTTGGGGGGAAAAAGTGCATCTTATGGAGCAAAAATATGATACATTAGATCTGCTGATTTAATGCTTTGATTTAATGTCTATGTGGCCTTATGGCTGATGTCACAGAAGATAGGTATGGGGCACACGGGATTTCAACGCCAATCCTTTTGTTCTCAAGAGATCAATCGCTACCAGAAGAGTCTGGCAGCTTCTTTCTCCCCTCTACCCAATCACTACACATGCATGTAAGGATAGAGAGAGATAGATACCTGTCAGATGAAAGATTGCTCAGCCAACATTTATCTAATGCCTAGCTTATAGGGGTTTTCCAGAATTACAGTTTTTTTAACAGATATGCTCATGTAGTTGCTCAACACATGTACATCTTCCCCATGCTTTGTCTTTTTCAGTTTGGCCCCTCCTGACTTGTTTTCACCATGTAAACCCGTCCCTCTGGTTTGTCTCCATCCTGTATGCAGCACTTCCTGTTGCTGTATCCAACCGAACCCATGATGCACTTCTCCTTCCTCTAGCACAGCTCCAGCACCGCCCCTAACAATACCCAGCTTCTCTATCACTGCCCCTGTCCATGGACATAACATCACAGGAAATAAGAAAGAGCTTCATGGACATGATCATATGACCACAGCCCAGAACGGGAGATGGAAGCAATAAAAGCAAAAAAGAAATACATTTCAGAATTACAACTAATTTAATAAATGATTATTTTATAGGATGTTGATGCAAACTGGAAAATACCTTTAATGGTTATAGAAACAATGTGGATGTGGAAGCCAACGGCAGGCCCTTCTATTCTGTATGACACAACAAAGCACATTTATTGGGGCCTGATATGATCTTTGCAGTAGTGCCTTCTATATATACAGTACTATTGTAAATTATATCTATCTATCTACTATATTTACATCGATCTGATCTATCTCCTATCAATCTATCTACTATCTGTCTATCTGATCTATTATCTATATATCTATCTCTACTGCTTCTCTCTGTCCCATATCTCTCTCAAATATTTATCTCAAATTTGTCTGATATCTAATCTCATATCTATCTATCTATCTATCTAAGATCTATCTATCTATCTAACTTATATCTATCCAATATCTATCTAATATCTATTATCTATCTAATAGCTATCTATTTATCTATCTATCTACCTACCTATCTCATATCTATCTACGTACCTATCTCATATCTATCTATCTATCTATCTATCTATCTATCTCTTATCTTTCTCTCTATCTCATATCTCTGTAATATTTCTCACACATGTGTCTGTTATCTAATCTCATATATATATATCTATCTAATATCTATCTATCTATCTATCTATCTATCTATCCTCTATCTATCTGCTATATATCATCTATCATCTATCTATCTATCTATCTATCTAATATCTATCTATCTATCTATCTATCTATCCTCTATCTATCTGCTATATATCATCTATCATCTATCTATCTATCTATCTATCTATCTATCTATCTATCTATCTATCTATCATCTATCTAATATCTATCATCTATCTTCTATCTATCTATCTATCTATCCATCTTCTATCTAATATCTATCTATCTATCTATCCATCCTCTACCTATCTTCTATCTATCTATCTAATATCTAATATCTATCTATCTATTTATCTATCCATCTATCCATCTATCCATCCATCCATCTATCTCATATCTATCTATCTATCTATCTATCTATCATCTATCTAATATCTATCATCTATCTTCTATCTATCTATCTATCCATCTTCTATCTAATATCTATCATCTATCTATCTATCTATCCATCCTCTACCTATCTTCTATCTATCTATCTAATATCTAATATCTATCTATCTATTTATCTATCTATCTATCTATCTATCTATCTATCCATCTATCCATCTATCCATCCATCCATCTATCTCATATCTATCTATCTATCTATCTATCCTCTATTTATCTTCTATCTAATACCTATCATCTTTCTATCTATCTATCTATCTATCTATCTATCTATCTATCTATCTATCTATCTATATATCCTCTATCTATCTGCTATCTATCTATCTATCTATCTATCTATCTATCTATCTAACTAATCTATCTATGTATCTACCTATATCTATCTATCTATTATCTATCTATCTATCTATCTATCTATCTATCTATCTATCTATCGTCTATTTATCTTCTATCTATCTATCTATCTATCTATCTATCTATCTATCTATCTATCTATCGTCTATTTATCTTCTATCTATCTATCTATCTATCTATCTAATATCTATCTATGTAACTAATCTATCTATGTATCTATCTATATCTATCTATCTATTATCTATCTATCTATCTATCTATCTATCTATCTATCGTCTATTTATCTTCTTTCTATCTATCTATCTATCAATCTAATGTCTATCTATGCTTTGGCATTGGGCGCTGGTGAAATTCTTCATATAACCTCTGACGTCTCTTCATATGATATTGCTGATAGCTAACCGCTACAATAAATAACATGTCAGTAAAGATTTGTGATGTCAGGAAGTTTTTAGCATACATTCAATAAAAAAATGTTTTCCAACCTGCTTGGACCTAGATCCGGGTTAACAGAGGGCTGATATATTACATCTAGAGAAACTGCCCGAACTGAGATGAAAAAGCCATGTTTTAGTGCGTGGAAGAAAAATGTCATTGTGCAGCCATCGCCCGGAGTCAGTTTTTTTGTTGTTTTTTCTTCTCCAATCTCATCTTTACTGAGATGTCCTTGTAAGGCCTAACTAGATTTGGGACTTTTTTTTCTGGACAGTTTCATAAAAAGCAAATAGCTTCATAGATGAACTGTAATAAAACTCAGAAATATTTTCTTAGAGGGCCTTTGGTGATAAATATGAATCATAAAAGCAGCGTCTCTTGGGTTTTGCTCCGTGCTTGCAGCCACAAGATGGAACTCTCTCCCTTTTATTTCCATATAAATCTCTCTTCTTCTTAAATCATCCATTGTGCAGTGCAGTCCATTAGATGGGAGGCATCTGAATGTTGTGAGGTCCTGCCCTTGGCATGAGATGAGACCAGGTCCATGCATATCTCGCCCATCATGTGGTCACTGCTGCTGGCATAGCCGGATTTTACCTCATCCAGGGCAATCGTTTGGTTTGCTGTCTCAACCCTATATCTAAATGCCCTGGCTCATGTCAAGTAGCCCCCTTCTAGCCACGTCCCTGGGCTCCACAATCTAATAATATTTTAAGAACCAATTTGGTGCATTTGATGAAAGCACTGATCAGAACACTTCCTAACCCTATATCCAAATTAAATGGGTAATATATATTGTGGATTCGCTGCCAGACTTTCAGAAAAGTCCACAGTTTTTGCTTTACAAAGGGCAAAACCCACAATGAAAATCCACAACATACAGTAAACTGACGCACTGTGGATTTAAAATCAGCAGGTTATTTCAGTGCAGATTTTTTTCCTGCAATGTATGAATGAGATTTATTAAATTTTCATCCACCTCGCCAGTACTGTAATACACTGCAGATTTCCCACCCGCAAATCCGGACCCAAAGTCTGCAGCATATCAGCCATGTGGTCCATAACACTTACACTAAATGGGAAGGGGGGGTGGACCTAACTTAAAGGGGTTATTCCAAGATGAATGTAAAAAGAAAATCAAAATCTGACATCATATAGCACATGACGATCTCTTTCTAACAAAGCTAAGACCAGCCCTGTACCTCATATGGGTCCAGATATCTCCCAATTCATTGATGCAATTGCTCTACTAGATTTATTTCAAGCTGGCAGCTCAAGGAGCATGTTCTTTCTCAGTGGGTGTGTCCTTTCTGCTGTAGCTCTCTCTCCCTATCACAGCTCAGGGACACAAACAGCTGATGAGTAGGGGTGCCTAGAGTAGGACTCCACCAGTTACATAATAATGACTTATCCTGATAAGTATAAAGGAGAAAACTCCTTTAACAAGATAATATTGCACAATTGCTTCTCATTCCATTACTTCCTAAGGGTGGTCCACTAGATGGCATCTGAGGACTATGAAAAAATTCCAAGACACTCATCACATTTTCTTGTCTATTGTGGAAGCCTTCAGTGGGCCCTACCAATCAAGAGATCTATAGGTATCTACTGTAGCCTACCTATAACCTCCGGTCCTGGGCAGCAGTTGTCACGACCTGCCCACTAGAACAGATTTGACTTAAGGATACTCCTAAGGGTATTGTCTAAGTTCTTTCCTGGTTATCACACTTTAACACCTTTCCACAGATCTAGACTTAGCTGCAGGGGAACCACCAAGCTGCTGCCTCTTGGAGTAGTCTCTATTCTAGTGAGTGCTGACCCACAGGGACAGGAAAAACCGGTGTGGAGAACTGAGGGATTGCGCAAAATTGTAGTCGGTATCAGGCTGAGGTCAAAGTCAGGAAGGGCAGCTCAGGGTAAGTACAGAGATCATGCAGAGGTCAGGTCAGGCAGCAAAGTGTCATGACCTGCTCTGGTGAGGTGCGGAGGTCGGTCCGGTTGGCAGCACGTGTGTAGTTTTCTGTTTACTTGGAGTGAGCTGTACCTGCCTCCGTTCAGGTGCACTGGGTGAGGTAGTTTATGTGAGTTTAAATCACACACCTACCCAGTGTCCCTTGCGGGTTATAGCTTCTTTCTCACTCTGAGGAAAGGTGCATTGCTGTTTCTGCTCTGCTTCAAAGATAAGTGTATTTTTGGTTTCCATTTGTGAACTGTCTAGGCTGTTCGTTAGACACCTGCTTCCAGCCCCCCCCCCCTTGTCCACTATCTCAGGGACTATAGGGTTAATACAGTCTTAGGCACGGGAGCACGTTTATTCCCACCTTTGGGGTTTAAACTTGTGCACAGCAGTCTAGGGTCAGCTGATAGGATCTTGTCAGGAGATGACCATTATCCCCAGCTTTTGTCTAGACACTTGTTTGTTGTTTCTTGTGTTTCTATTGTATCTTGTACCCTTCCCGGTGTGACACAAAGGTTCAAATCCAGAAAACAGTCAGAAGCCAGCAAACAGGTATACAAACGTAGAACAGGACATCTTTTCAAGATGCTAGCAGACTAAAACCTATTGCTCAGGCACCTTCCCACAGGAAAATATGCCTTAAAGGGGTTCTCCGGGAATTAAGAAAATGAAAATACTTAAATATTACTTTATTATAAATATATTCTCAAACACCTTTCATTATTTATAATGGTTCGGTTTTTCTAGGGAGCAATTATCAGGGGAAACAAAATGGCTACTGTCCCATTAGTTCACACAAATCCTGTCCTGATCACACATGGAAACAAGTTACTTTACAACACTGAGGTAAACAGCTGCCTCATCCTCCTCCTCCTCCTCTCCTACTTGTCAGGGATTATTATCCTGAATACAGATGATAAGAACTTTAGCTGAATCTCTGCTGAATTTAGTTCATGAGGAGACATGAAGTACAGAGAGGACTGACAGGACAGGCTGTGGTAATGTGGCGCTGTGGTAATGGAGACTGCAAACAAGTGCTGCTGCTCATTATCGACACCTCACCCTCCTCTCATGTCTCCTCATCATCTCCATTCCCGCAGAGATTCATCTGTATTCAGGATCATGATTCCTGATAAGCAGAGCAGAGAGGAGGATGAGGCAGCACTATGGCTCATTGTGGTGAAGTAACTTGTCCTGCTGTCTGATTAGGACAGGTTTTGTGTGCACTGATAGGACAGTGGCCATTTTATTTCTCCTAATGATTGCTCCCTAGACAAAACAAGCCATTCTAAGTAATGAAAGGTATTTGTGAATATATTTATTATAAAATAATATTTAAATATTTTCATTTTTTTAATTCCTGGAGAACCCCTTCAAGCACCCTAAGGTGGCAGGCACATGTTGGTCATTTAAGGGCTGGAGGGGGCATTTGTATGCGTCCTACAGGCAGAGCAAGAGAGGCCTGTCAGGCAAGCATGGCCTCACAGCCTACATAGAGTGACATAGCTACTCTGACGGCTGGACCCACCAGGTAGGAGGGGAGAGAGGATGCTCTTCGCCAGAGACCAGAGCACTGGAGCAGGTAAATAAAGAGTGGCCACCAATGGGAGAGAAGTTTCAGTGGGTACACCAGTACGGAGAAGAACTAATTTTGAATGCATTACCAGTGAGTTATTTCCTATACAGGTTCCTGGGCTGGCTGTGACAACTATAAAGCAAGTGTTAGGAAGGCAACAAAGGTGATTCTTTAACAAGGTTATCCTATGAAAAGCATTTATCAACTATTTTCATAATAGGTGATAAATGTATAATTGTTAGGGGATCCACCACTGAGACCCCCACCAACCACTAGAATGGGGGTCCTGAATTTAAATGAACATGGTGGTTATACATGTACACTACCACTCCTTTCAAAACCTCCAGAATCGACAGAGACCTGTCAGTTCCATAGAGATTGATGGAGTCGCAGAGGCATGACCACCGCTCCATTCAAACTTCCTGGGAACGGGGCTCAACACATCCTAAGTATAAAGAAGGTGACCAGTAGATGAGCAACTCTAAAAGAAACATTGATGGTCAGCTCATCTCAGTCTGCTTGTCCTCAAATTGGAAACCGGAGTGCAAAGAGACAATCTCAGACCAGAAACCGGTTTCTAAAGAACATGTTTCGGACTCAGAAAGTCCCTAGTCATGTTATAAAGATGGAACACCGCACTACCGTTGTTGCTGGTGCCAGCAAAGACTTGTAAGTCGTAGCAAAGTAGTAGATAATTGCGGCACACAGTCTTTTGTATCTGCGTTTAAATGATTTTTATTGGTATTACATCACATAAAGTTCTTGATCCAGTAGTGTCATAGGACATATAAGGCAATCACATATGATACATATAGCGACCGGACGTTTCGGCCCATATAGGCCTTCTTCAGCTGTCTATTATCATGGTGCGTCTGTCTGTAAGTAATGGCGCTGGATCACATAACCTATGTAATTCAGCGCCATTCCTTACGGACAGACGCACCATGATAATAGACCGCTGAAGAAGACCTATATGGGCCGAAACGTCCGGTCGCTATATGTATCATATGTGATTGCCTTATATGTCCTATGACACTACTGGATCATGAACTTTATGTGATGTAATACCAATAAAAATCATTTAAATGCAGATACATAAGACTGTGTGCCGCAATTATCTACTACTAGTCCTTAGTCATGGCATGACTTGATTTTCTGAGTCCGAAACATGTTGGCTACTGTTTGCTTTTGTACAAAATGTTTTTAATCGTAACTGAATAAAGAAGAAATTTTTTATAGAAGTGCTGGAGAAGTAGATGTGTATTTTGACCAGTAGATAATACCTTTTTTAGAGGTCAAATAAAAACTTAAAGGAGTTCTATGGGAATTAAGAAAATAAAAATGCTTAAATATTACTTTATTATTAATATATTCCCATATACCTTTTATTGGTTATAAATGGCTCAGTCATTTTGTCTAGGGAGCAGTCATCAGGAGAAATAAAATCGCCGCCGTCCTATTAGTACTCTGAGCTGAGCTGAAGAGCTGCCTCATCCTCCTCTCTGCTCTGCTTGTCATGGATTATGATCCTTAATACAGAAGATAAGATCTTCAGCCGAATCTCTGTAGGAATGGTGTTCATGAGGAGACATGAAATACAGAGAGGAGGGTGGGGGTGATGTGGATAATGAACAGCAGCACTTGTATGCAGCCTCCATTACCACAGTTCCACATTACCACAGTCTGTCCTGTCTGTCCTCTCTGTACTTCATGTCTCCTCATGAACTCCATTCCTATGGGGATTCAGCTAAAGCTCTTATAATCTGTATTTACAATCATAATCCCTGACAAGTAAAGAGGAGGATGAGGCAGGTCTTTACCTTAATGTTGTGAAGTAACCTATGTGATAAGGACAGGTTTTCTGTGTACTAATAGAACGGCGGCCATTTTATTTCTACTTATGATTGCTCACCAGACAAAATGAGCCATTATAACTAATAAAAGGTATTTGGTAATATATTTTATTATAAAGTAATATTTAAGTATTTTCATTTTCTTAATTCCCGAAGAACCCCTTTAAGAAGTAAACCTTTAATAAACAGCTATTAAACAGCCATGTTAATATGGTTAATGCCTACCTGTGCTTCAAGATTCAGTTGAATGGGTTAGTAAATGATGGAAAATCACTGCATTTATCTGGAATTCATTCCCCGTATTGAGCCACTTACACAGTATACTATCTATTGCATACAGCTGCTTTCCAGACACAATTGCTAAGCACTTACAAACACGGCAAATCTCTGCCCTTTGGAATAAGAAAGATGAAAAACTCTTTCTGCATTATTCCAGCTTACTCCATCTTCTTCTTCACAAACAAACAAACCTTGAGCACATTTTTCCATCTTTATCAATGGGACCGTTATGAATGTATTATTATGTATGTATTATTTTCTTTTCAGCACTTTTATAATGTCAGCAATTCTAAGCAATCTTCTAAAAATACAAGATATATTTGGCCATGTGCTCAGACAGAACGCAATTTCAGTTTCTCGGGTTAAGAAAGAGATGAATGTTGAGTTGAAGCAAGTGCTATATATTTCTAATATTACTAGTCCTGGGTTGATACAGTCTGTCTCTAGACAGAACCACTAAACCCGACATACAAGTGCTTTATATAAAAGAGATACATATGTAGCAGAGCTGAGATTTGCTAACTCGCATAACTTATTGTGATTTACTGTGATATCCTCTCTGTGGAATGACTGCAGGTAAGGGTGTACACATATGCCTGTGAAGGTTACCATTCATCCAGGTCATAGTATATCAGTAGTAATTAGTGTTGAGCAAAGTTCTTGAAAATTTGATTTGGCTGCTTCGCCTAATTGTAGAAACAAATTTGCTCTTTGACTAATTACTTTGTAAGTATTGGGTGCACTGACAGGGAACGGAGATTGTGCTGCTTCCCGTCATAGTACCCTTCAGATGCCACGTTCATCGTTGATCGCGGCATTTGACATTAATATTAAGGTCTATAATAAAAAATAAATAAAATAAAATCATAGGTATCTCGTCCATTTGATTGCGAAGAGCTCACAGCCACCACCTTGATTGAAGATTCAGAGCGAAATCTTGCACGGCGCATGATGACGTCATCACTTCGGCCAGCATGGTGACGTCATACATCACCACGCACAAGATTTCGCGCGAGATCTTCAATCAAGATGGTGGTGCAGAGCTCTCTTCGTTCAATTGTATGAGTTTTTTTTTTTTTTTACCCGATTTAAGGGAAAATCGATTCATTAACACGAAGTACGAGGAAATTCAGCTTTGCGGTGAATCAAATTTCCACTGAAATTTTGATTGATGTTCACTTCAGACTCTTCAATTTGCTCAACATAGTAGTAATAAGTCAGAGCAACTGAACTTGTATTTGCTCTTGAAAAAGTTTCGCTAGTCGTCCGACTGGCTTTCTCAATTAGAATGACTTGTATGATAAAAATCCAGCATTAAATAATGGTGACTCATGTTTCATTCAGCATAATGGGGGACATTTACGATCAGAAATACTCCTATACTAGGCATATTTCTAGCACAGATTGTGGCATAAAAGTTTTTGCGCCACAATCTATGACTAATTCTAGTTCACGCCAGGTCTAAAAAAGTGGGCGTGGTGTGGGCGAGGAAGAGGACAGGCCCATAGGCCCATCTCATTTGTCATTTTCTTAGTCTATTTCAGGTGTAGAAAATGGTCTAAATGTAAGCCAGCATGGACGCTATCTTACATTTAGACCGGCGCGTCTTAAAATCCCAATGTGTTTATCATGATCAACACGAGGCACAGAGACATTCGTGAAGTCTTTTTCCTCATGTTGATAATGATAAACAGATTATGCTGACTGAAGTATGAGCCACCAGTATTTAATACCAGAGATTTCTTGTACAAGTCATTCTAATTGAGAAATTTAGTCAGATGACAAGTGAAACGTCTTCAAGAGAAAATACAAGTCCATTTGCTCAGACTTATTACTGCTGCTGTACAGATACCATAGAGACAAACAATGATTGTTTTGGGGCCCCTTGAGAAAGGGTATTTAACCCTGGTTGGTCCATCCTACCATCCTATCCCTCTTGCTACTGGGTGGTAGGACCCTCAGGAATTGAGTCATAGGTCATGAAAAAGATATGGAAGGGCAAAACAAATAACAAGCCCAACTGTCCTTAGTGGTAAAGCCCAGCACCATAATGGGGGATCCTTTTTTTTATCTTTGCTTCTGTGTACACCAATGAGGTAACTAACTGGATTATCCTAACTAAGATATTAGAAATCCACTTCTGCATCATTTATATACTAATATACAGATGACATAAGACTGAATGAGTCATTTAAAGGGGTTTATGTGATCAGAAAATAGAAGCAGTGCCACTTATTTCTAAAGGTTGTGTCTGGTATTGCATGTCAGCCCTATTCATTATTTAGCCCATTTCATTATTTTTGTTCATTATGAATGGTGCCCAGGTTTTAACACTGCTATTCGATAATTTGGATAAGGAGCTAATATGTTACAAATAGTGGTCCTGAGAGTAGGGCTATCGCACCCACCCACCTTTTGCCACAGTACATGATATGGTGCCATTCATCTACATGTACATTTGTGTAACAACCTCATTTGAATAACTGTGACTGAAACAGACACATGGAAGAGTGGTGCTAGGTCCCTGCACTGAATACCATGGCCTCTTTCTTCTGGGCTAGGCCATCAATGTTAAACTCTCAAACCCTTGGTCAGTACATTATTCTTACATGCAGTCAACTGGAAAAGGTTGTGATGCCACTTTGTGCTGAATTACAAATCTGGCTTTTTAAAGCCCACTTTACTATGTCCATTTTGGAGCCCCAAACAAAGCAAAACATAGCCCTGGTTATGGTCCTAGAAACGGTGGCAAGAGGGGACCATGCCTGTGCGGTGTACTGGAGCACAGGCAGAACTTCCTTTTGCAGGACAATTGCTTTGCACTCAATAGTGAGCTGTCTGATTAACCTAGCCAAGCACTCTTCCCAAGGCTGCGCCTTCCTTCCCAAACAAGACTCCCTGGATCTGGATGTAGTCCAGCTTGATGATAAATGATAAGAGGGCAGAGGATAACAGTGCCAGCCCCCGGAGAGCATAGCTTCTAACTTCCTGCTGTTGACTTTGGCCCTTTAACGTGTCGTCAATGGCCTAAGAAAAGCTGAGAGAAGGCACTTGATCAAACAGCTGATCCCCAGGTGTAAGACCCTCCACGATCAGATAATGATGACCTATCCAGAGAATAGATCTTCAGCTGCAAAGTCTCGGAAAACTCCTTTAACCCCTTCCCGAGCAGCGCTGTACTAGTACGGCACTGGCGAGTCTTTAAAGATGGTGCCTGCTCTGGAGCAGAGCGGGCGCCATAGTTGCGGGTTGCCTGCTGTTTTTTTATAGCAGACACCCATGGCTAATGTCCGCAATGACAGGAGGCTGCTGCTGCAAAGTATTTCCTATGGAGCCCTTGCCTGTAATAGGGCTCCATAGGAAACTAGTAATTTTCTCATAGACTCCAATGCTAATGCATTGTGGTCTATTAAAATAGCAATCTAATGATTGCTTGTTATAGTTCCCTATGGCAGTGTTTCCAAACCAGTGTGCCTCCAGATGTTGCAAAACTACAACTCCCAGCATGCCCGGACAGCCTTTTGCTGTGCAGGCATGTTGGGAGTTGTAGTTTTGCAACAGCTGGAAGCACACTGGTTGGGAAACACTGCCCTATGGGAACTATAAAAAAGTGTAAAAAACATTGAAATTCAAATCACCCCCCTTTCCCCAAAATAAGAATAAAAGAAATAAAAAATTAAAAAAATACACATCATGGGTATCGCCGTGTGTGAAAACGCCCATAGTATAAAAATATAAAAATATCTTCCCCATATGGCAAACAGCGAAACGGAAAAATGGCTGACTCGCAGTTTTTGGTTACTTCATTTTCTACAAAAAAATGTAATAAAAAGTGATCAAAAGTCACCCCAATAATGGTATCAATAAAAATTTCAGATTGCCCCACAAAAAATGAGCTCCCATACAGCTCCGTACACATAATTACAAAAAAGTTATATAGGGGTCAAAATATAGTGACGAAAAAATAAAACTTTTATTCTAAATTTTATTATCTTAGCAAAAAGCAAGAAAAACTATACATATAAGGTATCGCTGGATTCATACTGACCTGTAGAATGAAAGTTACTGGTCATTTTTATCGCACATAGAACGTTGTAAAAGAAAAAAACTAAAACTGTGGTGGAATAGATTATTTTTTTTGCACTTTCATCCCCTTTTGGAATGTTTTTCCCACTTGCCAGTACATCATATGCAATATTAAATGGTGGTGTTGGAAAGTACACATAAAACAAGCCCTCATAAGGCTATGTGAACAGAAAAATAAAAACGTTATGGCTTTGGGAAGGCAGAGAGCGCAAAACGAAAATGCAAAAACAAAAAAACATCTGGGGTAGAAAGGGTTAAGCTACAAAAATTTAAGAGAAATAACAGACATACATAGATGTGCAGAAACAGACATAAAAATAAAGGGATAAAAACAGAAAGGTTCGTTTTACTTATCGAATTGCTTAATATGAGTCCGTTCTGGCCCCGGGGATAAGGGAACGTGGAACACAACTCAATGTCGAACGGATCCCCAAATTGCATAAAGGAAAGTTCAGAATCAAAATCCCTCATTTTTATACACATTTGGCAGAGGGTGGAGCTAAGAGCAATCTCCCTTCCATTCTTGGCCCAGCCTTCTGGGAAGGCCTTCATTAAGTGTGCATGCTCCACCTCTCTCACTCAGGTGGCAAATGTGAAATATCAATAAAACATGTCTTCCTGTCCACACTAATGGGTATTCGAGGCCCAATATGTTTTAATAACGCATGTTTCATCAAGCTGCTCATTTTATTAGCAAATACAACCAGTATAGGGGTCCTGCAACGAGCCCACTAGGCACACCTGGGGGATGCCTTACCCCTCTGGAGGTATCTACGAAATATGTCCCTCTTTTAGAGTAAGTAGTCGTGATGCCATCTACGGTTAAGCAGCGGAAGCACAAGGCTCCCTTTTGTAGTGATGTTATGGTACCCAGTGGTAGGAAGGCCAGAGTGGTGTTAAACAGGCCACGATATCCCTGAAGATGTTGTGTAGCACGTGTCATGGTGCTCCTAACTTTGGATATGGTTGGAATCCCAGACGCGGTGGTTCGAAGCAGTGCAAAGGGGGGTTGGTAACTTGGGTGATGAAAGAACAAAGTTGAGTCCAGACTTGGTTTAACAGTTGCTTTACTTGTAATAAACAATAATCTATACAGTTTCCAGACTTGTCTTGGTTTCCAATAGGTTTCAGCAGGCAAATGGCAGGCAAATACTTTCTCTGCAAACAAACTCCTTTCTGCTGTAACGTCTCTGTAGCTCTCTTAGCTCAGATATGTCAGTAGTCAGTTTCCTACTGTGGATAATGCTAGGAACTTCTTGTCCTGGCTGTGAGTACCTCAAGCTCTAGCTTTAGCTTGGATTTCAGGCAATGCAAGCCCAGGAGGGGACATGCAACCATAATGCACAACCTCTAGTGATAAGGTTGGCTAGGACAAACAGAACCTGTACAGACAGGACTAGGCCTGATGCCTTCCCCTTAGCAGGGGTGAAACTGCACTAACTCTAGCTAGCTAACTCCTCCTTTTCTAAGAGTGTAAGAGAGATGAAACAGACAAGTCCACCCTCTGCCTGCAGCTCTGCCAGGTTTTGCTTCCACCTATTGGAGAACCAGGTAATTACATGAACACAACAGTTTCAATGGAAATACACATGCACATTATTCAGTGATAATATACCAGGCATGAGATGACACAGTCTTAGCACATAGAAAGTGGTAGCAAGGTGCAAAAGAGTGGTTATCACAGTCCCAAAATGTGAGATGATTTCTGTCAAAAGTGGGATGTTTAAACTCCTTGTGGTGCCCACATTATACTAAATGCCATTATTACAGTGATTAATATGTATGTTGTACCAGGGATGAGCTATAGCTTATGATATATTTTATTCATCCTTTGGTTTTTAAGCTGAAAAGCTCTTGGACCCCTGCTGTGCGAGTGTGCCACCATGTCTCAGGTGTTATGCACTTCTATGAGCTTGAGTGTATAATCCAGGAAACCTCTCACTACCAGTTCCAAAGGCTCAGGTCCAAGCAATCAGGTGCTAATTTGATTTTCTACACACACAAGTTCAGACTTAGGTCAATTTACAGATAATATTGCGGATTTGTGGCATCACAGTATACAGAATCGAATATAAAATCATACACAGAAGGTAGGCCTCTATTTATCAAAATTCAGGTGAAATAATGAACTTTTCTACCTCTCAAAATACTTACCTTTAGAATTATTCACTATTTCACTACAGATGGTTTCAGGTCTATCCTGCAGCTGTTTACATGCCTGCTGACCATGACATTAGTGGCCTGGACAATCATGGGCCTCTACAGTGATGACTTCATCATAGTGATGTCATCCTGCAGACACGTACAGTGAGCCACTTAATAAAGGCTGCAAGTGGATTGTAAATAGGTTTATCAGGGAAGATAACTGGAATAAAATTAAAAATGGCTGGATCACCTCCCTCTTTTTGCAGTCTGTCGGGCTTAAGACTCCTTGGACTAGTTGTGGTTGTGCAGCGACCCAGGAGGAGCGATCAGAGGATAAGAGTAATGCTCTGACTTGAGAACTTTCTTCCCTTGGAGCACTCCTTGGAGTTGGGGTTCCTGCCTAGTGGTAGCTGAGGTGCTCTTGATGTTAGGTGTTGGTCTGGGTTCAAGGCTGGGGAGCAGGTGCTATTGCCAGCGAATGGTGGAGTCAGTAATCAGGCTAGTTGGTATCAACGAATAAGTCTCTCATGACTAAGTTTGAGAATAAGAGTAGTAGTACATATCACAACAAGGCACAGTTCCAAGGCATATAACACAGTGCAATCCTTCTCCAGTAGCAGCCTATGGGCAGCTGCAATGATGGAGGTTGTAGTACTTCTTCACTTTGTCTCTCTAAAATCTCAGAACAGAACAGAACCAAAGGCAAGCAATCAGGTTCTTGTTAACCATTTCTGCAGTTCCTGGGCTGAGGGGATATAAGAT
This sequence comes from Bufotes viridis, assembly GCA_033119425.1. Classification (NCBI taxonomy): domain Eukaryota; kingdom Metazoa; phylum Chordata; class Amphibia; order Anura; family Bufonidae; genus Bufotes; species Bufotes viridis. The sequence continues at coordinate 64,446,806 of CM065593.1, forward strand.
ATGATTTGCCAAACCACTGTCAAGTGTGGAAGGGTGTATTAGTAGTGAACCCTCTCACAGCAGCAAAGGCTCTTAGCCATAAATGTGCACAATACCTTGCTGACTGACTCCAATGCCCAGCCTTGTAGATTTGTCTTGGCTGCAGAGATGAAGGGTGACTGAGCTTGGGTCTAGCTCTGTGAAGCTTTCACATGTAGGTCTTCACTGTAGCACAGCTAAGAACAGACTACACTGATTCACTAATCAGGGGGTGGACCCAGGTCCATCTTCTGGCTACGTAACAAAGTTAGCCAAGATTTTAACCCTGAGTTGTCCATACAATGCCATTAGGTATTCAAGCATAGCAAATCACAACATTCAACTTAACAATAAAACATTACATCAGTTGGCCCTTTGCAGTGACCCTGTTCTAGGGTACTGCATTCCCTATTGATTGCAATGGCAGAATGCGTGGATAAAGATCTTTAGATCTGCCCGTCTCATATTCAGCACTTTTTGATTATCTTCCCTTACATGACCAGGCCCTCTCCTCACTTGGCCTTCTATAGTTAGCATTACTCTAGTTCAGTGGTCTCCAACTTGTCACTCTTTTGCAAAACTTCAAGTCCCCTGACAGCCCCAAGCTGATAGGCCATGCAGAAAATTCTAGATTCACAACAGCTGGGAGTCACCATGGACCAATCTAGTTTAGTAGCTGTTTTTAGTTTTTAGGAACCCTGGACCTCTTGTGTCTGTCACAAAAAAATCAGAAAGTCAGAAGGACTCAGAGAAGAACTAAATATCCCACGCTCCTTGAACTGATAGAGCAGAATCCAGATGCCACTTAAATTATAGACTTCAACAAACATTGTGGTCTTGGAAGAAGAATTTCTTAGCTGTGGACTTTTTGTCCTAAGTGGTGCTAGAAAAGAAAAGATTTGTTGCTATGTAGATCCTAATCACGGTTAAGCTAGCGTCTTTGTGTTCTTCCTCTACATGTATTAAAATGTGCTTTTCAACACCTTTCAATGTCATTTATGCATAAATTAACCAGCAGTTGTCCTAATACTAATCCCAGTGGGACAGCGCGTGTAAAGCTCCATTTTGATAAATGTGTTCCAGTTATAATCTTCTGCTTCTATTTATTTCTCAATGCTAAAAACAATTTGTCTGTTTGCGCTGTTTACATTGGAAGAGTAATCACCGGGGCGGCTCATTAAAATATCTCCCTCACTTTCCGCAGGACGTTAGTTGGAACCATTCATCAGGAATTGTGTCTGCATAGGAGACTTCAGAGGTGATCATGCACATTCTGATCATACATTTATCATTTTCATTAGCTTCTTGTACAATGAAGGTAATTATCAGAGCACTGATGGGAAAGCTATAGGAAGAAGCAGGCATATGACTGTGGATCTAGAGGTGATTTCCAAAGTTTCAGGTGATCTTTTGTTCAGGTGATCCTTTGTTCAGGATCAACCAAAAATGAGTAACAGTGGGAAATACCATAAAAATAAAAAAAGAAGCTATTCTTATTTTTTATTTCCCCTGATGTTCAAGCACCATGACTCCAGCGCTCCATGACGGTCTCCCCAGGCTTCCCACCATTGCCCAGACAACTGCTTCAACAAATCTATTAGCTAAACTTAATTTCAAATGCACATCCATTTCTCTATGATCCCATTACCTCCTTCGTGCTCCTCCGTGGTAATTCCCATTACAGACATGCCAAAGTGCACCCCCCAAAGCTGTTCCCATACAGGTCCTGATACCATCAGCCACAATGTCCTCGTAATAGAGGCAGATACAGTACGCCTATAACAGACCATTGTCAAGTGTAGGGCATGACATACTCTAGATTTCGATACAAATTCCCTCTCAAAATCTGTGTCAAATCCACGACAATCAATATACCATGTATGTGAATAAAGTTTCCCCAACCCTTTCCACATACAACAGAACACTATGCTCAGGGGTGGATCGGCCGTAGACCTTACAAGTAAATTCCCCAGTGGGCTAATGCCCATGGAGCCGCCTGATCCCTCTTCACTGCCGCATTGCTGGCCCTGCCTTCCATAAATTTCCACCCGACTACAAAACGGGGCCACTTTTAGTATTTTTCCACTTTAAGTTCCCAGTCTGCCCCTGGCTGTGCAGTGGAAATAAAGTAAGTACCATGCTACTTATCTCAGATGGACATGCAAAGGATTGGTCCTAAAGAATGACAAAAAGGTTATTCCTTTTGTAATTCTGCTTCAGATCGGCCTCACACTTGCAGTACTTCTGGAGATCTGCTTCATACTTGCTGTCATGCCTTTAGCAAGTTTATTGTTAATTTATTCATAGTTTTTCATATATAGTTAATATGCTTTATGTATAATTATCTGTTGATTGTGTAACAGCACCCTATAGTGGCCGTTTTATATACAATTGCAGCTATGCATACTAGAAGTTTGGTCTATTTCAGCTTTCCTACCTCAGTGACATCATCATCCCTGCACATAGCAGCAATCTTCCTCATTTACTGCCATCTTTCTAGAGGTTATCACATGGTCTGGAAATCTCTGGAGTCATCCTCCACATCCAAGCTCATGGTAGCATCGCTGGTATGTCACATAGCCACATTACAGCCTGTTTGCATATTTATTTTGCATATCTTTTTCCTCTCTTTATAGCAGCTTACAGTTAGCAGCTAGGGACCATGCTTGTTATGCAGATAGGATAACATGCTCCGGTTAGATATGTATCTGTGTTTGTATGTGCATTACTATGCACAGAAATGTATTATATGCATTGCTATATGTCAGACCCCATTAGTAAGTGCATTGTTTTTCTGTTCCCCAGTTTCACCACACTTATATATCCTTGCAATAAAGACAAATTGGATGTTGCTCCATTGTCAATCCATTGCTGGGAAAGGTTTAGCTCTCTGTTAAGCTATGTACATTCACACATAAGGAGGGCAGAATACTTGCAGTATATCTGGAGATCTTCTTCATACTTGCAGTACTTCTGGAGATCTGCTTCACACTTGCAGTACTTCTGGAGATCAGTTTCACACTTGCAGTACTTCTGGAGATCTGCTTCACACTTGCAGTACTTCTGGAGATCTGCTTCACACTTGCAGTACTTCTGGAGATCTGCTTCACACTTGCAGTACTTCTGGAGATCTGCTTCACACTTGCAGTACTTCTGGAGATCTGCTTCACTCTTGCAGTACTTCTGGAGATCTGCTTCATTCTTGCAGTACTTCTGGACATCTGCTTCACACTTGCAGTACTTCTGGAGATCTGCTTCACACTTGCAGTACTTCTGGAGATCTGCTTCACACTTGCAGTACTTCTGGAGATCTGCTTCACACTTGCAGTACTTAGTCTTATTTCTTCATAATTGGATATTGCACTTTAATTAATGGTAGCATTATTGTGTACTGAACCTCATTGGGCTTATCTCTATACTGCGACATCACTGTGTTAATTATCACACTACAGTGACATCACTGCATTTATTATACTGTACTGTGACATCACTGTCTTTATTATCCCTGTACTGTGACATCACTGTGTTTAATATCTCTGTACTGTGACTTCACTATGTTTATTATCTCTATACTGCGACATTACTGTGTTAAGTATCCCTTTTACTGTGACATCACTGTCTTTATTATCCCTGTACTGTGACATCACTGCGTTAATTATCCTGTAATGTGACATCACTGTGTTAATTATCACTGTACCGTGCCATCACTGCATTTATTATCCTGTACTGTGACATCACTGTGTTTATTATCCTGTACTGTAACATCACTGTCTTTACTATTCCTGTACTGTGACATCACTGTGTTTAATCTCCTATACTGCGACATCACTGTGTTAAAGAGAACCTGTCACCAGGAAATTCACTGATAAAGCAGGCATGCTGCCTTGTAGGACTCACCCTGCTGAATATAATTATACCTTTTACTTGGTGATCTGTTGCTTTATTGTGGAGAAATATTACTTTTAATCCATATGCTAATGAGCTGATATGAGTCCAGTAGTTGATATGAGTCCAGCATTTTTTCTATTCAGAGCTGTAGCCCCTCCCCTATTTACTTCTTCAGTTGTAAAAGGGGCGTGGTTTAAAAAAATGACCTGCATTATAGCCAATACAAGCCTTGCTGCCTTTCACTTTAAAGCCTAACTGCCATACCCACGGCGACATGTCCCTTATCAGCCATCATGTGTTTATCACCCCATGAATAAACTAGCCCTTATTATAATTACTAACTTCAATAATATATTCCTCCCCTTTTTTACCTAAGCATTCCCTGTTATTCATTTTCCCTCCAGTTATTAAAATGAATGAATGATGTAATAAACCACGCCCCTTTTACAACTGAAGAAGTGAATAGGGGAGGGGCTATAGCTCTAAATAGAAAAAACGCTGGACTCATATCAACTACTGGACTCAAATCAGCTCATTAGCATATGGATTAAAAGTACTATTTCTCCACAATAAAGCAACAGATCACCAAGTAAAAGGTGTCATTATATTCAGCAGAGTGAGCCCTACAATGCAGTGTGCCTGGTTTATCAGTGAATTTCCTGGTGACAGGTTCCCTTTAAGTATTCCTGTACTGTGACATCACTGTGCTAATTTCCTGTACTGTGACATCACTGCATTTATAATTCCTCTATTGCAACATCACTGTGTTCATTATTCCTGTACTGTGAAATATCTGTATTTACTATCCCTGTACTGAGACATCACTGCGTTTATAATTTCTTTATTGGGACATCACTGAGTTTATTATTCCTGTACTGTGACATCACTGCATTTATAATTCCTCTATTGCGACATCACTGTGTTTATTATCCTTGTACTGTGACATCACTGTGTCTATTATTCCTGTACTGTGACATCACTGTATTTACTATCCCTGTACTGTGACATCACGGTATTTACTATCCCTGTACTGTGACATCACTGCGTTTATAATTCCTCTATTGCAACATCACTGTGTTTATTATCTCTGTACTGTGACATCACTGTGTTTATTATCCTGTACTGTGACTTCACTGTCTTTATTATCCCTGTACTGTGACATCACTGTCTTTATTATTCCTGTACAGTGACATCACTGTGTTAATTATCCTGAACTGTAACATCACTGCATTTATAATTCGTCTATTGCAACATCACTGTGTTTATTATTCCTATACTGTGAAATATCTGTATCTATTATCTCTGTACTGTGACATCACTGTATTTACTAAACAATCAAAGAAGCGGGGGCACACCAAAAAATATAGCAAGAGTGCTGGCACACGGTATTAAAGCATGTAGAAACACAAAACAAAAAGAAGAATACCGAGATGGAAGCCGCACATCTAAAAAAGTATCACATTTATTGAGAACAACAGACACAACAAGGATAAGTTAAAAACATTGTATACAATGAGTCATGGCAGTGTGGACCAAATACGTACCGCACAACACCCTAACTCTACCACATAAATATACAGTAAAAAATCGCAGCATGCTAAATACTCTGCGTTTTTCACGCAACGCAGGCCCCATAGAAGTGAATGGGGCTGCGGGAAAATCGCAAGCATCCGCAAGCAAGTGCGGATGCGGTGCGATTTTCCCGCATGGTTGCTAGGAGACGATCGGGATGCGTGCCCAATCTTCACATGCAGGTGATTGGACCATGTGACCCAGTGACGTCAAGGAAGGTCCTTCACCCCCTTCCCGGCTGAATACAGAGCAGGAGACCGGTAACCGGCTGCTACGCGATCAAATGGAGGGGGCAAGTTTATGTTTTTATTATTTTTAACCCTCTAGTGCCCTTTTTACTTTGCATTCTCTATTGAGAATGCTATTATTTTCCTTTATAACTATGTTATAAGGGAAAATAATAAATTCTCCAGAATACTCTACCTGAAACCAGACTTCAGTGATGAAGTCCGTCTTCGGGTCTGGGTACCAAACATGGCGATTTTTCACACGCGCGTGCAAAACGCATTACAAACGTTTGCACACCCGCGGAAAAATCACGCATATTCCCACAACGCACCCGCATTCAATACGGGCGTCAAACATGACGCCCGTGTGAAAGAGGCCTTAGTGTGGGGAGAGACATGTCTGCAGGAGCTAGGGACAGTGATAGGAAAGTCTGGAATATGGTGAAGAAGTGCAGGGAAAGGATAGGAAGGAATCATTCCACAGCATTTATGTTGAACAGGGTTCAGTAGGGGAGGTTACAGCCTGGATAAATTGAAAAATCTTATTACACCTTGGTGCACTGACTGGGCACCCAAATTGCCATTATACAGCTCTGTCATTCTAGCAAACCGTTCTTGTTATTGGGGTGCAAGTGCTGTTTGATACAGCCATTAACAGGGTTTTTTGCAAATAAATATTTCTACAGTACGTCTTATCTGCCCTTGTGCGGTGCAGTTATATGTTGTAAAGCCCTTTTTGCCGTGTATAGTGGCAAAAGAAAAATATATTTGCCCTTGTGCTGTGCAGTGATATATTCTAAAGCCCAGTTTGCCGTGTATTAGTGGCGAAATAAAAATATATTCGCACTCGTTGCACTTACCTGTTGAAAATCCTTTTGTGTTGTGTATAAGTGGAAAAAAATTAGGGCCTAATTGCCATTCTGTGGTGCAGTGATATATTGAAAAGCCTAGTTTACCATCTATTAGTTGCGAAATAAAAATATATTCGCGGTCTGCGTTGCACTTATCTGTTAAAAAGCCTTTTGTGTTGTGGAAAAGTGGAAAAAAATTAGGGCCTATTTGCCATTCTGCGGTGCAGTGATATATTCTAAAGCCCTGTTTGCCCTCCACACTGTCATTGTGCCACTCTGTGGCCTCCTCCTGATGCTGCTGCCGCCACCTCCACACTGTCATTGTGCCATTCTGTGGCCTCCTGATGCTACTGATGCCACCTCCACACTGTCATTGTGCCATTCTGTGGCCTCCTCATGCTGCTTCCACTTCACCACTATGTCAGAGGGCCACTCTATGTGACTCGGCCACTATTTTGCCTTTCGGCCTGGCTGACATCATCATTTATTTGACCCTTCTTCTGATCTGTCAGAAGGAAGGAAAAATGAGACGCACAACAGATCCTGTCTGTGTAGCAGCTGTAAGGCCTGTATGGTCCCATCAGAATTGGCTTGTGATTTGGTAGCCAAAAGCAGGAGTGGGTACAAAACATAGAAGACATGCAAATATTCTATTCACATGTCATCTCTGTTTTGGATCCACTCCTATTTTTCTGGGCATTAGCAATACTGATGGATTACTGACCAAATGCTGACCGAGTTAAGGCGGATGCTCAACAGACAGGATCCGTTTTTTGGGGGTTATTGTTCTGATGGATCAGAGGAAGTGCAAATAATCAGTGACGTCAACACAAACTTACTGCTGATGCCCTCTCCACTTTGCCAGGGGGGCTCTACTTGTATAAGCGTTTAATAGAACAGGTTCTGTAGACATCTATGTGGAATCAGCTGACAACGGTGTAAAAGGAGTGCGCTTCTTCTTGACACTAACATTGACCTGTAAGATCGAGTTCACACTTATTTGGTCAGTTTTGACCTCGTGACTGCCCAAATAAGTGAAGTGTGCAGATTCTAAGAGTGACGCCTGTCATCTGCATTCTGCATGTCATACGGACTCACAGTATTATTTCTCTAGCAGAGCAGACTCCCTATGTGTGTTACTGCAAGGCACAGTGTTCTACACCACTATAAAGGCTCTCTGAAGCCAGGAAATAGCCGGTTTTTAACACGATTCGCCGCAAATAAATTCGAACCAAACTGAATTTTTCCCCAAAAATTTGGCGAACCGTAGAATCAATTTTTTGAAAATTCACTCATCACTAATTATAACTGTACTATGACATCACTGTGTTTATTATCCCTATACCTGTGACATCACTGTGTTTATTATCCCTGCTCTGTGACATCACTGTATTTATTATACCTGTACTGTGACATCATTGTATTTATAATCCCTGTACTGTGACATCACTGTATTTATTATCCCTGTACTGTGACATCACTGTATTTATTATCCCTGTACTGTGACATCACTGTGTTTATTATTTCTATATTGTGACATCACTGTTTATTATAAAGCTGGGCACGCACTTGAGACAAATGTTGGCTGGAATGGCTGATTTGCACTATTTCAGCTGTTGTTTCAAACACTAGCGATAGTGTGACTAACTCCTTGGTCACCCAGTTTAGTCTGGTATGTTGCTAGTTGGATCATTCGTACGAGCAATCCCAAGAACCACTGATTGTATGCCATCATTGTCTCAAGTGTATGGCCTGGTTTACTATATTGTGACATCACTGTGTTCATTATTTCTTTTTTTGTTACATAACCTTTTTCCTTATATAGAGATAAATGGCGACCATAACTTCCATACTGTGTCAATATGATTATTATCCTCATACTGTAACTTTGCTGTTTTTATAATCTTTACTTATTCCTATGCAGTGATATCACTTCCACCAGGTATTTGAGGTGGCCCAATGTCACATAAGTAGATATCAGTTCTACAAATTGCACGTAAAGTTGGGGTGGGGCTTGTTGCTAATTTTTCCACCAGAATCAGGAATTATCTTCTGTGGACCGTGACATGCACTGTTGAAATCACCCTCAGCCCAACCACAAAAGGGGACACTTCAAACTTTTGTGTATGTCTCTTTTCTCTGTAATAGCTGCAAACTCCTCACAACAGGCTGTTAACTTAATTTGCACACTTTCACCACTAGGTGTAGCAGTCTCGTAATTTATATAGTGTAGGTCAAGCACAGGAAGTTGACAGTTGAGTTGGGAGTAGGAGGAAGTTAGGAGAGGAAAGCCTGTAACTTAAGCTGTGTGCCCCTGGGTACTTCCCAGGAGAAGAGCAAGAAAGATTGGAAACCAAACCCAAGAACTACTGGATCCCTTCCTTTTTGTAGTGCCACTGTCCTGGAATCAGAGACAAAGTGAATTAATTGTATTGAAGCAACCTGTTCAAATATTGAAGCAGATGACTGATGCCTGCCGCTATGGAGACCGCCCTGTTGGTTGTCAAGTTTTAGTTCAAAAGATCCAAAGTACCAAAAGGTTGAAGTTTCATAGCAAGTTGAGCAAGATAAGGAAAGTAGCACCCTCTCTATCAGATTGAGTTGGAACCTACAGTGTACCACTATCCCACTGTGCCTGTTGTCTGAAGTTGCAGCTTACCTCCATCTTATATACTAAGGCATTACTGGTGTGGATGTTATCTACCTCAAGTCAAATATTTCAAGTAAAGTTCTTGTTGGTTCAACTTCTGCCTCTCTCCTTATTCCACACCATCTTTCAACACACCTTATGGTGCTAGCATTGCGAACACCAGGGACCCTGCCGCCAAGGCACCCAAAGCACCCACACGACCAAGGGAACCTCAACTACAATCTGGCTGGGAATTCCTGGACAATTAGAGAGTTCCCTGAGGGATTTCGTGCCATCCTTCCCTTCACTGCAAGCAGGGAGCTACAGAACAGTGAGCAATACTACTACCCCCATCAACCCACCTTAACACTCACAAACATTGTCCCTGCACCACCATGAAATATTATGATTCCTCTGAATGGGCTGCAACTTCACGTGGTGATATTAGCTGTTTATCAGGGGAATTCAGTGGGCAGTCTGCTTTTCTCCAACTGAGTTGTTTTGTGGAGACAACCTCTTTGAAGGGATATTTCAGTCATAACAAATTGTAGTGGAGAGTAGATAACAGATCACTGGGGTCTGACCACTGGGACCCTCGCCGATCATGAAAATGGTCCTTTGTTTGAATGGAGTGGCGTTTGAGCTTGTGCACTGCTGTTCCATTCAAATTCTATGGGTCTTCTGGAGGTAGCCAAGTGATGAATGTCGCAGCAGTGTGAATGCGAGGCCATGCTCCATTTATATGGGGGGAGCATAGAATAAGCATTCTTGTGATCAATAGGCTCACACCATCTAACAGTAATCACCAATCAAGTTATCAAGAATACATTTTCAAGATGAGGGCAGTAAGATTGTCAAAGGTTACCCCTAAGATGTAAGCTTTGGCCAGAGGGGTTGAGATGTCACCTACAATAGAAAAACTCAACTGTTGACTTTTATGTTTCTCCAAAAACTTCCAAAAACTCTTCTATACTACACAAGTCTTCCATCTGTTACCTAAGGAAGATGTAAACTCCCTGTGAATAATCTTATGCTTCCCTCTGCAGCTTATTAGTATTCAGTAGTTATCTCAGTATATCTTATGTAGTACTTGCATTTTCTGCTTGTCTGCTTCTATAGCTCCAAGGCCCGATGCGCTGAATCCCATTTTACTCTCTTTTTTCCCCTCCAAGAACATCTACAACTATTTGTAACACTCCGGTATCCTTTCATATTCCACATTGACGTGTTTTATCTACCCAGGTTGTAAAAGCATTTCTTAGTGACCCAAAACAAGTAAATCTATCCTTACAAAATGGACTCCCCCCCCCCTTCTTTGTGGTCAGTGAGATAAACGATATCACCTAAATTGTAAAAGCCATAAAACAGAATATGTAAAGCAATCCCCATCGCCGGCAGATGTTGTTCTATTGAGCGTCTGGTGGAAGTATCATTTTCTGTGTAAAAGTGCTACAAAAATGACTCCAATAACCTGTATATGATACAAGTAAAATGGCCAATCTGCTGCGAGAAGCTGGAGAATGCGTGAAAATGTAAATGATCGCTGCAGTACATATGGAGGTCATAGGGGGGAATAAGTTCAGAGTCATTTTCGCGATGATGTAAACCTTTCATTGTAAAAAAAAATCTATGTTTTTATAGTAATTCTATTTGTAATAACCCCCCCCCAAAAAAAAATGAACACTTTTTGGGCCAATATGCAAAAGGTAATTAAGGACATTCTTATAAAAGGTCTGATTTTAACAAAAAAAGACATCTTAATTAGAGATGAGCGAACACCTGGATGTTCGGGTTCGAGAGGTTCGGCCGAACTTCCGGAAAATGTCCGGGTTCGTGATCCGAACTCAACCCGAACTTCATCCCGAACCCGAACCCCATAGAAGTCAATGGGGACCCGAACTTTTGGGCACTAAAAAGGCTGTAAAAGACACCCAGAGGGATAATATACCGCAATAAACGCATTGCGATTACAACTTTGAGCTAACGTTCACCATGGGAACGCCTCCTCCAGTAGAATGTACTGTCGGATCTGAGAATTAAGTTGAAATCGCAATGCGATTCTTATATATTTGCTTAATCGCATTGCGATTTCAACTTAGCATTGCTAAATAATTCCATCCATATCGTTAACTTACTGAGTCAGTAAGTTAACGAATATGGATGGAATTATTTAGCAATGCTAAGTTGAAACGGCAATGCGATTAAGCAAATATATAAGAATCGCATTGCGATTTCAACTTAATTTTCAGATCCGACAGTACATTCTACTGGAGGAGGCGTTCCCATGGTGATCGGTAGCTCAAAGTTGCAATCGAAATGCGATTAAGCAAATACATAAGAATCGCATTGCGATTCCAACTTTTTAGTACTCAACTTTTAAAAACGTACACCACTTTAAGCTCCAAAGTTGCAATCGCGTTCGAATAGAACTTAAAGCTGTCTCTTAGTCAGTTTTAGTATTGGTGTGCTGTAACAGAAGTTACATTCGTACGCGAATATAACTTAGAGCAATACAGTCAACTTTACACTGTTAGTTTTATTATCGCGATAATACAACTATTCAAGAATCGTGTACGTGCGTCTGTACGTGTGTGCGTTACCTCGGACACTATTCTATTTTGCCAGCCACAGCTGAAACCACTGATTTATGGTATTGCTATTTTGGCAATTGAATTTAACCCCAGAAAATAATCTATCCTTTGCCAGACAGCAGACAGTATTATACTTGTCTAACCAAAGCTGGAACACCAGATTTAGGGGATTGGTATTTGGGCAATTGTATTTAACCCCTTAATAAAATATAGAAATTTCTTTCCTGAGTTTCTAGGGGTGACAATTAGCACAGCCAAGCCCCTGATGTAGGATATAGCAAAAAAAAAAAAATAGTATTGATGGATTGATGGACTTGGTGGCAGCTTCTTCTGGCGCACCACAAGTCACAAAATGGCCGCCGATCAACCCAGAAATTAAGTGACAGAAAAACGCTCTGTGCAGCCTAAAAACCAGCGAGCAAGTAACTAGCAGAAGTTCAATGATTCTCAGCTGTAAATTGATCCGTTTATTAGGTGCTGTTGCTGACTTTAACCTGCCTAATCTCGCCCTGACAGAAGCTGCGTCCTCTCCCTACTCTAATCAGAGCAGTGTGACGTGCGGCGCTACGTGACTCCAGCTTAAATAGAGGCTGGGTCACATGCTGCACTTGGCCAATCACAGCCATGCCATTAGTAGGCATGGCTGTGATGGGCTCTTAGGGCAAGAAGTAAAACGCTAGCTGATTGGCTGCTGTGCAGCCCTTCAGAAAGCGGGAAGTAATCGACGAACACTGAACCCGAACCCGAACTTTTTTGAAAATGTCCGGGTTCGGGTCCGGGTCCCGGACACCCCAAAATTCGGTACGAACCCGAACTATTCTCGAACTGTTCGCTCAACACTAATCTTAATCCTTTCTTGCCCCTATTACTCTATCTTCTTTGCCGTCTCATTTTTTTTTGTATCTCCTGGCACCTTTGGGTAGGCAGCAATTGAGTCCATTATGTGGCACACTCTTTACACTTTGTAATCTCCTTCTCACACAATTTTCCATGTGGGTGACAGCTCTACTATTATTTCCTTATTTCCTTCATGACATCACACCTCCCTAGAATGATTTTTACGTAGACCTGAGATGCAACATGCTTTACACATCCCGAAAAAGATTTTTTTTCAAAACCCCACCTGCAAGTGCAGACATAGTGGCAGCCAAAGTGCCTCAGGTAACATTGCCTGGCAAGTGCCCTCCCATGGGCTGGTAGAATACCCTCCATAAATACAGAAGTGTCCTACCTTACTTTTCCTCTTGACTCGACATATTCTGAGATAAAAAGCTTTGATACAAAGACCTCTGGAGCACAAGGTGCAGAGGCACAGGCCTCTCAATAAATTTTGCGTATCTACCTGTAGTAGTCCATTCACCAGAGATTAAATTTATGCCAGCTATGCACTTGTGTAGATTTGAACTTAAATTATGCCAGTTTCTGTGATAAATTAAAGGAAAAGCTGATGGGCTACGCCCCTTCCTCCAAGATCCATCCACTTTTCTACTCACTTTTTAATGGCGGTGAGAGAAGAGAAAAGTTGCAAACTATGCCACAAATAGGGCATGCGCCATCATTTGCTAATTTTTTGCACCACTCTGTCGGGTGATGTCCATTGATGTATAGGCTATGTATGTATAACTGTAGCCACTTATTGGTTGTGATATATATTTCAGCCACTTGTATTGAGTACATATTGGGAGACTTGTAGTCCTTAACAAAGTTTGGGGAAAGTTAAAGAATTGTCCCACGTGGACATGTATGGCACATTAATAGATATGTCCAACGGGTGCATGTCCTACCTCTATTACCTGCTCATATCTCAAGAATGGAGCCCTGCATGCTCAGTGTGCATTTGCTGCTCCATTTGCTGCTAAGGGACTTCATATGGGACGCACTTGGATATTTTCAGAAGTACCATAGCAACAGAAGGAAGCTATGAATACAAAGCTTGCTCTCCATTCATGGTCACACCCCATTATTGAGATAGGTGTGTGTCCCACAGGTGGGTATCACCCTATAGGATATTTAAGGCATATTATCCTTTAGGGTACTTTCACACTTGCGGCGTGTGGATCCAGCAGGCAGTTCTGTCCGGCCGCATCCGGCATACCGCATGACAACTGAAAGCATTTGTAGACAGATCCGGCTACAAATGCATTGCAAATGCGGATCAGTCTCTCCGTTTGCCATGTGGATAGATGCATCCGTCTTGTATTTTTTTCAAAGTTTTAAAGGTCTGCGCATGCGCAGACCGGAAGGACGCATCCGTCCTTCAGCCATTTCTTAATGCCGGATCCTGCACTAATGTAAGTCAATGGGACTTAATGCCGGATCCTGCATTCCATCATGTGTTCCGGCATTTCAGGACGGAGATAAAACCGCAGCATGCTGCGGTTTTGTCAACGTCCAAAAAACGTTCACATACTGAACAGAAGACATCCTGATGCATCCTGAACGGATTTCTCTCCATTCAGAATGCATGGGGATAATCCTGATCAGTTTTTTCCGGCATAGAGCCCCGACGACGGAACTCTATGCCGGAAAAGAAAAACGCCAGTGTGAAGGTACCCTTACAATTAGGGATGAGCAAACCCAAACTTTACATTTTCTGGTTCGGCGTTCGGCCATTGGAGGAACCCCGTTATAGATTCCATTATAGTGGAATATAACGGAATTTTACGATGGAATGCAAAACGGAGACCTTTAAGAGGCATTCCGTTTTGATCTGTCATAATAGTAGTATATGGGCAAGAATAACGGATCCATCTGGTTTCCGTTATGCAGCACGAAAAACAAAGTCCTTCATAACCAAAACCAGACGGATCTGTTATGCTTGGCCATAGACTTCTGTTATGACGGATCAAAATGGAATGCCTCTTAAAGGCTTCCATTTTGCATTCCATCATAGAATTCCGTTATATTCTGTTATAACGGAATCCATAACAGGATTCCTCCACTGCCCAAATGCTGAACCCAAACCTGTAACGTTCGGGTTCCCTCATCTCTATTTACAATCCCTATCCACAGGATAGGGGATAACTATTAGATTATTCTTGTAATCGGAGGGGGTCCTAGCAGTAGCACCCCCATCGATCACAAGAACAGGGCACCTGTACAGCCAAGCACTATAGTCTCCAGAACTCCCATAGAAATTAATGGAGTGGCTGCATGCATGCCTGATCGGCTACTGCATACTCACAGCTCTTTGTTTTTCTGGCTACAGCGGTAATGTTCTGTGACCACAGGGCACCACTGCAGCCAATCACTGGTCTCAGCAGAGGCCACCTCTGAGGCCAGCAATTGGATGCAACAGTGACCTGGGCATGGACGGTCACTGCACCGCTGCAACCAAGAAGATGGTGTAAGCAGGACCAGAGCACAGCGCTTGAATAAACAGGGAAGAAACAGTAAGTATCCATGCATTTGTTATTTTAGGCTATTTACAAGGTTTAGCCGCGTTTTTATGTAACTCGGACAATCCCTTTAATGCTTCTTGTACATTGTGTTGTGGTAATACATTATTCAGCATCCCTGCAGAGCTGGATATTGATTGACAAAAAAAACCCATTAGAAAGTTTCTAGTTATATTGTAATATTCATATAACTTCATATTCTAGTTAAAACAGCAGTTAAAATTTGGGATTTTAATGTCTCAGAGCAGATGCACTCTTTATGGGAGTTTTATGTCAGCAGCCTCCTTCACCAAGCATCATCAACCGCACCACAAGTCACCAGAATCAGATGGAAGCCACACAATAAGTCTCATCAGGGGGAAAAAAAATCCAGAAACTTTTTTTTTTTTTCAATTCTCCACAGGTTCCTCGGTAATAAATGTTTATGATTCTAAGCTGAAATGAAAAATATTGGATTTTTCTCATATTGTCTAACATAATTTTTCTTCGCAACGTGTCTTATATTAGGTTTTAACTATGATCACCGGTGATGAGGCTTGTGAGACCACATTCCTGACTTGACTGCAAAAGAAAAGATAAATTAGACTTTACTCGTGATTTAACAGAGGGGAATCCAGCCTGGTGCCATCTGTCAAACTAGATCTGTATCTGCCAATTACAGAATGAAAGTGAGAAAATGAGATTATGTTTCCAGTGCGTGCAATACAGCTTTCTTCTCTCCTATGTTTCTCAGACTTTATAGCCAAGATTAAAAAATATATATTATGCCAAAAACAGATGTAGTATTTTTGATAAAGTGAAGGGGGCACTCTAAGGCTCCATTCACACGACCGTATGTTGTCCGTAAAAAAACGGATCCGTTTTATTGCGGATTAGATGCTGTCCCATTCACTTCTATGGGGCACTTTTCTTCCATTGCACAGCTCAGCAAAAAAAATGAAACACGTCCTATACTTGTCAGTGAAAATCAGGACATGGCCCTATTGTAGTCTATGGATCAGCAAAAAAACCGAATGCAATCCGTCTTTTTGCGGACATGCTGAACTGTCCGCAAAAAAATTTATCCGCATTTTTGCGGACAGCACACGGTCGTCTGAGTGAGCCCTAAGAGAAACAAATAGTAAAGAGAGAACAATAAAATATAATTAAATAATAAAAATTAAATAATATGAAAAATAATAATATTATGACTCCAGTATGATTTTCCTTTAAAAGCATTTCTGGAAATTGAGTGGTGCCGACATGAACGTCTTGCTGCAGGGGTGTAATTATAGGGATTGTAGAGATTGCATTTGAACCTGGACCCATAAGTTCGGGGGCCCCATTGCAATTTAAGGGGTTATCCCATGACTGTAAAAAAATGAAAATCAGACATCATATAGTACATGACAATATCTTTCTAATAAAGCTAGAACCAGCCCTGTACCCCTCTCCCATTCATTGCTCCAATTGCTCGATTTATTTAACTCTTTTTCATTATTCATTATTATTATTATTACTTATTATTCGCATTTTTCTGTTTGCGCTCACCACTTTTCTGTCACTACTGGTGTTGTCACTGAGGGTGTCTGCAACTCTTTACCTATACACAATGATATGAATTTTGTGGAAATAAACAATTTAAGTTTTTTTTACAAGAGATGCCAACACAGCAGGGTGATCTTATCTGATTAACACTTCAACTTCTTTTAAAACTGTAAACAGGGATTTTTACCCCTTGCAGTCAAGATCGATTTCAAGATCTAGTAGAGAAAGATCTATGTTTGTTAGCCAAGAAGCGCAAACAGAAAAATGAGAAATATGCTGAGGTTCTGCCCTTGATTAATAAATCAAGAAAACGCACTAACATGACTCCTAGGGAATTTAGGGCTTTACAAGAGTTAAAAAACAGACGAGACCTGGTTGTCAGGGAAAGAGAAAAAACCCGGAGGTATCTCATGCCCTAACTACAATTTGTACACTCAGTGGTGGGGCCTTTGTTATTGAGATGCCTATAATATGTATATCTGCATATACTCTGTACAAACATAGAAAAAGAGGGAGAGAACAAAAAGCAACATGTGTAGTGTACGGGAGCTGTAATGCCCGTCACTACAGAAGGGTCACTGGTGTGCTGTCGTTTCCCCTTTATTTATGGGGAGGTTGGTATAAATAATCTTCAGATGTAATGTAATGCTATGCACTTCCCTGTTACTGTGAAATGTGCCATGTGCAGGCCTGCTAGGGATTTCATTCCAGCTCTAGTCACTAGAGGGAGCTAGGGAGCCCTAGGTTATATAAGGCCCAGTCAGGGAAGGCACAGTTAGTTGAAGCCCAGGCCCTGTGCCTGCAAGGTTAAGCCCAGGCCATGAGCCTGTGAAGGTGTCCAGAGTTCAGGCCCTGCGCCTGTTTAAGTCAGCCCAGGCCCTATAGCCTGAGAGGGTCCAGCCTAGGAAGATTCATTCCCTGGGAGGAGCAGTCCAGACCCTAGGACTAGTGGAGATGTGTTGCCTCCTTAGTCGAGCTGCAAACAGGAGAAGGATTCCAGCAGGAGCATTTCTGGTCACCAGCCTGAGGAGCTGAGGAAAGGCAGAGCAGCAACCAAGACAGCAAGAGGTACTATATATATACCAGAGGAGGTACTTAATCTAATCCCAAGGATATACGCCAGATTGAGGGCATTGGGGCCTTGGAAGAAAGTGTCTACATTTCCAGGATCAGACAGGTAGAGAGTGCAAGCCGCCTGTACTGTGAGAGTCCTGTGTGTTAACCCTCTGTGATCACCTTGCTATGTCAGAGACTGCCATATGTACTGTAACCTGTAACTTACTGAAACCAACCGTCTTCAAAGGAACTGCGCTTCCATCTATGTCCGTGTATGATAACCATCAAGTACTTCAGTAAAGTTAAAGTTCTGTTTTATCATAAAGTGGTTCCTCAGTTATTCCTACTATCAGCAAACGGTGTGCCACCGTTAATTGGCACTGGCGTCACGAAACACCAGGGACTCAGCCATAGGCACGTTAAACTACAACACCAAGGGCACCTCGCATTCCACCTGGCTGTGTCCCTCAAGAACCCAGAGAGTGCCCCAGAGGAACAGCGTGCCGGCCTCTCCATCACTGGCATTCCCCAGGTTAGTCCCACACATTGCCCTGACTTGGGGATGCTACATTTTGGCGTCACGAACAGGATACGCACGTTTTACGGACTGTGAGCAAAACGTGAACTTTGTGCCTTAACCAGTTTGCCAAGTGACAAAACTCCTGTTTATTTGAAAGTGAACTTTGCGGACTTAAAACGTACAGAAAAGTGTGCTTAAAACCTCCAAAAAGCGCTGTGCAGTGTTGCGCTATCAAGAGGAAGAAAATCGCCGCATCAGGGTGCATTTTTGTGGACTTTTATGCTGTTTTACTACCGCGGCTTGCTGTCAGTGAATAGCCGCATCATGGCGCCCAAGATGGCCGCCGGCGCCATTGGACTTCTTCCTGCGCCATCACTATCCTCAGTGGCGCGAATATTTGGCGCCAAAACCCTCCAGGAGGGAGGAGAGAGCTGCCCTGAGATACCGCCCACCTTGATGGATTATAATGTGGCCGCCTTCCCTATTGCGTTATACCTAGGGGGCGGGCCTGTGACCAGGAAAGATCTGCCCAGCCCGGGGGAGGAGCCTGTGTTGGGGCTGAAAGAAGAAGCTGGTGAGAAGATGGCGGCGCCGGACGCTAACATGCCCGAGCCAGAGCCCATAGGAGAGTGGGGCGCCACACCACCAGACTCCCCAACACCGGACGCCTGGGATCCTCCGGCCTGGACAACCGGACTGGAAGAAGAGTCACCGGACCGAAGTGTGATCCGCCGTCAGCACCCGCAATGGCCGACATTGATGACCGAACTGCAGGCCGCGGTCGCGTGGAAGACGACTGCTAGGAAGAAGCGGTTTGAAGAAATGGCGAAGTCAATCCAGGAGGACCCGTTCGAGGGTAAGCCGCAATTAGAAGCCGCCTGCTTCCTCCTCAGATAGTGAGCCAGAAGAGTATGACACTTACCTGTGAGCAGGCCTGCTAGGCCATGCTTCATCTCACAGGAGTGTCAGGATGTGTTGCAGGAACTGTCCCTTTAAGTTTGCCAGGCTGGTAGAGCTTGCTGCCAGTTCCCCACGGCCGGTGGCATTTTTGTGAAGATAAGTTGCCACTGTGGAACCACTGCTCCCAGCCTGCCTCTTTCTGTTCCGGGACATCCTGCCTGCTTTGAAAAAAATCTCTCAACAAATCCAAGTTGTGCTTTTATTTGCACCTTATCCCCTTTTAACCCCCATTTCAGGTTGAAAGGGAATTTTATGTCAGCACTTTTAGGGTACGCAGGACTTGCCAGGATAACATGGCCCTGGTATTGTCAGAGTCCTGTGATGTCAATAGAATGTGTATTGCTGACCGTATTTATTGTTCAAAATTTTATATTCAAGTCAATGTGCCCAGAGATGGACTCCCCATGTGCGAGCCTCTGTGATCTTTATTTCCATGGACTCCCTGCGAGTGAGCCAAAATTTATAATGTTTTATTATGGACTTATATAATGTCATGGACTATCCTGGTTCATTAACATCCGCTGTGCCAGGTCAGCGCCCCAGTTCCATTCACTATCCTGAGAGAAGAGAACGACGCCCCTTGTCACCGCACTTCTCCTTTGCCAGCTGGTCCTGATATGAATATCTATGCAGATGATGCTGATATATATGAATATGTATGCCTGCATGTGTCTTTTTGTATTTCAGGTGAAAAATTCCAGTTGGGCGGGCCCTGTTGGAGTACGAGGTCGTACTCAGCTTAAAGCAGCGGGGTATGTAGTGTACGGGAGCTGTAATGCCCGTCACTACAGAAGGGTCACTGGTGTGCTGTCGTTTCCCCTTTATTTATGGGGAGGTTGGTATAAATAATCTGCAGATGTAATGTAATGCTATGCACTTCCCTGTTACTGTGAAATGTGCCATGTGCAGGCCTGCTAGGGATTTCATTCCAGCTCTAGTCACTAGAGGGAGCTAGGGAGCCCTAGGTTATATAAGGCCCAGTCAGGGAAGGCACAGTTAGTTGAAGCCCAGGCCCTGTGCCTGCAAGGTTAAGCCCAGGCCATGAGCCTGTGAAGGTGTCCAGAGTTCAGGCCCTGCGCCTGTTTAAGTCAGCCCAGGCCCTATAGCCTGAGAGGGTCCAGCCTAGGAAGATTCATTCCCTGGGAGGAGCAGTCCAGACCCTAGGACTAGTGGAGATGTGTTGCCTCCTTAGTCGAGCTGCAAACAGGAGAAGGATTCCAGCAGGAGCATTTCTGGTCACCAGCCTGAGGAGCTGAGGAAAGGCAGAGCAGCAACCAAGACAGCAAGAGGTACTATATATATACCAGAGGAGGTACTTAATCTAATCCCAAGGATATACGCCAGATTGAGGGCATTGGGGCCTTGGAAGAAAGTGTCTACATTTCCAGGATCATCCCCCTCTGTTGTTCTTTTACTCTACCCACCTCTCTAGTAGGGCAACTACTGTACATAACAGAGGACTACAGCAATGACTGAACTAATGTTCACCACAGTCAATCTTAAGGAATTAATTCACCACAAATGCAACCTTATCACTCTTTTGCTTTGCAGACATTTGGAATGCATTTTAAACAACAAAAGATCCTCAGACTACCTTATACCCCCTTTAAGCAACATTCACACGAAATGACAAGAATTGCGCTTAGAAGACATCTGGAGATTCCTCAACCCAACTATTACGTAGGGAGAGAACTTAGCCCCCATCGACACACCCGTCACCTGCAAATAATACCTGTGATCAAACATGAAAAAATTGTGCTTGAGAAGGAAGTTAACCACGAGACCTATATACTCCTGTAATTGTGGTGTATAATCACAGAAACCACTGTAATGCAACCAATGCTTGACTATGCGGCATATTGGTATATAAAGACACAACATCCGCTGTAATCAAGGTAAATGTGTCCTTCCAATTAAAAGTCTCAAAGGCCTGCAAAACAGATCCTGTGTCTTTAAGAAACCCTGGAATAGAGGGAATCAAAGGCTGCAGCAAGAAATCAACCCATTTGGATAATCTTTCCGAAAAGAGACAATGCTTGCTACGATGGGTCTCATTGGTGGTGGAAAAATGTTCTTATGGATTTTCAGCAAGGCATGGAATATGGAAATTATAGGATGCTGAACATCTATATATATTCTACCTCCTTTTTACTCAGTATACCTAGCTCCAAACCTAAAGACAAAATCTTAGACATCTCAGCCTGAAAGGGGAGGAGAGGATTATCGCTCAAAGGAGCATACTTAGTATTTGTGTTTTGTAGATGTGACTGTCTAGAATAACGACTGCTCCCCCCTTGTCAGCTTCCCTTGTCAGCTTCCCTCACCGCACCTCTTTGCTGATGTCACTGGAGGGCGCCCATTCGGCGCTTTGCTGACATATATTTCTGGCGCCCATTTGATGTTCCGCCCTCCTGTCGCTTTATGATACGTCATGGTGTTTCTGTTTTGTGATTGGATAGTGGTCCCTTTTTAAACTACAGACCATAGACATGGCGTTACCCCCTGACGAAGGTTGGCCGAAACGCGTGTCGGGGTTGATGCCATCCTGGTCCCTCACTTCCATTTTCTTACTGGTAAGTACCCTTTCGGGTTCTGCTCTAGCACGATTCATGTCATTTTCTGTTTGCCTTGTACCACTAACATTGTCTATATACAAAGACACTTGTCCTTATTATTGTTTGTTTTTTTGTGGACTTTTTGAAGGCTACAGCGAGGCTTTGATATACCATACTTATAAAACAGTATAGCATTTGACTTTCTGTTATATTACCTTCTAACGATGCTAGATACATATATGTTCTTGTACGTTTTGCTATAGGGTCCAGGGTGGTGTCTATGCTTTCTTGCTACCTCCTTCTATGATCTATAATTTTTAAAATATGTTCAATAAAATCTTTTTGATACTTTTCTAAATACTGCTGCATGTGTAGCATCCCCAAGTCAGGGCAATGTATGAAACTAACCTGGGGAATGCCAGTGATGGAGAGGCCGGCACGCTGTTCCTCTGGGGCACTCTCTGGGTTCTTGAGGGACACAGCCAGGTGGAATGCGAGGTGCCCTTGGTGTTGTAGTTTAACGTGCCTATGGCTGAGTGCCTGGTGTTTCGTGACGCCAGTGCCAATTAACGGTGGCACACCGTTTGCTGATAGTAGGAATAACTGAGGAACCACTTTATGATAAAACAGAACTTTAACTTTACTGAAGTACTTGATGGTTATCATACACGGACATAGATGGAAGCGCAGTTCCTTTGAAGACGGTTGGTTTCAGTAAGTTACAGGTTACAGTACATATGGCAGTCTCTGACATAGCAAGGTGATCACAGAGGGTTAACACACAGGACTCTCACAGTACAGGCGGCTTGCACTCTCTACCTGTCCCCAACCAAAGTGAGTCTCCACGATGGCCTATTCCAGTCAAGTCCCAGATCCCCCTCTGCAAAGGCAAATCCAGGACCTGGGGGGAGACAAACAGTATTTAGTTGTTAAGAATGTTAATGAACCGTAATGAGTCCGACTGTACTGCAAAGCAAGTGGGTATCTCTTACCAAACCAAGTGCGGTCCAAACGAAAGTGGGCACATGGCTGACTTCCAGGGATGTGGAGAGAAAGTGGGGTCTAAGTTCAAGGAGAGTGTAGTTTTGCCTAGGATTTTGCTATTTTAGGCACCTTGGCCTTGGAGACTTTGCGCCAGGAGACAATCTTTGGTAATGGACCACTGGTAGTCATTGAGTCTACAGACATTTACGACGGGATATCTATAGGTTGGATACCAAGATGGGACGAGGCTCCATCTAAATCTTCTGGAGTATGTATGATGATCTAGCATCCAGCTTTGAGGCCTGATATTCTGAAGGAGTAAATACAGGTGTAAGTTGTTCTGCACCTCCAGCAGTGGCTTTAGTATTCATCACTTGGCAAGTGTGAAGAGAGCAATATCTTGGTATAGGGCCAGCTCAGCTCTTTCATAAGTGATAGATTGTAATTCCCTGGCTGCAACTAGGACACATGCAGTGTCCACAAACGAGTGTAGGCCGCATATAACATCCCCAGGTTGGTCATTCAGCAGTGGTCTAAATGCTCAGTGTATAATGAGGCCCACAGACCTCAAAACTAGGTCTGATCTATAACCCGACCAAGATCAAGGGCACTTTCCAGGAAAGAATTGTCTGCAGTGTCAGCGTTAGTGGGCGCTTCCTCCGCCATCTTGAACAAGGTTGCTGGTGAGAGAGAGAGTTTCTTTTTTAAGTATTTCTGCATGTCTGATTGTCCCTTGTAGGTTTTAAGGGTGTCCAGAGGTTTTAATTATTTAATGCACTTATATAGCGCTACTATATTCCGCAGCGCTTTACATTAGGATCACACTGGCCCCAATGGGGCTCACAATCTAAGTTCCTTACACAAACACGGGGAGAACATACAAACTTAATGCAGATATTGTCCATGTTCGTATACGAATCTAGGACCTCAGCGCTGCAAGAGGCACCAGTGCTAACCACTGAGCCACCATGCTGCCTACATTTCACACCTCTTTATCTGCCATATTGGACTGTCTTGATTAAGGGTAATAGCTTATAAACAGTGCACAGCTATAGGAGCTGCAGCTTTAGGCTTCCATTTACAACAGCATCCAGGCTTTTTCCCCGCTCCTCCTGCACCAAACCGTTTCACTTGACTGTATGTCTGTCTTAGAGGGGTTTTGCAATCTTCTAATGTGGCGCCATACAGTATTTCTAGGACTTATCATCAGTTTATGATTAGTTGAGTCCAAAATCTAGGACCTCCACTGACTTTGAGAAGGAAAGGGACACAGTGCTGGTTATAGGCTATGTATACCTTTGGAGGCAATTTTTTTTTATGATTGCATGTTACTCATTTTTGGCCTAAAATCATTTTTGCAATTGGCCTTTATTTAGCTCTTCTTTCACAAAGGGTAACTGTTTTTCTAGCTATGTGACTGGTACTTTCACTTTCACTTTGTGCCAGTCATCTAATATACATTATCTCTAAAATACTGAGAGGTCATAAACACTTACTTAAGCCACATTGTTATCAGTAAGATAAGAACTGATCTCTAAGTATTTATAAGGGCAGAGAGCAGAGATAAGGAGCCTGTCAGCTCCTGGTCTGATGGAAAAGACAGAAAATCTAAAGGGCGCTACTAGAGCATGTCAGCTCTGTACAGAAAAAAGGATGCCATATTTTTATTAAAGACCAATTTAAAACATTACTTTTAGCTCAAAATGAGTACAATAAAATAAAATTGCCCCCAAAGGTGTCCATAGCCTTTAAGCACAGCTGGCCCTTCATTGTTTTTCTCTTCACACCGTCGTCCTGGCCAAGTATTGTGCACTGGAGTGGGATAACCTTCAAGTGAGTAGGGCCAGCTGAAGTTCTGGGCACAGTCAGTTTGCTTGGATCTCCTGTGAGGGGTTGCCCGTTTTGGATTCTCAGAATACTTAACCACCCCCTCCACTGTAACCAGCAGTGAGGTAAATGGTGACTGCCCTATTGTTATGTTTTGCAGTTTTATGCGATATACAGTACTGTGAAAAAGTTTTAGGCACGTGGGGAATAAATGCAGCAAAAATACTAGAAATAATAGTAAGAATGCTTTCAAAATAAATGTTTTAATAGCTTATTTGTATGACAAGCTGCAAAATGAATGAACAAAAGAAAAATCTAAATCAAAATATTTGGTGTGATCACAGCATCAGTTTTTCTAGAGACACTTGCACACAGTTTTTTGAAGGAACTCGGCAGGTAGACAGAAAGGTTGTTCCATAGTTGAGTGGAAACAAGGCCAAGCGACTCAACTATGCACGAAAGCATAGGCACTGGGGTGCAGAAAATTGTTCTCTGGACTAATGAGTTTCCAGCGGATCGGGATGTGCCTCCTTTAAAATGTTTGATTTTGAAAAGCATGTTTAACCATAGGTGTATAGTACACATCTTTTGAAAGTGAGAAAATGAATGTAAGTCACATAAACGTTCTTTTCTCAAATTTCCTTTACAAGACCATTTTCATTTCACACATTTAAAATCTTTTTTATATCTTATAACTTTTTTCTACTTATTTTTGTCCTAAAAACAGCAAGTTCACTATATAGGTCAGCTGCTTTCCCACGGGAGAGGCGAGGTGTTTGTAAGGGATACAGCCAAGCGGAAAGTAACATAAAGGGACATTGGCATCAAGGTCTCACAGCTTCGTAGCATCATCATGAAAGGATTATACATAATACATGGAGCAGTTAGCACTTTATGTTGGCTATTTTGGAGATGTGTTAGTAACCTTACAGTTGACATCACACCAGTGGGCACGGTCAATTCCTTACAAATGTCGGCAAAATGAACACAAATGTGCTGACAATTCTACAGATGCATCCTCGCAAGTTTGCAAGACCAGTGCCCTTTGAAATCAAATTTTTTTGATGTTTTATCAGTTTCTCCTTACTTTCATTATTTTTACTTTTTAAGTTTCTCAGTACTCACATCACCATTTAATCAATGCATAAGCAAGATACATCAGGACTAGGGATGAGCAAATCGAAGTAGATAAAGTGGAATTCAATCCGAATTTCAGGAAAAATTTGATTTGCAACTAATGCGAATTTCCTCGCACTTCGTTGTAACAAATCACAATTTTTCCTAAAATGGTGGCTACACGTGTGAGGACATGGGGCAAGAAACTCTGGGAAGGCGGGATAAACCATAATGCCATGCATGCAGCCAGTCAACAGCCGGCCCTGTGATGTCACAGCCCTAAAAATATCCAAACGAACGAATGGGCGGCACTGTATTGCAGTCACAGGTGCACGGTCAGTGGGCTGGGATCCCAAATCAATAAGAATGAAGAAGACCGGCACTCCGTATTAGAATCCAAGTGAGTTTGTATAAAACAAACGAATAAAACAAACTCACTTGGATTACAATACGGAGTGCCGGTCTTCTTCATTCTTAGCCCTAAAAATATGTTGGCCATCTTAGAATCAGACATTTTCCAGCATTCTGAGTGCAGGGGACAAACGTAAGAAGGCGATAGGGACAGCAATAGGAAAAACCTCCTTGTGAAAAAAAAAAATTAAAAAGCGATTTATAAGTGCAGGAAAGGATAGGGAGAAATCATTTCACAGCATCTTAGTGCAGGGAAAGACGTCAGAAGGCGCTAGGGACAGTGCTAAAAAAGCGATTTACAAGTGCAGGGAAGGGATAGGGAGGAATCATTTCACAGCATCTTAGTGCAGGGAGGGACGTGTGAAGGCGCTAGGGACAGTGATAGGAAAAACCTCATTGTGAAAAAAAAGTGATTTACTAGTGCAGGGAAACATTATTCTGCGTTCATCGCTGCAGTTATCTGTTGAAAAGCCTTTAGTGACCTATATACGTGGAAAAATAAAAATGTATTTAGCCTTCAATGCTGCTGTTATCTGTTCAAAAGCCTTTAGCGGCGTATTTCAGTTGAAAAAGAAAAATATATTCAGCGTTCACTGTTGCAGTTATATCTGGTAAAGCCTTTACTGGCGTATTGCAGTAGAAAAAGAAATATACATTCGCCGTTGCACTTATATGTTAGTGACGGATATCAGCAGAAAAAGAAATATAAATTCGCCATTCGCTGCTGCTCTTATATCTTGAAAAAATCACAGAAATAAAGTGTCCTAAATGGGAGGAACTGCTCAAAAACCACAAACACTGTAGCGCATTTCTAACCGGTAGAGCAGTTCCTCCAGCAAAAATGCATACAATGGAGGATGTCAGCACGGACCACATACACCACAATCACATCCTACACAAGATGGAATAATGAGTGGATGGAAATATAAGAATACATAAATCACTGAAAAAGGTGCACCACGATGATAAGCAAATAACAATGCTGACTAATCCCTCAAGCTGATGTTAAAAGACTTTCCAGTCAGGAACATATCAGAGCCCTTTTGCACCACCGTCAAGGTGTCTCAGAGTGGCAATTGGTTCCTACCACAAGACTACCTATGGTGTGTGAACAAGGTCTGATAGGTGCTCAGATCTAACTCACAGCCAGGCTCCCACATACCTCCATATAACTTGAAAAACCTTTGTTGACGTATGTCAGTAGAAAAATAAAAACACATTCGCCATTCGTTGCTGCACTTATATGTAGAAAAAACTGTATTGAAGTATATCAGTACAAAAAGAAATATACATTCGCCATTTGCTGCTGCACTTATATGTAGAAAAAATGTTATTGACGTTTATCAGTAGAAAAAGAAATATACAATCGCCGCTGCACTTATATCTTGAAAAACCTTTATTGACGTATATCAGTAGAAAAATAAAAATATATTCAGCGTTCACTGTTGCAGTTATATGTGGTAAAGTCTTTGGTGGCGTATTTCAGTATAAAAATAAAAATATATCCAGCCTTCAGCGCTGCAGTTATATGTGGGAAAGTCCTTTTTGCGGTATGGACCAAATTACATTGTGGTGAAATGTTGTATTTACGTTTCACACACTACGTGCTTACGTGACGACGTCCATAAGAGCGGCGCACTAATACAGGTGAATCCACTATGCACTAACCCTGCACAAAAATGCGAACTAATTCACACCAGCCCGCATCTATCTGTGGTATTGCTTACTGGACACTACGCGGACTTCTCAACAGCACAGAAACCGCACGAGGACCGCGTCTCACCTACTTCCTCCACTACATCCCGTTAACTTCAGATCACTCTGCCTCAGGGGCCGGTGTTTTTTTGAAACTGACAGCCTATAACCCTCTGTTGAAAAGCCTTTAGTGGCGTATGTATTTGGAAAAAGAAAAGACTCTTTTCATCTCCGTGCTCCATTATATGTGTTAAAATCTTTGTTAAAGTATTTAGGTGGAAAAACGAATTTAATTCAGCGTTCAGCGCTGCAGTTATATGCGGTAAAATCTTTTGTGACTTATTTAGGTGGAAAAACTAATTTAATTCAGCGTTCAGCACTGTAGTTATATGCGGTAAAATCTTTTGCGAATTATTTCGCTGGAAAAACAAATTTCATTCAGCATTCAGCGCTGCAGTTATATGCGGTAAAATCTTTTGTGACTTATTTCAGTGGAAAAACAAATTTCATTCAGCGTTTAGCGCTGCAGTTATACGGGGTAAAATCTTTTGGGACTTATTTTGGTGGAAAATAAAATCGTATTTAGCGTTCAACGCTGTAGTTATATGCGGTAAAATCTTTTGGGACTCATTTCAAAAGGAAAAAAATTGTATTCAGCAGAAAAGCGCTGCAGTTATAGGTGGTAAAATCTTTTCAGACTTATTGCAGAGGGAAAAAAATTGTATTCAGCGTTAAGCGCTGCACTTATATGCGGTAAAATCTTTTGTGAATTATTTAGGTTAATAAACTAATTTCATTCTGCGTTCAGCGCTGCAGTTATATGCGGTAAAATCTTTTGTGACTTATTTCGGTGGAAAAACAAATTGTATTCAGCGTTCAGCGCTGCAGTTATATGCGGTAAAATCTTTTGTGACTTATTTCGGTGGAAAAAGAAATTGTATTTAGCGTTCAGCGCTGCAGTTATACGGGGTAAAATCTTTTGGGACTTATTTTGGTGGGGAAAAAAATCGTATCCAGCGTTAAGCCCTGCACTTATATGCAGTAAAATGTTTTGTGAATTATTTTGGTAGAAAAACAAATTTCATTCAGCGTTTAGCGCTGCAGTTAGATGCGCTAAAATCTTCATGATGTCTCCATGATAAATCTGCAGCTTGGGGGCTCTGTGTGGCTTATACACACTTTTATATGTGGTAAAAATCTTTATTAAAGTATTTCGGTGGAAAAACAAATTTTACTTAGCGTTCAGCGCTGTAGTAATAGGCGGTAAATTTTTTGGCGATTTTTTTTGGTCAAAAAAAAAATTGTATTCAGCGTTCAGCACTGCAGTTTTATGTGGTAAAATCTTTATTAATTTATGTCGGTCGAAAAGCAAAATTAATTCTGTGGTCAGCGCTGCGGTTATATACGGTAAAATCTTTAATGACGTATCTTGATTAACTTCACGACTCTTCCGGCTCAAACAATCTTGATGCTTTGTCTTCTCATAGTCTATAGCTACTAAAGGCCTGTTCATGCCAGGCAGGTTCCCCCAGAACTATCTTGGTCGATTGACATTTGACATTGTCATTGTGCCATTTTGTGGCTTCCTCATGCTGCTGCCACCTCCAGACTCTGTCATTGTGCTGCTCTGTCATTGTGTCCACGCTCTAGCACTTAGGTACTGGATATAATAAATTCTTACTTGTAAGTAGCAATCTGCAGGGCGGTCTCCCTAACGGCAGGCAAAATCCTCTGCTCCATTATTTGTAAGGATGCCTTCATTTACTCTGATCCACAATGTCCATAGAGGCATGTGGTAAAGAATAATTTTGCGCATTAATCATCTGGCTGTGTCCAGGTACTTTTAGGTTCCTCCTGGTCACTGGTACTTGTGAAGTCCATTGACTAATTTAGCCCTAACCTCCACTACACTTTCTCTATATCCAGATGTAGACTCACTGGTCTGTGCTGTACTGCTGGAATATTGTTCTCTATATTCCTTAAAGAGGACCTTTCACCGATTTAAAAACTAAAAACTAACTATACCTGTGGGCAGAGCGGCGCCCAGGGGTCCCCCTGCACTTACTAGTATGTCTGGGCGCCGCTCCGTTCGCCCGGTATAGGCTCTGGTGTCCGAGCTCCCTCTGTTGTATGGGGCGGGAACTTTGTATCAGGCGTGTCCCTTGCTGCAGAGCTGGCCAATCACAGCGCACAGCTCATAGCCAGGCTATGAGCTGTGCGCTGTGATTGGCCAGCTCTGCAGCAAGGGACACGCCTGATACAAAGTCCCCGCCCCATACAACAGAGGGAGCTCGGACACCGGAGCCTATACCGGGCGAACGGAGCGGCGCCCAGACATACAAGTAAGTGCAGGGGGACCCCTGGGCGCCGCTCTGCCCACAGGTATAGTTAGTTTTTAGTTTTTAAATCGGTGAAAGGTCCTCTTTAAGCCTTGCCATAGCCAAGGGGCTAAAGTAGCAGCTACACTGTGGACTGCTCTGATTCACTTCCTCCATTAACTTCCTCCTCTGTTCATTCAAGTCCTCAACACACACACTGACTTGACCTCCCCCCCCCCCCCCCAGCTATATATATAAGTGGTGCCAGCACCAACTAGGGGTAAATAAAGGTAAATGACACTGCCAGCCTGCTAAAGGGAATTACAGCATGATACCACGATACATTTGATATGACTTTTAGCAAGAGTTTAAAGTGCCCACATATAGCACATAGTGGGACACTGAATCAAGATGAATTAAGGCATGGATCAGCCAGGATTTTCACACACCAATGCCTGATGCATCAGACTAGATCATCCATTGTGCCACACTAACACTTTGACAAAAGAGACCGGTTTCTTCTGGCTACATGCCTCAGCTACTATTCTGATGCTGTTACCCGCCTGATGCCACACATCTGATGCCAAGTGCTCCTTCTTTCGACACCTTCGTCAGCGGGTACTAGTATTGTCACCCACCTCCACAGTATGTCACCTTTCCACTCTGTGGCCTCCAGATGCTTCCGCCACCTTGAGACTCCGAAATTGTGGCGCTCTGTGGTCTCCTCATGCTGCTGCCACCTCCAAACTCTGTCATTGTGGCGCTCTGTGGTCTCCTCATGCTGCTGCCACCTCCAGACTCTGTCATTATGCCACTCTGTGGCCTCCTCCTGATGCTGCTGTCACCTCCACACTCTGTCATTGTGCCACTCTGTGGCCTACTCATGCTGAAGCCACCTCCAGACTCTGTCATTGTTCTGCTCTGCGGTATCCTCATGCTGCTGCCACCTCCAGATTCTGTCATTGTGCCACTTTGTGGCCAACTCATGCTGCTACCACCTCACCACTATGTCATAAGTCCACTCTGTGGACTTCTCATGCTGTTCCCACCCTACCCGCTTCATGACTGGTCCACTATTTTGGCTTTCGGCCTGGCTGACATCATCATTTATTTGACACTTCTTCTGATCTGTCAGAAGGAAGGAAAAAAGAGACACACAATGGATCCTGTGTGTAGCAAGTGTAAGGCCTGTATGGTCCCATCAAAATTAGCTTATGATTTGGTAGCCAAAAGCAGGATTGAGTAGAGAAAACAGAAGAAATGCAAATATTCCTTTCATGTGTCATCTCTGTTTTAGATCTACTCCTGTTTTTTTTGGCATTAGCAATACTGATGGATTTTTGAGCAAATGCTGACCGAGTGAAGGCGTATGCTCCACAGACAGGATCCGTTTTTTGTGAGTACTTGGTGAGTAATTGTTCTGATGGATCAGAGAATGGGGGACGTTAATCACTTACTTCAACACAAACTTACTGCTGACACCCTCTTCACCCTGTCGGGGCGCTCTACTTGTATAAGCGTTTAATAGGACAGGTTCTGTAGACATCTATGTGGAATCAGCTTACGAGGGTGTAAAAGGAGTGCACTTCTTCTTCACTCTTATATCTACCTGTAAGGCTACTTTCACACTTGCGTTGGTGCGGATCCGTCTGTTTATTCGCACAGACGGATCCGCACCTATAATGCAAACGTTTGTATCCGTTCAGAACAGATCCGTTTGCATTACTTTTAAAGAAAAATGTCAAAGTCAAAACAGATCCGTTTTGAATTACATTGAAAGTCAATGGGGAACGGATCCGTTTTCAAATGCACCATATTGTGTCATTGAAAACGGATCCGTCCCTATTGACTTACATTGTAATTTAAAACGAATCCATTTAGCTCTGCATCTTCAGATGGACACCAAAATGCTGCAAGCTGCGTTTTGGTGTCTGCCTCCAAAACGGAATAGAGGCGGAACGGAGCCGAACTGATGCATTCTGAACGGATCCATTCAGAATGCATTGGGGCTTAACTGGTCCGTTTTGGACCGTTTGTGAGAGCCCTGAAACGGATCTCACAAACGGAATCCAAAACGCCAGTGTGAAAGTACCCTTAGGCTGAGTTGATACTTGAGTTATTTGGTCAGTTTTGGCCCACGTGACTGCCCAAATAAGTGAAGTATGCAGTAATTCTAAGAGTGACACCTGTCATGTTCTTGTCATACTGACTCACAGTATTGTTTCACTACCACAGCAGACTTCCTCTGCGTGTTACTGCAAGGCACACAGTGTTCTACACCCCTATAAATTCAGATCGAAGCTAATTTTTCTAGAAAAAATTCGGGGAACCAGCCGAATCGAATTTTTGAAAAATTCGCTCATCTCTCATCAGGACCCTCAGCATCAAGGATGTAAATACCAAAGAAGTAGACTATGATGGCACTGTGGTGTCCTTGGAAAAGGAGGCTAAGTTATGGTTGCTTCCTTACCTTTTGCTACTGGGTGGGGGCAAACCTTTGGAAGTTATGTTGGCAGGCAAGAGGATGGACCTACTGACCCAAGGATCATGGAATGGGCAAACAAACACCATGCCCTTTTGTCCTGGGTGAAAAAACTCACCACCATAAAGATTTATTTTGATCTTTAGTGTGGCGACATTCCTCTTCTATTTATACCACTGCTGTGCATGAACTGAGGAATGCAGAGTAAAGACTAGATCTTGACTGGTCATGTGCATTGACTGACTGAAAAGGAATGCAAATCCTGGTAAGTATATCTCAAGTAGCATAGAAGTCTTACATGCCAGAAGGAAAGCTATAGTACTAGCAGAGAACATGTTAAGCATGAGGATTTAGTAGTTCAATATCTGACTGCACCTGATCCCCAATATTCGGTAGTCATATTGGTAATGTTTGGATTATTTATATTATATTTAGAGGCATGCTATACATATTTTGATAGAGAATTTTGGAGGTGTATAGCTAATGTAAGACACATAGTGAAGAACAAAATTAAACATCAATATTTAACATTCCGCCATCAAATAACAATTCCACCTCCTGTAAACCATTACCCAAGTGTGCTTTTAGGGGTTCTCAGAATCAAGCAGCAGTCCTGGTGCTGCCTTAGTGAGGCTCTTTGAACCACATTTTGTTTTTCAGATTGTGGACAAGGTCTTGGGATTGTGGTACGTTTTAGTCTATAATCAGGGATGTCATTGTAGACAGAGATACATCGATTGTAACATGAATATTAAGGGAATAGGCACATGCAAAAAATAGCACTAAGGGTAGGTTCACATCACCGTTTAGTTTTCCATTCTTCTAAACCGTCAGAAGAACAGAAAAATCTAAGACAAACTCATCCTTTATTTTGAGCATCTCTTGTACTTATTTTGCAACCGTTTTAGTCATTTCTGTCCGAGATCCGTTATTTTTAGCGGGGGAAAAAGTCCTTTGTGGACCAGTTTTTTTTTTATTTTCTATTCTTTTGACGGATCTAAACAGTGATGTGAACCTATCCTCAAGTGTTCAGGACTCTAATTCCACCACTGTGAAGCAACATAAATCCAATTTTTTTCATGAATGATGTAATTGTGTCGTGCATTGGAAGAAAACACATCATTTAACCTGCTCGGCTGTTCAGGGATTGACTTTCATCCTCCAATCTGAAGATCTAATAAAACAAGTAATGTTTTTATTGAGTTCTGAGCTGCCACAAAAATATTGTTTATCATATCAATAGTGTTTAGAATTTCTCCATCTACCTTACTGCCCAGACTGCTCGATGAACTAAGCCTATAATCTCTAGGGCTCAGTTGCCAGCAACCTGAGAGCGAGCGGGAGGCAAAGCGGGACAGTAACATTGAGCAATAGTGAGTCAGTTTTATCTTGTTATCAGCTTATCCTGAGATCCAGTGTGCTCCCCATAACTGTATACTTTTGCAATCTTCATCGTACAAAATGTAGTCAGAAGCATCAAAGAGAAAAGGCTGCTGAAACATTTTCAGAAACATTGCTTGCAGGCAAATATGTTTGAAAAGAAAAAACACGATAATGGGATATTGATAGTAGCCAAAAACAATACGGCTAATGTTAGAAAAAATAAGTAACTGAGAAAAACTAGATGATTAAGCCTATGGCTGCATGCAATCCAACAAGCAATCTGCCAATTCTGTAATAACGCTGGTTGTTCACAAGACTGCAGAACTGGACTTAGTTATGGCAGTCACCTTTTCCGGTTACTAAAAACATCTCTCAGTACTCAGATATCCCCAGGATTTACAGTAGGGCCAATTTAGCGGCTACAAGAATAATATTATGAAGTGGGTATCAACACTGGCAGAAGTAAATTTGCTGATGGATGACAGGAACTGAATGACGATAATGCACGGATGGAGGAGATGGCAGTATGGCGACACATAGTGAAACACCTAGCAGCAACTTCAATTCTAGTAGCAATGAAAGGCAAGAGTACTACAGGTCTCAAGCTACACTGCCACTACACAAGCTAGGAAGCGGATGCGAGAAATAATATGGATTCTGGAAGTAAATGCACAGAACTTACGCTATAGCCAAAAACTAAAGAGCATTTAAAGGAAGTCTAACCAATCAAGACTCTACCCTAAATTGACTGAGCTGAGCCTGACCAAGATGGGGTGTAATGAAAAGACGGTTCCTGGACACCACTAGTCTTGCTCAATAATTATTTCTTATGTATATTGCGGATTGCCAGTTACAGAAAGTAGTGACGTTTCGGCAATAGCCTTTATCAGAACACTGGATGTGCCGCAAGGAGTAACAACCAAATCTTGTAGGTATGGGCTCTGTGGCCGTGTGGTGATGCTTGTAGGGCTATAGTGAGCCGCTGTTGCTGCCATGACATATGGTGAGAATAGGGGACAAGTTTACATTTTGGGAAAACCCCTCTAAGTGTGCACTTGGTACAGACTTCTTGAATTCCAATGTTTCCAATATCCAGTGTAACTAGTAACAATATACAATGATCACATATGACAAGCAATTAGCCTCTCTAGGGGTAAAAACATTTTAATATAAGACCAGTACCATTAATAATGCATAGGCTGATACATCATATTTTCAGCGCCTCTCATCAGAATGCAAAGTACATGTTTGTTTTAAAGAAAATAAATTTAATAGCTCCTAAATAGCAGCTACTATCTCCGAATCCTGAATCCTCCCACTCTATCTGCTTTATTATTGAGAGTTTTACCTTACAAGTCTAATCAAGCACAAGGATAATCATTAATATCATCTCATATCAAAATGGTTATTTGTACAATTTTTTTTCCCAGTTAAACTCGCAACACTCGGAGCTAAAATGATTATTTACCAGCGAACACTGGCATTTTGTTAATTTGTAGGTTTTAACAATTGAGGAACAGCAATCCTAAGAGTGGGAGTAACATAGCAACATAGTAACATAGTTTATAAGGCCGTAAAAAGACATTTGTTCATCCAGTTCGGCTTGTTATCCTGTAAGTTGATCCAGAGGAAGGCAAAAAAAAACTGTGAGGTAGAAGCCAATTTTCCCCACTTGAGTGGAAAAAAAAACTCTTCCCAACACCAATCAGGCATCAGAATAACTCCCTGGATCAACGACCCATCTCTAGTAGCTATAGCCTGAAATATTATTATACTCCAGAAATAAATCCAGTCCCCTCTTGAACTCTTTTATTGTACTCACCATCACCACCTCCTCAGGCAGAGAGTTCCATAGTCTCACTGCTCTTACCGTTAAGAATCCTTTTCTATGTTTGTGTACAAACCTTCTTTCCTCCAGACGCAGAGGATGTCCCCTTGCCACAGTCACAGTCCTGGGGATAAATAGATGATGGGACAGATCTCTGTACTGACCCCTGATATATTTATACATAGTTATTAGATCTCCCCTTCAGTCGTCTTTTTTCTAAAATAAATAACCCTAATTTTGATAACCTTTCAGGGTACTGTAGTTGCCCCATTCCAGTTATTACTTTAGTTGCCCTCCTCTGAACCCTCTCCAGCTCTGCAATGTCTGCCTTGTTCACAGGAGCTCAGAACTGTACACTGTACTCCATGTGTGGTCTGACTAGTGATTTGTAAAGTGGTAGGACTATGTTCTCATCACGGGCGTCTATGCCCCTTTTGATGCAACCCATTATCTTATTGGCCTTGGCAGCAGCTGCCTGACACTGGTTTTTACAGCTTAGTTTCGATTCAAAAATCTTTATTGACGCATTTCGGTCGAAAAACTAATTTTATTCAGCGTTCAGCCCTGCAGTTATATGTGGTAAAGTTTTTATTGATGTATTTCTCTCGGAGAAAAACAATTATTTGGCATTCAGCGCTGTAGTTATATATGGTAAAACGTTTTGGGACGTATTTCGGTTGAAAAACAAATTTTATTCAGTGTTCAGCACTACAGTTATATGTAGTAAAATTTTTATTGACGTATTTCGGTTGAAAAACTGTTCAGCGCTGCAGTTATATGTGGTAAAACCTTTTGGAAATAATTTCGGTTGAAAAAAAATTTTATTCAGCGTTCAGCACTGTAGTTATTTGCGGTAATATCTTTAGTGACGTATTTCAGTCGAAAAACAAAATTTATTCAGAGTTCAGCGCTGTTCTTATATGCGGTAAAATCTTTATTGACGTATTTCGGTCGAAAAACAAAATTTATTCAGCGTTCAGCGCTGCAGTTATATGTGGTAAAACTTTTTGGGCCGTATTTTGGTCGAAAAACAAATTTTATTCAGCGCTCAGCACTGCAGTTATATGTGGTAAAATCTTTATTGACGTATTTCAGTCGAAAAACAAATTTTATTCAGCGTTCAGCGCTGTAGTTTTATACAGTAACATCTCCATGATGTCTCCATTATAAATCTGCAGCATGGGGGACCCGTGTGGCTTCTACACACTTTCAAAATAATCCGTCAATGGGGCGAATAGATGCCGGATGACCGGGACGCTCCATGACCTTCCCAGAAGCTGCTGTTGGGAGCAACGGTTCATTTCTGAGAGGTCCGTATGGTGCAGGGGGAATCCAAAGACCCTCTCCATCTCAGTGCACCACAGGATGTCCTCCTTCCCATCCATGATAACTGTCAACTCGTGAGGTTTTCCCTGACTAAGAGACCAGGGGCTGGTAGCTCAGCGCGGTGGCGGGTGTATTAGCAGGCAGGGAGGAGGGGCCGGCATCCAGCTCTGTAATTACAGCGGGCCCGGTGCAGTCACTGTATTCTGCTACACCGTGCCCGCTCACTGTAGGAATCCTAACTGCAGGCAATGCTGTATGCTGATTAAGGTAACAGTAGTCTTTTATGCAGTCTGTACTTACGATACTAACTTTCTTGCATTCAGCAGGCAGGAGGCAGGAGGCTGAGCTGGCGCTGACAACGTTACTCACTATGTCATGCGCTGGCTCCGCCCACTTTAGGAATAAAGAAGGGGGAGCCGGCGCATGACATAGTGAGTAATGTCAGCGCCCGCCCGCCAGCCCAGCCTCCTGCCTGCCGGAAAGTTAGTATCGTAAGTACAGGCTGCATAAAAGACTACTGTTACCTTAATCAGCATACAGCATTGCCTGCAGTTAGGATTCCTACAGTGAGCGGGCACAGTGTAGCAGAATACAGTGACTGCACCGGGCCCGCTGTAATTACAGAGCTAGATGCCGGCCCCTCCTGCCTATTGGGGGTCATTCTATGGATAGCACTGTTATGGAGATTTTTGGATGGCACTGTTATGGGGGATCTGTGGATGACATGACAATGTTATGGGGGATATGTGGATGACACTGTTATGGGGGATCTGTGGATGACACATAACATAAAATGCTATTTATGTGTCATCAACAGATCCCCCATAACAGTGCCATCCACAGTCCCCAATAACAGTGCCATCCACAGATCCCCATAACAGTGCCATCCACAGATCCCCATAACAGTGCCATCCACAAATCCCCATAACAGTGCCATCCACAGTCCCCAATAACAGTGCCATCCACAGATCCCCATAACAGTGCCATCCACAGATCCCCAATAACAGTGCCATCCACAGATCCCCAATAACAGTGCCATCCACAGTCCCCAATAACAGTGCCATCCACAGATCCCCAATAACAGTGCCATCCACAGTCCCCAATAACAGTGCCATCCACAGTCCCCAATAACAGTGCCATCCACAGACCCCCACAAGAGTGCCATCCACAGACCCCCACAACAGTGCCATCCACAGACCCCCACAACAGTGCCATCCACAGACCCCCACAACAGTGCCATCCACAGACCCCTCAACAGTGCCATACACAGTCCCAAATAACAGTGCCATCCACAGATCCCCCCCCCCATAACAGTGCCATCCACAGACCCCCATAACAGTGCCATCCACAGTCCCCCATAACAGTGCCATCCACAGACCCCCTTAACAATGCCATCCACAGACCCCCCCCGCCCCCCCCCCCCCATAACAATGCCATCCACAGATCGCACATAACACCATTAGGCACACCTTTTGGTTCAAAATATTTTTTTTATTTTTCTCCTCAAAAAACCTAGGTGCGTCTTATGGGCCGGTGCGTCTTATAGGGCGAAACATATAGTAAATTCGCCAATATATTATTCAAATCTTCGAGGGAAATTCACGGACAATCAATTTGCCAAGCCTTTTGTGCCGGAGAACGTGTATTATTAAATCGTCATTTAAGCAGCACTTTATAAAGTTGAGTAATTTTAACCTTCTCTTCTGTCCCATATTCACTATAAATGAATAGACAAAGTGGCCACTCTGTGGCCTCCTCATGCTGCTGCCACCTCTGTAATCTCTCATGATTTCAATTTCTAGAAAAAAACATATTTATTCCTTTGGAAAATGGCGCTCAAGTGCCCAGCTCAGCAGACTTTCTTTTTCAAAGTGCCCAGTACCACCAACCTTCCCTGCTTTCCACTCTTCCTATAACCTCCCAAAGACTGCATCACCTCTCCCCTGATGTCGTGTGACACACTCCCTTTAAGTATCCAGGAATAAAGGCATGCTATATTAGAAAGTTAAGTGAGACGATGCAACCACAGGGCGGTCCCCAATGCCAGTTATAATGCTGCAACTTTTTTTTTACTGGTTGTCACAGCAAAAGAGTCTCCACACATTTCCTCTGTGCTATGTGGATATTTAGACAGGTGATCAATCTGCACTTTGGATGTACCAGGCACCATAAGACTTTTAACTCCTAGACAAAGACTATGCAGACTAGTGGTCCTTCTTTGGTCCACAGTGGTCCACAGACTTTTCCACACGTCTTTGGCATCTGGTATACTCTTTTGCAATAGCACTGCAGCAGTCTTCTTCTTTGCTATTTAGCACTTGACTCTGGCTGGTTCAATCCTGAGCAGAATCCAGCTAAGTGAACTCTTTTCACTAGACTAGGCAGAACTAGACTACACTAATTTAGACTTAATTTCACCTCCTTTATGAGGAGAGGGTGAAAATAGCCCCATCTAGTGGGCCAGAAGTTACAGCCTGTTAACTCTACATAGGTCCTTTACATGAAGTGCATAAATACACATTTAATCACAGGTTTGACCTTTTTAGCAGGAGATACATACAAAAGCATATAAAATCCATTTGTAGTGTACTACTGCTCTGCAGTGGGATGCTGTAGATAGATAGATAGAACTCCAAAATAAAAAGTCCTCACTTTTCGAGTGTTGCCTATATTTCTACCATTAGATAAATTGATAGATAGGTAGATAGATACAGTGGTGTAGTTATAGGGGTCGAAGTGGTCTCAACTGGGACCGGGACTGTAAGTTAGGGCTGTCCATTGCCAATTACTGTATTTTGCACTTTATAAGATGCAGTGTGTCTTATAAAGTGAATACTAGTGAGCACTTACATTATGCAAGAGGTGCGGAGAGCGGTGAGTGAAGCACTGCACTGTCCTGGCTGCGTAGAGCGTCAGGACATAGGGCAAGCACTATAACCTGACACTGCACGCAGTCAGGTGACAGTGCAGCACAGGCCCAGAGAAGACCACGGAGCCAGGCTAGGAAGCCAGGCTTGCAGAGTAGTAGCGGAGCAGGAGAAGTGAATTTATTTAAGGTCTAATACAGTATTAAAGCATCGCTTGAAAAAGAATCTTCTGTTGTGCCATAGATCTCCCTTTTTGCAATGGATTGACTCTTGTCCTCTATGAGCACCCAGCACTAGAGGGTGTGCAGATCCTATTCCTTTCTAATTTGAGGGTCTGACATGGACTTCTAAAGAGGGTCTGATTTAAGGTCTGATATGGGGGAGGATGGAAAAGTAGGAAAGTAAGATGTCTGTTAAGCCTGAGAAGGCTGAAAGAAATCATCATGGTGGTCTGGTCTGAATGGAGAAGATGAGGAAAGTCAACATCTACATCAGAGGAGACATCAGTGGATGTAAGAGGTATGTGGCAATGTATTCTCCTGTATGCTTTGCAGAGCTATATGTAATGTTTTCCAAGTATGTATTTAAGAGTAGGGCTGGAGAGAAGGGGTTACGCTGAAAATTTGGCATGTGAGGGCGCCGTTTCAATTTTATCTCAGGCAGCAGAAAGGCAATGTGCACCCCTGTTCCTTGCCCAAGCAGAACTCTAACCCAGGGCCCATGAGCCTTTAGCTACGCCCCAAGATAGATAGATAGATAGATAGATAGATAGATAGATAGATAGATAGATAAATAGATAGATAGTTAGATACATGATACATGGTGCTGGGTTTATTATTGTGATGCATCTCTCATACATACCCATAGTAATAAAGTTACCGAGACAGATGACACATAAATTGTTGAGGTCATGTGCTGCATACAATTGTAATTTGGAACATTTTTAGAGAGCTAAAGTTTAGCTATTACTTTCCCTCATACATGGACACACATGATATATGGCCACATTGTGTCATTATTACAGATACGTGCCCATGGGCGTAGCTATAGGGGGTGCAGAGGTAGCAGTCGCTACCGGGCCCAGGAGCCTGAGGGGGCCCAAAGACCCTTGTGCCACATAAGAAGACACACAAAGCACTGAGGGAAGGGGGGCCCAAGCTGAACTCTTGCACCAGGGCCCATGAGCCATTAGCTACGCTCCTGTACGTGCCTGCTGTACCACATCACTCCAGAGACGGTAGTGCAGGAATGTGGACAGAATAACAAGTGTGAATTACCTCCATTGTCCACTGTGCCACATTAATCCTACTTGGGCCCTGACATCTCAGAACATAGTCTTGTGTCTTCTACTTGGAACATTGCAGGGAAGATTAAAGCTTTGTGAAGAAACCCACAATAAAATTCTATGATAAAAGCCCTTCACTGTCTTGGCTTCTTGTAGGCACAGAAGGTTTCAGAACTAGGTTTCTTCAACTATCAAA
The DNA here is from genome assembly GCA_033119425.1 of Bufotes viridis. Taxonomy (NCBI): domain Eukaryota; kingdom Metazoa; phylum Chordata; class Amphibia; order Anura; family Bufonidae; genus Bufotes; species Bufotes viridis. The sequence continues at coordinate 64,488,316 of CM065593.1, forward strand.
GATATTCGGCTATGCCAATGGCATAACTGTCTATTATCTACTATAGTAACATACTGTAGTTAATACAGTTGAAAAAAAGACATAAGTCTATCAAGTTCAACCAAGGGATAGGAATTCCAGAAGGAACTGAGACTGTGTAGATTTCTACACATTTTCAGAAGCATTAATGTCATTTACTTTTAAGAATTCATCTAAGCCCTTTATAAAACTGTCCACTGTTCCTGCTGTGACCATGTCCTGAGGAAATCTATTCCACAGATTCACAGTTCTTACAGTAAAGAAGCTTTGACGCTTCTGGAGACTGAACTTTTTCTTCTCCAGTCGGATGCAGTGGACCCTTATCTTTTCAGCCCAGCACAATGAGGCCTTTGTCAAGCAAAGGTTTCAAGCCATGTGAAAGTATACAGTATGTGTCATAAAACAATTACATGATTAAATAAAATAAAAACATATCCCAATAGATTATGGACATTTGTGTCTCCATCAGTGATGCATGTAGCTCATACATGATTCATGTGGAGTGAAGACATCATCATACAGTAATTCATAAGTGGTAGGCATGTAAACTCATAAAAACCATTGGTGGCAACAACTACCGGGTATAATTAGATAGTGAGTAATAGGCATAGATACATACATTATAAGTAGCCCATAGATAAACTCATTAGGGTTCCATGAGCGGGTGATGGCAGTACTTAAAGCGCATCAAGTCACGTGCCAGACACGCCGCCCGCCAGCCGTGCACGCGCAGGGCAGCTGCATGCTTCACAGCAGGTTAGAACGGGCATGGTCATGGTAACAGTAAACAATACCTGTATGTGTGTGTCAGCACACTCACCTGTCAGAAATGGACAGTGTCACAATGAATGCCGCCTTACAAGCTGTGTGGGGTAAGGGGGTCACCAGGTGTCCGCCACATGACCTAGACACCCATGATGCAACCAAGTGGGTGCAAAGTTACAGAGCGCAAGACTGCAAATAGTAAATGTTACAGGCAAGGAGGTCACTAAAGAGACAAAAACAGTGCGGGGTGAGGAAGTTGCCCAGTAATCACCCACACGACACCGACACCCATGATACACTCCAGTGAGGGGGCACAGTCGAGTGTCCCCACACTGGGTGCAAGCCAACACTGTACATAGGAGCTGAGCTAAGAGACCACAGACCTGAATACAACCAAACAGTAAGTACATAAACAATGAAAGCGAAACAGGAACCCTTAAAATGGTGATATCAACGGTGAACGACAAAGGGTGTATCATATCTGTGCCAAAAACAAAGAACAAAGTATAAGAACAAAATAAACATGGCCTAGGCAATTTAGTCCTATGAACGCGGAGGATTAAGCAGACCACACGTGATCAGGTGAGTACAGCCCCTCTAATCATATATCCCCCATTTAAATTCGGCATTCAAGCCATGTAGCTTCAGAGTGTTTCACTTATATATCCACCTAAGCCCCTTCTGTTTCAGGACCATCTCTCTGGTCCCACCTCTTCTCAGGGGCTAGACATGGTTGATGATCCTGACTTTAAGGTCCCTCTCTCTGTGGCCAGCGTTCGTGAAATGCTTTGGTATGGGAAGGTATTTACATTTCTGCCTGATGGTATATCTGTGCTGGTCTAGTTTTGAGATCTAGAGTCGTTTCTCCTACGTACAGCCATTGGCACGGGCACTGTAATAGATAAATGCTGAAGGTGGATTCACAAGTGAGAAAATGTTTAATCTGAAACGTCTCACCTAAAACTGGGTGTGTGAAGTAGCTCCCTTTAATCATAAAGGAGCAGTTCACACATCCAAGGCAGGGGAAGTAGCCTACTCTATTGTAGCCAATAGTTCTGTGTAGCTGACCTGGAGGGCATGTCTGTCCACACAAGGTCATCTCTGAAGTTGGGTGGAGGACCGCAAAATGACATAAGTGGTGGAACGTTGAGCTTCTCCACTTGTTTATGATTGCTAGTGAGGATGGGACAGTGTTTTCTGACTATATTGTTAATTATCGAGTAAGTTGAAATAAAAGGAATCCTTTTAGTCTGTATCTGCACTTTGCGTTCTTGACTAGAGCTTGCACTGTCAATTACACCTTCCCATTGTGTTTTTCGATCAGAAATCTCAGGTAGTCCCCATTGACAAATTTAGTGGACATTTCCTTTATTTGTAAGGGTAAGGTTTCAGGTTCCTCAACTATGTGTCTTACACTGAGTAATTGACTATAGGGTAAGGAGTTCACTGTACCACATGGGTGACAACTGTCAATTTCAGAAGCTTGTTTCTGTCTGTAGGTTTGTGATATAAGTCCATGTTCAGTCTGTCACCAGGTGACCAGAGTGTCAAGGAATTGTACCGACTGTTGGGAAGCAGTGAGGATAAAACTGATGTCAGGGTCCATCCCATTAAGGAACATATGGAAATCATTGAGTGATTCTATAATGCCCTGCCAGATCAGAAAAATATCATCTATGTATCTCCACCACCCCAGTATATACCTGAAGTGGTGGGATACATAGATGTGGGAGTCCTCCAGAAAAGTAATGTAGATATTAGCATACTAGTGTTGATCACGAATTTTCGAAATGCGAATTTTAATCGCGAATATCGGCATTTCGAGAATTCACGAATATTTAGAATATCGCAAAATATATTCGCAATTGCGAATATTTGTTTTTATGCGAATTTTTTATATGCAAATTTTTGCAAGCAAGAAAATAATGTCATTATTTTCTGACTGCGAAAATTTGCATAAAAATTCGCATTAATGTACATAAAAATCTGCATAAATTTGCATAACAATTCAAATAAACTGGTATTTAAAGGGTATCTTTTAAATGCCAGTTCATGCGAATTGTTATGCAAATTTTATGCAAATTTTTATGTACGTTTATGCAAATATTTTATGCAAATTTTCTCAATCAAGAAAATGATGACTGGAAATTACGAATTTGCGAATTTTCGAATATATGGCGAATATTCGCCCAAATATTTGTGAAATATCGCGAATTCGAATATTGCCCCTGCCGCTCATCACTATAGCATACGTGGGCACCACTTTGGAACCCTATCACAGTCCCACACAGTTGAATGTAATAGTCATCCCTGAATGCAAAATAATTATAGCGCAACACCATGTTGAGAAGTGAGATGATGAATTCAGCGCATGTCTCAGTGTGGTCACTGTAAATCAGACACTTCATATGACACTGATATCTGTATATCAAGGACACATCCTGGGTGGAGATATAGAAGTGCATGGCATCAGGGTCCCCTCAGGCTTTGGCAGGCTCTGACATGTTGTACTGCTATGGCCACTGTGCTTTCCTCTTCCTCTTATCTATCTTTATCATCTTTCATTTTATCGATTTTTCTATTCATCCATGTTGTCATATCTATCTATCTCATATCTATCTACGTACCTCATATCTATCTATCTATCTAATATCTATCTACGTACCTCATATCTATCTATCTATCTATGTACCTCATATCTATCTATCTACGTACCTCGTATCTATCTATCTATCTATCTATCTATCTATCTATGTACCTCATATCTATCCAGGCTCGGACTGGCCCACAGGGGAACAGGGGAATCCCCCAGTGGGTCCCTGAGAAAGTTGGGCACCCAGTGCACCAGCACAGAATCTCAAATAACATATATCAATATAAAAAACTGGGTAGACTATCCAATTTATTATTATAGACGCATCCGAAGGTTAAATTGGCCTCTAGGAATAGAGGCAGGCCAGCCAGTATCCTCTCTTCCTTGGGGCCCATCTTTTGTTGTTGTTGCAGAAACCCCCATAATCAATTATCATAATCATCTTTTAGCATCTTGTTGCTGTCTTCCTCTGTGTGGGCAGGTAATAGTTGCATGTGGCTGTACAGTGGGCCCCCAGAATAAATATTACTGGTGGGCCCAAAGCATCCCAGTCCGACACTGTATCTATCTATCTATCTATCTGATGTCTATCTATCTATCTATCTATCTATCTATGTACCTCATAGCTATCTATCTATCTTTCTATCTATCTATCTGTTCATCTATGTATATCAAACTATCTAAATATCTATCTATGGAGAAATTTCTTGTATCGCCCCTGGAAGTCACTATTATTATGGATAATTGATCATTTATGTATGTATGTACAGTATGTGGTTTTCCCTGTTTTGAGGTCTCTGGCTCTGCTATCTCCATAACTGCCGCAGTGAGATTTGTTCCCCTCCTGCTACGGTATTCCATTTTCTGGAGGTGGTATTGAGATGCACACCCAATTTTTAGCCCAGAAACCCTCAGCCTTAATCTAACTTTGGTTACTGTGCTGTCTTTTTTATTTCTATGTATTTTGTTTGTTATTTTTAACTACCCCTTTTTCTCTATCTTCCTATATTTCCATACAGTCTCCTCGTAATACTTTGCCAAGTACAATGCATCCAGTTTACAAAGACCTTTCAATAAATATATTGTCCTCCAAGCAGGCACCTCAGCCTTTAACACTGATGAGACCAGCAAAGCCGTCGGGATCAGATGGGCTATACCTCAAGGCATTTCGAGGTAGGACTGAGATCAGGCACTCAGCAATAAAATTAGAACAATTCCCAGGGGAAATAAGGGAAAATGTAAGATACGTTTTTTTTTGGTACAAAGCATTAAAGAAAATCACAGACCTGAGAGTTAGATAAAAAGCTGAACGTCATCAAAGCCGGTAATAGCCCCAGAATACCGAGGACTCTCTCAAGGTTTCAGACTTCAAAGACGTTCTTTTTTTTTTCTTTTTCAAGGTAGATCTGTAATATCTCAGGGATAGTGGCTTCTCACCTCTAATTCACAAAGAATCCACATCTTAAGCTTAAATCCTCTCACCTGGAAACAGACGTCAGTAAATCTATTATACCGTGAGGCATTAGATTGTAAGCTCTATTGTACCAGGCAAGGTTAATATAGTTCTGTGTCATTTGTATAGTAATCCAATAGGAGCCAGCATTACAGAAAACTGATTTTAATAACTGCTTTATGGAGTCATTTTGGTCATGGTTTAGATGTTTTTTGCATGTATTAGTTGGATGGCTATAACTCGTTCATTGAGCAAAGTGATTTTTGTCAGTATTTTTTTAAAATAATGCAGGTTTCTGTTTTTATCATTTTTATACACATCAGTTATGCTCATTTTAACTATTTTCAGGCTTAGAGTTTGAAAACATTGTAAATAAAAATATTAATTTTACCTATTTTTTCAGGTGATATACTGTAATATTACCCTAAAATATTTTTTTTTATTTGTATTAGTTATTGTCTACTTTAAATTTTGAAATTTTACATCTATATATTTTACGTCTATTTTACCTGTATGTCTAGTTTTGGCAAATTGGGTCGTGTACCAGAGCGGTTAAGATGTAATTTCAAGGAAATATTTTTTTTATAATTTTTTTTTTTTGGGGGGGGTGGCAGGGGGATGGTTTATTTTATGTGCATTTTGTATTTATTTTTTTGTCCTTTTAGATTTTTATTTTTGTACTCAGCAGCCCCAGTAACAGGGGAAATCTGCCCAGGTACATTGGCAGTTGTCCCTGGGTGTATAACGTGGTAGTAAGTGGTCCTTCCCTTTTACTTGTAATTAGAGATGAGCGAACACCTGGATGTTCGGGTTCGAGAAGTTCGGCTGAACTTCCCGAAAATGTTCGGGTTCGGGATCCAAACTCAACCCGAACTTTATCCCGAACCCTATTGAAGTCAATGGGGACCCGAACTTTTGGGCACTAAAAAGGCTGTAAAATAGTCCAGAAAAGGGCTAGAGGGCTGCAAAAGGCAGCAAAATGTAGGTAAATGCCCTGCAAACAAATGTGGATAGGGAAATGAACTAAAATAAAATAAAATAAATAAAAATTAACCAATATCAATTGGAGAGAGGTCCCATAGCAGAGAATCATGCGTCATATCACCCACCACTGGAGAAGGCCACTTTCAGTTATTTTGGCCCCAGCACCCAGACAGAGGAGAGAGGTCCCACAGCAAGGAATCATGCGTCATATCACCCACCACTGGAGAAGACCACTCTCATTTATTTCGGCCCAGCACTCAGACCGAGGAGAGAGGTCCCACAGCAAGGAATAAGGCGTCATATCACCCACCACTGGAGAAGGCCACTTTCAGTTATTTCGGCCCCAGCACCCAGACAGAGGAGAGGTTCATTCAGCTTTGGGTTGCACCGCAAGATCATGGTAAAAATGAGGCTTCAATAAAGAAGTGCCCCGGAGTACAAGAATACATGGTTGAGGGGGAGGCAGTTATAAATGTCTATTCTGCTCAAGGGAGGCACAGGTCCTGTGGGATCCATGCCTGGTTCATTTTTATGAATGTCAGCTTGTCCACGTTGGCTGTGGACAGGCGGCTGCGTTTGTCAGTAATGACGCCCCCTGCGGTGCTGAATACACGTTCAGACAAAACGCTGGCCGCCGGGCATGCCAGCACCTCCAAGGCATAAAATGCTAACTCTGGCCACGTGGACAATTTGGAGACCCAGAAGTTGAATGGGGCCGAACCATCAGTCAGTACGTGGAGGGGTGTGCAGACGTACTGTTCAACCATGTTAGTGAAATGCTGCCTCCTGCTAACACGTTCCGTATCAGGTGGTGGTGCAGTTAGCTGTGGCGTGGAGACAAAACTTTTCCACATTTCTGCCATGCTAACCCTGCCCTCTGAGGAGCTGGCCGTGACACAGCTGCGTTGGCGACCTCTTGCTCCTTCTCTGCCTTCGCCTTGGGCTTCCACCTGTTCCCCTGTGACATTTGGGAATGCTCTCAGAAGCGCGTCTACCAGCGTGCGCTTGTACTCGCGCATCTTCCTATCACGCTCCAGTGCAGGAAGTAAGGTGGGCACATTGTCTTTGTACCGGGGATCCAGCAGGGTGGCAACCCAGTAGTCCGCACACGTTAAAATGTAAGCAACTCTGCTGTCGTTGCGCAGGCACTGCAGCATGTAGTCGCTCATGTGTGCCAGGCTACCCAGAGGTAAAGACAAGCTGTCCTCTGTGGCAGTGATGGGCCTGAGCTGTGTCGGGTGCCACCCCGCTATGAACCTGCTTTATCCTCATCCTCCTCCACCCCCTCCTCATACTCTAGTAGTGGGCCCTGGCTGGCCACATTTGTACCTGGCCTCTGCTGTTGCAAAAATCCTCCCTCTGAGCCACTTCTAACAGACTGGCCTGAAAGTGCTAAAAATGACCCCTCATCCTCCTCCTCCTCCTCCTGAGCCACCTCCTCTTCCATCATCGCCCTAAGCGTTTTCTCAAGGAGACATAGAAGTGGTATTGTAACGCTGATAGCGGTGTCATCGCCACTGGCCATGTTGGTGGAGTACTCGAAACAGCGCAACAGGGCACACAGGTCTCGCATGGAGGCCCAATCATCGGTGGTGAAGTGGTGCTGTTCCGCAGTGCGACTGACGCGTGCGTGCTGCAGCTGAAACTCCACTATGGCCTGCTGCTGCTCTCACAGTCTCTCCAGCATGTGCAAGGTGGAGTTCCACCTGGTGGGCACGTCGCATATGAGGCGGTGAGCGGGAAGGCCGAAGTTCCGCTGTAGCGCAGACAGGCGAGCAGCGGCAGGATGTAAATGCCGGAAGCGCGCACAGACGGCCCGCACTTTATGCAGCAGCTCTGACATGTCGGGGTAGTTGTGAATGAACTTCTGCACCACCAAATTCAACACATGCGTCAGGCAAGGGATGTGCGTCAAACCGGCTAGTCCCAGAGCTGCGACGAGATTTCGCCCATTATCGCACAACATTAGGCCGGGCTTGAGGCCCACCGGCAGAAACCACTCGTCGGTCTGTTGTTCAATACCCCGCCACAACTCCTGTGCGGTGTGGGGCCTGTCCCCCAAACATATGCGTTTCAGAAAGGCCTGCTGACGTTTACCCTGGGCTGTGCTGAAGTTGGTGGTGAAGGTGTGTGGCTGACTGGATGAGCTGGTGGAAGCAGAGGAGGAGGAAGCCGAGTAGGAGGAGGAGGCTACAGGAGGCAAAGAATGATGCCCTGCGATCCTTGGCAGTTTGTGAGATGGAGAGCTGAACGCTGCCGTGTGACATGGTGGAGATGCTTGGTGACGCAGGTGGTGGTGTCGGTGGCACATCCTCTGTTTGGTGGGCGGCAGGTGCCAACATTCCTCCCGAGGCGGAGGAAGAGGCCGAGGCAGCAGCAGAAGAGGGAGCAGGGGGAGCCAGAGTGAGTTCCTTGCTTTTAAGGTGTTTACTCCACTGCAGTTCATGCTTTGCATGTAGATGCCTGGTCATGCAGGTTGTGCTAAGGTTCAGAACGTTAATGCCTTGCTTCAGGCTCTGATGGCACAGCGTGTAAACCACTCTGGTCTTGTCGTCAGCACATTGTTTAAAGAAGTGCCATGCCAGGGAACTCCTTGAAGCTGCCTTTGGGGTGCTAGGTCCCTGGTGGCGGTGGCCAGTAGCAGGCGAACTCTCTTGGAGGCGGCTGTTCTGCTTTGCCCCCTGCTCCCTCTTTTGCTACGCTGTTGGCTCGGTCTCACCACTGCCTCTTCCTCTGAACTATGAAAGTCAGTGGCACGACCTTCATTCCATGTGGGGTCTAGGACCTCATCATCCCCTGCATCGTCTTCCACACAGTCTTCCTCCCTGACCTCCTGTTCGGTCTGCACACTGCAGAAAGACGCAGCAGTTGGCACTTGTGTTTCGTCATCATCAGAGACGTGCGGACTGCGATGAGATGGTATTCCCATGTCCTCATCATCAGGAAACATCAGTGTTTGTGCATCAGTGCATTCTATGTCTTCCACCACTGGGGAAGGGCTAGGTGGATTCCCTTGGGAAACCCTGCCAGCAGAGTCTTCAAACAGCATAAGAGACTGCTGCATAACTTGAGGCTCAGACAGTTTCCCTGATATGCATGGGGGTGATGTGACAGACTGATGGGCTTGGTTTTCAGGCGCCACCTGTGCACTTTCTGCAGAAGACTGGGTGGGAGATAATGTTGTGAACGTGCTGGATCCACTGTCGGCCACCCAATTGACTAGCGCCTGTACCTGCTCAGGCCTTACCATCCTTAGAACGGCATTGGGCCCCATCAAATATCGCTGTAAATTCTGGCGGGTACTGGAACCTGAGGTAGTTGGTTCACTAGGACGTGTGGCTGTGGCAGAATGGCCACATCCTCTCCCAGCACCAGAGGGTACACTAACACCACCACGACCGTGTCCGCATCCCTTACTAGATGTTTTCCTCATTGTTATCGCTCACCAAGCACCACAATAAGAAAAAAAAAATTTGGCCCAATGTATTGATTTCAAATTCAGGCCTTAGTTTTACAGGCACCTAACACTATCTGCCTATTTATTTATGTAGCGTATTACACTAATCCAGGCACAGCAGTAACCACTGATTTAGGGGAATATCTCTTTTAGGGCTAGTATTTAGGCCCTGGATGAAAGGTATCCTTTTATGGACAGATTTAAACTAGGCCTGCAACAGCTGGGACACCAGATTCAGGGTATTGCTATTTTGGCAGTTGAATTTCACCCCAGAAAAAAAAAATATAATTTGCAGGACACTATGAAACTTGGCCAGCCACAGCTGAAACCACTGATTTATGGTATTGCTATTTTGGCAATTGAATTTCACCCCAGAACAAAATATACCCTGTTACGGACAGATTTAAACTAGGCCTGCAACAGGTGGAACACCAGATTCAGGGTATTGCTATTTTTGCTATTGAATTTCACCCCAGAACAAAATATATGATTTGCCGGACACTATGACAATTGGCCAGCCACAGCTGAAACTACTGATTTATGGTATTGCTATTTTGGCAATTAAATTTCACCCCAGAACAAAATATATGTTTTGGCGGACACTATTATAGTTTGCCAGCCAGAGCTGAAACCACTGATTTATGGTATTGCTATTTTGGCAATTCAATTTCACCCCAGAACAAAATATATGTTTTGGCGGACACTATTATAGTTTGCCAGCCAGTGCTGGGACACCAGATGTAGGGGATTGCTATTTTGGCAATTGAATTTCACCACAGAAAATAATCTATCCTTTGTCAAACAGCAGACAGTATTACACTTGGCTAGCCAAAGCTGGAACACCAGATTTAGGGGATTGGTATTTTGGCAATTGTATTTAACCCCTTAATAAAATATAGAAATTGCTATCCTGAGTTTCTAGGGGTGACAATTAGCACAGCCAAGCGCCTCGTGTAGGATATAGCAAAAAAAACTAGTATTGATGGATTGATGGACTTGGTGGCAGCTTGTTCTGGTGCACCACAAGTCACAAAATGGCCGCCGATCACCCCAGAAAATATGTGACAGAAAAACGCTCTGTGCAGCCTTAAAACCAGTGAGCAAGTAACTACCAGAAGTTCAATCATTCACAGCTGTAGATCGATCACTTCATTAGGTGCTTTTGCAGACTTTTCCCTGCCTAATCTCACCCTCACAGAAGCTGCGTCCTCTCCCTACACTAATCAGAGCAGTGTGACGTGCGGCGCTACGTGACTCCAGCTTAAATAGAGGCTGGGTCACATGCTGCACTTGGCCAATCACAGCCATGCCATTAGTAGGCATGGCTGTGATGGGCTCTTAGGACAAGAAGTAAAACAATAGCTGATTGGCTGCTGTGCAGCCCTTCAGAAAGCGGGAAGAAATCGCCAAACAACGAACCCGAACCCGAACTTTTTTGAAAATGTTCGGGTCCGAGTCCGTGTCCCGAACACCCCAAAATTCGGTACGAACCCGAACTATGCTCTAACTGTTCGCTCAACACTACTTGTAATGTAGTTAGTTAGTGATGCCTACTACCCGGCCATATGCCTGCAGTATGAGGTAACTGTACATGCGTACTGACCTTTAGGAAGGGCCAGGAGACTAGAAAACATTTGGCTATGGAACAAAAAGCTCAGCTCCATTGAGGACATCCTCAGGGTAAGATTCCTTGCTACCATCACCCGTGACTGCCATGTTGGACACTGGAGCTTGCTCATTTGTTGATGGCTTTGGGTGACTGTCACTTACTTTTACTCTGTATGTTATCTATATAGATCAGGGGTGCACAACCTTTTCTGGTTGGGGGCCACATTGTCAGCCTGAACCAATTCCAAGGGCCGAAAATAAAACGTAAAGGGGTATTACCAACTGAAATACTGTATTTTTGGCATATTGAACATACAGTATATACTATAAATGTCTAGTTACAGTTCTAGGACTCCCATCTAATAGGAGAATACATGAAAGATACATGTAAGAAGCCATAAGACATAGACCTACATGGCTTTTACCAGATGTTTGGGGGCCGCACAAAATGGTATCGAGGGCCGCATGTGGCCCCCGGGCCGCAGGTTGTGCACCTCTGATATATATAGATAGTACATATATCATAGTCTTGTAAACTCTTTATGCACTATCATGTTAAGTATATTTTTTACAGAATCTCAGATCTCACAATAATACACTGTCTAGTAAGACCCAGCAGAATCATCCTTTGATCAACTTTCTGGTGATCATGTGACTAGTCACATGACCACTGGAATCCATAGAGACAAGTGGTAGCTGTTTAGTGAAGATTGTGCAGAATAAAATGGTGAAAATGGCTTCTTTCTTCTGGTACTTGGAAATCTTTGACAACCAAGGACCTGACATTTGCCTGCCCATTAGCTAAAGTCCACTCTGTAACGGTTCCCATATACCAGAATCGGCGACTGTGCTCTATGATAAGGGCGAACTCAGAGCCATTAAAACATGTAATTCGCCCGTTACCCATTAACAATCTCTGATTTATCATCGCCCACCACATCCTCATCTCAGTGACAGTCACAGCGCCTCATATAATATTGCCAGCCATTGGGCCCCGTTATGGACACCTGTAGTTTCCACATAACATACCAGTTTTGGTACAATGCCCCCTAGTGGTGTATGACTGCTGCACCTTTCATTGCAACTTTTTACAAAGACACATGGGGTCATTTATTAAACTGGTGTAAAGTGGAACTGGCTTAGTTACCTATAGCAACCAATCAGATTTCACCTTTCATTTTCCAAGGGAGCTGTCAAAAATGAAAGGTGGAATCTGAAGCCCGTTCTACTTTACACCAGTCTGATAAATTACCCCATCAGTTGCTAAATCGGGTGTGCACCTAATTAACATAGCGATCTTTAACAACCACTTTTCAAAAGTGGCGAGAGCTGTGTAAAAATGGCATATACCAGAATATGTGACTTTTTTCCTCCAAACTTTTGTTCTAAATGGAAAATACATTATACCTAACTCATGTCATTGTATTCATTAAAGCACCAACTACTGGGTCCCATAAATATTACCAGCCACAGACCTATGCCTAGCCACATGGTGTGCTGGTAAGAAAACACATGCCCATAAGCAACATGTAGCACGGAGCACTGTACATGAGGCACAACACTCCACCTAGTGGTAGAAATACATACTGCAGTCACAACAAGGCAAAATATATATTAGTATTAGTCCATTTTCTGAATACTGTTGATGGATCTGTGACTCAAATTTTTTTTCTATGTAGTAGACCATTGTGATAGATTGAGCACATATTTAAATATAAAATTTTTGTCCAGCTTATTACTCCAGTTTTGGTAAGTCACCCCTTACTGGAGCATGATTGCCGCACCTTTCATCGCACCCTTTTAAAAAGACTCAGTCGATAAATCTGGTGTGCACCTAATTAACATAGATATCTGTATGTAACACTTTTAATACCCCTTGTATATCTGAGTGCTTGGTATTCATAGGTTAACTGGACAGTGATGATGCTTATGATCATTAATTCTTAGTCTGATTGCCTTGAATATGGAGGTTACAAGGGACAGCACACCATATGTGCGGGGACTGTGCTCCTGAAAAATGCGCCACAGCATGAATAGGTTAGCATAGGAACCCACCTGAACTGAGACCACCTTGTCGCCGGTAGGTGGGCTTAGATGTATTTTGATCAAAAGGTATTGACCAAGTGTCTCAGTTTTTATCAAGAGGGAGGGCCTAGTCCATATGTTATGCTTGCATCTAATTTTATAGTGCATTATTTTCTGTTATTTTGTAAATGCAGCCATACACATCCGCACATTTAATACCATATCGTGCAGGATGATTTATATATTGTGTTTTGTTTTTTTTGTTTTCTGTGATTTGCCTTGAATATTTGCACAAGCCATAAATTAGAATTTAAATAGACTGGGCTAATGAAGATACTGTATATTAAAGGGGTTGTCCAGGCTTTTATTATTGATGACCTAACCTCAGGATAGGTCATCAATATCAGATTGGCAGGGATCTGACACCCGGCACCCCCGCCGATCAACTGTACAGGGAGAGGGCGTGCGCTGTGTGCACGTCCCGTCTCCCTTCTCTCTTCCTGTCCTCTCCTGTATGTCGCTGCAGCAGCAGAGTAGGAAGAGAGAAGGGAGACGGCACGTGCGCAGAGCGCACGCCGTCTCCCTGTACAGTTGATTGGCGGTGGTGGCGGGTGTCAGATCCCTGCCTATCTGATATTGATGACCTATCCTGAGGCTAGGTCATCAATATTAGAAAGCCCGGACAACCTCTTTAAAGGGGTTGTCCCTCTTTGACAGCCTTATTGCATCTCCCTCCCACTAACGAGCAAGACCTGTGGATGGAAGCATACTTACCTGCATCCCACTTCTGGCTTTCAGCTCTTTCGGTCTACCGCTGCGGTCTCGGCACTCTGGTCCCCAAACCCAATATGGATGGAGGTCACATGTGCCAATGCTGCCAATAACTGTCCGCAGTGGTGATGTGTCCCCAGATGTCACATGACCCAGTACAGAAGTTGACAAGCAGGGACCGGAGTGCTAAAACTGTAGAGGTGGGTGAAGGAGCTGCAACCCAGCAGTGGGGATCAGGTAAGTATGTTTCCTCTGGAGCTGGGAGGCAGTTAGTCAAAGCTAATATCGAATTTTACATTTGTAGACCACATTGCCAAAGTCATCCTTTGGTAAAGATTTACTTTTATTCTTGAATCCATTCAAAAAAAGGGCAAACTTCTAAAAAGAAGAATATGTAAGTTGTCCCTGTATAATGACTTTGCCTGGTCCTCTGCTTCATGTCATATTGTTTTTACTAGTATGATAAGAGATGAATAGTTTATCATACATCCGTGTGACTGTTGGAAACAATGGTCTCCAGATGGTAGCCGCAGTATTAACCTTGAAAACCAAAAACACAATGGACAGTTCAGTCATGCGTAAAAATATATGTTCATAACTCTAATGACTGCATTATCTTTGTGACATGTAAAATGGGACCTAATTATTATTTAATATTATATTATTATGCATTATAATACATATGCTGACTACTTGACCAGCGCATGCCAATTCCAAAAATAAAGGTGACCCTGTTTTTCATTTTTCTGGTATTGTAAGCAGTATTGATTGACATTGTAAAGTACAATTATAGTGATGCATTAATGGGTGTCTATACTTTTTAATACTTTAGGCTTGTGCAGTGAAAAACTGATTTTTGGCCCCCTATTCTCCAACAGCCAACAGGCCAAAGGTAAAGTACCTACTGTCAATCACACCCCATGCGGCTTGCTACCTTCAATGGCTAAGGTGGAATAAGTAGTGCAGTCACTCCCATATAATCTAATAGGAAGTACTGTTATTCTTTAAAGCTTGCTGTAGTCCATTGCCTTGAGGGTCTCTGTGCAGCAAAACACATGCTATGCCCCCCACCCCCCTATGTTTCAGGTCATTTACCTCAAGTTAAACAGGTCGGCAACTTAAAAAACAATTTTAGCATATGTTACTGCTGCTTATGCAGCATAATGCGTACAGCAATCTTTAGGTTCTTCACATACCACCGTTTTCCTTGAGTTTTTCCCTTAGTTGTGGCTGTTTTAAACCAAACAATATAAGGATCTTCTCAAGATGGCTCCTCTGTCAGCTCTCTGAGGCCAAAACTGCCTTCCCACAAGATTTCCCCATGCGACTGCCACCTCGGCTTTCCCAGGCTGCCTCCTCTTCTGCACAGGTGCTGAGCAGTAGATGGACGCATTTGGTGCATGCATATATAAAGCAGTTATTGCCGCCTGGATTTGCGCATGCACTGGATGTGTTCATAGTTCAGCGTATCCCATAAGAAGAAGCAGGTGGACTTCAGTTATAGATGCTAATGGATTGCAAAAATATCTAGGTCCACTGATTGGTCTTGTGCTTTAGACCATCATTGTTGAACCAACAGTCATCACAGGGACTATACTTTGCAGACCACCAATATATTCCATGGCATCCACTCCCAGAAGTCTTGGAGCTATGAGAACTATGCATACTACATAGTTACAACAATGACATGGTAATATCTATTTATTTGAGACCATGGATGGAAATAATAACTTCTCCAGAAAGACCATATGATAAAGACACATATTTAACTCCTGCTTTTTGGTCCTTTATGGACTTGGTGTAAAGTGAGATTGTAGGATGACTGCTATCACAGCTGAATTTTTCAGAGGAGGGTAGCACCAACTCTATGTGTATCCTCCTTCTCCATACAGTTAGCTCTGATAGGAGATTTACTATTCTTTGTGAAAGCAAGATATTCAACCACAGTTGTCTACCGACATTCACACCGACATTGAAATGCTTTGCTTCAAATTTCCAAATGCATTTTCTAAAGCAAATCACAATGTACTGACTGATCGCTAAGCATTGCTCACCACCAAGCAGAATTGATACAATGGTAGGTTTTGTGGCCATCTGTGGCAGACACTATGGCAGACATCTGTGGCTGGTCCTCTAGACAAGGTTTCTTTACCTTTCTCTACTGTGTTCTCATCTCTCAGAAAATGGTGATGCCTGAGCCCTGAACCCAGTATACCATTACAATATGAACAAAAAGAGTCAATTCTGTTGCTGGTGCCCCCAGAGGAAGGCATGTGCACTGCAGCATACCATCACTTCTATCTCATCTGTACCTCACCACCACTGGTTGGCCCCTTACCAGTGAGGCTGTAGAAGATTCCTATGGCAGGGATCTGTAGCTGACATGCTGTTTTTGGGTTGCCATACTTTGGGGTGCCATACATATTGTCTTGTGGATACCGGTGTTGGCATACACCGACATCGGGCATCTTCAGGTGGTTAACAGTGTTATGGTGGCATCTATCACTGTAATTGAGCAATCTATGGCAGGAATTAATATGGCATCTAAGGTTGGCACACTGGGAACCTCAGTGGTTTGGTCTTGAGAAACTTGGGGCCAATAATAAGGCAATGCAAAAAAAAAACCTTGCCATGCCAAAGAATTTGTGGTTGCTGCACTATTTGTCTTCCTTCTTCCACTGCAAAGGGGAAATATATGCAAAATAGCTCTCCTCCAGAGGGAAGAGAACTGACTCTCCAGTGCCATGTTTAAGTGGCTATGCTAGAAGCCAAAGTGTGATGCATTATAGAGCCTTGAGACATGTCTAGGGATATAAGCCAAACTATTTCAGTCTTTTTTGTCCTCATCAGTACAGAGTAGGTTCCTGGTTAGCTGGATGAGATGCTGTGAAGTAGCTTTTGGAAGGCTCTCTTTCTCTTTGGGAGAATTGCCTGTAAGACTTCCTATATTAGCAGGGTCTCCTCGAGGAGAAACAATACATTTCACTCTTTGAACGGTATCGATAGTTAACTTTATTCCTTCTGGAGGAGAGCAATTTTACATATATTTCCCCTTTGCAGGAAAGAAGGGAGAAAAATAGTGCAGCAACAACAAATTCCTAGGCAGAGCAAGTTTTTTACGTAGGTAGGCTCAAGTACCAGAAAAATCTGCCCACCTCTGTTCCTCAGATTCCAAAGGATATTAATGGTAGCTATAAGCATTACATATAACGGTAGCAATAAAATGTACAACATTAAAACCGATAGGTCTGACTAAGAACCATCATATGACAATCTGCGGGTGAACCGGCAGAGATGACACATCTGGTTTTCCTATCTAGAAACGTATCCTCATGATTGGAACTCACATAAATAATAACTGACCACCATCATCATCTCACATTTTCTCAGACATGGCAATGATGCTTCTGACAGATCACAGATCGAAATCTCTAAATGTGAAATTTCCAGCCAGCGCAATACATAGGATGCCAATATTATAAATTCAGATATTTTTTTTTCCTAAGCGCCCGGTAACCTGACTGTGACAGAATTCCCCTGTGGATTATGGTTATGAATTTGTGATAGTTAATGAAATCTCTCTTCTATGATACATGACCTGGAAAATGAAACTGCCCTCAGACACGAATTTATTGCGCACCCAGGCTCTGTAATCAAGAAGCAAGACAACTGCCAGGGTCACGCTGGCATTAACTCAGTATGCAATTAGCCAGCAAATGAGAGACACTCCCCCTTGTAACATACTGTACATTTTAGTCTGATGATCCTGCCACAAATGTATATTATTCCAAAGGAATCTGTTAACAACAAAAGCTCACTTAATGAGTAATGAGAATGTTAATTATGCATTAGCGGGAAAATGTCACCACAGACAAAAAGGGCAGCCTGTTATTTACTGTGTAATACAGACATGGTCTGGCGAGAATGAAAGAAAATTCAGCAAATAAGTTTTCCATGAGAAATTTTAAAAGCAAAAATAACAAAAAGAAAATGTTATTGCAGCGAATACAAAGGTTAAAATAATAGCAGTTATTTACTAGGAAAAGAAAGACATGGTCTGATGGAAATGCTAGAATTTTTGACTGCAAAAACAACAAAAAAAATGTATTTTCCATCACTGAATGCAAAGAGTAAAAAAAAACAAAAACACAAAAAGTTCAGTCTATTATTTAAGGTAAAATATAGACATGGATAAATGAAAATGAAGCAAACTACTTTCACATCATTATTTTTGAATAATAATACAAAGGGTAAAATAATAAAATTCTATAAAGGGACAGCTTATTACTTGCTGTGTGATATTGACACGGTCTGCTGAAAACAAAAGACAAAGAAAAGAAAATATCTGCTGCTGTAGTTATTACAAAGGGGGGAAAACTAAAAAGAGGCAGAAATACTGTATATACAGTACATGGTCTGTAGAAATAAATATAGAAAATTAAGCAAATAATATTAATGCAAAAACTCAAAACAATATTTTTTTCTAGGATTAAATATAAAGATTAAAAAAGAAAAACTCAGAAAAGGGTGAACTTGTGACAGATGGAGATAGACTGGTGAAAATGAAAGAGAATTAGGGTGGTTTTTATGGTGCTTTGTATTTTTAGAAACAAAAGTGCTGCAGACAGATGTTACATGCTGGGCAATAAGAAGTTATAAAACACCCTGCAAAGATTGAGCTTTTTTGTAATTGTGCTTTGCATCAACAAACGACCTATTGCTGAAATCACTTTTTTATGTTAAACTGTTTTTTTTATTTTATTTTGTCAGTGTTTTGTTTTACTTACTATTGAGAAAAAGAACATAGATAGATAGATAGAGTGGCATACAAAAGTTTGGGCACTCCTGGTCAAAATTACTGTTACTGTGAACAGAAAAGCAAGTTGAACATAAAATGATCTCCAAAAGGCATAAAGTTAAAGATGACAAAAATAACAAAAAAGGAAAAGAGCCTGAAGCAAAACTTTGGGTACCCTGTATGGTTAGTACCTAATAGCACCCAGTTTGGTAAGTATCACAGCCTTTGAATGTTTGAGGCATTTTCATTTATTCTTGCTTGCAGTTCTGTGAGATTCCTGGGCCATCTTGCATGAACTGCTCATATGAGGTCTAGCCACAAATTTTCAATCATGTTCGGATCAGGGGCCTGTGAGGGCCATGGCAAATCCTTCAGTGTGCGCATTTTGAGGTAGTTTCAGGTTGCCATTTCCTCAGTTTGAAATGTATTTAAGAAATAGCATTTAACAAAAACAGTTGAGGTCAAGAGAAGGTCTGGACTAAGTAAAATTTGAGAGACAGCTGCTCATAGGACTGCTAGCAAAGCATATCAGAACCCCTGCTTAACTGCAAAAGACCTTTGGGAAGATTTAGCAGAATCTAGAGGTGTGGTACATTGTTCTACTGTTTATAGACACCAGCACAAATATGGTCTTTATTGAAGAGTCATCATAAGAAAACCTCTCCAGCATCCTCACCACATAATTCTGCATTAGAAGTTTGTAAAAGAACATATAAACAACCCTGATGCATTTTGGAAACAAGGACTGAGGTGGAATAAGGTTAAAATAGAGCTCTTTGGCCACAGTGAGCAAAGGTATGCCTGTAGAACAAAAGGCACAGAATTTAAAAAGAACACCTCTCCAGCCATTAAGCATGGCAGTGGATCAATCATGCTTTGGTATTGTAATGCAGACAATGGCACGGGGAAAGTTTCATGAGTAGAATGAGGGAAGAATGGATTCAATGAAATTCCAGCAAATTCTGGAAACACACATAACGCCAACTGTAAAAAAGCTGAACTTGAAAAGAGGATTGCTTCTACAAATGGATAAGGATTCTAAACACACGTCAAAATCTACAATAGACTACCTCAAAAGATGCAAGCTGAAGGTTTTACCATGGCCCTCACAGTCATCTGATCTGAATATCATTGAAAATCTGTGAATAGACCTCAAAACGGCAGTGCATGTAAGACAGCCCAGGTATCTCACAGAACTGGAAGACGTTTGCAAGGAAGAATGGATGAAAATCCCTCAAACAAGAATTCAAAGACTCTTGGCTGGCTACAAAAAGCGTTTACAAGCTGTGATACTTGCCAAACGGGCTGCTACTAGGTACTAATGATGCAAGGTGCCCAAATTTCTGCTTCAGGCCCTTTTCCTTTAAAATTCAAAGAGAATGTGTCATCTTTAACTTATGCCTTTTGGAGATCATTTCATGTTCAACTTGATTAACTGTTCACAGTAACAGTAATTTTGACCAGGGGTGCCCAATTTGCATGCCATTGTGTTCATATACAGATACAGCTGAACTAAACTTGATGGTTAATGCGTTAAGTAAAGAATAGCAAAAAAAAAAAAAACATAACTAACTTATCAGTGGATTTCAATGGCTTTTGTCACAAATCAGATAACTAAGATAACCAGGGGCGTATCTAAAGGCTCATGAGCCCCTTCCCTAAGTGCTTTGTAGTCAGGGGCAGGGGAGCATATAGCCTTCAACCTGCCTGCGGCAAAAATTGAAACAGAAGTCCTCCATGACAAATTTTTGACCTAACCCCTTCCCTCCAGCCAGAAGTGTAACTTGACATGCATGCACTTTCTATAATACCAGGCTCCAGGGCCCAGTAGCGACTGCTACCTCTGCACCCCCTTTTGCTTTGCCCCTGAAGATAGCACTGTGACATATGTTATCAGAGTCAAGTTTAGCTTGGATACACCTGTGTACAGTATATACATATATAACATACTTTTATATATATATATATATATATATATATATATATATATATATATATTCATATATTTTCTTCACTGTTAGGGGGCAAGGTGCTATGTATGTCACATTTTAAGAGGGCAGGGTGAGGGAGGTCTTATATTAAGGGGCATGGTGCAGTGGGTTGTCACTGTTAAAGGGGAGGTGCCCTGTGCAGGTAAATGTTAAGGGGCGGGCTGCTGTGCAGGGCACTGCGGGGGATCACTTTTAAGGGGGTGGGCCACTGTGGAGGTCACTGTTAAGGGGTGGAATGCTGTGGAAGTCAATGTTAAAGGGGCCGGACCCTGTTGAGGTCACTGTTAAGGAGTAGATCTCTGTGGAGGGTCACTGTAAAGGGTGCGGGCCACTGTGGAGGTCAGTATTAAGGGGGCAGGGTACTGTGTAGGTCAATGTTAAGGGGGTGGGGTGCTGTAGAGATCACTGTTAAGGGGACAGGTGCTGTAAAAGTAAGGTGGCGAAATAATGTGGAGGTTAATGTTAAGGGGGTGCGGGGTTGGTTCTCTGTGGAGGTCACTGTTGAAGGGGCGAGCTGCTGTGAAGGTCAAAGTTAAGGGGGTGGGCTGTTGGGGAGGTCAATGTTAAGGGGCAGGGTACTGTGGATGGTCAGTTTAAGGGGACAGGCCACTATGGACAACACTGTTATGGGGTTGGAAGGCTGTGAATGTCACCATTAATGGGGTAGGCCATTATAGGGGGTCACTGTTAAAGGGGTGGGCTTCTATGCAGGTCAAAGTTAAGGTGGTAGGGTGCTGTTGAGGTCACTGTTATTGGGAACACTGGATATCTTTAACCCCCAAACACAAACACTAAATAAAAAAGTGGAAATATACCCGTGCAAAACAGGGTCATCCTGCTAATATATATATATATATATATATATATATATATATATGTAGTTTTCACACCGGCCATCTGACCTACTTATTAGTTTTAAACGAAGCAAAGCATTCGAAGCGGAATTCGGTCCGAAGTTTAGGAAAACTTCAATTCGCAACCAATCCAAATTTTCGTTGTGGTTCATGGTAACAAATCAGGTTTTCCTAAAATGGCAGCTGCATGTGTTATAAAGTGAAAGTTAGAAGCCCGGGAACGCAAGATCACCCATAATGCTGTGCATCCAGCCATTCCGCAGGTAGCCATCTTCTGTGATGTAACAGCCCTATAAGAGTCTCATCCCGCTCGGTCTCCTACATTGTCCTGTGAGCTGAGCATAGGGAGAGACGTGGCACGCGCTCATGTGCTAGGGACAATGTTGCTGCGATAATCCAGCGGCCATGTTTTATCGATCCACCAGGTTCGGCATCTGGTTTTAATATTAGTTTCATAGTGGGGTGGGCCCCCTGGACTTTATGGATGGATCCACATGGGATTATGATCATCCCTGTATCTCTCAAATGTATTGACTTGAGGGAGGTTTTTCTGCTTCAATGCTGTATACCATCTCTGGTACCATCACACAGGAGGACAGGTGCTGCTGCATACACGCCCGGAGCTCACCCGGATTACCATGGCATCTCGAGGGTTAAAAGTCAGCGACCGGCATTACAGCCAGTCGTGGACCTTAGTGCTGGGTGTTTGCCCTTTAAAACAGTAGACACCCAGCGGCCATGGCACCCACTGCTTGTGTCAGCGGGCGGCATTTTAAATGCCCGGCTGCCGACATAAATTCGGACTGAGATTGGACCACCAAGTGGGAAGAATATGATTAGGCAGAGTGGCCTGGGTATACCCGATTTATAGTGATTTGTGACTAATTAATTGGGAACTAATCAAATTTATTGGTGTACTTCAGAGACTCGCATGAATTTTTTAAAACTTTGCTCATCTCTACTAATAATATGCCCAGACTTTCTGTTCTGGTCAACTTTTTAGCAGTCATCACATAATCATCACAGGCACCTCTGTATAGGTAACACAGGATCCATCATTCACAGAAGGTGATATCACAGCTTCTATCTACCACAGAACCCAGTTAGGTCTCCTCTAGTCTATTGTGTCTATGGCCCATGTGACTGCTTTCAAAGAAGAAGAAGTCTTGACATACTTTAGACATAGTGTGAAATTTCAGGATTACTTTTAAAATATACATACATGCATACCAATGTTTAGGTTTGTAAAATCAGGGCCCCCCAAAACTCTGGCCATGGGAATAGCTCCACCTGGGGATGCCAACTTATGGGTGGTGTTACCATTAGCCACGCCCATTTTCAGAATTTTTTGGGTTTGTGTCAGGGACAGTCCCTGCAAATTCAGGACACTTGGCAACTATGGGGCACATTTATTAAGACCGGCTTTTTAGACGCCAGTCTTAATAAAGCCCCTGTGCTGGCAGTGGTTCCACCAAAGTTATGAAGAGGCGTCCAGCACCAGTTCTAAATGTAAGACTGCTTCCTTGCTGTCTTACAGGTGTAGAGAATGGTGTCGAAAATTATAAATGAGACAAGCCTCCCAGCCAGTCCCCTTCCCCGCCCACGCCGCACCCACAATTTTAGATCTGGCGTGAGGAGGGAGAAGTCGCAGATAGCGGCGCAACTAACTGTTGCACCACCATGTGTGTCCGAAATTTGCCTTATTTAGGCATACTGTATTTCAGTATAGTAAATGACCCTCTTTGTATGTAGGGACATGCAAAAAAAAATTAAAATCTCAAAGCTTTTACGTGCAACTACTTGGAATGGAGGGAGTGGTAGTGGCTAAGATGGTGGTAGTAGTACTCACAGTTTATGGTGGCTAGCTCCACTCTGGCACTTATTACAGCTGTGCAGGGGCCTGGAGGAAGCACCCATTATTTCCTTGGGGCATACCCTGTGTTAGGGCTCCTACCTGGTGGCAGTTGGTGGCCTTGATGGTGAAAGGTTTGGCTGGGTGCAAAGCAGAAGTGCAGATGTAGAGCAGGAGAATGAATGATGGGGTCAATATTCAGGCATGTTGGTTACAATAAATAGTCTTCCTTCGCTAAATTGATGATGGAAGTGGTAATACAGATAACAGCAAAAGGATTTTGAAAGTATATCTCAGTATAGTCTTTCTCCCAATAGCAGTGTTTGGGAAGCAACAATGGTGAGGTAGTAGTACTCCCTGGCTCACTCTTTCTCTAGGACATGTTGGAGTCTACAGTTAGGTAGATGCCAGAGGCAACAGTTCTTCCCACAGCAGTAAAGTCTCTAATGCCATAAACAAGCGAATACCTTATGGACTTGTCAGCACAGACTTGTTGCTTCTTGATCTTCTATAAAGAAGGGTCTCTTTCCTTCAGGGGTACACTGATAGTAGAGTTGCTCCTTTGACAGCTGTAGTCTCAGAGACAGAAGTTCTCTAGACTTGGGCCTATAGCTCTGCTCAGAATAGACACCCCAATTAGCTAGGGCGACGTACCCTGGTAACCTAACCAGTCTGCCAATATCAACCTTATATTGCCCATACATTGCTGTACAGTGCATTTAGAAGCGCTTCAAGAATAAATTACATTTAACTTGGCAACATTAAATTAACTCTTTTGGCAATAATTTACAGTAGTCCTGTGGGGTACTGCACATGGTGTTTTCTACAAGGCAAAAAAAAAACGCCAAGAAAAAGAGGTAGTGTGCCTACAGCCTTCAACACGTAACTTTTGTATTCAATTTTTTGAATGCAAAAAGGTAAAAAATATCTTCACAACCGCAAAAGAGCAGCTTGTTAGTTACCATGAAATATAGACATGGTGTGTAGTGAAAGTAAGAGTAAGCATTAACAACTTTCATTTGGATATTTTTCAGTGTAGAAGAAAAAGTTTTTTTCGATGGAAAAGGTTACAACAAACAAAAAGAGAGGAAATCAGAGCACTGAGGGGAAAACAAGGTTAGATTATAAGAGAAAGGTTTACGTCACCTGACTAAGATGTGAGAAAGGTCACGGATCAGGTCTTGCTATCGAACGGTAGCTGAGGTTTCATCCTGAAAAGTTTAAAGTCAGTATTCCCCATAGGATCTCTCCTTACTAATTCAATGTCAGCTGTCAATCAAAACCAAACAGAAACACTTTACCACCATGGCATTAAAAAAAAATTACTAAAAAAAAAAAGGTGAGTAACCTGCAGGTCAGCCAGAAACATCATATGCATCGTACTGGATCATCAATCTTGTCTTATGACTATGCAACCATTTTTAGTCAGTTATATCAGCGGGGTATTTGTTCTCATGGAAGAGACCCATTGGGTTTATGGAGATATATTGTCAAGGCAATGCTCCATGGGAAAAAAAATATGCAAATTAACTCATATCAGCCCAACCAGAAATTCTCTGGTAGAGATTGGTATGGCTAATGTGCTAATCTGCATAGCTTTATTCTGAAGTGCTATAAAAACACCCTAACCTTCTAAAGCCCCACCCCCACACTATCATTTCTATGATAATATTTCCAATAATTTTATTTTAGGGTTCCAATGTGATTAAAAGAAGTTTAAACGTAAAAGTTTATTGGGGTAGATTTATCACAGGAAATTGACCTGCAGTGAAGATTCTGAAATTCACAACCTGTCAAATATTTGGGCAGATTTTCATTGTGGATTTCATTCTTTGTAATGCAAAGGGTGAGAACTGGCGCAAATCCGGGAGAGCAAAATCTGCCTGTAATGTGCATTTTCTAATTTGGCACGAAAATGCAGCAAAATCCACTCCAGAGTCTGTATATCCACATCTCATATTTTTCGCTTTATAAGACACACCTGATGATAAAATACACCTGGGTTTTAGAGGAGGAAAATAAGGAAAACATATGTTTCATCGGACCTCAAAACAGATCCCCAATCTTCATCAGACTTCAGATCAGATCCCCATATCAGACCCATTAGATCAGATCCATTCCCCATATTAGACCTTAGATCAGATTTCCATATCAGACCTCAGATGAGGCCCCCACATCAAACCTCAGATCTGACCCCCATATCAGATCAGACCCTGATATCAGATCAGACTCCCATGTCAGGTCAACATGTCAGATCTAAAATTAGACCCCCCATATCAGACCTCAGATCAAACTTCTATATCAGATCAGACCCCTATGTCAGACCTCCAATCAGACCCCCATATCACATCAGACTCCCATGTCAGTCCTCAGATAAGACCACCATATCAGATCAGACCTCCATCAGAGATAAAAGTAAATACATTAACTTACCTCTCCTGCTCCGCTGACACTCAAATTAGACCCCAATATCAGATCAGACCCCCCATGTCAGACCTCAGATCAGACTCCCATATCAGATCAACATGTCAGATCTCAAATTAGACCCCCATATCAGATCAGACCCTCCATGGCAGACCTCTGATCAGACCCCCATATCCTATCAGACCCCCATGTCATACCTCCGATCAAACCCCTATATCGGTTCAGACCCCCATATCAGATCAGACCCCCATTGTCAGACCTCTGATCAGACCCTCATATCAGTTCAGACCCCCATATCAGATCAGACCCTCCATGGCAGACCTCTGATCAGACCCCCATGTCATACCTCCGATCAAACCCCTATATCGGTTCAGACCCCCATATCAGATCAGACCCCCATTGTCAGACCTCTGATCAGACCCTCATATCAGTTCAGACCCCATGCGCTCACTAGTATTTGCTTTATAAGTCGCACTGCCATTTACCCCTACTTTTTTTTTGGGGGGGGGGGCGGTAGTGTGTTTTATAAAGTGGAAAATACGGTATATTCATGTGTGCATGTAGCCTAATGCAGCTACTGTATGAAAGTCCGATTTGCATGAAGAAATCTGTATCTTTATATGCCACATGTAGATGGGGATTGGCATATCGCATAGACTTGCATTGTTCTTAACTTTGCTGTGCTGAATCCACATGACAAATCTGCGATTGATTTGCGCAGTGTGAACTTAGCCTTAGGCCGCCTGCACATGTTGCATATTACGCAGATTGTTGTGCGGCAAATCCACAGAGTAATACAGTACCATGACATTTTAAAAATGTTCTACTCATAGGTGACCTGCCATGTGGATTTTCAAATCCGCAGCATATCAATTACTGGTGGAGCTTTTCAGTGAGGATTTCATTTCTTTGCCATGCAAATCTGGGTCGAATCTGCGACAAAATCCACATGTGACACACGTGGGTCACGAAAACAGCAAAATCCGCATGCAAATTGCAGAAATCCATGCATCTGCTGCAAAAACTGCGCCATTCACATAGATAGAACTTCCTATTATGAATATGCCCTTATTAGCCCTGGCTTATTGGTGCACAAACAGGTAGAAATTCCCAGGAAGCTTTTCTAATGCTCTCATTAAGCCTAGTAATCGCTGCCGCCTTCTGATTGGCGGCTTCAGGTTGCGACTTGATTGCGATTTATTAAGTAAAGCTCACGCTCCCCGTTTCATCCGAAAGTCATTAAAGCTAAAATGACTGGAGAGAACAATTAAATGTAAACCATTGGCACAGTAATTATAGATGAAGCATGTGTGTTACAACCGCAGCCTGCATGCAAAGTGAGACTTAGAGGGTGTCATGGCAGCTGCGCGCTTGTGTTGTATCGGCGGCGGACGCAGATGAATTTGATTCCTGAGTCATTTAGATGCCATTTATTAGTGATAAAGCCTGTACGGCTCGGCAATTAACTGCATGAATGGAGATCATGTAAGCTGCTAAACCATGGGAATGAAGCTGGGTAAAATCTCGCCGCTCTCGGGGGGGACTCAGGTCTGGTAAATGCTATCCTGTAATTAACCTCCGTAAAAACATTTGTGCAAAGAGGTATCTCCCAGAGAAAGAGAACCGTCTCGCTAGCTCCACCTTTTGGAAGTGGCGCCATATTATTTTCCCATGGAGCATTGTCACTAAGTCACCTTAAAGGGGTTGTCCCACGCAAAATATTTGACAGCACCTGGATATGAATACTTTTGTAACTGCATGTAATTAAAAATGTATTATAGCCTCTGGGTAATTCTATGAAATCTATTTGTATAGCGCCACCTGCTGTTTTCTCTTTTCTTTATTTCTCTGTCCATCTCACTGAGTTGGACACACTCACTCAGTACCATCATTCAGCTGCCACCAGCTGCAGTCTAGCAGAACGAATGGAGCAATGAATGAGGAGATCACCGGATCCATGTGAGGTACAGGGCTGGTTCCAGCTCTGTTAGAAAGAGATCATCATGTGCTATATGATATCTGATTCTTATTGTTTACATTAGTCATAAGATAACTCCTTTATCGAAAGTCAGTACCCCCCTGTAAGCTTAAAATATTTGTGAAATTTCTAGATAATGTGATTTATCATCACTGATGATACAGGATTAGATACACAGCTCAGCAGACAGTATCACACAGGATAGGATTAGATACATAGCTCAGCAGACAGTATCGCACAGGATAGGATTAGATACACAGCTCAGCAGACAGTATCGCACAGGATAGGATTAGATACACAGCTCAGCAGACAGTATCACGCAGGATAGGATTAGATACACAGCTCAGCAGACAGTATCGCACAGGATAGGATTAGATACTCCGCTCAGCAGACATCATCACACAGGATAGGATTAGATACACAGCTCAATAGACAGTATCGCACAGGATAGCATTAGATACACAGCTCGGCAGACAGTATCACACATGTCGCAGTGCGACACCATAGCCTATCATTATAAAAATTGTTGAGACAAAGTGTCGCGCAAAACATATCATCGTGTAGCCCTAGCATTAAAGGGGCAGGGCGCTGTGCAGGTCACTGTTAAAGGAGTGGGCACTGTGGAGGTCACTGTTAAAGAGGCGTTCATTATGGATGTTACTGTTAAGGGGGTAGCCCGCTGTGGAGGTCACTGTTAAAGGGGCAGACACTGTGGAGGTCACTGTTAAGGCAGCAGGGTACTGTGAGGTCACTGTTAATGCAGTAGGGTACTGTGAAGGTCACTGTTAAGGGAGGGAGCCCCTGAGGAGGTCACTCTCAAGGGAGTGGGGTGCTGTGAAACTCACTGTTAAAGGGACTGGCTTCTGTGAAGGTCAACGTTAAAGGGGATGGGTTGCTGTGGAGGTCCTATTTTAAAGTGGCAGGGCACTGTTAAGGGGTGGGGGACTGTATAGGTCACTGTTATGAGGGGATACTGTCAATACCTTTTACCTACACACAGAAACATTAAATGAAATAGATGAAATATACCCGTGCAAAGCCGGTCCTTCTGCTAGACTCGATATATAAAAATGAGTTTCTGTCTGTCTGTTCTTTATGCGCGACCAAATGACTGAACCGATCTTCACCAAATTTGGCACACGGGTACATAAGGTGTCCGGGAAGGTTTTAGACCGGGTCTCAGTTCTCTAAGATGTACAGTTGTTGAGATATTCCCAAAATATGACCTGCATTAGCTAATACAAGCCTGCAAGTCTTTCTCTTCATATCCCAACTGCCATACACGGTCACATGTCCCTTATCAGCCAATAGAAGCTTGCAGGCCCTTGGTCTCCACATACACAGTTTTACTCCAGGTTTCCATAACAACCCAGCCATTTTTCTTAACTGCTGTAGGTCAGCTTTAGGCTAGGGCTACACGACGCGCGACAATAAGTCTCATGACACATGGGGCACAACTATACTGCGACATTGATGTCACACAACAATCTTTATAGTGATAGTCTATGGTGTTGCACTGCGACATGCTGCGACTGTGATACGACAGTCACAGAAAAATCCATCTTGGATGGATTTTTGGCGACTGTCATGTCGCAGCATATCGCATGTTGCAGTGTGACACCATAGCCTATCATTATAAAAATTGTTGCACGACATTGGTGCGACAAAATGTCGTTGTGTAGCCCTAGCCTTACAGGGGCAGGTCGCTGTGGAGGTCACTGTTAAGGGGGCAGTGGCCACTATTAAAGGGGCAGCTGCTGTGGAGGTCACTGTTAAGGGGGCAGGGGCCACTATTAAAAGGGCAGCTGCTGTGGAGCTCACTGTAAAAGGGGCAGGCACTGTGGATGTTACTGTTAAGAGGGCAGGCCGCTGTGGAGGTCACTGTTAAAGGGGAGGTCACTGTTAAAGGGGCGGTCACTGTGGAGGTCACTGTTAAGGGGGCAGGGGCTACTATTAAAGGGGAAGCTTCTGATGAGGTCACTGTTAAGGCAGCAGGGTACTGTGAGGTCACTGTTAAGGGAGCAGGGTACTGTGGAGGTCACTGTTAAAGGGACTGGTGCTGAGGAGGTCTATGTTAAGGGGCAGGGAACAGTGGAGGTCACAGATAAGGGGACAGTCCCCTATGGAGGTCAGTGTTAAGGGGCGGGGTGCTGTATAGATCACTGTTAAGGGGGCGGGCCCCTGAGGAGATCAAAGTCAAGGGAGTGGGGTGCGGTGAAACTCACTGTTAATGAGGCGGGCTGCTGTGAAGGTCAAAGTTAAGGGTATGGGCTGCTGTGGAGGTCCATTTTAAGAAGGCGGGGCACTGTGGGGGGGTCAGTGTTAAGGGGTGAGGGGCTGTGGAGTTCACTGTTAAGGGGGCGGGGTACTGTAGATGTCACTGTTATAGTGGATACTGTTGATATTTTTCAACGACTCACAGAGACATTAAATGAAATAGATTAAATATACCCGTGCTAAGTTGGGTCCTTCTGCTAATATATATATATACAGAGTGACCCACAAAAAAGTAGCCTGTCTCCAATATCTCCAAGTCAAACTGCCTAATAGTATTCTACAGTTTTAAAACCTGCACCTGGACCTGAATACTTTTGTAATTACATGTAATTAAACATTTAGCATACTGAGTTGTTGAATAAAATGTATCTGTATAGCGCCTCCTGTTCTTTGTTAGTTTTCTTATTTCTTTGTCCTCCTCACTGAGATGGTCGCACATGCTCAGTTCCATCCTTCAACTGCCTCCTGAGCTGTGATAGGCAGAGCATGAACACGCCCCCTGCGCTGCAGTAGAAAAGACACGCCCCTTGAGCTGCCAGCTTGATATAAATCTAGCAGAGCAATGAATGTGGAGATCACCGGATCTATATTAGGTAAAGGGCTGGTTCTAGCTTTGTTAGATAGAGATTGGCATGTACTATATGATGTCTGATTTTATTTTTTCCATTAGTCATGGGATAACCCCTTTAAGGAAATGCAAGAGACCTTTCCCGACAAGTATAGGGGAAACAAAACCACCAGCTAAACGTTGTATTTAGAGTCTGGTTCGGAAATAGCATTAAACTAGCTCTGTTGCAAACATGAAGAAACCGAGGCCTCCATCGATCAGGACGGCCAAAGTTGTGCATTAAATTCAGCAGTGGATTGCAAGTAGCCCCCAAAAATCAACTCAAAGACAGTCTCAGGAAGTCGGTATATCACGAACGACGTGTCAGAGAGTAGTGGAATCTCTGAACCTGGAACCGTACCGAATAACGTGTGCAGGAACTGAAAGAGTCTGACGACGCTAAACCCGTAAATTACTGTACTTGGTTGGTGACTGGAGGTGGGCTACTTTATGTTAGGTCATATATATATTGGTAAAGAGTAGTGGAGGGAGTGTATATCTCACCCAGGTTCCTTCGCTGGGTGAGCTAGCTGAAATCCAGAAAGATGCATTCAGTGACATAGCGAGGGGGGGGGGCTGTTGCCCCGGCGCAAAATTGCAGGGAGCGCCAAGCATTCATCTCCATAGTCATCTATATCACGGTCCTCAGTCCAGCGATAGAGATGGATGTGCTGTTGGGCAGGGGAGGGAGAGACATCTTCCTTCCCCATTCCTTTGATGGGCTACAGGCACTAGGTCTGCAGCCAATCAGGGCCAGGGCAGACGCGAGCCGTACAGCGCAGGTTACAGGCCGGAAGAGGCCTGCATCGCATTGCTGCCAGCCTGACAGAGGTAAGTAGAAGTGTTTATTTTTTTTATATAGTAAAATACAGGAGAGGAGCGCTATGGGGGCACTTGTTACTGGCACATGATTGGGGGGGGGCATCTATGGCGGGGCACTTCTTACTGGCACATGATTGCGGGCCATCTATGTGGGCATTTCTTATTGGCACATTATTGGACGGCACTGTGAGCTCAACTATGGGGACACTTCTTACTGGCACATTATTGGAGGGCACTATGGGGGCACTTCTTACTGGCACATTATTGGAGGGCACTATGGGGGCACTTCTTACTGGCACTTTATTGGGTGGCACTATGGGGACATTTACTGAGGCCACAAAGAAGAGGTATTTTATATGGGGGGCACTATGGGGGAAGGGGGGAGAGGAACACTACGTGGGCTTCTACTGAGGCCACAAAGAAGGGGTATTTTATATGGGGGGCTCTGTATAGGGGAATTTTGTACTGGGACACATTATGGTGGGTACTGTGGGGAAGGGGGGAGGGGAGTACTATGAGCTAATCTACGGGGGCCACTAAGAAGGGGTATTTTATACTTGCAAATTATGGGGACACTGAGGGCGTCTGCTGGGGCACTATATATGGGGCATTTTATACTGGTACATTTTGGGGGACCAAGGAGGAAGGGGGAAGAGGAGGACTATGGGGGCATTTACTGGGGGCACTATATAGGGGTATTTTATACTGGCATATTATGGGGGCACTATGGGGACATTAGCTCAACTTGGAGCATTAACAGGGGGTATTTTTTGCACTGGCACACATTACAGAAGCATTTTTTGTACTGTCACATTATACATAGTAACATAGCATATAAGACAAAAAAAAGACATTTGTCCATCCAGTTCGGCCTGTTTCCTGCTAGTTGATCCAGAGGAAGGCAAAAAACCCTGTGAGGCAGAAGCCAATTTTCCCCACTTAGGCTACGTTCACACGACAACAATAAGTCGCGCCACAAATAGGGCACAAATTCACTGCAACATTTGTCGCACAACAATTTTTATAATGGGAGTCTATGGTGTCGCATTGCGACATGTAACATGCTGCGACTGCGACAGTCGCAGAAAAACCCATCTTGAATGGATTTTTTGCGACTGTCGCGTCAGTCGCAGCATGTTGCATGTCGCAATGCGACACCATAGACTCCCATTATAAAAATTGTAGCGCGACAAAATGTCGCGCAACAAATGTTGTCGTGTGAACGTAGCCTCAAGGGGAAAAAATTCCTTCCTGACTCCAATCAGGCAATCAGAATAACTCCCCTGGATAAGGACAATTACTACTACTGGGGGCATTATGGTGGGCTTTATTACTACTGGGGGTCTATGGGGAACATGATTACTGGTATGGGCACTATGAGAGCATTATTACTTCTGGGGCACAGTGGGGACATGTTGGGGGCACTGTAGGAGCACTATTACTACCATGTGTGCTCTAGCAGAGAATTATTACTATTGGTGGGACTTTTGGGAGCACTATTACTGTGGGGCACCTTGGCACAGTATCAGCTTACCACAATTATTTTTGGGGGATGCTATGTTTACACTATTCGTGTTAGGGGCACTATTTGCTGTGCGCAGTTATTTTAGGTCAGTGTGTGCCAATATTTATTGAAGGGGGCACTATCCATGTGGCACTAGTATTATCATTATCTGTTTCTGCAGTATAGTATTGGGGAGCACAGCGGCACAGTATTGGGGGTGGTAGGATGATTTGTCCAGAAGATGGGAGGATGATGGAAAAGTAGTAAACTAAGATTTTTTTTTGTCAAACTGCAGAGATGAGAAATGGCTGAAAGGAGAAGATGAGGAAAGAGAACATCTACATCAAAGTAGAGAATCTGGATGTAAGAGGTATGGGGCGCTGTATTACCCTGTATTTCTGTAGTGATGGGAGGGTGGATATAGAATTTGGCCCACCCTGCCACATCCTGGCTTCAGGTCACACTGTGCATGTTCTGAATTCTGGGGCTCACACCCATCTACTACATTATCTATACTCAGAGAGCTGTCACTGTGTTATATGTGGTGTTACATATGACTGCAAGGGATATCTACTACATTATCTGTAAAAAGGGGCATGGCCACATGTTGGGGGGGGGGGTGCAATACTTGGCTTGCCCTGGGTCCTGGCAACCCACGCCACGCTACTGGATGCATTTGCTTCAGCGGAGCATAGTCTGCTGGAGCTCGTTGTGTAAGTTTAGATGGGCTGGATTTCTTTGGACTGGGAGATGGGACAGGAAGGTTTGGTAGAGGGATTTCCCAGTCCACACTCCTCTATTACAGGTTTTTCTCCAAGCCCGAGGTTATCCCAGGTGAGGCCTGGAGAGCTGACCTGTGTGGTTAGAGCTTGATGACTGGCTGACCGTGAGGCTGGGTGAAGCCTGATCTTCTCTATAGATGAGACAGGAATCGCCTGTGTATTAGGTAGACGGGCAGGTATTAATTTTTATGTTATGCTGGTGCTATAACTTCACCTCACCAAGTGCCGCTATGACTTGGACGCTACTCTGTTATGCTGAAGGGACCAGATTAGGGCTGCAGTAAACGATTATTTTAGAAATCGAGTATTCTATCGATTATTTTTTACGATTAATTGAGTAATCTAATAAGAATGTTACCATGGCAACCAGGGCTTCAGTAGCGTCCTGGTTGCCATGGTAACCGATAGGAGCCCAGTTATAACACTGCTGGGGCTCCAATCAGAACTTCCACCAATAAGGGGGGAGGGGACTCTGCTCTGTGGCCACTGCCACCAATGAGGGGGGAAGGGGACTCTGCTCTGTGGCCACTGCCACCAATAAGGGGGGAAGGGACTCTGCTCTGTGGCCACTGCCACCAACGATTTTATTACTGGGGGGTGGGGGGAGGGCGCACTGCGCCACCAATGAAAATTAACCTTTAATACAGGCGGCAGGCAGCAGATCAGCGGCAGTTAACCCCTCAGGTGCAGCACCTGAGGGGTTAACTGCTGCTGATCGCAGCTCCCTGCCTCCTGTATTAAAGATTACAAAGGACCTTTCATGGTCGGCCTTACTAACTAGCAGCTACAAGGAGCGGCGCCCAGGATGTCCCCGCACTTAGTTATCCCCGGGCGCCACTTGGCTCTCCCCACTGTGTGCCAGTTACAGTGTCCTGCTCCATATGCTAATTACTAATATCGGAGCAATAGGGAGGAGACATCACCTTCTCTGTGGGCGTTCCTTCTCCCTGCACTGTGACGTTCTCTGCTGCGATTGGACAGCGCAGGGAGAAGAAACGCCCACAGAGAAGGTGATGTCTCCTCCCTATTGGTCCGATATTAGTAATTGGCACATGGAGCACGAAACTGTAACTGGCCCACAGTGGGGAGAACGGAGCGGCACCCGGGGATAATTGTAAGTGAGGGGACATCCCGGGCGCCGCTAGCTGCTAGTTAGTAAGGCCGGACCATGTAAGGTCCTGTCATTGGTGGCGCAGTGCGCCCGCCCCTCCTTCACCCCCCCCTCCCCCGTCTCTCCTCACTGGCAGCGCAGCACAGGGGAGGGAGAGAGCGACTCCTTCTCCCCCTGTGCGCCCCGCCTCCCCTGCTGCCAGCCGCTCTGCACAGTGTCGGGTCATAGGGCGCGCTTACGTGCACTATGACCTGACGGGTGACCACGGAGCGGGGAGTAATAGCAAGTGCTGCCCCCCCGCTCCGTGGTCACATGACACAAACGAATCCTCGATGCAAAAAAATTGCATCGAGGATTTTTTTGTGTCGAATTACTCGATTAAATCGAGTAATCGTTTCAGCCCTAGACCAGATAAACTCGCTGTCTCTTTCTTGTGGGGAATTCGCTTGCCTGTAGACCAGTGATTTAGCAGAGCTAAGTTTCTCATTTGCCTATACCCAGGTGGTGCTAGACCGGTTGTCCCTTTAGGTTCTGATGCTATTTCACCAGCCAGATGGAATAGCGTCTATAGGAACACAGGAGACATTAGACGTTTCTGTCTATTAAGGTGCCGCAGCTTTTGTTGTTAGTTGTCATCTCACTTCCACTTTTCCCTATAAAATATTTCTTCCTTCTGTTTTCGCATCCTGTCAGACACCGTCCGATAATCGCTGCTGTGTAAGGTTTGTCATGTCTGTAGTTACATAAGAAATGGATATATAATTTTAACAGCTGGCATTGCACTTCTCTCAAGACAATACGTTCATGTCTTCTAATCACTGTAACCAGACATGTATTACGATCCGCATTAAGACTCTTCAGTAATGTTTGATCTGGTCTGTGCTTAATGTTGGCATACGGTACATGGCGGTTAGTGAGAAATATTATGACTGCTTCACAAGTGATGAAACCGTGATATTGGCAGTGCGCGATATATAATAGATAGTAACTAGTGATGAGCAAAGCGAGCTTCGGGTGTGTCGTCCAAAGTCGCTTGGTTCATAACTTTGGATTAATACTGTACGGAGATCCCTCTCTGCACAGTATTAGAATGTATGGGTTCCGATAAACCGAAGTTATTCAAGAAATTGCACATGACTTAGTTGAATAACTTCAGTAATTGACTTTTAAAGTGGAAAACCATTTAAAACATGAAACCAAATCAACTTTGGTTCCGGGGTACCAGTCGGAACCAAAGCCGAGTTCGGTTCCAAGTTTTAAAGCGGTATTCCACTTTAAAAATCAATTACTGAAGTTATTTAATAAAGTCTTGTGCGACTTCGCAAATAACTGACTTCGGTTCATTGGAGCCCATACATTCTAATACTGTACAGAGGCGGATCTCCGTACAGTAATATTCCGAAGTTTTGAGCGAAGCCATTTTCGATGTAACCTCCGAAGCTCGCTTCGCCTATCACTAATAGTAACTATAGGGCTTACAGGGGCAGCAGTCGCACCTGGGTCCTAGTGTTTGAGGGTGGCCAAGTGAATGGGAGGAGCACTACAGTAACCAGGTACGGCCCCAACACAGTGTACTCCTGAATAGCTTCAGTGCCGAAACTAGCAAAAATAGGCTGATCAGTGAAGGTGCCAAGAGTACAACCCTCACCAATTTGATATGGAAGCTTAGGAGCTTCTTTCTACTTAGGAGCTTACTGCATATTGTTTAAACCATACATTGAACTCATTAATAGAACAGTATGTGGACACTCCCCCTATTGGGTGCAGTCAGAATTTTTTCATATAACCCTACGTCTACGCAGGTGATTTGGAGCTTCCTATGAGAAAAAATTATCTCTGACTGCTTTAAGTGGTCACTAACTTTTAAGAACTTTGCATAAATGCATAGTACAAGCGACCAAAAGAAACTTTGTAATGTATCTTATTAGTGTTATGAACTGTTTACCTCTCCCTTCCCCCTCTTGCTAATTGCCTTTCACTTTAAAAATGCCTTAATCCCATCCAAGAAGGACCAGCTCCACAGGAGTATCATATTACACATGTCAATGTCTATGGAGAGGGGAGCGGGGAGGAGTGAGCAGGAGCATTCACAAATAAGTAGACTTCTGTAGCCACTTGGGCTAAGATATACACTTCCTAAGAGCTTTATTCAGAACCGTACAGGTTAGTATTTCTCTGTAATGTCCTCGATGATCCTGGGTAGACATGAGCAAATCGAATCCCACAAAGTGGAATTCGATCCGAATTTCAGGAATTATTAGATTCACCTAGAAGACGAATTTCCTCGTGCTTCATGTCAGTGGATCAATTAATCCTGAAATTCAAACTTACCGCAAACTTTCTGCCGGTAAGTTTGATTTAATGTTTTTTTTTATATTAAATTCCCACTGTTTGTACACTCAAATGCCGCGATCATGTATGAACGTGGCATCTGAGAGGTACAATGATGGGGGAGGTGATATCGCAGCTCCCTGTCATTGCACCCGCTACTTACAAAAAAAAATTTGTGGAAAAAAATTCGTCACAAAGCGATTTTTTTTGTGAAATTCTGCGAATCAGCCGAATCAAATTTTCAAGAATTTCGCTCATCTCTAATCCTGGGCATAATTCTGAGTGACTAAGAGAAGGTTAGGAAGCAGATTATCCTCTACTTTCTGTGTGCAGTGAATGAGAGCTAGTCTGAGAAAACTGCAAACTAGGCATTCACTATGCACTAATTTAGTCTGGGATGGGACTCATATTAATCCATGTCTGAAGATAGTGGCGACATGTACAACAGGCCACAGCTGTTTGATATCAATAGCTGTTCTAAGAGACTTTTACCATATCATGAGACTGGTATTAAGCTTGCCAGTCCGAACAGTGCATTCCAGTGATCGGCCAGAGCCCCTACCGGACACTTCCTCCACCCCTGCTTCTACCTCTGTTACTCCCCATGGGCCTTTAAAGGGGAATTGTCCAGTCATGCTTTGCCTTTTAAAGTTCATCCTGTCTTGGCTCTTGCTCAAGTGTTTCTTCTATTGCATTGACTCCCGAATATGACCTTGATCATAACCTCAGCCTTATTCCTGACTACGTTCCTGGCTTGTCTTTTGGATTACTCACCTTGAACCTATTGTTCCGCTCCTGGCTCTGACCCTTGGCTCAATTTCTAGTAACTATGCTTCTGTCTTGTAGTCTGGCCTGTCACATTCTGATTGATCTCCAAGTGATGACCCTCAGCTCCATTCCTCTCCATGCTACTGTTCCATCAGTGTCACCACTGCCAATTCATGTCTATTCAGGGAATCGTTATCTGGGAACCCTCCTTTGCAGAGGTTAATGGTGAAGAACAGGGGATATGATGTCGGGAGCTTTTTCCAGCATACACACTCGGTCAAACATTATCTTACATTAAGCACATATGTTACAGATATCACTCACATCAAAGGGGGTTTCCTCAACATCCTTTAACCCCTTCCTGACCACCACCATACATGTACGGTCTTTAAACATGGCGCCTGCTCAGACAATAACACCGATCAGGAGCATTTAACCCCTCAGATGCCATGGTCAATTTCAACCACAGCATCTAAGAGGGCTTTTCCAGGGAACTCTCCTGTGCCCCGAACTGAGCTCTGCCTGCGGGAACATAAAACTCCAATAAGCTACAATGGTAAATCAATGAAGTCTATGGGACAAGCCATCTGACGATCGCATGTTAAGGTCACCTAGAGGGACTTGTAACACCCCAGAGTGGTGATGCCACTACTGCACCCTGCTACTATCTCTAAAAGGCTAATATAATGTCATCTTATGTATGTCTTTCCAGGTCCTCCACAATGTTCATTGATAATCTTGTTACGTAACTGTTTACTACAAGTAATGTGCCTGGTTCACCAGCAGGTGGCAACAAACATTTTATTATATGGTGAAAACGGTTCAGGACTTGAGTAAAAAAAAAAAAGCATGGGGAACATGCACAGTACATGAAGTAAGTAGGGATGAGCGAATCGACTTCGGATGAAACATCCAAAGTCGATTCACATAAAACTTCGTTCTAATACCATTTGTTCGGGAAATGGTTCTTTACAGTACAAATTAATTTATAAAGTTATTACGCGAAGTCTCGCGAGACATCGTGAAGCAAAAACGTTGGTTCATCCGAGTCTATGCGTTCTAATACTGTACGGAGCAGGAGCTCCGTACAGTATTAGAATGCATAGACTCGGATGAACCAAAGTTTTATGCAACCGAAGTTTTATGCAAATCGACTTCGGATGTTTAATCCGAAGTCGATTCGCTCATCACTAGAAGTAAGCAATGATATGAGGATATCTGTTAAAAACCATAGTAATCTGGAAAACCCCTTTGAAGGGTGTATTAATATCATTATTATAATTGATGATGACAAATAATGGCAGTGTGCAGCTCTTTGCTCCCCCTTGCTAATGATCTCCTCTTTCTGCCGGTTCACTTGTAACACAAGCCTCTGAGGTTCATTAATGTTTCGGTAGACCGGTGTAATGAAACCTAAAACTTATAATGAGCCATCAGTGGCTTCTGCTTGTTAAGTGGAACGTCAGTTTAAAAAATTCCTTAAGATTTCTCCGACATGGTTACATAATCTCTAGGTAAGAAATCAATATCCGAGGTATTGATCGGCCTCCTCATGATGGTAGCTACTGACACTTTTTTTCAGTTTTACTGCAAGAGGAAAAATAGCGGATAAGGTAAGTGTTTTAACTAATGGCACAAGCACCGCTGAGCACTGACACTATAAACTTTGCTGGGTGGGGTGTAATCATCAGAGGTCTTGAAAGGAACATCTACATTTTAATATAACATAAGGTCTGCGTGGTCTTAAAGAGACCTCTTTCAGTAAACCACAGTTGTGATGTGTGTGCCCTTCAGGTCATGTTTGGCTAAGGGGGAGGGTTGTCCTATGGAAGGGCAAGTGCATTCCATTATATGGCTTTGTCACTTGTATGCTAAGTTACATCATATGCTTTAACATTGACGGATTTTGAGGTTAGCA
Organism: Bufotes viridis; assembly: GCA_033119425.1. Classification (NCBI taxonomy): domain Eukaryota; kingdom Metazoa; phylum Chordata; class Amphibia; order Anura; family Bufonidae; genus Bufotes; species Bufotes viridis. Next base: position 64,528,007 of record CM065593.1, read on the forward strand.
CTCCTGGTGTTCTGGAGCAGTTTTGCAGTTAATACCTAATCTCAGGGGGTCAGGTATGTCTGGTGGTTAAAGTGCAACCAACTGCCATTTTTTTTTTTTTTTGTTCTTTATAATGTGGGAAATTATGTTAATTTTTATTGGAAACCTGTATGTAAAGTCTCCCCTCTAACTGACCTATGGTATGGAGAATCCATCTACTGAATTAGCAGTCTACTAAAAGTTGAAGATGCCAGATGATATGATGAAGAGGCTCCTCAGCCTGCCTCTGGTCTCCCTGGCTGATCTTTTGCCTCTTTACACCAGCCCTGCCTTTCTAAATGTTTATGAAATGTACATATTAAAAATGATGGAAAATGCTTCACTGCAGACAGTTTATCTGCCGTCTACCTTCCGAGCGCATCTCCAGCTCATGTTGGGAAGATGGGAAGAGAAGAGGAACTGCAGTGTTCAGCATTAATAAGAAGTACACTGTGGGGCACATTTATTTAGACGCAGGTCTTAATAAACCTCTAAGCTAGTGGTGAATCCGCCGAAGTTATGGCCCCCGCTTTATAACTTTGGAGGATCCTCCGCCAGTTGTAAATGTAAGACGGCTTCCTAGCTGTTTTACATTTAGACCTTTTTCTGCGCCTAAAACAGGCATAGAAAATGGTAAATGAGATGGGCCTACCGGCTCTTCCACATCATCCCCACTTTTGTAGACCTGGCATGAGCAGCAAAAAGTCGCATATTGCAGCAAAACTAACTGTTGCGCCGCAATCTCTGCCTGACATAAGCCTAATTCAAGCATATGTTCTCACAACAGTTGCGTCCATTCTGCATTATGGGAAATAAAAGTGTAAAAAAAAATTTTTCCCCAAAATGAGAATAAAAAAAAAAATACACATCAGGAGTATCGTTGCATGCGTAAACGCCTGTACTATCAAAATATAAAAGTATTAATCCAATACAGAAAAAGGCTAAATGAAAAAAAAGGCAACATGGCTGATTTTGCAATTTTTTTTTATCTGCTTCTCCACCCACAATTTTTTTTATAAAAGTGATCAAAAATTCATACACGCCCCAGAATGGTATCAATGAGAAGTACAGATCCCCCTCCGCAAAAAATGAGCCCTCATACCACGCACAACTACAAAAAAGTTATAGGGGTCAGAAACCAGCACCAAAACGCAAGGAAAAGTATACATATGTGGTATCATCAGATTTCTACTGACCTGGCGAATGAAGATCACAAGTCAGATTTATTGCATAATGAACGCCATTTAAAAAAAAAAAAAGGAAAACTGTGGAAAAATGGAATTTTTTTTTTTTACCAATTCCACCACCTTTTGGAATTTTTTTTTTCCCCCACCACATTCTATGCAATATTAAATGGTGGCGTTGGAAAGTACAACTTGTCCGGCAAAATTACCCCTCATACAACTATGTGAACGGAAAAATAAAAGTTATGGCTCTGGGAAGGCAGGGAGTGGAAAACACAAAGTCAAAAAAAAACTCTGGGGTAGAGGGGGTTAAAGGTTCATCTTAAAGGGGTTATCCCACAAAATTAAAACTTTCAATCACTGATCTGGAGGACTTTCTTCTCTTTCTGTAGGTGGGCAGCAGCTTACATAAGACAATCAAGAACCTGAATCTCCCAGGATGCATTGCAATTAGAAAACAGTCCCTCGTAGACCCCCAGAGATAAATATGAATCTGACAATTTTCTTCTCCACTGTCTAGAGAGATAGAAATGTATATATTTCTTTGGGTTTAGAAGTAGAGCAGAATTAAAGAAGGCTGTCTGGGCGACTTCACCTGCTTCTCTATAAGATTACTACATCTGCACTGTGGTGAGGAAGGAGGGAGGGAAGCTGCTGCTGAGAGAAGAAGGTGGACACAAGGATAAACAGCAGGGGGCACCACCAGAGGAAAACGTAATGTACATAAAAAACCAACAATATTTGTATTGCATGTATAATTCAATAATACTTCATTGCATAGTAATACTTTCATGGGGTAACCCCTTTAAAACATCTTTTTACAGAGAATAAGGATGGGGCAAGCTCTCCTGGGGCCCAAGGCAGGGGCTTTCAGCATGGTGGCTGTCAGCTAGACAGCCGTCATATCTCATTCACCCAGCAATGTGCATTTTGACACATATATGGGATATTTGTACATTTAACATATACATCTGTCTACACTTCGTCTGTCTCTCATGATGAGACAAGTCATCGATGGAAGTCTGTGACCTATGAATGCCACCAGTTGCCATGCCATGTCTTCTGACTCGAAGACCTTCAGATCTAGGGTTCTAGGCGTAGGAATAATACATATATACAGTATATGGTGGCATATAATATATTATTATGAATCACTTTTGGGTTTACTACATGATTGTGAACTGTTTCACTAGAAGTATGTGAACCCATCCTTTCAGATAATTCATCCCAATGTCTAGAAGATTATATCAAGAGGATACAGGATATAAAGAGACTGAATGATAGATTAAACTCCAGAGTCCCTTTTCGCTTGAGGGCAGAGATTTTAAGATATCATTCAAAGTAATAATCAGTATAACTCAGAGTAATGACGGGCGGTTCACAGATGTTAAGATTAAGCTGCATTAAAAATAATTCAAACTATTATATGTAGCTTTTGGCTAAGGTTGTGGCACAAAATGTATAAAATACAAGAAGAGATTAGGAGCATAGATTTCGGGAAGAGACTGATGTAAGTTATTTATGGTTAACCACTTCAGTGCCAGGATATTCATCAGGTTAAAGGGGTTCATAGAATTGGAAAAACATGGATGCTTTCTTCCCAAAAAAAAAAACCGTACCTCCACAGGTTGTCTCAGTATTGCTGCAAACTATGGACAAGTGGATTTTTACCATCTGGCACAGACCCCCAAAGCCTGAGAATTTAGAATTTTGTTTCTACTTGCTTATTTAAGATAGGCCCCATGCACACAACCGTTGTTTGTTTCCGCGTCCGTTCGTTTTTTTTTCACGGATAGGATGCTTCCCCATTCATTTCAATGGGTCCGTCAAAAAATGCGGATGGTCAACCGTTTTTGTTCCGCATCCGTGATCCGTGTTTTCATTCCGTCAAAAAAATAGTGCATGTCCTATTTTTTTCACGTTTGTGGACAAGGATCGGCATTTTTACAATGGATCTGCTACAAAAATCGGATCCGTCAAAAAAAACGGTCCGTCATCCGTTTTTTTTGACGGACGCAAAATTTCAAGGAGGATCAGACGCGGAGGCAGGCAACAGTCGTGTGCATGTAGCCATAGTCCATCAATGTGTCATCAGGGACCCAAACCAGTTAGCAGAATGAAAGGGCCACTAATCTCCAGTTTACGCCCATTCTACTATTTCAACTTAGACATCATCTGTCAGCAAAATCAACCCTACTAAACCAGGCAGAGTTGGATTGGCCATAGACCCTACAGGGAAATCTAGTAGTGGGCCAATGCCCAGGGGGCCACTCAAGCCCTCCTGATGGCCGCAGGCCAGGTACATAATGATCGAATGCTCAAAGGCCACAGGTGCCCTCCTTAACTCAACTGTATTACTGTCCTCATGACGATGATACAGGGACTACAGCAAATGGGAATACATACAATATCAAGTCATATTTGAACTGTAATACACAATTTGCAATCTATCTGGTCACGTGTATAGCATGCAATCTCCAATAGGTAGGCTGTACATCAAATGCAATCAAAACAGGAGTACGTAAGCATATTTCAGATACACCACATTACAAAACAAGAAATGTCTCTGCAGTAAAACATCAAGGGGATACTTCCGGTTTAAGTGTTCAGGGGATTGAAAAGGTTACTCCACCAGTGAGAGGGGGAGACCACAGAAAAAACTCCTGACTAGAGAAACCTTTTGGATGTATGTGCTTGGCACTTGCGTTCCCAATGGGTTTAAACAAGAGATGTGATTTGATTTTGCAATATTAATTAAAGTTATCCTGAACATTGCCATTTTTGTCATAAGTAATATGTTTTTTATTATATATGGTTTTCCTGTAGGTGAAGGGTTAATGAGTGAAGTGAATGTCTAAACCGCCCACTCCAGGTGAACCTGCCTAGCCTGCCCTATGGTTGATGGGAGGTGCGGGGGTTTATATGGAGTGGCTTTTGTAAAGTACACTTGGCATGAGAAAGGACTGTAATTTGTGTGTCTGAAACGCGTAGATTGTGTATTGTCCTCCTGTGCATGGAGGATTTTTTAAACCGGAATAAAGAATTGGATTTTAGAAGCTGGACCTTTCCGTTTTTTTTTTCTCAGATGATACAGTTGAATATTGTGGTTGGGGAGGCAGTATTGTGCTGCCCTGTGGCATTTGGTTCTGCTGGGGCAGTATTCTGTGCTGCACTACGGTACTGCAGGCCCTGCCTTCTTCTCTTGTCCTCCCTACTTGTTTTGTTACACCTTCTGTCAATTTAGACCTGCCTACAACATGTGGCAATGTTTAGTTTTTTTTCCCAGGGCTGCTTTAAGTTACCAATCCACTTCTGAACCAGACATAATGCCGGGTAGAGTTGATCCTGCTGATTAAAAGCATACCTTTGTTGGTTAGATTGGTTGCGTCATTGTGAAGAAAAAGTACTTTTACTCTACATGCAAATGGCAGTTAAGTGCACCGAAGGTGGTCCCAAGTCACTCTGTGCATCCTTGCTCCTCCCTCTTCCTCTGCCAGCCCATCCCTTTCTTTCTTGGTTGACAAGACCAGGTGAGATGACCATGCAGGAAACTGTCCCTGTCAATCAAGAAAGAGGAGGTGCTGATAGTAGAAGGAGGAGTAAGGGTGCATAGGGTGGCTTGAGCCCACCCTCAGTGCAATTAACTGCTGATTTGTAGATGGATTGCATTAGCTGCCTCATACAATAGAAAAGAAAAAAAGCAGCACATTTTGCTCTGCTTACAAGATGGTTGACCAAGTCCATCAGCTAATCCAGCACACCACAACAATTCCAACTTGCAATAGTTTGCATTGTATGTGCTTTTTTAAGTGCATTTGCCACCTTTCTTTTGACAGATAGGACTTTATTTACTTTTATGCGATTTTAGAGGTAATGTGAAAATTACAAAATAATGGTGTTTTTTTTATATTAACACAAAATGTGTAATATTAGTGTGCTAAGGCCCCTTTAACACTGGCGTTTTATCTTTCCGTCCTAGAGTTCCGTCCTCGGGGCTGATCAGGATTATCCCAATGCATTCTGAATGGAGAGAAATCCGTTCAGGATGCATCAGGATGTCTTCCGTTCAGTATGTGAATGTTTTTTTGGACGTTGACAAACCCGTGGCATGCTGCGGATTTATCTCCGTGCAAAAATCCGGAAGACAAGCCGCAAAGACGGATCCAGAATTAATGCCCATTGAAAAGCATTAATCCGGATCCGACTTTAAGCTAAACGTTGTTTCGGCGCATCGCCGGATCCGACGTTTAGCTTTTAAAGAATGGTAACCATGGCAGCCAGGACGCTACTAAAGTCCCGGCTGCCATGGAAAAGCAGCGGCGAGTCGGGGGAGAAGCTATTTACCTTCCGTGCGGCGGCCCGGGCGCTCCTTGATGACGTCACCGGGTCCCTGCGTCCACCAAAATCACCAGAGGTACAAGAAGGGTGCAAACGCTGGGCGCCATCTTCAGCCGGCATTCTGCCCCTTTTATTCCACTGGGCACGCACCAGAACGAGCGCCGGCGTGATGTCATGATGCAAAGCCACGCCCCTCTGCCTCTGATGTCCATGCTTTTACCCATAGTTTTATATGTTAGTGTCACTCTGACATTATTTGCTACGGCTGTCTTTTGCATTAAAGAGCTTGAAGGAGAGGGAAGAGAAAAAAATTAGAAAAAATATGAGTCCTAGAGGACCTCAGAGTGTCACCAATTTTGGGTGCAATTGGAGCACTTTTTATTTGGGTAGAATCGATTTGGACACAAGTCGAATTTTTTGACCAATTTGTTAGAATTGGATCTGAAACTAATTTCAACAAATTTTCCTATTTGTAATATTGACATCACATATCTAATCATCATAGTCTCTGGGGCCTCTCTAGTGACAGTGTGGTCACAGGTCCAGTGAGCATGGCCTAGGGCCCTCAGCCCTATAACTCTGCACATGTAGCACAATAGAGTTGTGTGCAAGTGGTTAAAAAATGAGAAATGTCAACTTGTTGCCAGACTGATGGAGGCTGAAGATTAGTGGGGATTAAGCAAAGGAGTGAGCGGCTACTAATGCTGAATACTGATAATGTGCAACTTAGAATCAGTGAGACATAACAGAAAACGGAAGAGAATATTCCAGGATCTTCTTAAAAATTCGAATAATTTCCAAGACGGCTTAGTGTTCATGGCCTTTGACGTCCAATGGCCGGTGCTGGAGGTTGTGAGAAGCTCTTATGTTGCAGCATATAATCCTCTTTACTCTACACGATGGACAATTTTTAGTAAAGTATATCCTAAAGGAAGACATAAGCACAAGTTCTTTCCCACAATGGTCTGTCCTTATAAATATGCATATTGAGCAATGAATACTTTGGACTTGTTCTTTGCATCATCTACCACCAGGCCATTGTACCTGTAGCTTTCTAATGTTCTTATACAGTGTATTAAGATGTTTGAAGTTTAAAGGGAATCCGTCTCCAGCCATTTCCCTATCCAGCTGTTTGCATAGACACATAGCTATGGTTCACTTGATTAAAACACAGTTTTTCTTTTGTTGATGTGAGACCTGGTTCCCAAGTTATTATAATTTTCATAACATGAAATTATTCCTTGGGTGCAATGAGGGCACCACTATTGCTCTTTTTGCACCCAAGCTTCGCTCCTTTCTGTAGTCAGCCCCTCATTTACTGCTTTGATTGATGGCATTAGACAGTGGCAAAGCAGTGAGGGAGGGGCTGGCCACAGAAAGAAGAGGAGCGTGGGTGCAAAAAGAGCAATGGTGAAGCCCTCCTTGCACCCAAGGCCTAATTTCATGTTAAGAAAAGGTATGATAACTCTGGAACGGATCCTTAGATCAATTAATAAAAAAACGGCGTTTTAATAAGGTGAACCACAGCTATGTGTCTATGCAAACATTTTAGGGAGGTCGCTGGTGACAGATTCCCTTTTTGAGGGACACTTCCATCAGAAAGTGTATATTAATAGAATACCATTTTGTAGAACTTGCAGCAGTTTTTAATTTTCATTTCCCCAGTCGTCTCCATGACGGCACACTCGGAGATTGACTTCCTCTGATAGGACAGGATAAAAACACAGAGAGGTTAAAAACGCCACCCCTTCCCCCTCATCCCCAGTGTTTTTTCCTGTCCTGCCAGGGAAGGAAGACCGGAGAGGTGCAGGGAGCTCTACGGGGTTCCTGGCAGTATTGTTTCTTTGCACATCTTGCGCATCTTCTATACAGACCAGAGGTTGGTTCTGGCGGTCCGGCTCTCCCTCCTCCTGCTAAGCTCTGTGCCCGGGCCCCTGCTGGCATTGGTGGCCCTGGCGAAGTTTCCTCCTGCGGCGGTCCAGGAGGGCTATATTCGGAGTGATATGGCGGCTGGAGTGACGCTAGGACGCGATTCCCTCCAACCGCTGGGGGATGACATCAGTGGAAGAGGGGCGTAGCTTTGCATTATGACGTCAGGCCGGCGCTCATTCCGGTGCGTGCCCAGTGGAATAAAAGAGGCAGAATGCCGGCTGAAGATGGCACCCAACGTTTGCACCCCTGATTGTGCCTCTGGCGATTTTGGTGGTCGGGACCTGCTGAACATGAGTGCCCCTACCACACCTGGCTTAGGATTGGAGCCCCCCACTACCCAGGGTCCAGTAAGTAGCCTGAGTCAGGCACCCTTCATGTACTATTCTAGCCCTGTAGTGGTTGACGCTTCTCTTCCTTATATGTTTCAGGGAGAAAAGGAGCCTTTCTCATCTGTTAAGGCCAGAAAGTGTTGCTTGTGTTTGAAGCATCTAATGTACTGCATCAGTCGTTAAATCCGAGTCTCTCCAGCCTGCTCGACGATATCAAGTCTATGGTTAGGAAGGAGGTTCAATCAGCCCTGGCCTCACAAAAAAGGGAAGCTTCCCCCCCCCCCAGGCCCCCTCCCCCTAGACTGGGATTTTCTAGAGAGCTTATTAGTGTGGGAAGTGATTCAGATTCAGAAAATCCTGATCTTTTGGATCCTGAGATCTTCGATATGACCCAGGAGTCCAATGAAGATAACGAATACAGGAGGTTTCTGTTTAACCCTGCAGACATCGAAGAGTTAATCAGAGCTATAAGGGCCACGATCAGGATGGAAATTCCCAGGAAGCCCAGAACAGTTCAGAAGGAGATATTCGGGGGGAAAGGCAGAGGTCTGTGTTTCCGGTGCCAGATAACGTACAGAAGCTGATTAAAGCGGAGTGGGATAAACCTGAAAAGGGTTCCTTCATTTACCAAGGCATTAAGAGGCAGTATCCCTTTGACAAAGCAGATTGCACAGACTGGGAGTCCATTACTAGAGTCGATACTCCTGTGACCAAGGTCGCGAAATGAACAGTCCTTCCTGCCGCACAGTTGAAAGACCCTATGGACAAGAATGCAGAGAGCCTTCTTAAGAAGACATGGGGAGCCCCTGCAGCCCTTTTAAAACAGGGGGTAGCTGCGACATGTGTGGCCCATACCCTAAAAGTATGGCTGGAGCAGTTAGAGTTACATTTAGTCAATAAAACTCAGAGGGAACAGATCTTGGACAGGCTTCCCCTATTAATGGCCGCTAGCTTCCTAGCAGACGCCTCAGTGGAGTCCGTAAGACTATCTGCCCCTATGGCGGTCCTATCTAATACAATTAAAAGAGTCCTTTTGCTGAAGGCCTGATCGGGGGATATGATGTCCAAGAACAAGTTGATTTATCTGCCGTTCCATGGCCAGTATGTCTTTGGTCCTGACTTGGGGATAGAATCTAAGAAAAAGCCACTTTCCTGCAAAAAATGTTTTCCTGAAGACAGATCTAAAAACAGGAGGAAGCTTTTTCGTAACAAACCACAACCTCAGGATACCAAAACAGAGAGGAAAATTAGGGTTAAGGTACAAAAGGAAGGGGGGGGAATTTCCTCTTCAATCCCAATAAAGGGGATCCTTTCCCCTACTCCTCCAAGCAATGATATCATCAGGGTTGGGGGAAGACTCAGCTCCTTCATGGACACCTGGGAGCGTGTCATCGCAGACCCTTTTATTGTCAAAATTATAAGAGAAAGGTATGCAATAGTGTAAAGGGAGAATATTATTTACCAATATTAAGCGAATATCAGTAATTAATATTCATAAATAGGTGTAAACCGTCTATAGATAGTCACGCCTATTTATATCCTTAACAACACAGTTCTATTACCTAGCACGTCACCAAGTCGCTTACACTTACTATCTGCATGCGCCTGACTCACTACGCTAAACGCTAATAAATACACGCTACACAATTCTATCAGTAAAACGGTATTTAATAATACTTGACGCACACAGATATATACCAAATAACACAGCACTTCAAATATAATACTAACTACACTACACAATCCCAATTTCCACCCACAACACTAGCTAATACAAGTTACACACACACATATACTTGACCGCCCCACCCCGCCTGGCACTAACCTGTCCCTAGGGGCAATTTATACAGATGCTGAGGACCAAGGGGTTAAACTGCTGTAACTGGGGTACAGGGAAGCAAGGAAAGGATAAAGGTATAGTGGGATAGTTGGTGGGGTAAGGGTTAAGGTATGGTGGGCAGATCGTTGGTGGGGTAAGGGTTAAGGTGTGGTGGGATCGTTGGTGGGGTAAGGGTTAAGGGTTAAGATATGGTGGGATCGTTGGTGGGGTAAGGGTTAAGGTATGGTGGGTAGATCGTTGGTGGGGTAGTGGCTGGGTAAGGGTACTTATGCCGTTATGAGCTCGTTGTCCAGGGGATGCTTGTTCTTCCAGGGGATGATCCTCTTCATGTGGGGCGGTTGGCTTTCTCTCCCCAGTGCAGGGCCTGCCGGACTTATATGTCCGGCAGCCCGCACTGCCGCACCGCCCACACAGTGGCGCGCGAGCCGCCACCACCGTGAGGGACACGTGGGCCGGCGCGGTGAAATGACGTCACCGCGCCTGCCCGCGCCTCCCTGCACGCGCGCACAGGGCCGTTCGCGCGGGCTGACAGGCGGGAGATCCTTTGATCTCCCGCCTGTCTCTCCTCTGCATTCGGGCAGCGCGATAGTAATCGCGCTGCAGGAATGCGCATAATAGAGGGAGGGAGGTTTCTCCCTTCTCTCTATTATGTATAATTACCTGCAGCTGTGCTGCAGATAATTAGAACAAAGGACTTGAATTCTTTAAGAATTCATCCTTTATTCACACCAGGATGATCGGACCTTGTCCGGTCATCCTGGTGCCTACAACCAGATTACATCAATGTAAATGCTTGGGGCACATTTACATTGATGTAACTGGAATGAGGTCACAGAAGGGACATCTAAAGGGGCCTATGGATATGGGGGGCGGGAATATTGTATTATATAAATGGGGATTTAATATATATTTAAGGGGGCATATATTATCAAGGGATATATTTAAAGAGCCAGTACCTACATTCCCACAGGGGCAACAATGAGCCCCTGGGGGAATAGCAAAAAGCCAGATGTGCGCAGATGTTGGGCACATCTGCGCACATTGCTTTATTCTTGGCCCAATTACGCACCATATATATATGCAAGCCTACAGAGGCATGCATATATAATGCCACCCTTCCTCAACAATCCCCCTGTTGTCGGGAACACGACAATATAGAGAGGGAAGGGTGGTGACATATTTGCCCCCCCCCCCCCAACCCCTTCCTCGGTAATGGTTCAGGAAAACTGGAGTGCTCACTATCCCTTAGGTACCTAGACATCACCTAACCCGACCGACCTCCGACCTGCCCTTCACCGTAACCAACTCCTCCATCCACAGGATATGCCGTCTTCTTCTCCCAGGACCTCTCTTTGATGGTTGTGGAATCAGCACTCCTATTATACTTCCGGAGTGGCTTGACCTTTGCAGTCTTTGACTTGTCTTTACTTGGTGTCGGCCATCCTTGATACGTTTAGAGTGACCACACCTTCTCCGTCTCTCTCGATGCACTAGCCGATCTTCAGGTGACGTCCAGCCCCAAGGGATCTGGAGCGTTCTCACCCTCACCGTCTCTCGGTTATTCTTCAGGTGTCGTCTGCCCCCAAGGGATCTGGAGCGTTCTCACCCTCACCATCTCTTGGTTAATCTTCAGGTGTCGTCCGCCCCCAAGGGATCTGGAGCGTTCTCACCTTCACCGTCCCAGTCTTCAATCTGCGTCAACTCTCTTGTATCGAAGGATGGGTGCGGTTCTCCCATGGACAGCTGAGTCGGTCTTTACAAGGCAGATCAGTTTTTTTTTTTTTTTTTTCAAATCAATGGTGATGTCATAGTACCTAAATTCTAACTGCGGGAATACCTCCGCTTCGCTACACATCCAAATTTTCCCTTACGAACCTCACCGTTCAGGGTTCAAAGTGGCAAATGGCAGAGGGGACCTGTCCCTATCGGGCCCTAATCTCCCTCCCCATTCACACAAAAATACATAACATACACACACAATTTCCCCCTCCCCCAACCCACCCAAACCCAAGACATTTATACACAGTTGAATGAGGTTTCCGGAAGGTCCAATGACATACCCCCAAGAAACCTCATAAAAGTTCAGTACAAGTACGTGGGGTCTCAGGACACTACGACGTATCCATCCTAGACCCTGTAACCCAGTACATTCTGTTAGGTTTCAGGACTTGAAGAGAAGTCAAGTCCTGAGTCTCCGGCGGTTAAGTTCGTGAAGTGCTGTCTGGTTCTGGTCTAGTAGGTCCGTTAATCTCTTGACTCTTCGATACATCACCCAAAGTCCAAGATACATGAGTCCAACCAGAACCAGAAGCACTATCACTGGGTGTATAAGTAAATTAAAAAATGAAGTTGCCTTTGGACTGTATCCGAAGAGACTCTCCCACCAAGAAATCTTCGAGTCTTTGTCCAATGCTGTGGCAACCGCAGTAATCTTGGTTCGGTCATGGGTGAGTTGGATGGTGGCTTGATTTTCAGTCTCCCGAAGATGCCGAATAATCTCTTCCTCTTGGCCGAAGTCCATCAGGAGATGTCTAAGTTCTTTACCGAAGCCAAGAGGGATCTTCTGCAGTCTTACAGGAACATCGGGACGGATGTCAAGTCTTTTCTCGGGAGTAATCGGGGTCCTTCCCTGCTGTTCTGCGACGTCCAGACCTAGAACGGGACTAAGGGAGGAGCTCTCCTCGCTCGGTGCAATTAAGACCAAAAATTGCATACGATGGATCACTCCCTTGGTACCAACACCAATACCCTTGTCCCAAATATTTCAAAGAGGACGAGGGTATTGGGTTGGCCTTCATCTCACAGGACCCCTCGGTGTTCCAACACTGGTGTCTGAGCACCCGATCCTGACTACCCTGACAAAGGATGGCATCCTCTCTCATCCAACATCCCTCCGTGTCCAACAAGGAGGGATGGCCTTCTTCATAGGTTAGAACGCCCGAGGGGAGCTGTGGATGAAGCACCGTCTGGTTATTTATCACTGTACCTAGGTTGATGGCACTGTATCCCTGTCTGAGGCGACCGGACACTGGTGCCAAGGACGAAGCAGTGCAGGTTAAATTTTGACACCCATGCCATTGAACCACCCACCAGTTGGTGTGATTCATGGCAAAAGGAGAAATCAGTGGGCTTATTCGCTGATGGAGGTTGAATGGGAAGTGGCCGCTGTGGAGCGCTGAGACAATATGTTTAAGGTTGTCCGAGAGTTCGCTTTGGACCTGCGTACATGCCAGGGCAAGTTGAGCCCGATCCTGCTCCTCCAAGAGACCCACAACTAACCTCCTAAACTTCTCACGTATAGCGGAAGATAGGGAGGTAGTGGCATCTATGTGTGAATGCTGTAAACCCTCTAAGACATGGTTTACATCAAGCTGGGTCTTAAATCCTTCCCCGGCATGTCGCGCAACCTCCCCAAGCTTATTTCTCAGGACTTCCATATCCATAGTGTTCAGGGCGCCCACTCCCAACGCACCTCCGCCAAGTCCCATAGCCACTAGATCTCTCCTCCCCTGTTCTTCCTATACCGGGAGTCTTCTTTCCTGACCTCTTGCCCCGCCTCTATCCAACCTCTTACCAGATCAATTTGGTTCCTAACAAACTCCTCACACCGATGATCCCAATGGTCAACTCGGAAGTCATCTACGGAAATTCTCCAGGTGAACAGGATGAATTTGGCATCCGTGATGATCTTCCAAGGGGATGACAGTTGAGGAGCTATAGGGTCTGCCAATTGATGGATAGGGGCGGTGCAAGAATCTGAGTGTGGTTTCACTGGTTGGAGACCTTCTGTTTCATAGGGGACCCTCACTACCGTAACACAGACCTGTCCCCGTCCCTTGAATGGATACCACTGTTCGTCTTCTCCAGCCTGCAACACTAGTTTCCCTACAGGTTTGGATTGAGACAGATAGACCCACTGAGTAAACGTCCAGCACCCTTCATCGGCTGCCTCGCAAAAGGCCACTTAAACGAACCATCTATATTGATGTCAAAGTTAATGTCCCTGCCTCTAGGGTCTTTCCAATCAGAAGACACATACCTACCCCGGTATTCCTCAGTCATAGGGGTACCATCCATCCATACATCCACCGTAGGGTTGTCCACCCCGTTGCACACTAAATCCCACCTCCAGGGATTAGTGTCCAACATCACCATCTGGTTGTCCTGATCCCAGTGGGCATAGGTGACGAAGTAGTATCCCGTCACCTCAGGAACGCAGATGTCTCTCATGATTGTGATCATGAAAGATCGTATGGATGGAGATCCTCTTAACTGAGCATACCTAGGGTCCTTGGCATCGGTCCGTACCTTTAAAACTGTGGCTCTGTATAAGCCCTCTAGTTTTACCGGACCACTCTGATCATTCCAAATGACCTGACCCGAGTCACTGCAGTTTAACTTTAACATCATTACACTGGTTCGTAAGTAATCTGTGGACACATGTCCTCAGTACATAACTGGATTCCCTGGTGATAATCATCCGGGAATCCCTCAACATACAATAAGCCTTCAGGGTACCTTTTACTGGAATGGGCCTATCGAAATACGTCCTAACCCTCAACCCGTCATGGCTATCCTTCCCTAGAAAGGTAGCTTTCAGGATGCACCAACCGCTGTACTCTGCCCCAGTGACATCTTCACGGCTCAGCAAACCCTCCTTGGTGCACAACACTGTGGTAGTGTTGGCTCTCACTTGCTGGTAAGGATGCAAGTGTGGGTCCCTAGACACCCATCTCAGGGATTTGATAGGTGTAGGGTCTGAGTCCTGAAAATGCCTGAATTCCTTGAGACAGAGGGCGTGTAAGTCATGTTGTATGGCAGACACATTCTCCACCGGGGTATAATGTTGAATTACACCATTGGCAAAACCCTCTCTCTGGAAACCATACAGATACCATTGACCTGGTGTAAAGGTAAGGTTCTCGTATGGTTCCAGGATTTTGCCACCCAAACATTCCACCATTAAAAGGCCGGGTCTATTAATTGATATGCTGGCCATACCAATATTAGTCCCCAGGCCCTCCCCTGAAGAGGTTGAGCCCGCCACCAACATGCTTACCACCAGTGTCACAAGCTGGATACGTATCCCATTCGGAGGCCGCCTATCTTTTTCTTGGTAGTGTGGACCCATGAAGTGTCTCCCTCTTGTGTTCTGTAACAAGACGGAATGTTATGTGTAATGGATTCATTATTGACCTGCCAAGCCCTACTACCCCCCCCCCTCACCCAACTCGGAACGCCATGCGCTATGGAGTTGGGGAGGCTCGGGTGGCTTTGGCCTGGTCGACGTGAATCCACAAGACTTCCTGGCGTCTACGGGATTTCTTTTTGTTTGTGATAGGCCTTTGTACCTTCAGCATGGTGTCTCCCATTACTTCAAGGACTTTGTAGGGTCCTTCCCAGTTTGCATCCCATGGGCCAGCCCGACGAAAAACTTTTACCATTACCATCTCTCCCACAGCGGGCATTGGTGTTTCCCCCTGTAGGTACGGTTTGTGCAACCGTATAGCGGCATGAGGCAGTAACTCCTTCAGGTTCTGCTGAACCTGTTGGAGAAACATGTCCCTGGCGATGGCGTTTTTCGTGGGCTCCGACACTTGGGGTTCGTTTGGTAACCATATGGGCATCTTTCGTCCGGTCATGAGTTCAAATGGGGAGATGCCGGTACTGGAGGCCTCGGTGGCTCAGATCCCCATTAGCACCGCTGGAAGAGAGGTTACCCAAGAGGAACCTTTCTCCAGCAATGCCTTGGAAAGCCGGG
Organism: Bufotes viridis; assembly: GCA_033119425.1. NCBI lineage: Eukaryota > Metazoa > Chordata > Amphibia > Anura > Bufonidae > Bufotes > Bufotes viridis. The sequence continues at coordinate 64,543,409 of CM065593.1, forward strand.
TTTTGATGGTCCGGTTCATCCGTTCCACTATGCCTGCTGACTGAGGGTGGTAAGACACATGAAACCTCTGCTTTATGTCTAAGAGACCACAGAGCGCTTTCATGACTTTACCCGTGAAATGGGTCCCTCTGTCTGATTCTATCACTCTGGGGATCCCCATCGTGACAGAACTTGTTCCCAGAGAACACGGGCAGTAGTGGAGGCCGTATCATTGACCGTAGGGATGGCTTCTACCCATTTCGAGAAGACATCCACTATCACCAGGGCGTAACGACAGTTACGACTCCCGGTTGGCAAAGGTCCGATGAAGTCAATTTGGATTGCGGACCATGGACCATCAGCAGGAGGAACCCGCTGCAACACCGGTTTCAGGGCTGGCGCCCTTGGGTTAACCTGAGCACACACCAGGCACTGTTGCGTGACCTCCTCTACCGTGTTGGACATCCCAGGCCAGTACAATTTGTCTCTCAAGAGAGGCAAGAGTTTATTCCGGCCAAGATGTCCAAACAGTTGGTGGTTCAACCGCGTCAACTCTGCTTGCAGATGCTGTGGAACCACTGGAAGAGGAAGCGACTGTGTCCCGGTGTCGTAACACAGGATCCCTTGTTGTAAGGACCAGGGATGCTGTGGTGCCTGGATGTGTGTCATTAGAAGAGGATCCTTGACTTGTTCCTCCTCAAATGACACCGGGCCGTCACTCAGATGGGTACGTGCTGCAATCTGGTACTTGGGCAGTGGCTCAGTGCCTGGTTCCCGAAGGGTCCCAGACACTGCAGCCAGTTTTGCCAGTTCGTCTGTCTGATCGTTTCCTATTGTCAAAGGTTCGTCCCCTTTTTGATGCGCCGGGATTTTGATGATGGCTGCTTCCGCCATGTGTGCCTTGCCCCACTCCCACAGCTCTTTCAGGACTGACACATGAGCCAGAGGTTTGTTTTGGCTGTCCACAAATCCTCTTCTCTTCCATACGTCAAGGTGCAGTGTGAGGGAACGAACTACATATGAGCTGTCGCTATATATAGATCGTTTCCCTGGAGGTTGAAGAAGCAAGGCTTCTTTAACAGCCTCCAGTTCTGCCCGTTGTGCTGACATGTGACCCGGTAGCCGGACCAGACTCTGGGTACCAGTGGTCTCATCCAGCACAGCAAAACCTGTGACATATTCCCCATTCAGATAAAACCGAGAGCCATCTACAAAGATGACCCTGTCATCTGGATGGCTGTCAGTCCTGAACATCTGTGGAGAGTCGTCCATTTCTGGTTGGCCGCAGTCATGTTCAGTTCCAGTCAGGTTCAGCAACTGGGACAGAACATACTTGGCCTTGTGGTCCACCTGCAGATTCCGGCCGCTGAGATCCATGATCCATCTCCCGAATCTCTGTTGGGAGACTCCAGGGAGAGTATCACGAAGCATTCCAGCGGGGAATGTGGAGTCTGCAAAGTGAGGGGCCGGAAACCAACAATATGCTCCGTGGTCTTAACGGCATAATGTATGGCTGCCAGTTGTTTGGCACATTCATCAAACCCTCGTTCGACGGGCGAAAGTAACCTGGAGAAATATCCCAGCGGTCTGGTCACGTACCCTACTTTCTGTAGTAGGACCGCTGAGATAGACTCCATCCCTGAATGTGCCTGTATGGCCATTTCTCCATCAGGATGTGGACTGGCCAACACAGGTGCCGAGGAGAGGTCCCTCTTCAGAGTTGAAAAGGCCTCTTCCTGTGCATCGGACCAACCTTTGACTGAGGGTTCTTCTCCTCGAAGGAGTTCATAAAGAGGTTTTGCCTTGGCCGCAAAGTCTTCTATGAACTCCCTCATGAAGTTGGCCACCCCCAGGAATTTTCTCAAATCCTGAAGAGTGCCCGGCCTGGGTAACTTTACCATGGCTTCCACACGGGCCGTCATGATTCCTTTGGTTCCAAAAGAGATTCTGACCCCTAGGAAAATTACCTCTGCTTTGGCCAAATTTGCCTTATGGGGACTCAGTTTGAGTCCTGACTTTGCCAGAAGTCCCAGCAGCTCTCTCAACAGAACCACGTGTTCCTCCATGGTCTCTGTATGCAAAAGCAGGTCGTCCACGTATTGTAGAAGGCATTCCGGCCGTGAGAACACGCTCAGCACAGCCGCCAATGCCTGATGGAAATACGTGGGGCTGCTATGGAACCCCTGGGGCAGTACAGCAAACATGTACTGTTTGTCCCCCACCGTAAAGGCAAATTTGTACCGGCAGGACTTTGTGAGTTCGATGGAGAAGAACCCGTTGGCAACATCAATGGTCGAGAATACGCGGCTTTTGCCGCTTATCCTGGCCATGATGTCGGGAGTTTGAGCCACCACTGGAGCTGACATTGGGGTGTACTTGTTAAGGACCCGGAGGTCTATGGTCAGCCTCCATGCATTGGTGTCCTTTTTCTTAACTGGCCAGAGGGCATTGTTGCACTTAGAATTGCCCTCTATGACCACACCCTTGGCCTTCAATTCATGGACGGTGTCCATGATTGAATGGGTGGCCTCTGGTGGAAATCGATATTGGCGTTGAGGTGGAGGGTCAGGACCCTGTATGTCCACCTGAACGCCAATCAGCCTGCCACAGTCGTTTTTGCTTTGGGCCCACAGATCAGGGTACTCGTACACAATAGGCTCGAGGTCTGGATTATGTGAGACCTCAGGCCATTTGTGTTCAAGCACATCAGTAGAGTTGTCTACTGCTGGCAAAGGTGGTCCCAGACACTGGCGTTGGATGACAAACACCTTTGCTCGTCTGGGACCTTTCCACACAATACAATTTGCCAGATCTAGGATCCACCCATTTTGTGTCATTACATCGGTTCCGATAATGTTATCAGAACCGGGTAATACCACATGGGTATCCTGAGGGTCGTGCACTTGGTAATCTGAATGATTACCTCGTCAATTCTGTGGGCCTTCACCCCCCCTTGTTGGTGATCAAATCCGATCACCACACACTGAGGGCTGTTGGGGTGTAAATCATGTTTGATATTGGTAATGGAAATTTCCGCACCAGTATCAAGCATGATTTTCGTTTCCTTATCTTTTATCATGGCTGTTATATGGGGTCTCCCTGAAGAATCCAGTATGATTGGACATACTGGCGCCAATTCTTTAGGGATCCCTGATCCTCATTCGATATCCACCAGACTCCCAGTAGGTACCCGAGTGGTACATACTGCCACTTGTACGCTCTTTTCTTGTTCCTGGGGTGTGGAATCTTTAGATTCTACCCCCCCTGGGACATTCACAACCGCCAAGTATTTTGGCGCTTGACCTGATGACTGTCCCATATTCCTGTCAACCTGTTCCCCCACAGGCTTGACAAAATTAGGTTTCATCCTGAAACCGTTATTGTTGCCATTTCTCTCTGAATTTGTCCGGTTAATCCTTAACCATTGTGGACAATTTCTCTGTATATGCCCCTGTTGTAGGCACAGAAAACACTTAAAGTTTCCTGCCTTTTCCAACGGCGGGGCCGTGGGGCGAACGGTAGAAGTAAACTTCGTGTGCTGTACCCGTTCGTCGTGCGACTTAACGCGTACCGGCACACGCTCCCTCACTTTAACGGACTTCTTATTGTGCAGTATGTCCTGTCTACACTGCTCAATAATCATGGCCGCGTCCGTGAGGGATGGCTCCCTAGCTGCACTCAGTCGGATTGCAGTATCAAGGTATGGAAACTTTTCCACAAACATGCGCACCATGCCTTGTGGAATCCCCATACCTTGATCTTTGGTAACCCTCCTGTACATAGCTTCGAACCAACTACACAATGATAAGGGTTCATCATGTATAGAAGGCTTGAACTTTGACAGAACCTCTGGAGTGACATCCCAGTGACCCGTGGCCAGTCTCGTGAGTATGGAGAGACGTTCCTCCTTGTCATGAAACTGGCCGTTCATGGGTTGCATCCTTCCCGTTACCTCATACCTTTGATTAAGGTGTGTCGGTAACCACACTTTGAACAGCTCCATGCGATATTCCGGAGCCACTGAATATTTGTTACAGTGACCTTCGAAAATATCGCATGAGGTGAACGGATCTACATTGGGATCGTATTTCGGGATCTCCTTGCAGATCCGTAACAGGAAGTTTATCCTTTCCATACTGGAATGGTTAGGATACGCCTCTTCCTGTCTCTCCGGACGTGTTGGCGGATTGGAAGTGGTATATGGCCATCCACTTTCCTCTCCCCAACCGTTGTCCTGTTCCTGGAAACGGCTGCTCCCCGTGTTCTCCCGGGTGTCGGGGTGAACCGTAGCGACCGTTCCACCTGTCCCCTAGTATCTACCATTACGGATGTAGTATCCGTTGGAGACCTTGGCGCTGTCGCCGCTGTCTCCCCTGTGCCACTCCCGAAACACAAACTTGTTTCGTGGGCACCATACCGTTGGTACTAGGCCTGGACAAATCTGCAATAGTTTGTGTCTTTGCAGCCAGATCCCTCCTCATCTGAACAATCAGGGCATCCATAGATGCCGCATTGTTCCTATACTGATTAATCTCAGTATACAGCCCGAGTAGCTCTCTGTCCACATCAGAGTAGAGACACTCCTTGTCCGATAGTCTCGACTCTAACATGCAGATTTCTCTGCCCCTGTCAACTGTACACTGGGCCTCTTCTTGTAATTGCGCTTCTAGTGTGTGTATTCTCCTATAGTTATCAACGCAACAATTGCAGTGGAAGTTTGCCATGTCCACAACTTCCTTTGCCTTGTCCGCAACTTCCTCTGCCTTTCTTGCGCTGGCGAGTGCATCAGTGTGTTCCTCCTTCCAAATGATATCTTCATAGGTGAGAACCAATTTGGCTAACATTTGGAGGCGTTTGGTTGTCTTGTTAAAGATACCCTTACTAATGCAAACCCGATCATGAGCGTAAGCCTGGTCCAGCAAGGCGGACCACAGCAGCTCAGCGGATTTGTATGTAGTAGGGGGAATGGGATTAAAAGTGCTGTTCCTAGCTAAGTGTTGGAGTGTGGAGAAGTTCATACTCACATTTTTCTGAGCCTCCATCTTCTTCGCGGTGCTGTACTCTTCCGTCCCTTGCGGCTGCTTTAAAGAAGTCCTTTCTTCCGGATCGCTTCTTCTCGCCCAGCCGGACCTGTACACACCTCCTACGCAGATGGACCTCTTTTCCGTGACGTATCCTTCTTCCACTCCAAACGACGATGACCGTGTAAAGGAATAGAACAAATATTAACACTCAGATAGATTATAGATTCTCTGCAAAAGACTTTGGTCAATTCCTGGTATTAATGGGAAGGATCGTTTCTCCTGTCCGAAATTATCAGGTCTTAGACGTTCAGACTCACCGCTGACCACGTCTCTCCTGCCTGATAATTTACAGTTCTAGCGACCCTTAGCCACAACACCAAAATTTAACGCAAAATCCACGCAGTGGGCCTGGCTCGCCAATGTAAAGGGAGAATATTATTTACCAATATTAAGCGAATATCAGTAATTAATATTCATAAATAGGTGTAAACCGTCTATAGATAGTCACGCCTATTTATATCCTTAACAACACAGTTCTATTACCTAGCACGTCACCAAGTCGCTTACACTTACTATCTGCATGCGCCTGACTCACTACGCTAAACGCTAATAAATACACGCTACACAATTCTATCAGTAAAACGGTATTTAATAATACTTGACGCACACAGATATATACCAAATAACACAGCACTTCAAATATAATACTAACTACACTACACAATCCCAATTTCCACCCACAACACTAGCTAATACAAGTTACACACACACATATACTTGACCGCCCCACCCCGCCTGGCACTAACCTGTCCCTAGGGGCAATTTATACAGATGCTGAGGACCAAGGGGTTAAACTGCTGTAACTGGGGTACAGGGAAGCAAGGAAAGGATAAAGGTATAGTGGGATAGTTGGTGGGGTAAGGGTTAAGGTATGGTGGGCAGATCGTTGGTGGGGTAAGGGTTAAGGTGTGGTGGGATCGTTGGTGGGGTAAGGGTTAAGGGTTAAGATATGGTGGGATCGTTGGTGGGGTAAGGGTTAAGGTATGGTGGGTAGATTGTTGGTGGGGTAGTGGCTGGGTAAGGGTACTTATGCCGTTATGAGCTCGTTGTCCAGGGGATGCTCGTTCTTCCAGGGGATGATCCTCTTCATGTGGGGCGGTTGGCTTTCTCTCCCCAGTGCAGGGCCTGCCGGACTTATATGTCCGGCAGCCCGCACTGCCGCACCGCCCACACAGTGGCGCGCGAGCGCGCACCACCGTGAGGGACACGTGGGCCGGCGCGGTGAAATGACGTCACCGCGCCTGCCTGCGCCTCCCTGCATGCGCGCCACAGGGCCGTGTGCGCGGGCTGACAGGCGGGGAGATTCTTTGATCTCCCGCCTGTCTCTCCCTGCATTCCGGGCAGCGCGATAGTAATCGCGCTGCAGGAATGCGCATAATAGAGGGAGGGGAGGTTTCTCCCCTTCTCTCTATTATGTATAATTACCTGCAGCTGTGCTGCAGATAATTAGAACAAAAGGACTTGAATTCTTTAAGAATTCATCCTTTTGTTCACACCAGGATGATCGGACCTTGTCCGGTCATCCTGGTGCCTACAACCAGATTACATCAATGTAAATGCTTGGGGCACATTTACATTGATGTAACTGGAATGAGGTCACAGAAGGGACATCTAAAGGGGCCTATGGATATGGGGGGGGGAATATTGTATTATATAAATGGGGATTTAATATATATTTAAGGGGGCATATATTATCAAGGGATATATTTAAAGGGCCAGTACCTACATTCCCACAGGGGCAACAATGAGCCCCTGGAGGAATAGCAAAAAGCCAGATGTGCGCAGATGTTGGGCACATCTGCGCACATTGCTTTATTCTTGGCCCATTTACGCACCATATATATATGCAAGCCTACAGAGGCATGCATATATAATGCCACCCTTCCTCAACAAATAGAACTAGAATCTCTTCCCCTACAAGAATTCACCTTAACCCGGCTCCCCTTATCTCAAATGTATTTTCTGTTCAATGGCATAAGAGAGTTATTATGCCTATGGGCAATAGAATGTGTTCCCAGCTGGAAAGTAGGAAGGGGTCACTATTCCCCTTTATTTTTAGTTCAAAAACCAAGCGTCAAGTTCAGGACTATAATAAATTTGAAGCCACTGAACAAACATATCACCTATCGCAGATTCAAAATGGAAACCGTGAGGTCTGCAGTGAAACTCATCAAGAAGGGGTCTATGATGGCCACGATAGACCGCAAAGATGCTTTCTTCCACATCCCGATCTATTCTCAATCCAGGAAGTATCTAAGATTCGCGGTACAGCTGGAAGGAAGAGTCCATCATTATCAGTTCAACTGCCTTCCTTTCAGAATATCTTCTGCCCCTCACATCTTCTCCAAAGTCATGGCAGAAGTAGTGGCCTCCTTAGGCCCGAAGGGAATACTAATAGTTCCATATCTGGATGATCTGTTAGTCGTAGCAGAAAGTACAGATCTTTTTCAGTCACATATTCAGTTGGTCCTTTCTCATCTTCAAGATCTCGGCTGGACAGTCAATTGGTAGAAGTCCAACCTCCTTCCTTAATATGTGGGGGGAAAATTACTATATGGGGGCAGTGTGGGCTGGGGTACTCTGCAGGGTGGGGGACACTACTGTGTGGGAGACACTACTGTGTTGGGGGCAGTGTGGGGGACTGGGGTCACTATTTTTTTTCAACAGTATAGTACCTGGGACATTGGGGAGCACAACGGGCACAGTATTGGGGGTGGCAGCAGGATGACATTGCTGGGATACTAGGATGGGGAGTAGGGCTGCAGTAAACTATTATTTTAGAAATCGAGTATTCTATCGATTATTTTTTACGATTAATCGAGTAATCTAATAAGAATGTTACCATGGCAACCAGGGCTTCAGTAGCGTCCTGGCTGCCATGGTAACCGATCGGAGCCCAGTTATAACACTGCTGGGGCTCCAATCAGAACTTCCACCAATGAGGGGGGAGGAGACTCTGCTCTGTGGCCACTGCCACCAATGAGGGGGGAGGGGACTCTGCTCTGTGGCCACTGCCACCAACGATTTTAATACTGGAGGGTGGGGGGAGGGCGCACTGCGCCACCAATAAAAATTAACCTTTAATGCAGGCAGCAGATCAGCGGCAATTAACCCCTCAGGTGCGGCACCCGAGGGGTTAACTGACGCTGATCGCAGCTCCCTGCCTCCTGTATTAAAGATTACAAAGGACCTTTCATGGTCCGGCCTTACTAACTAGCAGCTACATAGGGCGGCGCCCAGGGATGTCCCTGCACTTACAATTATCCCTGGGCGCCGCTCGGTTCTCCCCACTGTGGGCCAGTTACAGTCTCCTGCTCCATATGCTAACATTAGCGGTACTAATATCGGAGCAATAGGGAGGAGACATCAGCTCTGTGGGCGTTCCTTCTCCCTGCACTGTGACATTCTGTGCTGCGATTGGGAGAAGAAACGCAGGGAGAAGAAACGCCCACAGAGAAAGTGATGTCTCCTCCCCATTGGTCCGATATTAGTAATTGGCACATGGAGCACGAAACTGTAACTGGCCCACAGTGGGGAGAACGGAGCGGCGCCCAGGGATAATTGTAAGTGCGGGGACATCCCGGGCGCCGCTAGCTGCTAGTTAGTAAGGCCGGACAATGTAAGGTCCCGTCATTGGTGGCGCAGTGCGCCCGCCCCTCCTTCGCCCCCCCGTCTCTCCTCACTGGCAGCGCAGCACAGGGGGAGGGAGAGAGCGACTCCTTCTCCCCTGTGCGCCCCGCCTCCTCTGCTGCCAGCCGCTCAGCACAGTGTCGGGTCATAGGGCGCGCTTACGTGAACTATGACCTGACGGGCGACCACGGAGCGGTGAGTAATAGCAAGTGCTGCCCTCCCGCCCCGTGGTCACATGACACAAACGAATCCGGATTTTTTTGTGTCGAAATACTCGATTAAATCGAGTAATCGTTTCAGCCCTAATGGGGAGGTTGATGGAAAAACAGAAATCTAACGTGTCTGTATTACAAACTCTGTAGAGACGAGATGCGGCTGAAAGAATTTGTCATGGCGGTCTCACGAAGGAGAAGAGGAAAGAGAAGGTCTATATGACAGGAGATATCCCTGGATGAAAGAGGTATGTGGTCAAGTATTGGGGGGGGGGGGGTGCCAGAGAAAGGACCCGCCCCGGGTGCCAAACACCCTAGGCACGTCACTGCTTAAAAGCAACACAGACCCAGTCAAGAAACTGTCATATACTGGTCCACTCAGACAACTCCATAGCAGTGGCTTTCATCCGTCATCAGGGAGGAACCAGGCACGGTCATCTTCAGACTCTCTCAAGACAGATTCTCGTGGGCAGAGCAGAATCTAAAATCTTTTGCAGTGGATCACCTAAAGTGTTCCTCAATCTAAGGTCAGATTTTTTTCAGTCGGCAGAGACTAGATCCGGGCTAAGGGTTTCTTTCTCACACAGCCTTTCGGAGGATCCAGGTTCAGTGGAGCAGTCCGGGTCTGGATCTGTTCGCCTCAAAGAAAAACCACAAAGTTCCTCATTACTTCTCCCTCAACACAAGGGATCCCTGCGTGGCGGTAGATGCCTTCACTCAGGATTGGATGTCGGGTCTACTCTATGCCTTTCCTGCAGACATTCCAGACCGAGAAGTGTACCCTAATCCTGGTGGTCCCCTTTTGGCCCAGAAGGGGCTAGTTCGGTCTTCTGATATCCCTCAGCCGAGAGGATCCAATCCTGTTTGCCCCAATGAATATACCATTCGAACCCCAGGCTTCTCAAGCTATCAGCCTGGTTACTTAGGATTCTATCCTCCTAGGTCTGGGTTTATCTCAGAGAGTGGTGGGTATCCTAATGCTAAGCAGAAAGTCCAATACCTCTAGGGCATATCTTAAGGTGTTTAAAAAAAAAAAATTGCCTATTGGGGTGGGGACAGGTTTAGGCTACTTTCACACTAACGCTTCCATTACAATAATACAACCGCATGCATCCGTCATGAACGGATCCGGTTGTATTATGTCTTTTATAGCCATGACGGATCCTTCTTGAACACCATTGAAAGTCAATGGGGGACGGATCAGTTTTCTATTGTGCCAGATTGTGTCAGAGAAAACGGATCCGTCCGCATTGACTTACATTGTGTGCCAGGACCGATCAGTTTGGCACTGCAAGCAGTGTTTTGGTGTCCGCCTCGAGAGCGGAATGGTGACTGGAGGCAAACTGATGCATTCTGAGCGGATCTTTTTCCATTCAGAATGCATTAGGGCAAAACTGATCCGTTTTAGACCGCTTTTGAGAGCCCTGAACGGATCTCACAAATGGAAAGCCAAAATACTAGTGTAAAAGTAGCCTTAACCAGTCCACTCCCAATATCCCTCTCATTCTGGATTTCCTTCAGGATGGGTTGGATATGGGTCTCTCACCAAACACTCTAAGGGTACAGGTGTCTGCCTTCTACAACACTAGTCTTTATGATGTTCCCTGGGTTTCTAGATTTTTGAAAGCTACAGATAGGCTAAAGCCTAGAACTAAAAATATGGTAGCTCCGTGGAACCTGAATGCAGTTCTTTTAGGCTTGTCAGATTCCCCATTTGAGCCTATAGAATCTTTGTCTATCAAGTGGATTACTCTTAAGACTGTTTTTCTGGTAGCAATATCCTCTGCTAGGAGAGTTCGTGAGCTTCAGGCCCTAGCCATCCAGGAGCACTTCCTCGGGGTCCTAGAGGATAAGCTAATATTTAAACTGGACCACAATTTCCTTCTTAAGGTAGTATCCACCTTTCACAGGTCCCAGGATATTGTCATTCCCTCATTCTGCGCCAATCCCAGGAATGAGCAGGAAGCGAAATTCCATAACTTAGATGTAAGAAGGGCAGTTCTTCATTATATAGATGCTACCAGAGAATGGACGATAGACAAGAAAAATTTTGTTCAGTGTTTTGGCCCTAATAGAGGTAGAGAAGCAGCTAAGGGCTCCATATCCCGTTGGATAAGGAGTGCTATTACGGAAGCATACAGAGCCTCTGGTAAAGAGCCCCCTCCTTCTCTCAGAGCCCATTCAGTGAGAGCAGTATCCACCTCCTGGGCCAAAAGGGCCTCTGCCTCCCTGGAGCAGATTTGCAGGGCAGCTAATTGGAAGAGGGGCCCATACTTGTACTAAACATTATAGGCTGGATGTTTTTGCCAATGAGGATATGGCCTTTGGACGTAAAGTCCTGGGCGCTGTAGTCCCTCCCTGTATTGTTTCACTTTGTTAGTTCTCTAGGTGTGCTGTCATAGAGACGACTGGGGAAATGAGTATTACACTCACCGGTAATCCGGTTTCCTGGAAGTTTCCATGACAGCACATATTTCCCGCCCTTTTATATCCTATAATGTTTTTGGTTCTACCCTTTATCCTGGTCTCCGTTAAAATACACTGGTGATGAGGGGAAGGGTGGGGTTTTTAACCTCTGTGTTTTTTCCTGTCCTATCAGAGGAAGTCAATCTCCGACTGTGCTGTCATGGAGACTTCCAGGAAACCGGATTACCAGTGAGTGTAATACTCATTTCAGTAGTACTATACCACTGAAACTGAAATATAACATATTGTCTTTCTGTAGAGGCCAGCAAATAGATAGAGATCCCACTGTTAGTTTACTGCTGCTGTGAGGGAAAACTTGATCTGTTAGTATAATAGTAGATTAGTAGAATTAGGATAACAGTATGACAGTTCTATGGTTCTCTTTGTCTAGATAAAGATGGCTACAGATAATATGCCCTTTATTAATACTTGAGAAAAAAATGTGGACGGTAGTGTGCCTTTGAAGTCGTATACAACTGCAGTTAAGGCTGCATTACACCTGCAGATGAGCTTTATGATTGCCGAGAAAGAAGCGTTTCTTCCTGGCAATCACCTGCTCGTCAGTGGCGGAGACTGCTGTAGTTCCATGCAGCCATCTCCTCCACAGTGTGAATCATTATTTGCCGACAGCAGAGCATGATTAGACAATACGATCTGCTGCCGTCAAATGATTTTCGTGCCTTCATAAACGCTTGTTCATGGGGTAATCGGCGGCACTTTTACACGAGAGTTCCTACAAATGCTTTTTTAGCGATGATCTGGCTGGCCCCCGGCCAGTGTAATACAGCCCTTAGTGATTGGAGTGTGGGTATATGGGCACATCATTACTGTGGAAAAATAGACAAAGGCAGACGGGAAGCCGCGGAGCCGCAGTTCTGCAATGGTGGAGGAGGATTAACTGGTAAAAGTAATAGTTGTTTTATTATTTTGTCACATATCAATATTTGTGCAACTCGGTAAACTCCATTACCATAACTCCTGTATAAGAAGTTGTGCAGTGTGCGCCTTTTTATTATATTTTGCATTTCAGCACCTTTTTAATGAACTGTTTGCTTTCACTGAGTGAATACATTCTTGTTTCCATCCACAGATTAAATGGTTCTTATATCCAGCTAACACAGGTGCATGGCCCTGAGAGCTTGGATACACTAAGGTTCTCTTCACACACAAATTTACTATGGCATTTCTTTACTGATAAAAAAAAATGCCTATATGAATAGCTTGCATTTTTTTGCATACCATATGCATTTTAATGGCTTTTTTCTTTTTTTCTTTTTGTGGTGTTTTAGTGTAATCATGCTTGGCTATTTTTAGGCCTTTTTTCCCTATAGAAAAAGGGATAAAATGTCTGAAAGAAAAGAAAAAACATTACTTCAACATGATTTTAACCCCTTACTGACGTATGGTGCAGCTGTGCAGAAGTTCCTGCAACACACTGTACATGTAGCTCTAGAGCAGGCATCCTCAAACTGCGGCCCTCCAGCTGTTGCAAAACTACAACTCCCAGCATGCCCGAACAGCCTACAGGTATCAGCCTACAGCAGGGAATTGTGGGAGTTGTAGTTTTACAACAGCTGGAGGGCCGCAGTTTGAGAATGCCTGCTCTAGAGAGTTCTAGGGAGAGTTCAGAGAGGAAGGAAGCAAAGTCCATGTGCCCCCTCTTCTCGGCCCTAAGGAAGCTACAGAGACTTAAAGATCTCTGCAAGATCTACAGAAAGAGAGAAGGAAAGATGAAGAAGAGAATTGGAAAACTTGGAGTCTGCATGGCAAGCATTCAGCCAGTAAGGTAACCGCCATTGAGGGCACTAGAGACTTTACTGCCATGGGGGAATTACCAAAGTCGATTAGTTAAAAACGTTGTTATTAATGCTGTTTCTGTACAGCATTAAAATGTATGGGCTCTGTGTAGGCAAACTTCATCTCAGTCGAAGTTGTGCAGGACTTCGGTGAATTATTACTGTATTCCTATCTGTGTACTAAAAAAAAACATTTTAAGATAAGAATCCAAAGTGGGCTTCAGTACTGGCTGGTCCCCTGGTACCAAAGCCGACTTCGGATTCCTATTTTAAAATGTTTTTAAATACGCAGATAGAAATACCGAACTCATTCACCAGAGTCTCGCGCAACTTCTGCCGAGACAAAGTTTTCCCTTGCATTTTAATGCTTTATGGAAACAACATTAACAACAAAGGTTTTTATTTTTTTTAAGGAATCAATTTCGGATCTATGATCTAAAGCTTGATTTGCTCAAGCCTAATTGCAACTACAGAAGTGGCAAAATAAGGTGTTGGTGACAGACTCTCTTTTAGGCCTTCACTGGCTAGCCATGCAGTGGAGTACTTGATGCATGCAATGGAGCATTGTCCTGTGTAAAACTCATGGTTTTCTTGAAAGATGCAGATTTTTTTCCTGTATCACTGCTTTAAAAAAAAGGTCTCTTAAAAACTGGGTTTTGGGAGCTGATTTTGAGTCCACCAACAAAAAGGTCCAACTAACTCATCTTTAATAATACCAGCCCATAGCAGTACCCCAACTCCGCCGTGCTGGCATCTTGAGTCAAAGTGGAGCTCTATGCCCGATACTGATCCATCCATGGGCCCATCAATCTGGTCCGTCAAGAGACGTCTCTAAGCTTTGAACACCTTGTACTTCTGGGCGCTCCAGGGAGGTTATAGTTCTGGAATATAACAACACTGGAGGATAATGGGCTCCTGGTCGCTTTATGTTTGATTCTTCTCAAACCTTTGGCAGTTAATTTGGGTCTTTTTTTTTTCTCGATGCATTTCTTGCGACCCTGTTGACTACTGTATTTGCAACAAAACATTTGATGGTTGTGATTACGCCCCAATATTTTAGCAATTTCAAGAGTGCTGCCTCCCTCTGAAAGACATAAGGGCTCATGCTGACGACTGTTGCCGTTTTTGCGGTCCACAAATTGCAGATCCGCAAAACGTTGATACTGGTCGTGTGTGTTCAGCATTTTGATGAACGGAACGTCCTGCCCTCTATAGGACTGTCCTATCTTTGTCCGTAAAACGGACAAGAAAAGGACTCGTTCTATTTTTTATTTTAATTTTTGCAGGTGCCATAGAATGGACATACGGATGCAGAGAGCACACGGGTGTACTTTTCTTATCTTTTGAGGCCCCATTGAAGTGGATGGGTCCACATCCGACCCGCAAAAAATGCAGAACGGATGCGGACCAAAAATACGTTTGTGTGTAGAGATGGCCTTGCGGTTCGCTCGATGGTCGTTTCGCGCTCATGGCGATGTCCGTCGACGCCATATTCTTTTGCATTGCGACGAACTTTGACCTTTGACTTTGACATCCATTAGGTGGGACAGGACAGCCAATTGAGACGTTTCAGCACATGTACACACCCCCACCCTATAACAGAACCTGATCTGGCAGCCATTTTACATTGTGTTTTGCCAGTGTAGGGAGAGGTTGCTTTGTGGAGCATGGACAGGATGTTAGGGACACCAAACCCTAGCTAATACGGCCACAAAAGTCCTTTTAAGGACTGGTATAGGTGTGCTTATTGATAGGTGTGATATACTGAGGGGTATGAGATACTTATAATATACTTTCTAACATAGAAAGTATATTATAGTGCATTTGTATTGTGCAGCAGTTGTGTGCGGTTCTGCTTCGATACTGCAGCTATATAGAGCGACAAACGCTATTGGAACAACTAATTGCAACAGGTGTGATATACCTGTTGCCCCCAAAAAAACTGATTGAGGGCTGCGATATACCTGTTGCCCGAAATAAACAGGGTGGTGTGATATAACTGTTGTGGCAAAAAAAATAACTAAGGGATATACCTGCTTCCACAAAATACTGATTAAGGGTACTTTCACACTAGCGTTTTGGATTCCGTTTGTGAGATCCGTTTCAGGGCTCTCACAAACGGTCCAAAACGGATCAGTTAAGCCCCAATGCATTCTGAATGGATAAGGATCCGTTCAGAATGCATCAGTTCCGCTCCGTTCCGCCTCTATTCCGTTTTGGAGGCGGACACCAAAACGCAGCATGCAGCATTTTGGTGTCCGACTGAAGAGGCGGAGCCTAACGGATCCGTTTTTTATTACAATGTAAGTCAATGGGGATGGATCCGTTTTCAATGACACAATATGTTGCATTTGAAAACGGATCCATTCCCCATTGACTTTTAATGTAATTCAAAACAGATCCGTTTTGGACTTTGTCATTTTTCTTTTAAGTAATGCAAACAGATCCGTTCTGAACAGATATAAACATTTGCATTATAGGTGCGGATCCGTCTGTGCAAATAAACAGACTGATCCGCACCAATTAAAGTGTGAAAGTACCCTAAGGGGTTCGATATACCTGCTTCCACCAAATATTGATTTGAGGCCTGTGTAGCGGTCTAGTAAGGGAGGGACCGCAAGGCAGCATTCAAATATGGTACAGCAGACGAGGAGGCCGAACAAATGCTGTTTTTTATTAAACAACAAAATATAACGGCTGGCACTTAAGATTAACAGTACAATACCGATACGCCAGGGGCGCAATCGGTAAATGGCAAGAACAGTATTAACAAATTTGCACAACATTACAGGAAGGATATTTAAAACGTAGTATAACAAATCAGTTCTCATAAGCATGCAGATAGAAATACAGGTTACTCTCCTCTTCTATAATCCTGTCTGATCCCCGCTAACCAGGGCGCGTTTCTACAACGCTCTATGCCCTACCGCGGATTAGCATCAATGCACACTCACAGTTCTGGAGTTATCTGTATAGAGGTCTGCGATGTAGTCTTTTCCCACAAGGTGGATGCTTGTCTTGAACGGAACGTGGTGGCACGTGTCCTCTGGCTCCTGAATCGATCGCTTGCGTGTCTCAGTGCATGGCCTGCTTCTCTCTCTCTCTTAAATAAAACTGCAGCATTTCACTTCACAGCCTATCTTGATCTGTCCCATGCAGAGCCAGTTTCTCAGGACTCCATCAATAAGGGCTCGTGTCTCATCATTAGTCTCTCAGCTTGGCTCCTGACATGGCAGCCAGCCTCACAGCTTCCAGGACTCCAACCCCGGGAACTTCTAGCCCCTCCTACATCCTGTGTGTGTACCACAGAACTTCAGCTTCTTCTTACTCAGAGCCACAGCGGCATCTAGTGGTTGGAATAAGTCATCACAGTCTATGTAACACAATATTGCAGATATCTATGCAAAGAACAGTATTCTAGGGGCTGATCCCTTACACCTGCGATATATCTGCTTCCACAAAATACTGATTAAGGGGTTTGATATAAGTGATTCCACAAAATACTGATTGAGGGCTACGATATACCTGCTTCCACAAATACTGCTCTTCTCTAGGCACAGGGTCATTTTAAAAATGACAGGCAGAGGAAAAGGCAGGCCCCACAGGGGTGGTAGGGGTGGGGCAGGTGCACCAGGACGGAGCCTAAGTTAGAAGTTGGAGAAGGCGCGTGCGATTACTTCAAAGGGCGCACCAGAGTTGGTTGAATGGCTCACTCAGCCTTCCGCTTCTGCACCCTCCTCATCCTCTGTATCTGCACCCTCCTCACTTTCTGCTGTGTGCACCCCTAAATACACCACCACCACCATAGCCCCTGCACTCAAATCAGAAGAATTATTTTCCCATCCATTCCCAGACCTCACCGATGCACAGCCATTCTTGACACCGGATGAGAAAGAGGAGGCAGCAACGGCCGCCACACAGCGGTCTGACGACAGTACCCAGATCAGCCCAAGGAGGGAGGTCCCTGCTGTTGCTGCCTACTCCGAGATCTCAAATGTCAGTGGTGGTGAAGGTGACGATGATGATGTATTGATGGACGTCATGTGGGTGCCCACAAGAGAGGAAGAGGAGGGGAGTTCAGAGGGAGATACGGTGCAGCGGAGAAGGAGGAGAAGCAAGCAGATCTTGCAGGGCACAGGAGGCAAAAAGAAGACTGCAAATGTATCTGGAGCGAGCCATCCACCATGCACGGTCACTTCTGGCTCTCCCAGGACGCCGGCACATGGCTCCGCAGTGTGGGCTTTTTTTTGCTGACAATAGTGTTGCCATCTGCAGCCTGTGCTGTCAATGCATAAGTCACGGTAAGCCCAACACTCGCCTAGAGACGACTGCCTTAAGAAGGCACTTGGCCTCCCATCACCGAGCCCAGTGGGAGCAACGCCATCAGAACCCACAAAGCCACACTCCCGGCGCTCCACGTCCTGCCTCTTCTCCTTCTCCTCTTATTTGTCCTCCACTCCACCTTCCACCATGCCGTCGTCATGTTCATCAAGTCCACCCTCTTGCCCAGCGGCTGACCCCTGGCTTGTTAGAACTGCTAGCCCGCCAACTACTGCAATATAAACTGGTGGACTTGGAGGCCTTTAAAAAATTTATGGCCATTGCAGGGGCGTAGCTAAAAATGACTAGGCCCCATAGCAACAAAAATGTATGGGCCCCCCTCCCGGATCTCCCACCCCCACATACCTATCAGACCTCCCACCCCTTCCAGAGCTCCCACCCAAACACCCCTCCAGGACCTCCCACCCCAACATCCCCACACCCCTCCCTAGATCCCCCCTAAGTGTCATCCACAGATGCCCCTTTCCACAGATCCCCCCCTTAAGTGTCATCCACAGATCCCCCCCAGTGTCATCCACAGATCCCCCCCCCCCTTAGGTGTCATCCACAGATCCCCCCTTAGGTGTCATCCACAGATCCCCCTCAGTGTCATCCACAGATCCCCCTTTCAGTATCATCCACAGATCCCCCCCCTCAGTATCATCCACAGATCCCCCCCCCCCTATGTGTCATCCACAGATCTCCTCCCCGCCGCCTGCTAGCTTGCATATGAGTGTATGAGCACTTTGATGCCTCTGCGAGTGCGCCTGTGTGAGATTACGGCGCTTCTCTTCAATTAGAGGCAAGTGAGTGCAGTGAATAAATTACCTAGGAGGCGGCACTAGGCGGGGAGGAGGGGCGCCGGCACCCCCAGCAAGACTGCGGCCCCATAACCATTGCTATGGCTGCTATGGCAATCCCTACACCACTGGGCCATTGGCACACTGCAATGGAAGGTCCCCAGAAGGAAATAATTCTCCCAGAAGGGCATCCCTGAGCTATATGGCCACGTTCAGCGGCAAGTGAATATATTTCTGGCACACAGTGTCTAGCAAACACGGCAGGGAAGGTACATAACTTTTTTGCCCACTGGAAGAACCTTCTGACGGCCGTCGAGCATGTAACCCGTTGCTCCCATGTGGACTTGGTGTTACCGCCAAGGATTGCATGCAGGCCTGCCTCTTCTTCTCCTCCTACTCCATCCTCCGTCTCCTCCTCGGCTGACTCCTCCATTCCCACTGCTACCGCCTCTTCCGCTGCGCCCCCCCCCCCCCCAAGCTCCCCAGAACCTATTCGACGTCCCAGGTGAGACGTTGCCATGCTGTGTTGCTGCTGTTGTGCCTGGAAGCCAAGAGCCACACAGGTCCTGCACTGCTTTCAACTCCGCAGTCACAGGCCGATCAGTGGCCAACCCTGCTCAATTTGACAGTTGGTAAAGTGGTGTGCGACAACGGTGCCAATCTGCTGAGCGCGCTGAAACAGGGAAAGATGGCACACGTCCTGAACTTAGTCGTGCAGTGATTCCTTGCCAAATACCCCGGGATCCAGGACGTCTTGCGGCAGGCTAGGAAAATCTCTAGACATTTTAGAAGGTCTTACACGGCCATGGCTCACCTTGCTGACGTTCAGCGGCGACACCACTCGCCCGTCAGACGTCTGATTTGTGACAGCCCGACGCGCTGGAACTCCACCTTGTATATGCTTGATAGGCTGTTCCAGCAGCATCGTGCCGTTAACGACTACCTGTACGAACTCTGCAGCAGGACAGGTTCTGGGGAGCTTGGTTTCTGTTCACCGCACCAGTGGCTGCTCATGAGCGACGCATGCAGACTTCTGTGGCCATTTGATGAGATCACCAAACTGGTCAGTCACAGCCAGGGCGCCATCAGTGACATCGTAACTTACGCCTTCTTTCTGGAGCGTGCATTGTGTTGTGTCATTGATCAAGCTGTCGAGGAGCGTGAGCTGGAAGATGAGAAAATCGCAATGGCGAATGAATTCCCAGGGGGGGCTACTCCATCTAAGTCAGCAGGAGTCTGAAGAGGAGTCAGAGGAGGATGGTGGTTGGGGGAGGAACTTTAAACTTTTCAGGGATCCCTGGTGTTGCCCGTGGCTGGGGAGAGGAGACTGAGGATGAGATTCTCCTGGGCGATGAGCAGGAACTAGGGCGCTTCGCTGCTTCCAATTTAGTACAAATGGGGGACTTCATGCTCCAGTGTTTGAAGAAGGACTCCCGTATAAAAAGCATAAAGGGCAAGGACCAGTACTGGGTGGCAACGTACTTGGACCCCCGGTTCAAACACAAAATGGCGGACATGTTACCAGCATCACAGAGGGCCAGTTCTTGCTGTGACCGATAAGCGCACTCGCCTAGCTCACGACAGTGTTGACTACCTCACATTTCTAAAAATGAATGAGGCATGGATCTCGGAGGAATTCAACACCTGTGATGACCACGTATAATTTAATTTCCTCATGCCAGCCCACACATATCCGCAACCACCCAGAACAAAGAATGGTCCTTGTCTTATGAATATACAGTGGCATAAAAGGCCTTTTCTGTCAGGTGAATGCCTCATTTTTGGGGCCTGTACTCCAGTGTGGGGGCAACTGGGGGTCATTATTCTGAATGGGGGCGACTGGGGGTTATTCAATTTGAATGGAGGGCCACTGTGGAGTCATGATACTGTGTGTGGGGCCACTGGGGGTCATTATACTGTGTTTGGTGGCATTGGGGGGTCATTATACTGTGTGTGGGGCCACTGGGGGTCATTATACTGTGTTTGGTGGCATTGGGGGTCATTATACTGTGTGAAGGGCCACTAGTGCTCATTATACTGTATAGGGGCCACTGGTGGTCATTATACCGTGTGGGACCCACAGAGGGACATGTAAATGTACAAAAATGCCTCAAGGGGGCCCACTGGGATTTATCGCTCAATGTTCCACATGAACCTGGAGCCGGCCCTGCCTCCAGCCACATAATCACAAGTCCTTTTGTGTCAGGTGAATGCCTAATTTTTGGGGCCAGTACTCCCGTGGCCTAAAATAAAAATTTTCTAGGCTCCAGCGGGGCACATTTTTAAGAGTTTCCCTTTAAGACGCATAAAAATGACCCTTGATTAAAATATATGTTTTTTTTGTGGGAATTTTTGCCAATGATCCCTCTCTGGTATGTCACTGTCCATGTTGTGGGACTATTTGTGCACTTCTAGTAAGTATTTGGTGGCTGCAAATATGACCTGAAGGTTTTTCAGGTTCGCCTGCCTTTAAAGTCAATGGGGCCCGCCATGAACGCAGGTTTCGCGAACATTTGATCGCCAACACGCTGTCGCATTTGCGAACCGTCCTGGCCGATGTTCGTCTGTCACTATTTGTGTGCAAGAACCCACAATGTATATAATGATCGGCAGTGCAACATGGCTCTGCTGCAGTATATGATTTTGAAAGACGGACAAGCCGTTTTTTTTGTTTTTTTTTCCTTATTTCTGCAAAGTATAAACCATTAAGCAGTAATAAAGCTTGATATACAGTAAAATAAATGTGGCAATACTTGCACGTAAACATCGCTTTTTCACTGCATTGTAAAATATATTAAAAAGAGTCGCATTAGATGAGCGCGCGGCATCCTTCAGTAGCTGCCTCCGAATGACTTTCTTTGTCAGTGGTTTGCTGTGGAAATATAATATCGTTCACTTAAGTTGTAATAAAGTTAGCGTGCTGTTTCAGCAGATGCAATCATTTGTTTTATTGCCTTATTACTTTTTCGGCACTGACTGTACCTCGCAAAACAAAAATCTTATTTTTGCTTTTGTTTTTTTGTTTTTTGTTTTTTGCATTATGCTAGATTTTGATGGAGACCGGAGCGTCGTCAGTGACCTGTAACCACAGCCATGAGCCTCAATCGATAAACTTTGTCTAATTTTCCCTGGTCACAACACTTACCTTGTAATTAACAAAGACAGTCACAGGATTGATTTTTGTTCATGCGCAGCAAATCCAATTACATCCCATTTACTTAAAGGCAAAACAAGACTGAGTACAAGTTAGGGCTCATGCACATGGCTGTTGTGTGGCTGTTCCGTGCATTGGAGACCGCAGTTTGCCGTCCCTAATGCACGGGCAACATCCGTGCGGCGGCCAGGACGGATCGAGACCCATTCAACTTGTTCTATTTTTGTTGCGGTGTGGAGGCACGGACAGAAACGCCATGGAAGTGCTTCCGTTCCGCATCTCCCAGATTGCTGACCCATTCAAGTGATTGTGCCCACGGCTGTGTGCATGAGGCCTTATAGTGCGAGGAAAGGGCACGAGGAGTCGGGTAGCTTCAGATGATGGTTGGAAAGGGGAAGGGTGTGGAGTCAGGAATATCGGTGGTTTATTGGGGACTGTATCAGGATCCGTCAGCACAATGCTCCAGCAGGCACCGCTTTCCTTTCATTGTAGACCAATAAGGCTGGTCCTCTTAAATAAATAAATGTATCAATGTATCTGTAAATAAAACACGTAAAACTAATAAATGGGCTATTTTAATGTTTTAGGTGGAGATTCTCTTTAAAGGGTTGGTATTATCCAGCCATGATGGTAACACAGGGGCCTATATAAGCACAGCCTGTTTTACGTTGGTATTTTTATCAATGAGTTCTAGAGGTCAAATAAAAGAATAAAATAAAGATAAAAAAATCTAAAGAAAATTAAAAATAACCTCCGAATTCTCTTGTTTAATTGTGCCCTCCTATAGCTTTAGACATATATAGGGGATGTGGAACCGGCGATATAGGACCAGCTAGAACCTGGGCTCTCAGAATAATTTCCTCTGGTAGGCCCAAGGGACTTCAGGGAAATGCTATCAGGGGGTGTGTCCTTTCTGTTGCAGTTCTCTCACAGTGTCTATCACAGCTCAGGGGAGGGAGTGGGGTCCTTTCTCAGGGAGCGTGTTTTCTTCCTACTACAGCTCGGGGGGGTCCTTTCTGTTGCAGTTCTCTCGCTATCACAGCTCAGGGGTCATGTCCTTTCTCAGAGAGTGTGTCCTTTTTGCTGCAGCTCTCTCCTTATCACAGCTCAGCGGGGTATATCCTTTCTCATGGGTGTTGTCTTTTCTGCAGCATCTCTCTTCTTATCACGGCTCAGGGGGTATCTTCTTTCTCAAGGGGTGTGTCCTTTTTGCTGCTGCTCTCCCTATTAAAGTTCCAAGGGCCTGTCCTTTCTCAAGGGCATGTCTTTTAAACAAGTGGCGCCATTATAGTAAAGTAAAGAGAATATCTGACAAAGATTTTTTTGTAACTAAACTATAAAAGTAACTAATTTTTCATAATGAATTATATTAAAATTACATTTAATGGCAGCACAATCCCTTTAAGACGAAGGCTTGTGCCGAAACGCGCGTCGGGGTTGGCGCCGTCCCGGAGGAGAGACACAGTATGGGTATGTTATTATTCTTTTGATTGTATGCACTTGCACTTTGGCCAACCGACTTGTTTACCAAACCTCCTCCTCCTCTGTCTCTCCTCTTGGATGCCGCCCATCTATGCACCCCCCTTATGTATTTTTAATTGTATGTGCTATATGCACTTTTTTAATATGGAAATAAAGATGTTTTTGCAATGATACACGGTCTGGTATTTTCTATTTAGGTTGCCTTTAAGAGTTTGTTTGTCCTTTAAAATGTTATATTGATGGCCTATTATTAGGATAGGCTACCAATATCTGATCACTGGTGTTCTGACTCTCATAAGTCCCATCAATTAGCTAAACGAGGGGTCACCATGCTCCAGCAAGGCTTGCGTCTCCTTCTTTGCTCACCTTAGCACAGCTCCATACTTCTGGATGAGGCTGTACCTGGTACTACAGATCCATCCAATTCACTTGTACGGTTGTGAGCTGCAGTACCAGGTACAGCCACAACCTCATCTGCGGCGCTGTGACTGGATAAACAATGAAAAGGACGTGTCGAGGATTGGACATCAATATTCGTGTTGAATATTCCTTTTATTAGTCAGTCCGTCTGATTTCTCCCATTACCGCGCCGAGGCTGCTGTGATTTTTAGCTCATCCCTTCCGCCAATATTACAGCTAATAAAAAAGCACTAAAGAGACATTTGTATTTATTAGCGGAGTCTGAATACTGCACAACAAAAATATAGTTTTCTAATCCTAAACAATGTTCCTCCGGCTGATAAATGGATTCCCAGTTACACATATTAATGGAACGCGGAGTGAGTTAAATGGCCGGATGTATTTCATGTGTTTCTAAGGATAAAGAGTAAGGGCCATCTTAAAGTGCGTGGCGTAGAAGAAGGGGGGAGCCGGGATGATGAATACGCGGCCACGTTTACATCTATAGAACATTCCGGTTGCTTGATTTCTGCAGAGTGAAAAATAAGTTCCTGTCATATCGGAGCACAAAATAAGGGACTGAATTATCAGCCAATAAAAAAGCCGCAGCCGGTGCGAAGGTGCGATGTTTAATGCCGCCATCTGGGGAAGTAAGTCAGGCCCGTTTCATTGCATACATAACACTGTGTAGGTTTTATTTCTTATGGTTCACGGGAGTTAGAGATAAGCGAATTTCTTAAAAGTTCGATTCGGCGAATTTCACCAAAAAATTTGCTTTGTTAAGAAGCGCGTATTTTTGGGTAAGTCGCGGGTGCAATGACAGGGAGCTGCAATAGCACCGCCCGCGTCATTGAACCCCTCAGATGCCGCGTTCATATATGATCACGGCATCTGAGCAGCATGATACATCGGAGTGGCAAGGTGACATAGTGTGGACATGGCAGCATCAGTAGGCCGCAGAGTGGCAAGGTGACATAGTGTGGATATGGCAGCATCAGTAAGCCACAGAGGGTCAAGGTGACATAGTGTGGACTTGACAGCATCAGTAGGCCACAGAGGGGCAAGGTGACATAGTGTGGACTTGGCAGCAGCAGCATAATACATCAGAGTGGCACGGTGACATATTGTAGACAAGGCAGCATGAGTAGGCCACAGAGTGGCACAATGACAGTCTGCAGGTGGCAGCCTCAGCATCAGAAGGAGGCCACAGGGTGGCACAATGACAGAGTCTGGAGGTGGCAGCAGCATAAGGAGGCCACAGAGTGGCAAGGTGACATACTGTGGAGGTAGGTGGCAATACTAGTACCCGCTGAAGATGGTGGGTGAAAGAAGGAGCACTTGGCATCAGAAGTGTGGCATCAGGCGGGTAACAGCATCAGAATAGTAGCTGAGGCAGGTAGCCAGAAGGAACCAGTCTCTTTTTTTGTCAAAATGTTGGTGTGGCACCACCATGGATCATCTAGTCTAGCTGAGCCACGCCTGATTCAGTCTTGCTAAATGTCATATCAAATGTATTGTGGTATCATTCCCTTTAACAGGCTGGCAGTATCATTTACCTTTATTCACACACTATATATATATATAGAGCTGGGGGTGGGGTGTAAAGTTAGTGTGTCCGATGTTAATGAAGAGATGAAAAAGTTAATGCAGGAGGTAGAAATTTGTATTTCCAAATAAATAATTCACAAAAGATTTTACCGCATATAAGTGCAGCGCTTAAAGCGGAATACGAGATATTTTTCAATGAAATATGTAACTGCAGCGCTGATCGCCGACTATTTTTCTTTTTCTACTGATATATGCTTCTAAAGGCTTTACCACATATAACTGGAACAGTGAACGGCGAGCATATTTTTCTTTTTCCACCTATATATATATGCCATTAAAGGCTTTTCAACAGAGGGTAATAGGCTGTCTGTCAGTTTCAAAAAGCCAACAGCGCCTGAGGTGGAGTGATCTGAAGTGAACAGGACGTAGCGGAGGAAGTAGGTCTGCGCTGGAAGAGCGAGACGCGGTCCTCGTGCGGTTTCTGTGCTGCAGAGAAGTCCCCGTCGTGTCTAGTAAGCAATATCGCAGCCGCGGGCTAGTGTGAATTAGTTTGCATTTTTGTGCAGGGTTAGTGCATAGTGTATTCACCTCTATTGGAGCACTGCTCTTCTGGACGTCATCACGTAAGCGTGCAGTGTGTGAAACATAAATACCAAATTTCACAACATATTTCGGTCCTTACCACAAAAAGTAATTTCCCACATATAACTATAGCGATGAACGCTGAATATATTTTTATTTTTCTACTGCTATACGTGAATAAAGGTTTTTCAAGATATAAGTGCAGCAGCGAATGGCGAATGTATATTTCTTTTTCTACTGCAATACGCCAGTAAAGGCTTTACCAGATATAACCACAACAGTGAACTGAGAATATATTTTTCTTGTAGTACTGAAATACGCCCCTATACTCTTTCACCAGAAATGAATGCAACCGTGCAGTGCGTTTAACTGTTTCTTGTATTACTGAAATACCGCCCTATATTTTTTCTACGGAAATGACTGCAAACGTGCAGTGCGTTTATATTTTCCTATACTCTTTCAGCAGAAATGACTGCAAATGATTTTAACGTAAATAACAACAAAAGTGACCTGCATATATATTTATCTTTTTCCACAGATAAAAGCCACTAAAGGCTTTTCAAAATAGCACTTGCACCCCAATAACTAATTGCTGGACTGACAGAGCTGTATTATGAGACTATCTGGATCACCAAATAATGTTTCCCTGCACTTGTAAATCTCTTTTTTTCACAATGAGGATTTTCCTATGACTCTCCCTAGCATCTTCCCATGTCTCTCCCCGCCTGTGAAATGATTCCTCTCACTATCTTTTCCCTGCACTAGTAAATCGCTTTTTTCCATTTTATTTTCTTTAACAATCAGTTTTTCTTTCACTCTCCCTAGCGCCTGCACACACATCTGTCACTGAACAAAGTACGATTGAATGGCAGAATCTAAGATGGCTGCCGTATTTATAGGGCTGTGACATCACTGGGCTGGCTGCTGATTGGCTGCATGCAGGGCATTATGGATCATCCCGTTTTCCAGAGTTCCTTGCCCCATGTCCTCACATGTGTAGCCTCCATTTTAGCCGCCATTGTAGCCGCCATGTTAGGAAAAATTACGATTCGTTACCACGAAGCTCGAGGAAATTCGCATTAGTTGCGAATCAAATTTTTCCTGAAATTCTAAACCAATTCCGCTTCATCAGCTTTGATTCCCTCATCTCTACTGGTTATGCCACTGGGTAGAGGTACTCTGTCTACTGTACATCGGCCTAGTCTGCTAGAGAAGAGGTGCATTTTTGGACGATACAGCTGCTTTTTGGAGAATTTTATCCTAGCACAAACTCACAGAAGGACACGTGGTAATATATAAATGAGGCGGCATTGGACAGGTCAGTTTCCCTTTACGGAGTCATATACAGTATTTTTTACATATAGGTATGGAGCACCTGTCATCAGGATCAACCCTCCTGCAGAATACAAAGATACCTGTCTTGTGAAAACCAGTTGTGGTGTTCATGATAAAAAAAAAATATATAAACTTTTATTCTTCATGCAAATGAAGGCTTCAGTGCACCTAAAGGCATGGCCATCTGAGGTGCACGAAGAAGTCAGGCTCTGCCCCTCAGTGCACTGAAGCGCTCATTTGCATGAAGAATAAAAGTTGTT